>JARFIW010001414.1:1595000-2795000 GCA_036346225.1 Platerodrilus igneus
TATATAGTAGTCTTAAAGACCACACACCTACACCCCGACAGTCAGGAATAGTCTACAGTATACCCTGTCGTAACTGTAATGGTAGGTATGTTGGACAGACATCAAATTGGTTATCTACAAGACTAACCTCACACAAAAGTGATTGCAATCTGAACAAAAAACATGCGCTAGCTTCCCATGTAATTGATACAGGTCACACTATGAATTATGATGACACCAGAATTATATTCAGAGAAACTAGCTATAAAAACGCTTATTTCTTGAAATGATCGCGATTGCTCTCGAAGAAAATCCTATAAATAAAAACAGACACACAAAATTTAAACAATATTTATTCATATCTTATAACAATAATAAAGAATAAAAATAATTCCAAACTTATATAAAACTATCACACTATACAAATTTATAACACCTTTGGTACAATACGATTAGCTTTAATTTTTAAAACTAGTATAACACTTTTTAGTTTCTATTTTATTTTTATCAAGACCTATAATAACTATGTTACTTTATTTAATTAATATCTTTACTACATTAACTTTAACTTTAATTTTGCATATACTTATAAGAAACTTTTAAATGTACGCGTATGAACAAAAACCTGTCCATGTCATATAGATGTCATTTAATGTTTATATAATTGTAAACTTTATAATCGTAAGTAACCTATAGAATTTTATCATATAAATGTTAAATTATAAACTTTTAGTATCCTGATGAAGAAAATAAACATTTTCGAAAGCTTGAAATGGTTATAAGAAGTTTATATTAAATCCATGCCCAATCTGACTGTATCCCCAATATTTATTTTGCTTATACATTATAAAAACGGTCAATATTACTAATTTTATATATATATATATATATATATATATATATATATATATATATATATATTTCAAATAATTTGTAGGTTCATGGCTGAACTCAGTAATGCAATAAAAGTATTACTTCTGTTGGATTTTGTTGCATGTGGACTTCAAATATCCGTTATTATATTTCAAACCGCCATAGTACGTCGTTAAGGTACTGTTTGTGTTAAAAGTACTAAATATTTTATTTTAGATGCGCATGTCGTTTCAACTAATAAAGATTCTGGTGTATTTAATAACAATGCTTATTCAACTATTTCTTTTCTATTGGTATGGAAATGAAATACTTCTGGAGGTAATTTTTTTAATTCTCTTTTAATTTAAGTTTTAGCTATAGCAACGGAGATATGCTGGAAACCGTTTAAATAATGTTTTTGTAATCTGCAATTCCATGCACGTCACACAATTTGTAAAATTTTTATAAAACAAACATTCGCTAATGCAAAATTGTTGAGTAATTACTCATATGTATCGAGTTCTAGAACTTACATGTGAAGTTGCACTAAAGGTACTAAACATTACAAGTAGCTTGAATAGGATTCGTTTTTATTAAGACCAATAACAGTGCGCATCTCAAATAAATATAAATTTCTAAATGACCAGACCATAAAACAATACCAATATTGTCTTAAAGATTAAACAGGAAAAATTTCAAAATGAAAAATGTATACAAGAATTGTTTTTACAAAATAGATATAGCTATAGTGGAAATCTAAGTTCTACGATATTTAACATTTTAGTTGTTTTGGTGGTTTCAACAAATTTATGCAGCGATGCAATAATTCGAACTGTTTTACATTATTGAAAGCTTTAAATGCAGTATGTAAGTAATATCATTACTTATTTTATTTGGAAATACAGAATCAAACTGTTTTTGGGTTCCGATATACCGTTTCTACAGTGTGTACATATATATATATATATATATATATATATATATAATATATATATATATATATATATATATATATATATATTGCTGTGAAACCTCGTATTAGAATCGAGCCTCACGAATTGGGCGTCAAGAATGCTGTAAAACGTAAAAAAAAGCTATTAACTTAACTGGTCCGTTGACTTTCTTCTGTTAATCGCCTCTTTACTCTTTTCCGCCTCGGCTGCTCACCTAGTTAAACCTTCATCCTCATTCATAAAAAAACAACAAACACATTCCTACCACAAACATCAACGTTAACTCTATTTACATCAATATTCACAATACATTAAAATTTCAAAATTAAAATTCAGCATAAATTTCAGTATCAGAAAATTTCAAGATTAAATTTTGTTATCATTTTAATGTGCATCCACAATTAAAGTCCTTGTAGGATGCCTACTAAATAATATAACAATATATGCAGACCTGAGTCTGAGTACAAAGGGAGCATCTACCACCCCTTTACGTTAATTAACCAGGTTCGTCTAATTGAGCTCAATGACATACCCAAATTTTCATCATAATCCAGAACATAAATACTAAATACCCCTTTCTACTTAAACAAGAAAATTTCACCTTAAAATTAAAATTTTGTGGTTTGTACAAGTTCACTACTGTCCATTTTAAATAAACAAATTATAAAGTTATTCAACACACACCAAAACATCAAAGTTCGAACAAAATAGTATAATTTACCTGAAGGTTACTGCACTCGTAGCTTCAATGTACATCGTCCCTTTGTTAATCACACCATTCCAACTGGGTTATATTTACGGCTTCTGATTCTCAACGCTTTTAAAATTTTCTTCACCACCATTCATCTAAAGTTGTTTCAGGGCTTTTCCGGAACTCATCTGTGTATATCTGTATCTTGTTTTGTGGATCTAGTCACGTTTACGAATCATTTAATTATTAACACCCCCGAAAAATAGCAAAGAAATTCATACTTCTTTCAGAAATATACGCCAAAACTGCCTACTTTTGTGTATTCATTTGTCGTTGCAGATTTGACTAATTGGTACAGTGATACTAAACTTTATTACCTTGTATCTTCTTTTCTAAGTGCACTAAATTACATTCATTGTAGCACGTAAAGAACAAACTGTTTTAAATCACCAAAATATACGAGCAAACTGTTTAAATTATTCTATCAAAATCGGAAAACTAAAAAGCACTGTTTAACGCATTGAATCCATTCGAAAATCTAAGAGAGAGAAACTCATATTAAGCCGGGTATATATAGAGGTTAGCCCGTCTGTCGGTCTTGTCCCCAAAACGGCCAGTTTCTAGAATTTCGTATACTATGTTCCCATCTCGCCCGCCTGTGCGTCGGTTCTTATTAAATTTGCACTCGCCCTAGTTAAATCTCAGAAATTTCGACACGGCTCGCAACGTCTGGAAATAACTAATTAATTTTTATACAGAAATGTTATTTTTCCTTCTCAAGTTTGCCTTTTATTTTCAACCAATCGCAACCCAGTGACGTTGCTCCACTCACGCCTTTTACTATATATGTCTCTGTCTTGCGCATATTATCTGTCTCTATCTACCCTGTTCCGAGTGGTACAAATTGATATTCTTTATTATCGATTATTTCAGTCCATGTGGACTGTGAAATAACCGACCTTATTAGCATTTCCCGTAACTATTAAGCTACGGTTTCTCCAGCATTCGCTGTAACCATTTGTTATCTGCAAATTTTACGCAGAACGTGTCTTTTTAAAAATACGCAGGTGTTCAAACATAATACTTCTACGATTTGAATATTATTGGGTTTTTACAAGCTTTTATAAATATTATATGTTACTAATGGTTTAATTAACTTCAATTAAAATAATACCCTTTAATTTTAGTGACTCCTAATCAAATATTAATTATTATCTGTACATTTTGTTTAATACCGGTTACTTAATATTGAGTTAATTAATATAAATTTTGCACGTAATTTCCATTTGTTTCTTTACTCGGAATAATTAAATTACACGTAGAGCATTTTAATACTGCTTCCTTTTTTTATAGCAAGCGTCTTGTAAATGATTTAAATCTCTTATTTTTAATGAAACGAATGAATTTTTATTCTCCACGATTTTTTAATAACGCGTACCTTTTCCCAAAGCTTCTACACGGTGATTAAAATTATTTGATGTGATTATTTAATTTTCTACCCTGGTCTAAATATGAATATATATATATATATATATATATATATATATATATATTGCTGTGAATCTTCTCATATCTGCAGGTACTGGCCCTTTTAAAAAAAAACATTCGAGCCCCACAGTTTGGGCGTCAAGAATGCTGTGAAACCTTTTAAATCACCTGGTCCGTTGATTCCTTCTGTTAATCGCCTCGGCTGCTCTTCTAGATAACTTCCATTCTCAATCATAAAAATTAAACAACACATTCCTACCACAAACATCAACGTTAACTCTATTTACATCAATATTCAGAATACATTAAATTTTCAAATTAAATTTGAACATAAAATTCAGTTTTAAAAAGAATTTCCGGATTAATTTTATTATCATTTTACTGTGCATCCAAAATTAAAGTCCTTGTTGGATGCCTACTAATTAATATAACAAGATAAGCAGACCGGAGTCTGAGTATAAAGGAGCATCTACCACCCTTTACGTTAATTAACCAGGTTTGTCTAATTGAGCTCAAAGACCTACCCAAAGTTTCATCCTATTCCCGAACATCAAAACAAAATACCCTTTTACTTAAACAAGCAAATTTCATCTTAAAATTAAATTTTTATGGTTAGAAAAATTCCACTAATGTCCATTTAAAGTAAATCAGTTATAAAGTCATTCAATACACACAAAAATGTCAAACAAAATAGTACAATTTACCTGAAGGTTATTGTCCTCGTAGCTTCAGTGTAATCGTCCCTTTTGTAAATCACACCATTCCAACCGGATTCTATTTACAGCTTCAAGTTGTCAACGCTTTAAAATGTTCTCCATCACCATTAATTTAAAGTTGTTTCTAGGCTTTTCCGGAACTCATCTGTGTATATCTGCCTCTGGTTCAGTGGATGCAGACACATTTACGAACCATTTAGTCATTAACACCCCGCAAAATAGCAAAGAAATTCATACTTCCTTTTACCAATATTACCAATATACGCCAAAACTGCCTACTTTTGGGTATACATTTGTCGTTGTAAATTTTACTAATTGGTACCGTGATAATAAACTTTTATTACCTTGTATCTAAGTGCACTGAAGTACATTCATGTTAGCACGTAAAATAACCAACTATTTTGAGTCACTAAAATATACTAGCACACTTTAAATTATTTAATCAAACTAAAATGCACTGTTTAATATCAAGTCGCGGATGGACGAGCTTTTAACGCATCGAATCGTCGAAAGTCTAAGAGTCTAAGAGAGAAACACATATTCCCGCCTGTATATATAGCGAATAGCCGACACGTCGCTTTGTTCCCTAAAACGGGTAATTCCAACGAATTCCTCATTCTACGTTCCCAGTCTGTAGCCTGCACGTCGATTTTATGAATTTAGTACTCACCCCATTGAGATCTCAGAAAATTTCAACACGGCCCGCAAAGTTGTCCGAGAAAAACTAATTACTTTTATACAGAAATTGTTGTTCTACCTCTGATATATGCATCCTATTTTAACCAATCGCAACCCCTTGACGTTGCTTAAATCCCGCCCTTTTACAATATGTGTCTTTGCTTGACGCATTTTCTCTTTCCTTTTCTAACCTGTTCGTATTGGTGCAAATTTATATTCTTTATTATCGATTATATTTTAGTCCACGCGGACTGTTATCTGGGTTTAATAAACCCGTATCGCACATTCTCGTGAATACTAAGTCCCGGTTTCTCCAAGATTCTTTGAAACATTAATTATTTGCCAAATTTACGCAGAATGAGCTTTTTAAAAATACGCAGGTGTTCTGTATTTCCTGCTAAAGCATCTGATCGTTTCCAATATCCTTAGAATCAACATGTTTATCCAAACAAATTAACTTGAAATTGCCTTTTAAAAACACGCAGGGGTGTTCAAACGTAACATTTTAAATAACCTTCCTACGATTTGACTATTATTGGGTTTTCACAAGCTTCTATAGGTATTATGTTATTAACGGTTTAATTAACTCCAATTAAATTGATTTCTATCCTTTCATTTTAGCGAATACAACTTAAATATTAATTATTATATGTACACTTTGTTTTACTACCGGTTACTTAAAATAGGGTTAATTAATATAAACTTTGCACGTAATTTCCCTTTGTTTAGGAATAATTACATTACACGCAGAGCTTTTCAATACTGCTTCTTTTGATATAAAGCGTCTTATAAATAATTTAAATTTCTTATTTTTACTGAAACAACCGCATTTATTTATGCTTCAAGGTTTTAATAAAGCGTATTATTTAATGAAATTCCTTATACACGGTAATTAAAATTATTTGATTTGATTATTTAATTTTCTACCCTGGTCTAAATATGAGTATTTTTCCCCTATTTGAATACAAATAATCCCACTTATTTGAATGCAAATATCAAATATTTAGACTGCCAAAAAATCTTTACAAAATTTTGCCTATCTCTCTCTATCCTTATCTATCTAACTTACCTACTTTGTCTCCAATCCAAAAAAATATTTACACCTATCCTATATCCCTATCCTATTCCTAACTCTTAACTACTCTTCACTATACTTTACTTCCCCCTACCTAATCCTATATGCCTATCCTACTCTTACTCTATTCCTAACTCTCCACTAATCTTATATAAAATATCTATACTTAACCTATCTTATTTTCTTCCTACATTTACTCTTTATCCTCATCCTAAACCTATTCCTAATTATCTCCCATATGTGTCCTATATCTAGCTTTATTTTCTATAACCACTTACTTCTACTCTTTTATATACACCTATGCTATCCCTATCCTATTTAAATCTAACTCTCTTCTTGACCCTCCAAGTCTTTCGTCTAACTATCCTATTCCTAATTCTCCTGTGGTGCTGGTTCTCCGGTATAAGGAATAGTAGGTTGACGTGAAACCGTCCTCTCATTTCCCGTACCTACTTCCCTTAATAAATATGTGCACTCCCTACTACTTCACCTATCTCAAAAGGTCCCTCATATGGCAAGTGTAGTTTAGCACATGTCATCTTATCTCTCTTCCCTACTCTCAAGCTTTTACTACTACCTGGTCTCCCACTTTAAATTTTACCCTCTTTCTAATTCTTGCGTTCATCTTCCTTGTATATTTTCAGCTCTCTTCCTTAACCTCTCCCTCACATCTACCAAAAGTTGTTGGAATTCATCATCCCTAGGCACAATTTGCCATGGTCTATCGGGATACTGTTGCTTGATCAGCATGATGGGACTGGTTTCTGTCACGGTACTAGGGTTTCATTGATAAAAGATTCAACCTTGGACAAATTGTCCTCCCATAAACGATGATTCCTATGTGAAGCTAAACGCAAAAACTTAACCGTCTCTTGAATATATCGCTCAGCTGGATTCGCTTGAGGATGCCTTATGCTACAGAACACCACTTTAATGTTTTGCCTCTCCCAATAATCTCTAAATCTTTGATTATTAAAATAAGTAGCATTGTCTGCTAATACCCGTTTAAAAGTTCCTACTTCCCTACAAAATTGTTCCAATTTCTTGTTTGTTCCGACTGTGTTACAATCCCGAGTGGGATATAATTTGGTAAATTTCGAAAACACATCAGTCACAATCAGCACATGTTTGTGTCCTTTTGTACTTCGGACTAGATTGCTCAAATAATCAATAGCAACTAAGTCCAGGGATTTTGTACGTGTATACTTTGTACCACATTCTGACTCGTACTATTTTGTACTTTCCTAAAGTACATAAGTGACAAGTGTTGATGACTGACTTTACTAATCCTAAGTCTTTAGTTGAAAAAACGTTTCCCTAAAATTAACCATGTCTTTCGGATTCCTATGTGACCATATCTTAAGTGCAGATCTTTGATAATTAATTTTGCTTGTACCCTATCCACTACATACACTTCTAATTCTTGAATTTTTTACACAAAAAGCCGTTTCTCATATGGAAATTTTAAATCCGGTTCGTTTTCTAACTTCGTTCTAACAATCTGTAGCTCCTCACTCTGCCTCTGGTTCATCAAGATCTCCTCTTCTCCATATACTGAATCATTTTGTAGTAGACTGTTCATGGCAATCATGATGTCACACGGTCTTTTGTTATCCATGTCCCTGTTTCTACTAAACGCGTCTGCTATAAAATTATTTTCTCCTTAATATATTTAATCTCAAAGTCAAACTCCTGTAGTAACAACCCCATCGATATACTCGATTGTTGGAAAATCTCGTATTCATCAACGCACACAACGCCGAATGATCCGTTTCGATTACAAAATGTCTTCCTATCAAAAAATTTTAACTTCGTAACACCAAACACCACTGCAGCCATCTCCTTTTCACTAATCGTGTAATTTACTTCATGCGGCTTCAGTGTGCGTGAAACAAAAGATATGGGCACCTCTTCCCCTCTTGTACTTGATACAACTCTGCTGCTAACGCACTATCCGATGCATCCGTCCTCAGTACGAAACCTACATCAAATCTGGGATGCCTCAAAATTAGTTGGTCGTGAAATTGTTCCAACAGTGTTAGATATGCTGCCTCTTGACTTTCCGTCCAACTCCATCTTACTCCCTTCTTCAGAAGTTTAAACAATGGACCCGCTTTTCAGCAAATCCCGGTACAAACTTTTATAAAAGTTAAGGACCCCAAAAAGCTCTTAATTTCCTAATGTTATTAGGTCTCGGATATGTCAAAAGTTCGGACAATCTTTCTTTATCGATACACATACCTTGAGTGTTCACCACATACCCCAGAAATTTAACGGTTTTGAAAAAATTCACATTTTTCTATATTCAGCCTCAATCCTGCTAATTTAAGCTCTAATAATATCCGTTCTAAATGAGAGTAATGTTGTTCCTCAGTTTCACTAAAATTAAAATATCATCCACATAGTGTATGCAGAATTGCTCATATGCTCCTAAAATTGCTTGCATTGCCTTAATTAATGCTGCACTTGACGTTGACAAACCATACGGTACTACCTTAAAATTATAGATTTTCCTCTACGGAAAATCCTGTGTACCTTCTAGAATCTTTGTGTAATGGAATCAGCCAGAATGAATTCCTTAAATCTAATTTACTAAAAATAAACTTGCCACTTAATCTCGTCAAAAGTGTGTCCATGGATGGTGGACAATGGAATTGCGGTTTGGTCCGTTGGTTAATTTTTCGTGCATCTAAACATAAACGAATGTTATCATCCTTTTCTTAACTACCACCAACGGATTTATGAAATGAGTGTTTGATACCTCTATTATGCCATCTTCCAACATTTTATTTAATTCTGCCTTTACCTGCTCCCGATATGCTGCTGGAATTGGATAAACCTTTGCGTTGAACGGTTCTGAATTATCCACTTCCAATCTGTGCTCATAGCCTAACGCTGTGCTTGCTTCTACCCCACTAATTCTGCATGTTTTCGTAATAAAGCTTGAACCTCTACTCTCCTATCCTCTGGACATCTTATCGTGTTGATCTGTTTACCTTCATCATCCTCTACCTCTACTACATTAATACTAAACCCCGTGTCATCCTCTGTGACTTCATAACTGCCTTTCCATGGCACTACCCTATCCTTAATTCTTATTACCTTCCTTTCCATATCTATCAAAACCCCTAACTTCATCATACAGTCAACACCTAAAATGCTCTGAAACTTCAGTCCAGGTACAATTACAAACTCCTGTTCACAGCTTAAACCTCCTATATCTATCCTAAGCACCACAACACTATTTACTACAGCAAACTTCTTTTTATTTGGAGCTACTAAATGGCTACGTTTTATAGGCATAATTCTATCACAAACCTTATCCCTAATTTTGCTGACGAATTCCTCCGATATTAAACTCGCCTCTGCCCCTGTATCAAGTAATACTTCTACATTATTCTCAAAAATTTCTAAATTAATAATTGGCAAACATAATTTTCCTCAGTTTCTGGCTCTACTTCCTCCTCAATTTTGAAAAATTCACGTGGATGTTCGTATACATTTACACAGAAATCTAGTGGTCTGTCGCGTTCTAAAAATCCTGTCTCATCCTGTTTTCCGTGCTTGGTCCTGGTTGTCCTTCTACAACCTGTGCGTACGTCCTCCTCGTGTTAATATCCGTGTCCCTATCTCTATTCGGCGTGCTGGTCACAGTCCTGTTTACTTCCGGTAAACTGTTCTGTCTCGTGTAACTAGGTCTTGGCGTCGGTCCCTAGTCGCACTATTGCTCCTGTATTCCTGTCCTCGTCGTTCCCAATTCGGTCGAAAATTTCTGTTGTAGTCAGGCCGTCTCGGATAATTCGGTGTCCTGTTGTCAAACCTAACTGTGTTAACGTTTCGTTCTCGTATCTCTCTTGTCCGTCCAACACATACATCGTCATATCTCTGTAAATACTCTAAAATGTCTCCCGTTCTGTGATGTTTTGTAAGGCCACGTGTTGTCTAATTTCCAGTTCAAAATGTCGTGATAGGTACTTGATTATCTGTCTGTCCGTCAATGGTGGATTCAGTTGTTTGGCCACACTGTATTTACGGATGGCATATTGCTCCTAGAACCTGCAAACTCTCCCTTAAATTTTCCTGTAATCAAGTCGTCCCTAATCTGATCCTGTTTGTGATCACTCCAGTAATGTTGTAAAAATTTGTTTTCAAAGTCCTGATACGTGTCTATGTCCTGTCCTACTAAATTGTACCATGCCTCCGCATTGTCCTTTAATAAAGCCTTTACCGTATTTAGTTTAGTCTGTTCGTCAAATAAATTTCCCACTAGATTTCTTACACTATTAATAAAAATTTGTGGATTTACCCTGTTATCGCCATAAAACTTCATGTGTTGGTCCAATGATACTCCACCTGTAGAAAATCTGGGACCATCCCCCGTTAAATTTGACATGTTGTATTTGATACTACTAACTTCGCGTTCTACCCTGCCTAACTGATCCCTACATGAGTCCGTTACTTCAGTCATTTTTACATTAATCTCTTCTTCACAAAAAATGCGTACTTCGGACCTTAAATGTCCCATTTCCTGTCGAAGACCTGTAATATCCCGCTCATTTTTTTCAACCCTATTTTCAACTTCCCCCATCTTTACGGTAAGACTATTTTTAAATTCTGAAACTTCTTTATTTGTCTTGTCTATTTTCGCACTTAGGGTTTCCCTAACTCCTGTTAATGTCTCATTCATTCGGTCAAATTTTCGATTTGAGTCCTCTCTCGCTCTATTCGATTCATCGCTTCTATTAGATTCCTCCCTAGCTAATCGCATTTCCTCTAACATTCTCATCATTAACTCATTTCCTTGATCCCCTGATTCCGTCCTCGACTGATCTCTACTGCCTCCAGCTTCTTCCATTTTCGAAATTTTCTCACACAATGCACTATCGTCACTTCCAATTTCCACTCCTTGACTCCTTAACCACTCCTTTCTCTGCATACGTTCAAATCACTCACACACACTCTAAAAATACTCTTAAATTTATACACAAACAGAAACTCTCTTTCTCAGATCGCCAGTTTCCTGGAATAAAATAACAAAAATTTTATTTGGAACTCGAGCCTCACTTTTGGGTCGCCAAGAATGCTGTGAATCTTCTCATATCTGCAGGTACTGGCCCTTTAAAAAAAACATTCGAGCCCCACAGTTTGGGCGTCAAGAATGCTGTGAAACCTTTTAAATCACCTGGTCCGTTGATTCCTTCTGTTAATCGCCTCGGCTGCTCTTCTAGATAACTTCCATTCTCAATCATAAAATTAAACAACACATTCCTACCACAAACATCAACGTTAACTCTATTTACATCAATATTCAGAATACATTAAATTTTCAAATTAAATTTGAACATAAAATTCAGTTTTAAAAGAATTTCCGGATTAATTTTATTATCATTTTACTGTGCATCCAAAATTAAAGTCCTTGTTGGATGCCTACTAATTAATATAACAAGATAAGCAGACCGAGTCTGAGTATAAAGGAGCATCTACCACCCTTTACGTTAATTAACCAGGTTTGTCTAATTGAGCTCAAAGACCTACCCAAAGTTTCATCCTATTCCCGAACATCAAAACAAAATACCCTTTTACTTAAACAAGCAAATTTCATCTTAAAATTAAATTTTTATGGTTAGAAAAATTCCACTAATGTCCATTTAAAGTAAATCAATTATAAAGTCATTCAATACACACAAAAATGTCAAACAAAATAGTACAATTTACCTGAAGGTTATTGTCCTCGTAGCTTCAGTGTAATCGTCCCTTTGTAAATCACACCATTCCAACCGGATTCTATTTACAGCTTCAAGTTGTCAACGCTTTAAAATGTTCTCCATCACCATTAATTTAAAGTTGTTTCTAGGCTTTTCCGGAACTCATCTGTGTATATCTGCCTCTGGTTCAGTGGATGCAGACACATTTACGAACCATTTAGTCATTAACACCCCGCAAAATAGCAAAGAAATTCATACTTCCTTTTACCAATATTACCAATATACGCCAAAACTGCCTACTTTTGGGTATACATTTGTCGTTGTAAATTTTACTAATTGGTACCGTGATAATAAACTTTTATTACCTTGTATCTAAGTGCACTGAAGTACATTCATGTTAGCACGTAAAATAACCAACTATTTTGAGTCACTAAAATATACTAGCACACTTTAAATTATTTAATCAAACTAAAATGCACTGTTTAATATCAAGTCGCGGATGCACGAGCTTTTAACGCATCGAATCGTCGAAAGTCTAAGAGTCTAAGAGAGAAACACATATTCCCGCCTGTATATATAGCGAATAGCCGACACGTCGCTTTGTTCCCTAAAACGGGTAATTCCAACGAATTCCTCATTCTACGTTCCCAGTCTGTAGCCTGCACGTCGATTTTTATGAATTTAGTACTCACCCATTGAGATCTCAGAAAATTTCAACACGGCCCGCAAAGTTGTCCGAGAAAAACTAATTACTTTTATACAGAAATTGTTGTTCTACCTCTGATATATGCATCCTATTTTTAACCAATCGCAACCCCTTGACGTTGCTTAAATCCCGCCCTTTTACAATATGTGTCTTTGCTTGACGCATTTTCTCTTTCCTTTTCTAACCTGTTCGTATTGGTGCAAATTTATATTCTTTATTATCGATTATATTTTAGTCCACGCGGACTGTTATCTGGGTTTAATAAACCCGTATCGCACATTCTCGTGAATACTAAGTCCCGGTTTCTCCAAGATTCTTTGAAACATTAATTATTTGCCAAATTTACGCAGAATGAGCTTTTTAAAAATATGCAGGTGTTCTGTATTTCCTGCTAAAGCATCTGATCGTTTCCAATATCCTTAGAATCAACATGTTTATCCAAACAAATTAACTTGAAATTGCCTTTTAAAAACACGCAGGGTGTTCAAACGTAACATTTTAAATAACCTTCCTACGATTTGACTATTATTGGGTTTTCACAAGCTTCTATAGGTATTATGTTATTAACGGTTTAATTAACTCCAATTAAATTGATTTCTATCCTTTCATTTTTAGCGAATACAACTTAAATATTAATTATTATATGTACACTTTGTTTTACTACCGGTTACTTAAAATAGGGTTAATTAATATAAACTTTGCACGTAATTTCCCTTTGTTTAGGAATAATTACATTACACGCAGAGCTTTTCAATACTGCTTCTTTTGATATAAAGCGTCTTATAAATAATTTAAATTTCTTATTTTTACTGAAACAACCGCATTTATTTATGCTTCAAGGTTTTAATAAAGCGTATTATTTAATGAAATTCCTTATACACGGTAATTAAAATTATTTGATTTGATTATTTAATTTTCTACCCTGGTCTAAATATGAGTAATATATATATATATACATATTAAGGGTAGATTAAGTCATAGGGTCGTAGGATAGATACAAATAATTATAATTTTAAGAAAACCAAATAATTCCACCTATTATAGGAGTTAATCGACTATTTTAGAAAAAGTCAATTGCGAGCATACTGTATATATAGTATATTTGATTTACTGCATAAAAAAGATGCTTATTTTGCAATAATCTGATACCATTTAGCTAAAATAATAATGTGTACGTCGTGTAATAGGTTTTAAGATAGGGTTTTAAACGCAACTAATTGCATCAATAAAAATACATTATCGGGAAAGATAGATAAACTGGCATTCTGAATATTTAATAATTTCGTCGAAACTATCAACGCATGTATAAGAAAGCGCATTCTAATACGTCATTAAATACGTGACTAGAAATAGTACATTTGTTTAGAAGGCCAACATATTTTAATAACAAATAAACACCAGACGGTTAATTGTACGATAAGTTTTGGACTTTTAAACGACAAATATAAAATACGTGAAAGAATAAAAGCAATATTTGGAAATTCTAAGAAGATGCGATGATATATTAAATGTCTACGTGTGGGATGGATGGTAGGAACAACAATAAAACCAGGGAATTTGAGAATTACCCAGGTACTACAGAGATAGGCGGATATTATCAATAAACACGCAATGCGCACCAATTGAAGCATTAATAGCAGCGCTTGTAAATACAATGGAGAGAGAATAAACATTTAGTTCATTTATAACAAAGCACAAACCACGTCAGTATGCAGTAGAAATTCACGTAATAGTATTAATTAGTAAAAAATTTATAATTTAGTAAGAGTAAAAATTTGAAAGTGCCCAATTTATGCAACGAATAATAGCCGATCTACACATAGACGTAAGTTAAACTATTAAATAAAATGTAGTCTAATATTTTACAATTCAGGGCTCTAAATCAATATCTGGGTACTGATCTAAATCAATATCTTGATACATATCTAAGTTAATATCTTAATACTGATCTAAGTCAATATCGTCCCTCATCTTAATTAAATATCTGAATATATTTCTAAAATTACCTCTAAAAGGAAAATATAAAAATACGTCTGAAAATACGACCAATTAAACAAAAGTAAGAACACTCATGGAATCCGAGGAAAACTACAAGCAATAAGTAGAACGAGTGTCGCAAGGGATGCTGAACACAGATGCTCTGAGGCAATTCCAGTGACAAGGAAAGAAAAAGCAGGTTAGCGAGCTTACATATTTTATCAGCTAAAGACTGTTTCGATTTTAATATTTGCTATATATTGTATGTCTGTAAGAGTCGACAAAAAGATCATTTGAGAATTTGAGAACAGGGAAAGCATCTTAGAACGTTCGAAAGTACTTAAAAGTAATTAAAAAGATATTTTTGCTGGCTTTCAGGAAATCATAAATTTGGTAAATATTAATGTTCTATTCAAGGGCTAAATTTTGAATTTATATACAATTGTACATATTACTGTCAATCATTATATTGTGTAGTCTTTGGATTGCTTCTTTTAAATTTATTTAAATTTATTTAAACAGTAGAAAGGGTAAGGGTTAAGCAATCTGTATCGTCGTATAATAAGGGATATTACAACAATTAAAAATAACGTCCAATCGTGGGACTTAATAGGCTGTATCATATCAATAACTAATGACACCTATCGTAGGGACTTAAAATCCAAAAAGGCTATTTCATAGCATAGCAAAATAAGAATCGACGCCCAATCGTGGGGCAAGAAAGGGTAATTTCATATCAATATTAATAACGCCCAATCGTAAGGGCGATATCATAGCCAAAAAGAAAGTACGCCCAATCGTGGGACTTGTAGGGGCTTTTCCATATCACAGCAATATATATATATATATATATATATATATATTGCTGTGATATGGATATATATATATATATATATATATATGTTTGTGTGTGTGTGTGTGTGTGTGTTGTGCGTGTGTGTGCGCGTGTGTGTGCGTGCGTGCGTGCGTGCGTGAGTGCGTGCGTGTGTGTTATTTTTCAGCTTGAATGTAGTTTTTGGATTCAGTATGTTAAAATACATTTAAAACAACTTCAAAATCTTTTAAAAGTCAATGATAAAAATTTAATTTTTTTTCAGAAATGTTCAGGAATTTCAGGTTTATTTTCATAATCTTTCAGGTATAAGTACTCATGAAATATGACCCATAGCTTATAAGAAACATCCCGTGAATAATAATGTATTTCAAATTTAATATTTTAAATCCCAAAAATAGAACTCTCATACTTAATAGTAGTTAAGTGGCATTTATTTTTTAAAGCTGTTATAACAATTTTCAAACATTTTATTTTTCTTTGTATAAAAGTCAAGGGTCTATCAGAAACGAAACAAACAACACAGTTTTACGACCTCTTGACGATTATAAATAAACTTCACAAGAGGCAGACAAGCATGGGGGCAGCTGTCGGTCAACCGACCAAGGTTGAAAACTAGGTGACAGAGAGCGTTGATTCGATCGCATGTATATGAATGAGATAAGGACAACACGTTTTGGAAAAAGGCATGTTCTAGACGTCGGTTTTCTTCTATTTGTGGTTTATACCAAGGTTGTCTGAGGATTGATTTTTTGAATACGAAAAAGGCTGTGGCGCACGGGTTCATTTTATTATACAGGCAATCTTTGTTTTAAAATATCGAGCAACTTCTCCCGAATAAGAATAACCAAAATACTTATTTCAAATTTGCGCCAAAACTATACCCTTAAACCACTCGGTCCATACAGAAATGTTCATAAAGTAATAAAATAACAAAATAAGCCGATCGACTTTACATAATTTAGCACGACACCGCCAAATTCCACGATCCACAGATATTGAAGTAACCAAAAGTGACTCTAATGTCACTGTTATTCAAAACTGAAGCGTTTAAGATTGGTAGTACAATAAAAATTTGAACAGAAATTACCTGTCAACGAATTCAACCTTTAGATGTATGTTCTCTTGTTTGCACAAAGAAATTCACTTATTTCTACACTTGATCAAGTACTTTTTGTTAGTTCTTAATCTTATTAGTATTCAATTTTCTTCTTGCACTACCACTTAACTTCTTGCTAAACATTTTGCAAAGACGTAACTCGCCACACTATATAATTAATTTCTGTTATTTAAAAACAGCAAACTATTTTAGCATCTGACGAAGAAACCGTGTAGAATCATTAAGTTAAAAAGTTACAATCTTCGAGCAGGTTCGGGACTCTTGCGACCGGTTGAGCACCGTTTCACTTTACGAAGTATGGTCTCGACGCGGGATGGAATGTAAAGTGCAGTAGACAAGTAAGTACACTAATTCTCAACCGAAAACCGAGCTTCGTGAATTATATACCCGGGGTGCGTAACAGTATAACGTTGCCACCATGTAGCTAGCTTCGATGCTCACAAATCGTGACATCCAAACCTGAATGCTTGTGTAAAACTTAGACTTGCTTAATATTTGTAAACTCACACGATGATGCCATTCCAAATACAAAACTTGTACTCGAAATAATAATAATAATAATAATAATAATAATAATAATAATAATAATAATAATAATTTCAATTTTTCAATTTTTCAATTTCAATTTCAGTTTATTCACAAGTTTGTTCTCTTTTCACCATAAGCTAACTCCATGAGTTGCTTGACATGGTGTTAAAACTATGTATATACATTCGTTATAATCTAGAATATTTCAAAAGTATATAAAATAATTAATTAATAATACATAATATATTTGTTATATGAACTAAATATCACCTAGTAAACGAATGGTCTTCTTTTATTATACAGTATGATTTTAGAACTTTCTGCGTATAGTCCTAGTTCTGACTCAACTCTCTCTCTATTACAATTTTCCACATTCAGTTCTCCTGCATTTCTTTGTTATTTATTATCCAATTCGCATACAAATTTACAATTGCTTTTTTATAATTTTAGTAGAAACATTTCAGGATTTTAATTTTGTGTAACTTGACAAGCTTCATATGCTTCGTTAATTTGTTTATAATGCTATTGTACAATGTATTAGAATTTTTATGTTCGCTTAGCTGTTGAACGTTTATATCGGATAATTTAACTTTAATTTGACGTTCGTTCAAAATTTTTTTCCTGTTTGTACATGTTGTTCTATTAACTTCTGTTTGAAAAGTTAGTTGGGCTGCGCTCATGTAGTGATCTGATATTTTCGACTGTATTACAGCAGAATTTATGTGTTTGTACTTTCCTCGTACATAAATATGATCAATACAAGAGGCTACCAATTTCCACACCAAACAATTCTTGACGTGTATAGTCCAAAATGCATTTATATAAACCGCTTGATGTTAATAAAATTTGATATTCCGTTTCCGCGATATATAAGTTTTTACCAAGTAAATCTATGTTAATATCTCCCCCAAAAATGATATAGCTAAAATCATTACATTCTTGCAACTGTTTTTGAAGTTCTTCCACAAAATCGTTAGCACTATTATTTGGAGGTCTATAAACTGTAATCAAATTTATATATTTTCCTTGAAATTGTAATGACCCCTGCACATTTTCGTATGATAGTGATTGGTATATCGTTTCAGTAAATTCTAAACCCTTTTTAATATATACTAATATCCACCACCTCTACGAGCCTCTCTTAATTTATAAAACATTTTATATCCATTAATTTGAAAATTTGAGACCATATTTTCCTCAATAGATACTTCTACTAAACTTAAAACATGAAATTTGATGTTAGATATATACAACAGCAATTCATCAAAATGACTTCTAATACCATTATTAATATTTAGGTATATCAGAATTAGCGAGTTCGGCTTATATCCGGAAGTTAACTCCTCATAATCGGTAACACTACTAACTGTACAAAATTTATGTTATCAGTAAAGTCTTTTCTTTTAACCTAGCCATTATATCACTATTTATGAATGAATCTTTTGTAGGTCTTTTCGGTATTAATACGTACTACACTCGACGACTCACTTGATTGCTTTGTTAGTATTTTACCGCCTCGTACCCACACGAATTTGTAATTGAATTCTCTGGCTTTTTGTTTAGTTTGCCACAACAAAGATTTATTGTAAGCTGTTAAATTTTCATACAAGAATATCTTACGCTCGTTCTTGTTATTAAATAAATCATCATTTTCATCGTTTCCTTTCTCTTACTAATAATTCGGTCTCTAATTGCCTGTGAGGAACATTTAACTATTACTGGTGGAACAACATCTAATCGCCTCTTAGGTAAACGATGTACTACTTGTATATCATCCATGCTTACACTCACCTCTAAACGTCTTACTAATTTTTCTACAACCGCTTTTAATTTACCTTCCTTTTCCTCTGGCATAATATCCAATCCATGAATTTCAAGATTAACATTCCTACTACTCTGTTCCAGATTATTTATCTTTACTTCCAGCTCCAACAGTTTGGCATCCTTTTATGATTGTCTTCCAACAATGCACGCACTTGATTAGCAAGATCAGTATTTATCTTTTTAAGTCCGATAAATTCTTGTTTCAAATCTTCGTAGAAGTTAGATAAGCCTTTTAAATCGTTACAAACGCCATCAACGGCCTCTTTATAAATATCCAGTTTGTTAGATAGTGTTTCAAACATTTGCTTTATATCACAATCGTTTGCAATATTTACTAGTGCGGATTTTGGTATTTGTTTTCCTTTCTGCACTTCTGGCATTTCCACGATTCCTTATTTGCAGTCGACATACGCGAATAAGTATTTTCTGCTAATCCTGCACAATTGTAATGCATATTACTATTACAAAAGTTGCATGTAACAAAATTTCCATCTCTAGACAATCTTTCAGTACATTTATCGCAATACATTTTACTTTTTTTCGGTAATTATTATCTTCAATGCAGGTTCTCCTTAAAGAGAGTTAAACACATCACCATAACGCGATCAAATCAATTAAATTTACTTTTAAGTTCACTTTTCATATCACCAACCTTATTATCGATTTACGGAGCGACTTAAAACACGTCCGACCAGCACGAGAGCTGAGCCCATAATAATAATAATAGTAATAATAATAATAATAATAACAACAAACAGATACATATACCAAAAACAAAATAAAAAACGAAACACAAAACATAGAGACATAATAACCAGAAAGAAAAACAAACAAACACACAACAGGAACACGAAATAGTGCAAGGTACAAACAAATAAATCACGGAAATAGAAGAAAAATTTGAAATAACATATATGGAATTCAAAGACACAAGCAACAACATCAAACCGTTCATACATAAAATATTGGATAACCCAAATACAACAATTGCATACATTAACACAATCATAGGAAACAAGATACAAAACGACATAACTATTGAAGAACTACAACAACTAATCTACAAGGGAGCACTCACCACAACAAGAATCCACACAAAATAAAAACATTCAACAGACAACAGACAAAGGCATAAACAGTACTACCATGACAACATAGAATACAAACTAAAATGCTAAAATCGAGAAGACAGGACAGCTAAAACAATTCATAAAGGAAAAATATGAGAAAAACGAAAACTAATAGGGGAAATGGCGAAACAAAAAACAATACAACTACTAGACGAAACAAAGAAAACTACAATCACTAGTCAAAAGATTTGGAAAATGCCAAAAAGTAATAGCAGAAAAGAACAAAACAGAACATTTATCCAAAACCAAAAGAAATTCTACCAAACTATAGACAAAAACGAAATCATAGTAAGCAACCCACCAAACATAACACACTGAATACTTTTGGACCAAACTATGGTCCAACCCAAAACAACAAAATCAACGCACATTGAACCCAAACAGAAACAAATACAACACAATAAAGAATAACCATCACACAAAGAAATTAGCCAAACTATTAACAAATCACACATCTGGAATGCACCTGGAAACGACAAAACAAACGTAGGTCTTGTAAAAACGAATCCAATAGAGATTAGAAGAGACATGCCAGAGGAATTACCCAAGTGTTTTCTGGTTCTGCTTAGCACTAAAGCCACTAGCGAGCACGCTAAACAACACAAAATACGGATACAATATCACAGATATACACCTACAAAATAACTCATCTTCTATATATGGTACCTCAAACTAATTGCATCAACAAACTCACAACTCGATCATATACATAAAATAACAGAAACGTACAACAACGGCAAAAACTTGACCTTCAGAACAAACAAATGTAAGAAAAACAGTTTAGTAAAAGGCAAACTAACAAAACTAGCAAACTACACATTAAACAACAACAACGATCACATACAGACAATGAACACCACAGACACATACACATAACTAAGATACAAGCAAAAACTAAGAATAGAACACTCATAAATGAAAAAAGTACTGACACAGAAATACAAACACAGAACACAAGATATACTGGAACAAAAGCATAAAAAAACCTACAAAACACCACACAACAAACCTGACAGTACACCCATTTACAAACAAAATAAAATCACATTACTTATAAAAATATCTATCCCAAACACACCTAATATACAGCAGAAGAAGACACAAAAAATATAGAAAAATACATACAACTAGCTGAAAAAGTCAAACACCTGTCGAAGTGGCACCAAAATAAAGTAGAAATAATACCGATCATATGATTACGTACAGGAGTCATACCAAGTAATCTACACCAAAATATTTAAAAACTATAACTACATCCAAATACATTCATACATCTACAAAAATCAGTCATACTGGACACATGTACAATAACTAGAAAATTTCTAAATGCATAATATAAAGATAAAGAGAAAGCGGGCTTGACAACAGTCCACGTGCTTATCTGCCAATAACAAATAAAATATTTGAGAAAAAAGAAATAATAATAATAATAATCACAATAAATATGCAAAGTTTTAAATTTGTTGACAATCAAAATTAGGTGTTCAAATTTATTGTATTCACAACGATTCATCCGTTAATTTGCTATACATAATTTCTTCACGTAAGCCAATAAGGTAAATGCGCTACTGGAAATAGTAGCTTCTGAATGCTCGATAATTACTGCCAGGCAGTTAGCTAGAGGAAAAAGGTTGTTTTTCCAACAAACTACCTTACAGCTTGGCTCAGAATGGGTTGAAACTTTTTCTTGCCCCACGCCTTGAGCGTTAGTGCAACTTTCTAAAAAGATCTTTATTTTTTCTCACAAAAGTCGTGCAGAAGATGTAGTTCTATCCGTATTAACACAACTGACTTTTGAGGACTTCCGCACTAGCTCTCAACTCTATCTTCAGTGGTTTAGAGAAAGACTGTCAGGTGGTCCTTAAATAAATACGGATGGGTAGGGCGCCACTGTACTGAGGTAGGGTGTAAAAACGAGAAATATCGCTAAGAAAAGTACAGAAACCTCAACGAATATATTCTGTTATTGGAATACAAGATTTTGTATTTTTAGATAGTATTACGTTTATCTTGAAATAAAATAAAGTAAATAAAATAATATTGGAGACAGCAGTTTGCGCCTCAAAATAAAAAATTAATAAATCAGTAAATCAGACAGGTTTTGTGCATCTATGGTATTTTTCTTTTGAGTGTTAGTGCATGGACACTCTATTTATTAAATTTATGCACTTCTGCTTTATATATATATATATATATATATATATATATATATATTACTCATATTTAGACCAGGGTAGAGAATTAAATAATCACATCAAATAATTTTAATCACCGTGTAGAAGCTTTGGGAAAAGGTACGCGTTATTAAAAAACCGTGAAGCATAAAAATTCATTCGTTTCATTAAACATAAGAGATTTAAATCATCTACAAGACGCTTGCTATAAAAAAAAGGGAACGCAGCATTAAAAAAGCTCTACGTGTAATTTAATTATTCCTAGTAAAAAAACAAAGAGAAATTACGTGCAAAATTTATATTAATTAACTCTATTTTAAGTAACCGGTATTAAACAAAATGTACTGATAATAATTGAATATTTAATTAGGATTCACTAAAAAATAAAGGGTATTATTTTAATTGGAGTTAATGAACCGTTAGTAACATATAATATCTATAAAAACTTGTAAAAACCCAATAAAATGCAAATCGTAGAAGTGTTATTATGTTTGAACACCTGCGTATTTTTAAAAGGCTCATTCTGCGTAAATTTGGCAGATAATTAATGGTTACAGAAAATCTTGGAGAAACCGTAGCTTAATAGTTACGAGAAATGCTAAAGGTGGGTTATTTCACAGTCCACATGGACTGAAATAATCGATAATAAAGAATATCAATTTGCACTAATAAGAACAGGGTAGATAGAGACAGATAATATGCGCAAGACCGAGACACATATAGTAAAAGGCGTGAGTAGAGCAACGTCATGGGGTTGCGATTGGTTGAAAGTAAAAGGCAAAATTTGAGAGGTAAAAATAACTTTTCTGTATAAAATTCAATTAGTTATTTCCAGACGTTGCGTGCCGTGTCGAAATTTCTGAGATTTAACTGGTGCGAGTGCAAAATTCGTAAAAATCGCATGCCGGGCTGCGGAATGGGAACAGAGCAGGCGAAATTCTTTAGAATTGTCCGTTTTGGGGACTCGACCGACAGACAGGCTAACCTCTATATATACCCAGGGGAATATGAACAAGCTCTCTTAGATTTTCGACTTGATTCAATGCGTTAAACAGTGCTTTTTAGTTTTCCGGTTTTGATTAAATAATCTAAACAGTTTGCTCGAATATTTTTGTGATAAAAAACAGTTTGTTCTTTACGTGCTACAATGAATGTACGTTAGTGCACTTAGAAAAGAAGATACAAGGTAATAAAGTTTAGTATCACTGTACCAATTGGTAAAATTTACAACGACAAATAAATACACAAAAGTAGGCAGTTTTGGCGTATATTGGTGAAAGAAGTGTAACGTATTTTTTTTCTTGTTGCACCAAGCCTAATAAATTAATAATAAAACAGATAAATTTTAAAGCATTTAATTCGTAAATATTCAGCCAATAAAAAGTAAAGTATAATATTCACAATAACACATAGAATCTAGAAGATTTATATTCTGTGGCTTGTTACCAAGCGTAGTCCAGTCATATGAGCACTTTTGTTTCCAACGTCGAAGAATCAAGTCGCTTTTTGTAGACTAGAGATAAAAGTCAAGATGTCCCGACTAAAACACGAGGCGTCTAATAGAGTCAGGAAGAAGAGCTTGAGTTGAGAACATGGAACGATAATATACATCATTTAAGACAGTTGGTATAGATTAATACAATAAATTAAACTAATACTTTCACTTTAGTGCAATATCTAATGGACATATCTACAACAACAATTTTCAATGTTAAATTATAATAAATTTTCGTCGCAGTGATTTGGAGCAGGCAGTTATGGTTTCGTTCTATCTATTTAATACGCCGCATAGAAATGGTTTATTCAACAAAGAATCTTGGTACTTCAAACTTACAGATGATTAATACGCTGGAAAAATACAACAGCTGACGTCATGATTTTGCACCTGCAATTTATTTGGATACACGTGAGTGTTTGAAACTTTCCGTAACTTTGAAAGTATAGTAAATTATTATGAGATTTCCTACGTTGATTATTAGAGTAACAAAAATATAAAGTAGTTTTTTAAAGTTAATAACACACCGAATAAATATCTAGTTTGTCAGTTATTTGTACACGCATACAATGTGTTTTAAGATATTTAGAATGACAACTTATGTCAGATAAAAAGATAGTATAGATTCTGTTTCCTAATCTAGACGCCAGATGCAGTCTTGATTTAATTTTCACATTTTGCTTAAAAACAATTAAGGTCATGTAAAAGCTTTTTATTGGTGTTGAAATTCGTGTATATTTTTTGTGTAGATTACAGTTAAATTTGAATAGTTGCATTTTATGATCGCTATTTTTCTGATGATCAATCTTTGTTGTAAATGGTCAAGGAAGCGCTTCAATGATTATAGTAAAAATAAAATCTTGTGATATGAACAAATAAATTATCATATGTTTGCTTAAACTAAAATTTTATAGAAATGATTAATTTATAAATATTTATTTAGAAGGTTAAACTTCACTAAAATTCTTTTTATAAAAAATTAATGACAAGATAGTAAGCATATATATTGCAGTCACATGTATATATATCCGATTTCTACATATTAATAGAATTCATTTTGTTTCATTTGAATGAAGTTTTATTATTCTACATTTAAATTAAGAAAAAGAAAACTAGAGCAAACCCTCATTAAGTAAAAAGACAGAATAATGAAATAAATCCCTTTAGTATTTCACAGATGTTTAAATTCATTTATTCTATTTTTGGCATATGCTTTTGAAGACACAAATAGTGTCCATGTGGTGTTTTGTTTGTTCACAGGTAAAGCTGAGACAACTGTTTGACATCTGGTGGTTGAGGTTTTGGTAAGTGTGTGATAAAGAGTGAAATTCAAATTTTATGGCTATGATAGTGGTGTTAAGATAAGGTTTCCGCATTTCCCTTATACAAACACAGTTAAATTTTGTTGGCACTTGTATTAAAAAATACGGTGGCGCCTATTAAAAATATTTTTGGTCGATTATCCACCCATGACCCATGCTCATGATCTACCCAGAGCTAACACTCTACTAGCCGTTTAACCCCTAAGAGTTTTCTTTGTCTAAAGCCGTTTTCCATCTGACATTACCCTGGGCTTGGAGTATAAAGAAGAAAATCTCGACCTAGTGATATCAGATTAAAAATAGAGAGTTTTAGTATATAGCTGATAGTCACGAGGATAAAGGGTAATAAACTTACAAAAAGTTTTTAATTACCCCCGTTTTTATTACACTTACAGAAGTATGAATTTCTTTGTTATTTTTCGGGGGTATTAATAATTAAATGGTGCATAAACGTGTCTGGATCCACAAAACAAGGTTCAGATATACACAGATGAGTTCCGGAAAAGCCCTGAAACAACTTTAAATAAATGGTGATGGAGAAAATTTTAAAAGCGTTGAGAATCAGAAGCCGTAAATATAACCCAGTTGGAATGGTGTAATTAACAAAGGGACGATGTACATTGAAGCTACGAGTGCAGTAACCTTCAGGTAAATTATACTATTTTGTTCGAACTTTGATATTTTGGTGTGTGTTGAATAACTTTATAATTGATTTACTTAAAATGGACAGTAGTGAAATTGTACTAACAATAATATTTTAATTTTAAGGTGAAATTTGCTTGTTTAAGTAGAAAGGGGTATTTAGTATTGATGTTCTGGATTATGATGAAAATGTGGGTATGTCTTTGAGCTCAATTAGACGAACCTGGTTAATTAACGTAAAGGGGTGGTAGATGCTCCCTTTGTACTCAGACTCCGGTCTGCATATATTGTTATAGTAATTAGTAGGCATCCTACAAGGACTTTAATTCTGGATGCACTTTAAAATGATAACAGATTTAATCTTGAAATTTTCTGATACTGAAATTTATGCTGAATTTTAATTTTGAAATTTTAATGTGTTGTGAATATGATGTAAATAGAGTTAACGTTGATGTTTGTGATAGGAATGTGTTTGTTTTTTTTATGATTGAGGATGAAAGTTATCTAGAGGAGCAGCCGAGGCGATTAACGGAAGAAAGTCAATGGTCCAACACAGTTAAGGTAATGAATAGCTTTTTGTAGGATTCACAGCATTCTTGACGCCAATTCGTGAGGCACGATTCGAAAAGCGTAGTTCACGGATTTTGTAGGTTTCACAGCATACATGACGCCCAATTCGTGAGGCTCGATTCTAATACAAGAGGTTTCACAGCAATATATATAATTCATAGAATTCAAAAATAAGTATGAATAGAATAAACACTATTTCTTAAGTGCTTCTATGAGTGTAATTAACTTTTTCTAAGTTTATGAAGAAATCAAAGCTCTTAAATATCAACACATATATTAACTGAAAAATATTTTTGATTTATTTTGATAGATATTTACTATAAATCTTCTGAATGTTCCATTAATTTTGTGTATTTATATTACTAATTTTGGTCATTTAAAGGTTGACTCTAAAGCAAATAGGCACTATAAATATAATTAATACAATTATGAGGTTTTTTTTGTCATCTTTTCAGTACTGACTAAACGACTCACAGGTTTACAAACTCAGTTTTGTAATAAGATCTTTTAAATTAGTAAACTTAAACTTTGTTAAATAGTTGTCATAAGTAAGCAATAAGTAAGCAATTTTATAAAGCATAATTTTAATCTAAAGTAAAGTTTGAAAATTTAAATTCATAATTAAATATTATCATTAAGATGTTAGTTTCCATGCGTTCAAACTACCAAGGTTACGGTTTATACATGACGTTAAACGTCGAACAGATGATTGCCCCAACAAATGGAAATCACTTACCGACCTTGAACTCAGAGCATGGCTGCTTACAAACCAATTAGCGAACAAGCTCGGCCCACGTGTGGACTTCCAACATTGAACAAACACATGAAAAGAGCAGTTGTCTATATTGTTATAATAACGCCTCGTAAACTAGAACCATATTATAAGTTTCCAATGCGTAAACGCTTTATACGCCAATAAATTAACTTCTCCTTATAACCATTAATCAGTTCTTAAGTGTTGTTTCTGAATTAAAGCAAAGTTCCCATGTTAAAACATGAGGAACGTATATATCTTATACGCAGTAAAATTAACAATTTCGTACAACCATTATTGCTTCAGTTCTTAAGTGTTGCGCATGATGAGTTTCGAAACCTACAGATTGATGGATTGCTTGAAACTAAATTGCAACTCACAAGTCAGCCTTGGATATCAATTTTTCCAAGTTGACGTTAGAATGATAAAGGGCCGACTGGTTCGGCTTGACGACAACAACGACCTCAACAATCAGGTGCGCAGACACGCTATTTGATATTACCTTGAAGATACCTTATGTAAATTTCTGAATAGTTGTTCGAGTTTTAGTATTGTTTTAAAATACAAACTGGCACATTTATAACTATGCGCTTTATTTAGTAGATAATTAGAATAAAGAAAGACGATAATTGGAGTGCTTCGGAATTATGATACCTTGTTTTAATTTTGTATTAATTGTAGACGTACGATTCATATTGAATTATAAAAGTAAATTTAAAAATTTTTATAGCACACACAAAATTTTATGGGTGATTTTAGAAGAGGGAAAACAAACTGTTCCAGGGTTATTTAAATTTTACTAAAATTTGCTTTTTCTTACGGTTTTTTTTTACTTTCTTAATAAAAACTGAATGCAGCCCTTATAAATTTATATTCATTTATTGTTTTTTTATAGAAATAATGGCAACATGCTAAAAATTAAATTATTATTTTACATACCTACTTATTTTCGACTTTAAATATAGGTACCTGGTATAAATGTCTACTGTATCAGTCCGCGGGGCTAAAAATCTGATGAGCGGTGACCTGGTCTATCTCTGTTAAACCATATAAATAACCACAAAACGTTAGGAGTTTATTCAATCCAGTTAGGTGCAACTTCGAGACATTACTTTTGTAAGAGGGAGGGTATACTACTTTTGATAATTTGTTGTATTTCAACTAACTAAATTTGTAACGTCATTCTATTTTTAGAGTTCTGAAATTTCCAACGCGATTTGGGAAAGCGAATGGTACAACCAAAACGAGAGCGTTAAAAAAACTTTATTGATAGTCATGATGCGTGCCCAAAAGCCGCTTACACTATCCATTGGACCGTTTTACTACATGTCCACACAAACAATGATGGCGGTATCACCTTCAACTAACTGTCCATACATATTTATATTTATATTATGTTTCAGATTATAAGAGTTGGATACTCCTACGCGGCCATAATGCGCAGATTGTACTTATCTAAGTAGCTCTATTACTCACAGCACTGTATTACACCGTATTTGTAGAATATTAAAGCATTCACGACAGCATTTTATTATGTTGAAATTAATTTTACGGTTCATTTAAGTGCAATCTTTTATTCAGTTTTGCTGTCTTTCGCAAATGCATTTGTTCATCTCTATGACAGAACTTAATTAACAACAATGGTTTTCGGTTTTATGCAAAAAATTCAAAAACTGGGTCATGTAAATCTTATTTTATCTTATAGATCTTAACAGAGAAGATCTCGAGTTGTTTCGCAGAATAAGCACAATACTCATAGCTTCTTTTCGTAAAATAAAATAATTTACTGTTTATGGCAGTCCATCCACCAGTGCTAAAAGATATTTTTAAGGTATTATTTTGTAAAATCTTCATAATTCTTTCTTAAACGTGTTACGCGCAGTTCCCACATTTGAATATTTCTGTTTTCACATAATCAAATTTCACATTCTTTATTTTATTTACAGAAATTCGAGTATTTATTAACGATTTCGACTGCCTTTCCAGTTTAAGTGCTGGCTATTAAATCACCTCAAATTACGCTAAATACCTCAAATTATAATTTAAAACACTTAAGTCTATCGTATTTGGTTAACGGTATGAAAAATGTTGGGCCTCTGTTATCAAACAGCGTTGGCTTTCTTAAGTATTTATATTGAGTTTATGTACGTGTTTCATCAAGGTTGTTTTCTATTACGAATCCTAAGTGTCTGGTTTGCTTATCCTTTGACCTTATTTTATATAAATTATTAATTAGAATTGGAATTAGAATTAGGAAATTATTATACAATTTCCATTAAAATTAAACATGATAGTGAAAGGAGATAGCATAGCGTTCTGATAAGAAACGAATCTTTCAAAATAAATACGTTTTGGAAACGCAAGATGTAAACAGAAATATGTTAATTTACGTGATTTTCTACATGAAGTTAATACAAATCCCAAAGTATTATCTAGACAAACAAAAGCCATAAGTTAAATTACGTGCCAAGACGAATTAGAAATTTCTGTAATAACATCAAAACAGTTAGTCTAAAATAAATACAGAATAGAGATCCACCAATATCCTACGTGATCAAGAAATCGTTCCGGGCATTACTATCAAACGTATACCTTTAAAATTCCAAAATACCCAAAACATCCTATGGCTGGTCGTAAACTTTGAACAAACAGCGCCGATAATCAATGAATTTTAGATGGGGCGTAGCTTATATAACACGCGAATTTGATAAGCAGACAGTCTTGATTCAAATCGAGCACAATCCACATTGCTTTACTCAAGAATTGACGCAACGAGTGAATATAAAAATTAATAATCAAATTTTTGTGAAAAGTGATGTTAGAAAATTTAAAAATAAATAATAGTGAAAAATATATCAGACAAGTTTCATTGTTTTCTGGAACGTCAGTATAAGTTTATTAATCAATTAATGTTATATATTTATAATCTAGTGCTTTAAGAGAGACTACGAAAATCTAAGTAAGACCAAGTAGATTTAAGCATTGGATGGAGCAACTCAACCGAAGGTGGTCCTGGGGTACTGATTCATAGCACGCAGTAGCAGATCCAGAAAAGACGCACAAAGAAAACTACAGTTCAGACCTATCTACCATAAAGCATTATTTTCTCTTTATTTTTATTTTTTATACGTGAAAAATTTACGTAGAAAAAGGGAAAGTCTTGAACATTCAAAGAATTTCCAATAGAGTACAGTGTCATTTTTGTTGACTTTAAAATAAGGAAAGGGAGCTTTAATTTTTGGGGACAAACAATTTAAAAATTATTGTTATTTGATTCAGGCGTCCATTTTTGTTATTCAGTAAAACAGATTAAGCTGTAAAGTGTATATGATTTTTTTTCGTTCTCATTATACAAATATTAGTCGACTTCTTTTTTATCATTCAAAGTAGGAAAAATATTAGAATAAGGGGGTAAATTATTTGATTATCGTAACGTTGTGCACTCTGTGTGAATTAAACTGAGCTAGCCGACCTTGCTATCTAAGTGTATATAATTAGTTTTGGGTTTTAGGTCAGCAGAATTGAAGAGTTCTCTTTTTTATAAACTCAAGCTTTCGGAAATTTATTTTTCCATTTTCAAGAGTACTAAAAGTAAATACAAATGAATTAGTTACGTGAACAAGGTTGACTAATAGCTAAAAATTATAATTAACTGATACTTACTAAAGTGAGATAAGTTACAATTGGACGATCAATAATAATGTACAGTGTATAAGGGTATGGTATAATTAAATTTAAAATAAAATAATACTAATTATATCATCAAAAGGTAAAAAATTTTTGATTATGATGTATACTGTCTTTAAATTTAATTTTTGTAAATAGTTGTTTATATGAGAATTTTTTCTTTTTGATGATATAATTAGTATTATTTTTATTTTTAAATTTAATTATACCATACCCTTATACACTGTACATTATTATTGATCGTCCAATTGTATCTTATCTCACTTTAGTAAGTATCAGTTAATTATAATTTTAGCTTTTAGTCAACCTTGTTCACGTAACTAATTCATTTGTATTTACTTTAGTACCCTTGAAAATGGAAAATAAATTTCCAAAGCTTGAGTTTATAAAAAAGAGAACTCTTCAATTCTGCTGACCTAAAACCCAAAACTAATTATATACACTTAGATAGCAAGGTCGGCTAGCTCAGTTTAATTCACACAGAGTGCACAACGTTACGATAATCAAATAATTTACCCCCTTATTCTAATACTTTTCCTACTTTGAATGATAAAAAAGAAGTCGACTAATATTTGTATAATGAGAACGAAAAAAAATCATATACACTTTACAGCTTAATCTGTTTTACTGAATAACAAAATGGACGCCTGAATCAAATAACAATAATTTTAAATTGTTTGTCCCCAAAATTAAAGCTCCTTTCTTATTTTAAAGTCAACAAAATGACACTGTACTCTATTGGAAATTCTTTGAATGTTCAAGACTTTCCTTTTCTACGTAAATTTTTCACGTATAAAAATAAAAATAAGAGAAAATAATGCTTTATGGTAGATAGGTCTGAACTGTAGTTTTCTTTGTGCGTCTTTTCTGGATCTGCTACTGCGTGCTATGAATCAGTACCCCAGGACCACCTTCGGTTGAGTTGCTCCATCCAATGCTTAAATCTACTTGGTCTTACTTAGATTTTCGTAGTCTCTCTTAAAGCACTAGATTATAAATATATAACATTAATTGATTAATAAACTTATACTGACGTTTTCCAGAAAACAATGAAACTTGTCTGATATATTTTTCACTATTATTTATTTTAAAATTTTCTAACATCACTTTTCACAAAAATTTGATTATTAATTTTTATATTCACTCGTTGCGTCAATTCTTGAGTAAAGCAATGTGGATTGTGCTCGATTTGAATCAAGACTGTCTGCTTATCAAATTCGCGTGTTATATAAGCTACGCCCCATCTAAAATTCATTGATTATCGGCGCTGTTTGTTCAAAGTTTACGACCAGCCATAGGATGTTTTGGGTATTTTGGAATTTTAAAGGTATACGTTTGATAGTAATGCCCGGAACGATTTCTTGATCATGTAGGATATCGGTGGATCTCTATTCTGTATTTATTTTAGACCAACTGTTTTGATGTTATTACAGAAATTTCTAATTCGTCGTGGCACGTAATTTAACTTATGGCTTTTGTTTGTCTAGATAATACTTTGGGATTTGTATTAACTTCATGTAGAAAATCACGTAAATTAACATATTTCTGTTTACATCTTGCGTTTCCAAAACGTATTTATTTTGAAAGATGCGTTTCTTATCAGAACGCTATGCTATCTCCTTTCACTATCATGTTTAATTTTAATGGAAATTGTATAATAATTTTCTAATTCTAATTCCAATTCTAATTAATAATTTATATAAAATAAGGTCAAAGGATAAGCAAACCAGACACTTAGGATTCGTAATAGAAAACAACCTTGATGAAACACGTACATAAACTCAATATAAATACTTAAGAAAGCCAACGCTGTTTGATAACAGAGGCCCAACATTTTTCATACCGTAACCAAATACGATAGATTTAAGTGTTTTAAATTATAATTTGAGGTATTTAGCGTAATTTGAGGTGATTCAATAGCCAGCACTCAAACTGGAAAGGCAGTCGAAATCGTTAATAAATACTCAAATTTCTGTAAATAAAATAAAGAATGTGAAATTTGATTATGTGAAAACAGAAATATTCAAATGTGGGAACTGCGCGTAACACGTTTAAGAAAGAATTATAAAGATTTTACAAAATAATACCTTAAAAATATCTTTTAGCACTGGTGGATGGACTGCCATAAACAGTAAATTATTTTATTTTACGAAAAGAAGCTATGAGTATTGTGCTTATTTTTGTACCAAGCATTGAAATACCCATAAGGAAGCGTTGAAGGTAATTCAGGTCACTTTTCAGCCCAACACTCCGACGGGAAAGTCTATTACATTCAGTTTTTAAGAATATGATAACAATAATATAAACTATATAAAATTTTATTAAGAATAATATATTTACAATCAATGTTCTACATTTACAATAAGTGTTATATTTCTTCTTGCTCCATTATTGAATAATGCCCAACAGGTAGTGTTGCATATGAACCAGGAAGTAAGTGGTTTAGGGCAATCTTCTCCTGAACGATGGTGTGAACCTGATGCTTAGATGATTGAATTAGATTCTGCGTTACAAATACTTCCATGTAATCTTCTATACAGTCTACATAATCATCAAACGTAGTTCTATTCTTTATCACCGATCTTTAAATTCCTTGAATATTCTTTGTAATACCAAAGTCTCGAATGCCAGGTGATGCTTCCTCTTCTCGTATGAGTTCAGCTTCTTCTTCCTCGGCTGTATAAAATCCTCGTCGCATACATTTTTGATCGTAACGTAATAAAATTTGTTATAAGTCATCCATTAGTTTCATCCTTCATTATACCCAATACTTTTTTGTTAATTAGCGAAGTTCCATAATTGTTGTTGGTGGGATAGTCGGAAGTATCAAAGCGTTGCTGACAGTCCCGCTTCATAGTTTCATTAGGATCATGGTTTGTTATTTTATAAACTTATAAAGATTGTGATATATTTGAACAGGGGATTGGATATACGAGCATTTACATAAAGAATGTAATAAATTATCACAAGATACATTCCCTACCTGTTGTACTGTGCGTGCACACAAATCGGGCCCAATCGGGACATATCCGAATAAGAGTAATTCATATAAAAGGGTTGTTCGCATAGAAGTTATTATTTGCCGATTGTATAGTTTAAATATACAACACCATCGGTCAGAGCTACTACTCTTTTCGATTTCTAAAATGCACGCGACGCGATTGGTGACCTGTATAACATGGAAGACGTTTCCGGCGTTTTTACTGGCTGCATTCGCAACATGGACTACGTGAACCGGGCGCACCCTTTGGTGCTAAATGTACCGGACGAGAATCGGCAAAAGACGACGCAATTTAGTTTCCCCACTAAATCCTCAACTTCGTTTTGTCATCTTAAACCTGCACAATGGTTTCTTTAACGGGTCATTTTTTAGCCTCCGGCATGGATCATGATGTAGACACCCCTGATCTGCACCGTGGTACCCCGGCATCCTTCCACAGAACCTCGACATGTATTTGCATAGATTAATCCTTTAAATTAATCTATAGATATAGCGCTAGTGCAATCGTTGGCAAATTGAATCCGCCACCGCCACATCTAAAAACAGCGCAACCGCCACCGCCACATCTAAAAACATTGCCACCGCCACCGCCACCGACACCGCCACCGCCACCGCCACCGTCACCGCCACCGCCACCGCCAACGCCACCGCCACCGCCACCGCCACCGCCACCGCCACCGCCACCGCCACCGCCACCGCCACCGCCACCGCCACCGCCACCGCTACCGCCACCGCCACCGCCACAGCCACCGCCATCGCCACCGCCACCGCCACCGCCACCGCCACCGCCACCTCTACCCCCACCGCCACCGCCACCCACCGCCACCACCACCTCCACATCTAAAAACAGTGCCACCGCTACCGCCACGGCCACCGCCACCGCCACAGCCACCGCCACCGCCCCTGCCACAGCCACCGCAACCGCCACCGCCACCGCCACTTCTAATAACTGCACCACCGCCACCGCCACCGAATTTGGAGTGGGGGGATACAGTATAATACGGAAGCGTGTGCTAGTTTATCGATCATATTGGGTTGAAGATTGTGTGAAGTGGTTTTATATGGAACTACAACAGTTTGCAGAAGACGTTGAGACGATATTTTTATGTCCCTATGATGTGTCTCTATTGACACGGGAACAAGAAGCTACATTTACGACTGCAACACGTTGTTATATTTGCGAGGAGCCTTTCAGTTCAGAAGAAAAAAAAGTTCGGTAATAATCATTAAGTGCCGACTAATAATTACAGAGGAACGGTGCATGAGAGCTATAGTATCAAGTATCAAGATTCTTATAACATTCCGATAGTTTTCCACAACTTGAGTGGTTACGATAGCCATTTCATAATTAAAAGTATTGCCGTTGATTTGGATGGTCAAGTAGAAGTGTTACCAGTAACAAAGGAAAAATATATCTCCTTCACAAAATGTATTCCTGAGAACTTAAGCAACAATGGATTTAAAGCTTCCGCTTTATGAGTTCATCCTTATAAACATTGGCTTCTTATCTAAATGCACATCCATTACTAAAAAATGAATTTTCTGGCTTGACAAATGAGAAGTTTGAATTACTAACTAAAAAAGGTGTATACCCATACGATTTCATAGATTTTTCTGAAAAGTTGAAGTACACTTCATTACCTAGTCAACAGGAATTATACAACATGGTGGAAGGTAGAGGAATTACTAAGAAGCAGTATGTCTTGCTAGAAAGTGTTGGAAAGCATTTAATATTCAAAATTTGGGGCAGTAATCTGACCTATATCTTAAGACCGATGTAATGCTATTGGCGGAAGTATTTGAACAATTCTGTTCATGTTGTAATTTAACTTATGGACTAGACCCCGCCTACTATTACACCCTTCCAGGATACACTTGTGATGTAATGTTAAAGCATACTCATCAGGAACTTGAGTTATTAATTGACATTGATCAGCTGCTATTTATTGAAAAAGGTATACGAGGTGTGTTCGGAACGGTGTACGTCGGCGAACAATAAACATCTACCCTCTTATGATTCTTCGAAACCCTATGTGAATTTTATGTACTATGACGTTAGTAATCAATGGGAATGTTCGATGAGCCAGCCCCTATCCTATGGAGGATTTGAATGGGTGGACACCAACATCGATGTGACATCAGTTGCTGATAATGCTAAGGAAGGTTATATCTTGGAAGTTGATTTGCAGTATCCGGAATCTATCCACGACTTACATAAGGATATCCTATTCTGTTCGGAGCACATTAATTTAAAACTGGAAAACCGTCTGTATAAAAACTCAAAGCATTAAATTAATGGCTAAAAGAAGATATGTGATCCATTATAGAAATCTGAAACAGGCGTTGGAAAATGGACTTAGATTAATAAGAATTCATCGCGTACTAAAATTTAAACAACGCTGCTGGCTAAAACCTTACATCGACCTCAATACTCAACTTCGGAAACGGGCAAGGAATGAACTTGTGAAGAACTTGTTTAAGCTGATGAATAATGTAGTCTTTGGGAAAACGATGGAAAATATACGCAAACATTGTAATGTGAAACTGGTGCAAAACTGGGACGGTAGATATGGAGCCGAGTTCAAAATATCACAATCTTTGACGAAAACCTTGTGGCAGTGGAACTTCTTAAAACTGAAATATATTTTAATAAACCTATATATGTTGGCATGTGAATTCTCGACATAGCCAAGTTGAAAATCTACGATTTTATTATGAATATATGAACGCCGCCTTTGGAGATGGGTGCCGAGTTCTTTACACAGACATGGATAGCCTAATTTATAAAATAATAAGCCGTGATTTTTATGAAACTATGAAGCGGGACTGCCAGCAACTTTCGATACTTGCAACTATCCTGCCAAGAATAATTACGGAATTCCGCTAATTAACAAAACAGTATTGGGTACGATGAAGGACGAAAATAATGGGTGACATGATAGATTTTATTGGGATACGATCAAAAATATATGCGACGAGGATTTTTAAGACAGCCGAGAAAGAAGAAGCTGAATTCTTACGAGAGGAGGAAGAATCACCTGGCATCCGAGACTTTGGTGTTATAAAGAAAATTAAAGGAATTAAAAGATCGGTGATAAAGAATAGAATTACGTTTGAAGATTATGTCACCTGTATAGAAGATTACAAGAAAGTATTTGTAACACAGAATCTAATTCAAACATCCAAGCATCAGGTTCACACCACCGCTCAGGAGAAAAATGCCCTAAACACGCATGATATACGCCACTTACTTCCTGGTTTATATGCAACACCACCTGTTGGACATTATTCAGTTATGGAGCAAGAAGAAAAATAATACTTATTGCAAATGTAGAATATTGATTGTAAATATATTATCCTTAATAAAATTTTATATAGTTTATATTAGTGTTATCCTATTCTTAAAAACTTAATGTAATAGACTTTCCCGTAGGGGCGTTGGGGTGAAAAGTGACCTGAATTATCTTCAATACCTCCTTTCTTGTAGGAAAATACATGCAAAATGGTCGATTTTGTCCTTGTACAAACATATTTTACCTACTAGCACTATATTACAAACTAACAATTACTCACCTCAACGCATACTTGAAAACACAGACACCATACTAGAATAAAAATATCATAACCCACAAAACCACACCGTGCAAAGAAAATAACAACATCCATTCCCAGTACAAGATGTGCAAAAAGGATAAGTATGAGAAAAATAGAACAATATTAACACATAAGAAATTGAAAAGCATGTGTCATGAAGATAAAGCAGAAATACCGAGCTACAAACGTTGTACTAAACAACTTGCATCAATATATTCAAGGAGCATAAATTCTCCCAAGCACAACTACTTGGTCGTATTCTACCCATATACCAACATCCGAAGATTCACAATTCCATACTAGCTAATAAATGTAAAACTACACGTTTGACAGTAGCATACGTGCTTATCTACAAGAACCAGTTTGAAACGTTTAAAGTAAAGGAGTAATAATCCAAAGTTGTTATTCTACTTCTAAACAGGTTCCATCCAAATTTTCTTTAGTCCAAGTGTTAAATCTGTCAATTAATTTGTTTGACATAACTGACGCATATCCTCCTTGCTTTCCCGATCGTATAAATGTATCTTCAGTTGATAGAATTATGTTTGTACTATTGGCAAACTGTCCAAGAAATTTTTCGAGATTGACCGCAGGGTTGCGTTTCATATTTTCAAAACTTAGATGCTCTGCTAAGTATTCAACCTCTACGTTAGTTAAATCTTTTCCAAGAAAAGCAGCCACTTTTTTAATCACTTCAGGAAGATTTTCTTTCATTTCTTTGTACCTTATAAACAAAATATTCACTTGGTTTTTACGGTTCCAAAAGCTTAAAACCGATTTCCAAAATGGTCCAAAAGGAACTAAAATATTTTGCTTAGGTTTGGAATTTTGGAAACTAACTTACCCCGTCCAGCTAGAAACAACTCACAGAATTCATCAAATGTTCCACTGTAGCCTCCCATTACCCTGCTCAGGTGATAATAGGACAGACAGGTATCTTTAGGATTTCGTAAAACGTAGATTATCTGCAAAAAAAATTCGTATCTCCAAATCGATATCATAAACTCAAACCTTGGGACGCTTTTTTCCACTAGTTATATCTTCTGGTAAAAGAGACCAGTGACAAGAAGCTACATTTACGACTGCAACACGTTGTTATATTTGCGAGAGCCTTTCAGTTCAGAAGAAAAAAGTTCGGTAATAATCATTAAGTGCCGACTAATAATTACAGAGGAACGGTGCATGAGAGCTATAGTATCAAGTATCAAGATTCTTATAACATTCCGATAGTTTTCCACAACTTGAGTGGTTACGATAGCCATTTCATAATTAAAAGTATTGCCGTTGATTTGGATGGTCAAGTAGAAGTGTTACCAGTAACAAAGGAAAATATATCTCCTTCACAAAATGTATTCCTGAGAACTTAAGCAACAATGGATTTAAAGCTTCCGCTTTATGAGTTCATCCTTATAAACATTGGCTTCTTATCTAAATGCACATCCATTACTAAAAAATGAATTTTCTGGCTTGACAAATGAGAAGTTTGAATTACTAACTAAAAAAGGTGTATACCCATACGATTTCATAGATTTTTCTGAAAAGTTGAAGTACACTTCATTACCTAGTCAACAGGAATTATACAACATGGTGGAAGGTAGAGGAATTACTAAGAAGCAGTATGTCTTGCTAGAAAGTGTTGGAAAGCATTTAATATTCAAAATTTGGGGCAGTAATCTGACCTATATCTTAAGACCGATGTAATGCTATTGGCGGAAGTATTTGAACAATTCTGTTCATGTTGTAATTTAACTTATGGACTAGACCCCGCCTACTATTACACCCTTCCAGGATACACTTGTGATGTAATGTTAAAGCATACTCATCAGGAACTTGAGTTATTAATTGACATTGATCAGCTGCTATTTATTGAAAAAGGTATACGAGGTGTGTTCGGAACGGTGTACGTCGGCGAACAATAAACATCTACCCTCTTATGATTCTTCGAAACCCTATGTGAATTTTATGTACTATGACGTTAGTAATCAATGGGAATGTTCGATGAGCCAGCCCCTATCCTATGGAGGATTTGAATGGGTGGACACCAACATCGATGTGACATCAGTTGCTGATAATGCTAAGGAAGGTTATATCTTGGAAGTTGATTTGCAGTATCCGGAATCTATCCACGACTTACATAAGGATATCCTATTCTGTTCGGAGCACATTAATTTAAAAACTGGAAAACCGTCTGTATAAAAAACTCAAAGCATTAAATTAATGGCTAAAAGAAGATATGTGATCCATTATAGAAATCTGAAACAGGCGTTGGAAAATGGACTTAGATTAATAAGAATTCATCGCGTACTAAAATTTAAACAACGCTGCTGGCTAAAACCTTACATCGACCTCAATACTCAACTTCGGAAACGGGCAAGGAATGAACTTGTGAAGAACTTGTTTAAGCTGATGAATAATGTAGTCTTTGGGAAAACGATGGAAAATATACGCAAACATTGTAATGTGAAACTGGTGCAAAACTGGGACGGTAGATATGGAGCCGAGTTCAAAAATATCACAATCTTTGACGAAAACCTTGTGGCAGTGGAACTTCTTAAAACTGAAATATATTTTAATAAACCTATATATGTTGGCATGTGAATTCTCGACATAGCCAAGTTGAAAATCTACGATTTTTATTATGAATATATGAACGCCGCCTTTGGAGATGGGTGCCGAGTTCTTTACACAGACATGGATAGCCTAATTTATAAAATAATAAGCCGTGATTTTTATGAAACTATGAAGCGGGACTGCCAGCAACTTTCGATACTTGCAACTATCCTGCCAAGAATAATTACGGAATTCCGCTAATTAACAAAACAGTATTGGGTACGATGAAGGACGAAAATAATGGGTGACATGATAGATTTTATTGGGATACGATCAAAAATATATGCGACGAGGATTTTTAAGACAGCCGAGAAAGAAGAAGCTGAATTCTTACGAGAGGAGGAAGAATCACCTGGCATCCGAGACTTTGGTGTTATAAAGAAAATTAAAGGAATTAAAAGATCGGTGATAAAGAATAGAATTACGTTTGAAGATTATGTCACCTGTATAGAAGATTACAAGAAAGTATTTGTAACACAGAATCTAATTCAAACATCCAAGCATCAGGTTCACACCACCGCTCAGGAGAAAAATGCCCTAAACACGCATGATATACGCCACTTACTTCCTGGTTTATATGCAACACCACCTGTTGGACATTATTCAGTTATGGAGCAAGAAGAAAAATAATACTTATTGCAAATGTAGAATATTGATTGTAAATATATTATCCTTAATAAAATTTTATATAGTTTATATTAGTGTTATCCTATTCTTAAAAACTTAATGTAATAGACTTTCCCGTAGGGGCGTTGGGGTGAAAAGTGACCTGAATTATCTTCAATACCTCCTTTCTTGTAGGAAAATACATGCAAAATGGTCGATTTTGTCCTTGTACAAACATATTTTACCTACTAGCACTATATTACAAACTAACAATTACTCACCTCAACGCATACTTGAAAACACAGACACCATACTAGAATAAAAATATCATAACCCACAAAACCACACCGTGCAAAGAGAAAATAACAACATCCATTCCCAGTACAAGATGTGCAAAAAAGGATAAGTATGAGAAAAATAGAACAATATTAACACATAAGAAATTGAAAAGCATGTGTCATGAAGATAAAGCAGAAATACCGAGCTACAAACGTTGTACTAAACAACTTGCATCAATATATTCAAGGAGCATAAATTCTCCCAAGCACAACTACTTGGTCGTATTCTACCCATATACCAACATCCGAAGATTCACAATTCCATACTAGCTAATAAATGTAAAACTACACGTTTGACAGTAGCATACGTGCTTATCTACAAGAACCAGTTTGAAACGTTTAAAGTAAAGGAGTAATAATCCAAAGTTGTTATTCTACTTCTAAACAGGTTCCATCCAAATTTTCTTTAGTCCAAGTGTTAAATCTGTCAATTAATTTGTTTGACATAACTGACGCATATCCTCCTTGCTTTCCCGATCGTATAAATGTATCTTCAGTTGATAGAATTATGTTTGTACTATTGGCAAACTGTCCAAGAAATTTTTCGAGATTGACCGCAGGGTTGCGTTTCATATTTTCAAAACTTAGATGCTCTGCTAAGTATTCAACCTCTACGTTAGTTAAATCTTTTCCAAGAAAAGCAGCCACTTTTTTAATCACTTCAGGAAGATTTTCTTTCATTTCTTTATACCTTATAAACAAAATATTCACTTGGTTTTTACGGTTCCAAAAGCTTAAAACCGATTTCCAAAATGGTCCAAAAGGAACTAAAATATTTTGCTTAGGTTTGGAATTTTGGAAACTAACTTACCCCGTCCAGCTAGAAACAACTCACAGAATTCATCAAATGTTCCACTGTAGCCTCCCATTACCCTGCTCAGGTGATAATAGGACAGACAGGTATCTTTAGGATTTCGTAAAACGTAGATTATCTGCAAAAAAAATTCGTATCTCCAAATCGATATCATAAACTCAAACCTTGGGACGCTTTTTTCCACTAGTTATATCTTCTGGTAAAAGAGACCAGTGCAAGTGAGTTTTAATACACCTCGGGCTACTCATTCCTTCCATTATTTGAAACGAATTACTGAACACATACTCCTGCTTAAACAGTTCCTTACAAAATGTAGTTTGAAATCTAAAACAAAATTAAATGTTAAGGGTTATTGAACTATATATCGACTTATTGTTTGTAAAGGAAAAATAAAGTCAAAAGCATGCCTCTCATCCCTAAGATCGGCACAGTTCATCACGGTTTTATATTCAATACCATCTCTCAAACTACAGATTTCCTATTTTGGCCTATGTACTTGATCGTGTGATTTCCTTCTGCTAAACCCTGTGTCAGTGCTTTAACTACTCTCTTGTCTCTAAATATCAGCGCTTCACGCATTCTTGTAATTACACTAGTTGTAGTTCGATATTCCTAAACAGCTTTTACAAGCATATCGTTACTGAATTTACTTGTCCAAGAATTTTTCTATAGTATCATATAACAAACGCTTCCGTATTGACAACTCCCCTGTTCAACGTTAACGTTTTGTCGTTATTTAAAATTATGTTATGAATGTAGGGTTTCATCGGTCATTTCGTACATCAAGTTTGAGTATGGAGCTTTGTGATCATCCTATTGCTCTTAACGCTATTTCTGGATATGTTTTAATGGTAAGCATACCGACCTCGCCTGCTTCTAAAGCCACTAGCTTGTTTTGTATGACCGAGTCTGCTTCTTCCTATAAGATGTAAAATTATGGGAAGTTGAAGAATATCCTGACGCTAAACCTTTCACACCTGAATAATTCTTTGTTGAAAAATATTACGTTGACACTCTCTGCTGCAATGAGCAAGGATATAATGTCTTTTGTGTGCCCTGCAAAGATCAAATACATTCCTTTCCCCGTAGTAGTGTTCTCGCTACACAGTGAATTGTTTCTTTGGAAAATCGTCCAGCTAAACAACCTTTGATGTATGGACAATACGTTTCGTTCATGCGCCACTATATAAATTCCAAACACATGCAACCTGATAAAGCTGTCTTTATTTCTAACTTTTCTTATTATATCCCTCATCATTGTGTTGTGAAACCTGAAAATGTAAGTACCAAGATGCATATAGTTTTCAACGCTTCCGTTAAACCCTATCGTCTTTATAAGATCATTTGTTTGTTGGGTCCAAGCTTCAACGAGATATTACAGCAGTTAGGCGTGATTATCGACGAATTGTTTGGCGTTCTTCTCTTGATGAGCCTATTTAGAACATCAAGTTGAATACCGCTACCTATCGGGCAAATTGCATCCCTTTTCTTGCTAACGCACTCGTCTGCTGTTGGTTGAAAACGAAAGAAATTCCTTTCCTTTTATCTCTTTTGTCCTTCGCAACCAAGCCTATATCGATGATATCGCATCAGGTGATGATTCTATGGAGTCGACCTTGGCTTTACCAAATCAACCAAGCGCTCTTTTAAAACTCGGTGGTTTTGAACTACATAGGTAGTCTAGCAAATGTCCGAAATTTTTAAAGAACTCTTCCGCTTTGCCATAAATCGTCCTACAACCACTCCTTTGCGGATCCTGACACTCAGCCTCTGCAGTTTTAAGTTTTCAATGGAATTCCTTCTCAGATACTTTTAGTTTTTAATTTCAGTCACAACCACCGTCTGTACTAAGCGCAACATACTTTCCAATTTAGACCTCATTTTCGAAACTATACGAATTTTATCTCCTCTAACTTTTTTGGTAAAACATTTAATTCAGCTTTTGTGGTCTTTGAAGTTAGACTGAGATGATCCTCTTTCCCTGACTTACTCCATTTGTAACAGAAATATCTGCATGAACTACCACTGCTTTCCGACTTTGTTTTACCATGTTTGCTACTTCCGCCACAATTTTCCACGTCTGAAGTTCATTGTTTTCTGGACGCTTTCGAACGCGACTATTGTGCTGTCGTTTATATTCGTTTTCTTACATATTCCTCCGTTGAGGTTCACTTATTTTGTGCTAAGTTGCTCCTCATTGTACTTTTATCCTCAAAACTTTTGAAACCCATACTACCTTTAAAAAAATTTTTGTTTGTCGTTTTTTCTTGGATTCGTTCCCCACTGCAGCGATGGAAAACATTAGTCTCCAATCGAGTTTCCTATATTCAGTATCGCGCTTCTGAGTATCATATTTTTTCCTCTGAAAACCTTGCCGATGTTGAATCATGCGGTTTGCTACCTTCAAATTAGTGTTCTTTATTAAGGTCGACATCGCCTGCCTAGCATCGCTCTCGACACTTACAGACTACTCATTCCACTTATTAATTTTTCGAAAGTTCTCATCAAGGACCGTTCTATTGTATTGACTGGTGTCGCATCCCCTTCTAGGATTAAAACGATTTTAGAAAATAATTCATGTCTTCAATTTACTATTCGCATTGTGGTTGGACTTTCCGCTTTAGTCATAACATCTGTTGGAAAAATACACTGGGCCTTTGTCTATTTTTGCGCTACATAGCGCTTTGATCCCCTGATTCACTATACTCAACAGACTCATTAATCTATTTGGACGCCATCCACTCCGTATCAGCTCCAAAAAAAGCTGTTTGCAAATTTTCCCCCTGTATTATAAAGGGAATATTACGGGTTTGTTGTCGCTTACCCCACAAATCCTTATCGTCCGACAAGAAATGTAGCGCTCTTTTACCTAGTAAGAGTTGCTTTGCGGATTTGTATATCAACTCTGTTCATCTGAGATCCTTCCACGCTGGTGTTCAAATGGTTGATTTTATTGTACGTCAACGCTTTTGGATTGTTTTATGTAAACTTCATTCGTCGAGATTTGAGTCAGTGTGTGACTCGTTGGAAGACTAATCCTACCGCATCGCAGTCTTCTACGAGCCACCTTCTTCCATGCCGAGTCACTGAAGCCAAGCCCTTTTTGACTTCAAGCGTTGATCTTGATGGCCTCTTCTCTACTGCCATGTCGAGAATTCGGGGGACTAAAGTATTTAAAATATATTTGTTTCTCTATACGCATGGCTACCAAAGCACTCCAATTTGAATTAGTTTCTGATCCGTTAACCGATACCTTTCTAACTGCTCTTCGCCTATCTATTTCCAGGCGTGGCCACTGGGATTATCTCTACAGTAATTGTAGCACAAATTTTGTAGGTGTCCATAGACAGTTAATTTTTCTCGCAAAATTACCTGCGGCGAAGGAATATATTTCTTGGCAGTTTACACCGGTCTCTGCGCCTTATTTTGGTGGTTTGTGAGAGGCGAATGTGAAGTCGGTTTAAACCTTGTTACTTCGTACCTTGGGTGAGCAATTTCTGACCTACTAGTAACTAGCCACTGTGTTTGTTCAGATTTAGGCCGTTTTAAACTCGTGTACTCTCATCCCTGTAACCAGTGTCCCCAACAACTTCAGTTGCCTGAGACCAGGGCACTTTCTGACTTGTCTCGTTGGCAATTGATCAAGCGAATTTATCAAGATTTCTGATCTCGGTGATCTAAGGAGTATTTGCATATGCTCCAGAAACGGTCAAAATCACACAAAACGTCTTGGTAGGTTCAGGTGGATACCTTTATGTTAGTTAAAGCAGATTACGTTCCATCCCTTTGATGGTTCTTTAAACGTATTGTTGCGGTCTATTTAGGAGCTGATGGGGTCTTTAGAGTTATCACCCTCAAAACCGCGTAAGTCGAGCTGAAGCGCTCGATCGCTAAACTCTGCCCTTTAGCTTCGTTGTAGACTTTCTTTCATGTTTTTTCGTATAATTGTTTTGCTTTGATTTTTTGTTCGCATAAACATTTCCAGGATTTCCTTATATCACTTAATTGTTTTTATTCTTTTCCACCCTGTCTAGTTACTTTCTTTTCAAAAGTGCCTTGCATTTTGTTGGGCGGTATGTTCCGTTAGTTTCCGCATAAGATGTAGTTAGTAGGTCAATTTCCCTCCGTCGTGTTTAATAGAATATATTGTTTTACCGCGATTAATCTTCAAGTGTCTTGTGTTGTGTGTGCCTCGACGGTTGTTGTAATTAAGTTTGTGAGATCGTAGCCATTGTATTGTATTATCGGTTTTTGGGTTCCAAAAATAATTGACCGCTAATCGTCCTGCCATCGCTGCTGCCGCTAAAAATTGCAGTTTACTACCGGAAAGTGCTTGAAGGTTCCGCTTCCGCTTTTATAAATTTTACTCATATTTCCACGTCAACTATACTCCATCATCTTTAGTTATCTAAGTTAACGTAATAGGCGTACAATTAAAATTTTAAATAAAAGTGAAACTCTATGACTATCCCACAAACCTGTTACTGTATGATTTTTTATTTAATTACCAACCATAGTAAAATTTTTGTAGATCTAGTCCACGCAACAGAAAGAAGAAGCATAAAAATTTATCAATGTTAATAGCAAGACTCGAAGGATCAGAAAGATATTTATTTTGCTTTTGAAAATTCGTTTTATTACCTTTACTAGACAGTCATTTTCCTTAAGTATACGTCTGTCTATCTTTTGAGATAACATACAATTTAAATTCAGGGTCACCTAATTTAATCGATCTGGTTGTTAATTCTAAAATACTCGAATATGCTTGACAGAACGCATATGGAGAGTCATAACTAGAATATTTATTGGGCCAGTTATTTTTGGAGGTACCATCATCATTAAGTCTTCAGTCCTAAAACTGGTTGGGCACGTACCTCTATTGTTTCCTATTCTGAGCCAACCTACGCATTTCCCTGATATTTCCATAGCTTACATTTTCCACTGTGCGCAATAGTCTAATGTAGACATGTTTTACCTTTCTTCTTTCTTTCTCCACTTCTAATATAAACTGTGTTATTCCCTAATGCCTCCGTATATGTCCCATTATCCTGTCATATTTTTCACCATTTTCTATATATTTCTTCTTTCCCTACTATTTCTAGTACCCCTTTGCCCTTAGCTTTGTCTGTTCATGATATATTCACTATACGTCTATTGCATCACATTTCAAAGACTACTAAACTTTTCCAGTTCGCGTCTCCTACTGTTCACGTTTCACAGCCGTACAGTGTTGGGTTCCACACATATTCTTCCAGCAATTTTTTCGTGTTTCTATGTTTGTTGTCTTCAAACATGGTATTTGCTTTTTCTTGTTAAATACAGTTTGGTCTTGTATTAATCTTTATATATATATATATATATATATATATATATATATTGCTGTGAAACCTACAAAAATCCGGGTACTACGGTTTTCGAATCGAGCCCCAGCGTTGGGCCGTCATAGCTGCTGTGAAACCTACAAAAAGCCTCACCAGAGTAAAAAGAATAATATTCGAGCCTCTCTTGAATTGGGCACCAAGATTTGCTGTGATTCTCGCCCAGTTGAATCTCTTCTGATAATCGCCTCTTTACTCTTTCCGCCTCGGCTGCTCAACTAATTAAAACTTTCATCCTCATTCATAAAAAAAAACAAACACATTCCTACCACAAACATCAACGTTAACTCTATTTACATTAATATTCATAATACATTAAAATTTCAAAATTAAATTTCAGCATAAGTTTCAGTATCATAAAATTTCAAGTTTAAATTTGTCATCATTTTAATTTGCATCCAGAATTAAAGTCCTTGTAGGATGCCTACTAATTAATTTAACAATATATGCAGACCTGAGTCTGAATAAAAGAGAGCATCTTCCACCCCTTTACGTTAATTAAACAGGTTAGTCTAATTGAGCTCAAAGACAGACCCAAATTTTCATCAGAACATAAACTGCTAAATACTCCTTTCTACTTAAACAAGAAAATTTCACCTTAAAATTAAAAATTTGTTGTTTGTACAAATTCACTACTGACCATTTTTTAGCAAACAAATTATAAAGTTATTCAACACACACCAAAACATCAAAAATCGAACAACAAAGCATAAGTTACCTGAAGGTTAATGCACTCCTGGCTCCAATGTACATCGTCCTTTGTTAATCACACCATTCCAACTGGGTTATGTTTACGGCTTCTGATTCTGAACGCTTTTAAAGTTTTCTACACCACCATTCATCTAAAATTGTTTCAGGGCTTCTCAGGACTCATTTAAGTGTATCAAAATCTTGTTATGTGGATCCAATCACGATTACGAATAACATTTAATTATTAACACCCCCAAAAAATAGCAAAGAAATTCATACTTCTTTCACGCTATACCCCAAAACTGCCTACTTTTGTTTATTCATTTATCGTTGCAAATTTGAATAATTGGTACAGTAATACTCGCAACTATAACTAGACTTTATTACCTTGTATCTTCTTTTCTAAGTGCACTAATGCATAACAACTTGTATCGTAGCACGTAAAGAGCAAACTGTTTTAAAGTATTCAATAATCACCAAAATATAAAAGCAAACTGTTTAAAGTATTGAATCAAAATCGAAAATCTAAGAAAGCGAAACTGTTTAAAGTCCGGGTTTATATAATAGCTTGCCTGTATGTCGGTTTTGTCCCGCGACGGCCAGTTTTCAGAATTTCGCATACTATGTTCCCTTTTCGACAGTCCGGTACAGCGATTCTAAAAATTTGCACACGCGCCAGTTGAAAATCTAAGAATTTTCACACGGCTCGCAAACACGTCCGAGAACACTAATTAATTTTGTATAGAAATCGTTACGTTTACACCTCTCATATCTGCAACTTATTTCAACCAATCATTTCCTCGTGACGTTGCTCAAATCACGCCTCTTATTATCTGTGTCTCTGCCTTGCGCATTTTATCTGTCTTTTTCTAACTAGCTTCTAGTGGTGCAAATCGATACTCTTTACTATAGGTTATTTCAGTCCACGTGTATTCTTATTTGAGTTAAATAACCCCGTATCTAGCCTTCCCGTTAATATAAGCTACGGTTTATCCGCCCGTTTCCAATATACGCAGAATTTTCATGTTTATCCAAACAAATTAAACTAAAATTGACTTTTAAAAATACGCAGGTGTGTGCTCCTAATTAACGTTTTAATATAATTCTCAGAGCTTTTATTTCATGGTATTTTAACCTGGGATTTTCACAGGCATTTATGCTTATTATATTATTAATAATGGTTCAATTAACTCCAACTAAAATAATAATGAATGGCATTGACTTCTACCCTATAATTTTTAGCGAATACGCACTAAATATTAATTTATTATTTGTACACTTTGTTTAATACCCATTACTTAAAAATTGAATTAATTAATATAAATTTTGCACGTAATTTCTATTTGTTTCTTGGAACAATTAAATTAAATACACCTTGAGCATTTTAATTCTGCTTCTTTTTATAGAAAGCGTCCTTATACACGGTGATTAAAATTATAGAAAATTAATTAATTAATTTTCTACCCTGGTCTAAATATGAGTAATATATATATATATATATATATATATATATTATTGTGGATTTAGAGGTTAAGGAGGTGTAGACAATAAAATTTTAGCAACCATGTATATAGAAATAGGAGCAAATTATTTACGCGCCAAATTAATTAATGTATACTGTGAAAACGGACGATTATTAAGGTATTTTTCTATATTTAAATTGAAATGTTAAAAGTATTTAAGAGAAAGCTTTAGAGTACACAAACAGCTCAAGGATACGCATTTCTTATGCGTATCCTTGAGCTGTTTGTGTACTCTAAAGCCTTCTCTTTCTCATAGTAATTTAATCAAACGCATGGAAGCAGAAAGGGGAGCTTGCATGCATAAGAAAATCAATAATTTCAAACGCAAATTATTCCATTTTTAAAAGCCATCGTTCGTTTATACATTTACTTAGAAGGGAGAAACCGAGAAGTGTTATTTTTAAATGGACGGTTGTTTCAAGAATCACCCGTTGTTAAATGTCACGTTCAGGGAACTTAAAATAAACGTTAAGATAGAATTCCATAAAAATGTGTGCCACGGTCAACTTTTATAAACAGTTTAAAGATCAAATACCTTAAGGAGCGAGTGGAATGAACGATTGACAAGATAAAACAGACAGAGAAATGTATAAATAAAGCGTTGGATACAAGTCACGTTGACATACACGGGTAAAAGTGAAGGACGACTACGATATCGATTTTCTGTAACTCAAGAGGGGTTCTAACGGAGACAACAAATATGCGTAGAACGAAGATGCATAGCTGATAGGTGGAGAACTGTGAGTAAGAAAATTCTATCATTGGTTGACAGCTACCAGTTTTCGAAAAGAGAGCGTACGTTACGGTGGTAGACTAAATTCCATGTATCAGGACGACGAAAGTGGGATTTTTGGAGAAGTCAGTGTTCGTTACCTTAAAAATTTTACGAATTAGCTTCGAAAATAAGCTTTTCACGGGAAACAGGTTCCACTAGGGGGGTTAGAAATGATATAAATAAAGGAACAAAGATGTTAAAGCTCTCTTTCTTTCCATTTAGATCTGAATACGGGTTTAGATCTACAACGTAATTGTAGTAAATGATTACCGTTATCAATTATAGTGTTCAGTAACATCCTGTCTAAAAATTATAAAAGCTGTAGTAGCGTACCGCATGTTATAAAAGTGATATTGCACGAGTTGGTGCTTATTTAGATCAATGGTACCATTACTACGACAAAGCTATTAAATGATGAGATGATATTTGGGGTAAGCGAAACTGAAAACGTAATTTGTATGCATGAAATATTTGGTATGGAATGTTACTTTTGAGACGAAGCGTATATCTGGGGAGAAGAACGGTGTTGGTAGCGGAGATTAGCTTGGTGGGGATCTGTGCATCCAGGCAGCAGCGTAGTAGATAGACACAACGACGAGGGTTTCTGGTAACCATCTTCAACGGTGACGAGGAACGAAGTTGACTCCAGGTAACGAATTTTAAATTTCTGTTGTTGTATAAACATTCGTGTGGATATTTTTATGTTTGTGTGTTAGACTTATTGGTGGCGTATTTATTACCTATAAAATTTATTTAAAAAAGTACTTGTGAATGCAATTTAATTTGATTATTAGAAAAAGGGTTTATCGATGACATAAAGGTTTATTCATGCTATACATTGTGGTTGTAAGGAGTAAACGGGTCTGTAAATTTGTTTTCAATTAAATGCAAGGTTAATAAGCATTTACAAAAACTGGGTTATAATGAGCTCACAATAGACCGTTCATTTACATTTCCAATGCTCCACCCGAAGGTACTACATTCGCCAGGAGGCGAGTTTTTTGTTGCTTGGAAATTTAGAATTTTGCCGAACCCTTGCCGTTCCAGGCAAGGTAGGGATCTTTAACGTGCGTAACAACACTCACACACGGGACCTCCATTTGACCTCTCATCCGAACGAGGGCGTAATTTTTTGTGAAAAATGCTCACCTGCCATTTTTCAAGCAGTCGTCCGTGTCGGGATTTGAACCCAGGACCTTGGGATCCGTAGTCTTACGTTTACTACATTGATCCACGGCGACGCCCCTCACAATAGACTAGTGTGAAGTCAAACTAGGGTCGCATGTGGGTCCCATTCACTCGGAGTATGTAGAATTTGTTAAAATATTTAAAAAAACAACCAAGAACTTTAAAACATTTAATAATTGAAGTGGTCACAATTGTACCAAACTGTTTATACCCAAGTGTAAATATTTTATCTCTTAATATGTGTAAATAAAGGTTGTATAGTTGTTGTATTATTTTCGTAATTTTATTTGCCGATGTGTGTGTGTAAAAAGGGTATGTACTTAAAATGATAGGGATTCCAAAAGAGGCCGATTGCTGAGCTAGCCAGGGTGAGCAGAGAAATCCGAAGGCGTCCAAAACAAAAGGTAAGAATTTTTTTTTGAAATTTTTTATGTTGGCCCAGACGGGGGCACGAATTTTTAGAAATGTACATGGGCAATATATATATAAATATATATATATATTATAATGTAAGGGAGCTACCAAAGGTTCTAAGGGTTGTTTAGTAGGAGATAGTGTATGCCCAAGTAAAATAATCCATGTATTTGCTCACATAACTTGAAAATGTATGTTTGCCGTATTTTTCATATGCTAAAGTACAATTCAAAATGGTAGTTGAAATATAAGTGCCAAAAGGTAAATTAAAATGACTAAATGACGTAGTAAGATGTACAGTGCTCAAGGGTTTATACCGAGTTTGAATTTTATAGTCCATTGAAAGTACATTTGCCGTCCAAAAACCGGATGCGTCTATGGATGTTTACTATCAACCATGCATCCAGGTTCAAGTGTGATTTTATTTGACTTTTTAATTTATATAGAATCAACTTTTGGACAAGATTTGTAAGCTCAAAATTATTAGTTATAACAACGTCAAATGTGATTGAAGGACTGTAGATATTTAGGACCAATACTAGAATTTTATGTGAATTATGAAAGTGTAAAAAGACATGAATTATGGTATGTGCGACACAAACGTTGTGTTTGGATATTATTGGACGATTTTAGTTATGTATTTTATGATTTAGTAGGCAAGAAATATTGTAATGGTCGCCTTGGAAAGAAAACAAAGGGAGATTATTCCGAAATTATTTTTGTACAAAGACGTGTTTTCATAGAACTGTGCTAATTTGTGTAACGATTTTAAAAAGTTAATAAAAGTGTTTGATTTTGAATAGTTTTGATTGAGTAAAGAAGGGTAAAGAGCAGCAGCGAAATATAAATAAGCAACGACGACGATAATAACAAGTGTAAAGATTGGTGATAGTGCGACGGTAAAGCGACGAATAATTGAATAGGTTTGGAACGATATTGGGAAAAGCGGAAGGAAAATCGAGTGGCTATACATAGGGACGAAGATCGATTTGGATAGAGATTAATAGGCAGCAGGACATCGAGAGGATATACAAAGGAACGGAGATTGATTTGGATATAGATTTGTAACGGGGCATCGAGAAATTTGAAACAAGACGGCGATTAGATTTGAATAAAATACGAAAAAGCGGACGGATTAATTGAAGAACACAAGGAGCGAAATTAGGAAAGCAACAATTGTGTGGAGGATTCAAAGCAGAAATTTAGGACAGAAGAATTAGCACAGGGGAAGTTACATAACCGGGTATTCAAAATTCTAAATTAGGGTTAATTATTTCAGATATTGGGGAGCAGCTAAAAATTAAGAACGACACCTGAAGGCGATACGAAAATTCTATCAGATAGTACAACCGTGTAAAGACGCATACGGCTACTAGGATCTTGAGCCAGCAGTTAGTGAGGCCGAGGACGAAGTATAATCCAGGTGAGTGCTGAAATATCTTAAAACGTCAAAAAAAGTCATAAATTTGTGGTAGTAATTTAATTTGGCACAAGGCAACGTTGATCGTAGTAAAATTTTGGCATATACAAAAGTAGATTAAAAATTTAGTACTAAAACAAAAGAGTGTGCAGTTTGGTTGGGCATCGCACATCTACTTATAACAGAACTCACTATAAGTAGGTGAACACCCTGAGATTTAAGAGCTCAAATAGTCGAGGCATTGTAATAAACAGTTAAATTAAAGAACCAACCAAACGTTGCAAGTACGGGGCGTGCATTAGGTGTGCACATTGCATAAAAGGCGCGACAAAAAGTGTAAATTAAATTAAATTAAAAGAATTAAATTAAAGTAAAGTAAAGAAAGGGAGGGAGGGTAGAGAGATTATTAGATCAGTAAAGGTGGCGCCCAACGTGGGGCTGGAAAAAAGGGCTAGATTGAGTGAAACTAGACAGAAATAGTAGTAGGATACGGGATTCCGAGATTAGGTGGGGCCCGTAGTTTAAATATTTTCAGGAAAAGGAGTTAAATATAGGCTGCAGAGATGACGGAAGCGGAAATGAAACGGATTACGAGATCGGGACGGATATACGGAGTTGAAGAAGAATCCATGACACAAAACGAGGAAATTAGGACACAAGACATAGAGCTAGACGCAAGCGGAGACATCCAGGAGGCGGAGGCAAGGCAGACAGATCCGGAGGTGATAGGCATGGACACGGACCAGGCGACGGTACCGGAGGTTAAGGTAGCAGAAACAGTCAGTTACCAGGACATAATGCGATTCCTAATGAGTATGAAAGACGATTTAAAGACAATGGTAACTTCACACACGGAACTAAAAATAGAGTTAACGACCCAAATTGCAGATTCACGTACGGAACGAAAAGAAGCACATACGGAATTCATGAACCAAATGGACGAGTGGCGGACAGATATTAAGACGACATGCAAGGAACTAAATATGGTTTTAACCAACCAAATGGACGAGTCGCGGACGGACTTAATTAACACAATTGCAGAAACATGCACGGAACGAAAAACGGATGTAACCAACTCGATTTCAGAATCACACGCGGAACTACAAACGGACGTAACAGATAAAACTGAACAGTCGCGGACAGATGTTAAGACACCACACGCGGAATTACACACGGAACCAACCGACGAAATCGAAGAGTCGCGGACAGAGGACGAACGCAGGACGGAGCTACAAGACAACGTAGACCGCGTAAATGACGAGACTAAAATTACACGGATACAATTGCCGGGACAGGCACAACAGTTGACACCAAAATTGGGCGAGGACGACATGGTATTACTACTTACAATACACAGGGAACCGGAAGTGACAAAGATGGTCGTGATACAGAATGGGAAGACACTGCGGGAATTTTTAGGCGTCATGAGAAATTTCGATTTAGCAACGGCACTGGAGGCAAAAACGCGTACAAATTATTGGGAACAAAACCGGGGTTATAGGGAAGACAACCGACAGGACAATTTCAACCACGAACAGCGACATAACTACCGGCAGGACTATTTCAACCACGGACACCGAAATCATTGGGGACACGACGGAAACAGACGACCATACTACAATAGGGAACACCGGGTGAACGACGTGCAAGGACAAAACAGGTACCAGCACGACGACAACGCGGATGACGGCCGTACTACGGGAGGCGGAGCACAACGGAAATAGCCGGACGGACAGGGACGCAAACGTCCACCACATGACGACCAGCGCAAGGACTCAGGACACGGATAAAATTGAGGTGGTGCAGATACATGAGGCGCCGTCAGGACAAAAAAAACGCAAATTTTTGGAAGAACGAATGTCTAGGGTTAAGTATCGACGTAGGTTATAGTTTAAAAGATTTATTGTTGAATAGTTATACGTTTAATAAAAAGAACCTGTTGTTTATTAATATTAGTTTAAGGGATTGTTTATATGTTGCTTTAGTTGATAGTGGTTCACAGTTGTCGCTGGTAGATGAGAATGTGGTGATAAAACATGCTGATTTTTTTAAAAGGAAGAATAGAAACGATTGATGTGGTTAATTTATGGTCGGCAATGAACAAAAAGCTAACGACGATTTATAGGGTCATCCGTGTACCGATATTTGTAGGGGATAAAAAGGCAGGAGATGCAGAGTTTTTAATTACAAAGGGGCTGCAGCTAGATTTCATATTAGGAATGGATTTTATAGAGGATTTTGGATTGAATATAGATGGTAAGGATAGGTCGATTCGAATATTTGATAAAGATAAGTTATGGGTGGTGCCTACGGTTAGTTCAGAATATAGGAATGGAAATAATATAGATAAGTCGGGATTAGGAATGGATAGGACAAGTGATTATAGACAGGTTAAAGTGAGATTATGTAATATGTTTGCGAGATTAATTAATGATGAACAGATTGGAAAAGTGAGTATTGAGATTAAGGCGAAGCTAGGGGAATTATTTAATAAATATATAGGGTTGTTTAATGAAGAGCCAAGATTTGCGAGGCGATATATGCATAAGTTAGAAGTCACGGAAGACAACGGGTTTAATACAAAGGTGTATCCAATTCCGTTTGCCATTAGAAATAGGGTTAAAGCCGAGATTAACAAAATGTTAAAAGAAGGAATCATTGAACCAGCGAAAACTCCATACGTAAACCCGGTAGTTATTGTACCTAAACCCAACAAAAGGGATATAAGGATTTGTTTGGATGCGAGGAAGTTGAATTCGATTACGAAACCGCAGTACGAACAACCACAAGGGTTAGATAATTTGTTGTATAAAGTGTATGAGATGAAGATTTTCAGTAAACTAGATTTAAAAAATTCATTTTGGTTGATTCCGTTGCATGAAGACAGCAAGAAGTTTACGGGATTTAGCATTGAAGGGGAGATTTACATGTTTTCTGTAGTTCCGTTTGGGTTAAGTAGTTCTTCAACAGCACTTGTAAGGGCCATGCAGAAGCTGTTTAACGAGTATGAATGTTTCTGTTCGCACTATGTGGACGATTTGTTGATTTTTTCAAGGAACGAGCAAGAACACATGGAGCATTTAGAAAAGGTGATCCAGAGGCTGGACGAAGGGGGTTTGAAGTTGAACGTGGAGAAATGCGAGTTGTTTAAGAGCAGAGTTACGTATTTAGGGTTTGAAATCAGTGAACATGGGATGAAAATTTGTAATAAAAGGTTGGACGAGTTGAAAAATATTGCTCAACCAAAGAATGTGAGAGGATTGCGAGGATTTTAGGGTTCTAAATTATTATAAACGGTTTATAGCGAGATATTCTGAGTTGTGTGTGCCGTTGGTGAGTTTATTGAAGAAAAACGAAAGATGGAAATGGACTGCTGAACGGGAGAAGGCGTTCCAGGATTTAAAAGTGCGTTTTATAAAAGTTGTCATTAAAATATCCAAATTTCAAAGACGAATTTATTTTGAGAACGGATGCGTCGAAATATGCGATAGGGGCTGAGTTGGTGCAGATCCAGGACGGAGCTGAGGTACCAATTGTATTTATTTCGAGGGTATTAAAGACTGCGAAACCAGATATGCGACGGCGGAGAAGGAGATGTTGGCGATAGTATATGCAGTGAAAAAGCTACGTTTTTATCTGCTAGGTAACAAATTTTTAATAGAATCCGACAACACGGTGGTAACATTTATGAAGAAAAAGGAGTTTCTAAACAGCAGGTTGTACAGATGGGCGTTAGTATTACAGGAATACGATTTTGAAATTAAGCACAGACCAGGAAAGGAGAATGTGACGGCGGATTTTCTAAGCAGACCGCAGGTGAGAGACGAATAATAAAAACGTGAAGGATTGTTTAATTGCTTTGCAGGAGTTCAGGGATGTTGGTCGGTGGACAAACGCCAAGCTTATGGAGACGCAGAGGCACAATGAGGTGAGCTCGATCCGCGAGAAATTAACAAGCGAAAATGTAGAGGAGTACCGTGGATTTACCATCGTAGGGCAGTTTGTGGTAAAAAGAATAGGTGATGCAGAGCTGTTAGTGGTATCCAGAGACGCGGCGGTGAAAATTATAGATGAAATTCATTTAAAATTTGGACATATAGGCATACGAAAAACATTTTTGGTATTCAGAGAAGCGTTTTATGCAAGGAACGATATCACGGTGGTTAAAGAAAGGATAAATCGTTGTAAAATTTGTATTTTAGGGAAAGACAAGAACGTGGTGTTGCAGAACGTACCGATGAGTGTGAGCGTGAGCGGACCATTAGAATTGGTGGCTATCGATTACTTAAGCAACCTGATTACGAGTGAACAGGGGTATCGGCACATATTGGTAATGGTGGACGTTTTTTCAAAATTTGTTAAATTATTTCCGGCAAGGCGAAGTAACACGGTGCATGCTTTACAGTCGATTAAAGAATTTGGAAACCAGGTCGGGAAAATGGAAAGGATTTTGGTAGACAATGCGACTTATTTCAACAACCAAAGATTTAGAAACGGGTTAAATAGAGCGCACATTAAGGTGTCATTTAGCAGTATACGGCATCCGAAAGCAAATCCATGCGAACGATATATACGAGAAGTAATAAAATATCTACGGTTAGCGACGCAAGAGCACCATAATAGATGGATTAGATATCTGCCACAGATTGAAAATTTCATGAATTGCGTACCGAGTTCAGTTACGAAAACGTGTCCGATAACATTGATGAGGAATATTATACCAGCTAGGCCATGGAGGGAAGAAGTTGAGGTGCAGGACATCACAGAGTTGTTGGGTAGTGTTAGGCGTAGGATCGAAAGGATGCAGCGTAGGGACATCGAGCGAAGGTGTAGCAGGATCAAAAAAAGGACGACTTTTGAAATAGGAGATATGGTGGTTGTAAAAAGGTTAAGAGTTTCGAACCGCGACAGGAACATTTGCGCGAAGTTGTTATTTCCTTACGAAGGGCCGTATAAAATCACACGTATTTTTGCTGAAGGAAATACATTTGAATTAGCTACTATGACAGGGGAATATCGTGGGCGTTTTCATTTGGAAAATCTATACTCATATAAAGTTGTACAGGAAGAGCGTTTAGTAGAATAGTGTGTTATATAGTTCATGCGACGGAAAGTTTAGTTTTGTTTTAGTTTATAGTGTAGGTTAGTATATAGCGTAGTTAGACAGACATGTTGAGAAAGAAAAATAGGGGTTGAATAATTAAAATATGTAGAAATGCGGGAGGGGGTTTGATTTTAAATAAAACTAGAAATTATGCACACCAGGAAAGAGTAAAACCGACGAAATTTCCATTTTTATCCAAAATCAGTGGGGCCAATATAATGTAAGGGAGCTACCAAAGGTTCTAAGGGTTGTTTAGTACGAGAATGTGTATGCCCAAGTAAAATAATCCATGTATTTGCTCACATAACCTGAAAATGTATGTTTGCCGTATTTTTTATATGCTAAAGTACAATTCAAAATGGTAGTTGAAATATAAGTGCCAAAACGTAAATTAAAATGACTAAATGACGTAGTAAGATGTACAGTGCTCAAGGGTTTATACCGAGTTTGAATTTTATAGGCCATTGAAAGTACATTTGCCGTCCAAAAACCGGATGCGTCTATGGATGTTTACTATCAACCATGCATCCAGGCTCAAGTGTGATTTATTTGGCTTTTTAATTTATATAGAATCAACTTTTGGACAAGATTTGTAAGCTCAAAATTATTAGTTATAACAACGTCAAATGTGATTGAAGGACTTTAGATATTTAGGACCAATACTAGAATTTTATGTGAATTATGAAAGTGTAAAAAGACATGAATTATGGTATGTGCGACACAAACGTTGTGTTTGGATATTATTGGACGATTTTAGTTATGTATTTTATGATTTAGTAGGCAAGAAATATTGTAATGGTCGCCTTGGAAAGAAAACAAAGGAGATTATTCCGAAATTATTTTTGTATAAAGACGTGTTTTCATAGAACTGTGCTAATTTGTGTAACGATTTTTAAAAAGTTAATAAAAGTGTTTGATTTTGAATAGTTTTGATTGAGTAAAGAAGGGTAAAGAGCAGCAGCGAAATATAAATAAGCAACGACGACGATAATAACAAGTGTAAAGATTGGTGATAGTGCGACGGTAAAGCGACGAATAATTGAATAGGTTTGGAACGATATTGGGAAAAGCGGAAGGAAAATCGAGTGGCTATACATAGGGACGAAGATCGATTTGGATAGAGATTAATAGGCAGCAGGACATCGAGAGGATATACAAAGGAACGGAGATTGATTTGGATATAGATTTGTAGCGGGGCATCGAGAAATTTGAAACAAGACGGCGATTAGATTTGAATAAAATACGAAAAAGCGGACGAATTAATTGAAGAACACAAGGAGCGAAATTAGGAAAGCAACAATTTGGAGTGGAGGATTCAAAGCAGAAATTTAGGACAGAAGAATTAGCACAGGGGAAGTTACATAACCGGGTATTCAAAATTCTAAATTAGGGTTAATTATTTCAGATATTGGGGAGCAGCTAAAAATTAAGAACGACACCTGGAGGCGATACGAAAATTCTATCAGATAGTACAACCGTGTAAAGACGCATACGGCTACTAGGATCTTGAGCCAGCAGTTAGTGAGGCCGAGGACGAAGTATAATCCAGGTGAGTGCTGAAATATCTTAAAACGTCAAAAAAAAAGTCATAAATTTGTGGTAGTAATTTAATTTGGCACAAGGCAACGTTGATCGTAGTAAAATTTTGGCATATACAAAAGTAGATTAAAATTTAGTACTAAAACAAAAGTGTGCAGTTTGGTTGGGCATCGCACATCTACTTATAACAGAACTCACTATAAGTAGGTGAACACCCTGAGATTTAAGAGCTCAAATAGTCGAGGCATTGTAATAAACAGTTAAATTAAAGAACCAACCAAACGTTGCAAGTACGGGCGTGCATTAGGTGTGCACATTGCATAAAAGGCGCGACAAAAAGTGTAAATTAAATTAAATTAAAAGAATTAAATTAAAGTAAAGTAAAGAAAGGGAGGAGGGTAGAGATTATTAGATCAGTAAAATATATAATATATATATATATATATATATATATATATACCACAGACATGGAAAACAAGTAAGAGATATGTGATTTGTAGCGCGTATATTAATGTCAGATAGAAATAACACGTAGTATATTGAGGGGCGTAGTTTAAAACCATAGCGTTCGTTGATTGGAATTTGTACAAGATTGTTTTAAGGTATGGTTCAAAATACAAGAAATCATTTAGTAACTTGCGCGTATTTGTTGGCTTCATGTGATTTTCAAAGAAATGAGTGTCGGTTAAATGAATTTCCGGAATTATTGGGTAAGTTTGAGTGGTGTTTGTGGAAACGAGCGGCCGTTGAAAGTTTTACGTAGAATGAGGGTGAAGTGTGTTAATATTGTAGAAATTTTCAAGAATTTTGGCAGATTTGGGGGTTAGAAACAGAATGTAAACCACGGAACATGGTTGGAATGCTCTGTTACTCTCTTAGTCTTTAAACTGCGTGTGCAGTTATTTAATCTAGGTAACTGATGCTTTTTCATTGTATATGTATGTAAACAGGTGTTTAATGACTTTAGTGCATTGAGGTGTATAATTTTAAGAATTAAAAGGTCAAACAATCAGAAAGGTTTCTGATTGAACAATTTAATATGTTTATTAAATTTGGGAATTTATGTTAAGGAGTGATTTACGGCATTTGTAATATTTGAGTTATGTACAAGGTAAAGGAGTTTTTTTGATTATTAATGTGCCAAAAACTAGCACGAGAGGTTAAGGTTACTATGAGATCGTATTAAACCTGGATTAAAGTAAGAAATGTGGTAAAGCCCTAGTGTTTTTTTTTTATTTAGTTAATTGGTAATATTTTTCAGGAATAAAATTTGGTATCAAATTTGAAATGAACTGTTAAGGGAGTATTTTCAAGTGGATGTTTGTAATATGTAGATAATGTATGAAAGAGAAGTTTAATTTTGATTTTGGCGTGTACATTGTTTTCTGGTATTTTAATGATTGTAGACTATTTACCGTCGCAGCGTTTTTGTCTTTGAGTAGTTAGTGTTATTTTCAGCAGCTGAGCGGCCGTGGCAAACTACACCAAAGCAGAGGTGGTATTTAATAATAGCAGTGGGTCGTAACAATTAATGACGCCCAAGTCGTAGGAGCCTGAGATTGTAGCAATTATATGGCACCCAGAAAGTGGGGCTTCTCGTAACAACATATAAAGTTGACTTTGCTTTCAATAACGAACGTATTTTAGTAATAAACTAATTGACTGCGTTTTAACTATTGGGACAAATTTCGTTCGATTAAGTTCAGTGGTTTAGTTCAAAACATTTTTTAAATTTAACGTTTCGGAGAATTTAACTCTTTAATCATAAGCTACAAAGTAAATGGCATTAAATTACATATATAAAACATATAAACTACTTACTTAATTTGTTTTTTGTAGAAAACCAGTTTTGAAATGTAAAATCATTTTATTAAAAGCTGTTGTATCTAGTAATGTTTGTCAAAACTAGCTTTCTACGTTTAAATAATTTGATTAAAATACGAAATGTTATGACTGTTTAAAGATTCTTGTGTTATCTACCAACAAATCTTTATTAAGTTTGTATGTGTGTGGTGTGTGTGTGTGTGGATGTGTGTGTGTGTGTGTGTGTGTGTGTGTGTGTGTGGGTGTGTGTGTGTGTGCGTGCGTGTGTGTGTAATGGGAAACTGGTTTGTCTTTGGGTTGTTGTATATGTGATTTAGTTTCATTTAGTTTTGGTTAAAATAGTTAGTTGAGAAAACATTATTATTTATATAGATTTTGTGTGAAGAAATCTTGGAGACTATATGTGTCTTGGTTGACTAGTTATAAGGTATGTTATATTTGTTTTTGAATTTGTAAAGTCCAAAGCATACCGCTTCTAGATTATTAATATCAGTTTTTTCATTTAAACAGTTATTTGTTTTTTGAATGTGGTGGGATTCTAAAAATAATCGTTTGTAATAATTAGATTCTATTTCAAATTGAAATTCCTGGAATAACCGATAAATAATCGATTGTCTATTGCATTAGTATGTGACGCAGCAATAATGGTATATGCGGAACAAGAACGGATAGAACGCGTCACGGATAATTGAAACCAGATAACAAGGTGATAAATGCCGAAATCACAGACGCTAATAAGATTTTCGGAGAAACTTTACATCATTTTGTTCCACACCATTCTAGTAAAATTCTAGAAAATAGATAAATTGTATATAAGGGAGCATTTATTGTTTCGATATTGATTCGTTAATTTGAGTCTATTCCGATCTATTTATTAATTTAATCCGATTCAGTCGATGCTTAAGGTAGATCGCGAGTTACATATCTCCCATACCAATATGTATAAAAATTTAAATGCATTTGGTATGTCTTAATAATAGTATGTTACATTGAATTAATTGAAAGTAACAATATTAGAAGTTAATCAGAGTTCATATCAGACATGAGAACGAAAGCAACTACTTTGTATTCCAGACGCAACCTGATACTGCGGGTGCAGATACATGGAACTGCAATAAACATTAACATTACTTAGAACAAGACATTTTATGTTATCATGAAATAACAGACGGGGAGATCTGTACTTTTCCGCAAGTTGATGTGAGAGCAGGGATTACATAAATACCCTGAGGAGCCCCTGGTGGCCAGTCAGTCTCGAACTTCATAACTTTAACATTATTGGTAGTTCAAGCTACTCATTGGTAATTATTAAAATACTAACTTTGATTAATTTGTTTTAAAGTAAAAGTCACGTTAATAAAAATAGCGTACAAGTAGTTAAAGCATTTTGTAATTACTGTATTAGAATAAATTTGATAGAAGTGCTTTTGGGAAATAAATGTTTTAAAAAGAAGCTCCCAAATGCCCAAAACCTAGCTCGCGGAATGTTATTTTAAAACGCTAGCCGTTGCATTATGAAGATGATAATAGAAGAATGCAGTAAAACATACTGTTGTTTAAGAGTTGCGAGGTTGCAATGAATATAGAAGTGATATTTCTAAACTCAAGTTACATACAAAAATGGAATTATTAATTACAAAGAAAAGGCAAAATTCTTCAATATAAAGCTATTTTAAAGATGTATTAAATAATCGAAGGGAAGATTTAAGCAAAAAATATACCTTCATAATTGCTGTTGGAAATCAGGAATTTTAATTTGGAAAAAGCTGATTGTGGAAATCAATTTAAAATAAGAAGATTTTTAATTATGATGGACGTTTTTGTGGATTCTGCATGTATTTTTGTACCAGTAGTTTGTGTTCAGAGTTCAAAATACTCTGACCTTTTAGTAGATAATATGTCAAGGATTTTTTCTGGCTAAAACAAATTTTACAAGTGTGGAAATAATTTATAACCAGGTAAATGATCCTCAAATGAATAGGTTTAACTCTGTAAATTTAAAATAAGGTAAGAAACAATATTTTTTTTAGAGTATTTCTTAGAAATTATTTTATGTTTGAAAGAAATAATGTTTGAATGCTTTTGTATGAAAGAAAATAATTCATATCGTATAAATGCTTTGTGATATTGCGACGTTTTATTTTATTTTAAAAACTTCGTAAATTCCGTTGAGCTAGCCAGGCAAGGTAAGTGAACAATCTCAGCTATACAAACCACAAGTATCTGTTTCACAATACCCTTTAAACAATGCCCCAAAGCGGGGCCACTTTCATACACTCTTTCAGCGACCCTCAGTGGGGCCCTTATCACATCATTCTTTTAGTGGCTCCGAAATCGCGGCATTGTCTCAGCAATATATATATATATATATATATATATATATATATTGCTGTGATACCACCAAAATCCTGGTACTCCGCTTTTCGAATCGAGCCTCTCAGATTGGGCGTCAAAGAATGCTGTGTTTCCCTGTATCATTGTCGAGCCTCACGAATTGGGCGCCAAAGAATGTTGTGATATACTCCTGTGAATGCGGGAACTGGGTCCTTTCAACAAAAAAATTCTAGTCCCACCGATTGGGCGTCATAAACTGCTGTGATCCTGTTTTCGCCTCGGCTGCTCACCTAATTTTATAAACCTCCTCATTCATAAAATTAAACAACACATTCCTACCACAAACATCAACGTTAACTCTATTTACATCAATATTCAGAATACATTAAATTTTCAAATTAAATTTCAGCATAAAATTCAGTTTTAAAAAGAATTTCAAGATTAATTTTATTATCACTTTAACGTGCATCCAGAATTAAGTCCTTGTTGGATGCCTACTAATTAATATAACAATATAAGCAGACCGGAGTCTGAGTATAAAGGGAGCATCTACCACCCCTTTACGTTAATTAACCAGGTTCGTATAATTGAGCTCAAAGACATACCCATATTTTCATCATAATTCAGAACATCAATGCTAAATACCCTTTCTACTTAAACAAGCAAATTTCATCTTAACATTAAAATTTTATGGTTAGTACAATTTCACTAATGTCCATTTAAAGTAAATCAATTATAAAGTAATTCAACACACACAAAATGTCAAACAAAATAGTATAATTTACCTGAAGGTTACTGTCCTCGTAGCTTCAAAGTACATCGTCCCTTTAGTTAATCACACCATTCCAACAGGATTATATTTACGGCTTCTAATTCTCAACGCTTTTAAAATTTTCTCCATCACCATTTATTTAAAGTTGTTTCTGGGCTTTTCCGGAACTCATCTGTGTATATCTGACCCTTGTTTCGTGGATCGAGACACGTATTTGAACCACTTACTTATTAACACCCCCGGAAAAATAGCAAAGAAATTCATGCGTCTTTCACCAATATACGCCAAAACTGCCTACTTTTGTGTATACATTTGTCGTTGTAAATTTTGCCAATTGGTACAGTGATACTAAATTTTATTACCTTGTATCTAAGTGCACTGAAGTACATTCATGTTAGCACGTAAATAACAAACTATTTTGAATCACTAAAATATACGAGCAAAATTTTAAATTATTTTATCAAACTAAAATGCACTGTTTAACATCTTCAATCAAGTCGCGGATGTAAGAGCTTTTAACGCATCGAATAGTCAAAAGTCTAAGAGTCTAAGAGGCCGAAATTCATATTACCACCTCTATATATAGCGAATAGCCTGTCTGTCGGTCTGTTCCCCAAAACGGGTAATTCTAAAGAATTTCTCATTCTCTGTTCCCAGTCCGTCGCTCGCGCGTCGGTTTTTACGAATTTTTCACTCGCCCCATTTAAATCTCAGAAATTCACACGGCACGCAAACATGTCCGAGAAAAACTAATTAATTTTGTACAGAAATTGTTGTTTCTACCTCTGATATTTGCATCCTATTTTCAACCAATTGTGACCCTCGTGACGTTGCTTAAATCACGCCTTTTACTATATGTGTCTTTGCTTGACGCATTTTCTCTTTCCTTTTCTAACCTGTTCGTATTGGTGCAAATTGATATTCTTTATTATCGATTATATTTTAGTCCATGTGGACTATCTGGATTTAATAACCCCGTATCGCACATTCTCGTGAATATTAAGCCCCGGTTTCTCCAAGATTCTTTGAAACCATTTGTTATCTACACAATTTTCGCCGTACGTGATATTTAAACTACGCAGGTGTTCAAAATAATATTAATTCTCAGAGCTTTTTAAATAAACCCTGTTTTGTATTTCGTGCTAAAGTATCTGACCGTTTCCTTAGAATCGACATGTTTATCTAAACAAATTAAACTGAAATTGCCTTTTAAAATACGCAGGTGTGTTCAAACATCCTACTTCTAACTAACACTTCTAGGATTTGCTTTTTATTGGGTTTTACAAGTTTCTATAGATATTATCTGTTACTAACGATTCAATTAACTTCAATTAAAATTGACTTCTATCCTTTCATTTTTAGCGAATACAAGTTAAATATTAATTATTATGTGTACACTTTGTTTTACTACCGGTTACTTAAAATAGGGTTAATTAATATAAATTTTGCACGTAATTTCCATTTGTTTAGGAATAATTACATTACACGCAGAGCTTTTTAATACTGCTTCTTTTGATATAAAGCGTCTTGTACATGATTTAAATCTCTTATGTTTAATGAAACTAATAAATTTTTATGCTTCACGGTTTTAATAACGCGTATTATCTAATAATATTCATTATACACGGTGATTAAAATTATTTGATGTGATTATTTAATTTTCTACCCTGGTCTAAATATGAGTATTTTCCCCCTATTTGAATACAAATAATCCCACTTATTTGAATGCAAATATAAAGCATTTAGACAAAAAAAAATTACAAAAAAAAATTGCCTATCACTCTCTACCCTTATCTATCTAACTTACCTACTTTGTCTCCAATCCAAAAAAAAATATTTACACCTACCTTATATCCCTATCCTATTCCTAACTCTCACCTAATTTTATAAACTGAAATTATCCCTACCTTCATCCTACTTATCCATCTAATCCTATATACCTATCCTATTCCTAACTTTTAACTAATCTTCACTATACTTAGTTCCCCCTACCTAATCCTATATCCCTATCGTACTCTTACTCTATTCCTAACTCTCCACTAATCTTATATGAAATATCTATACTTAACCTAACTTATTTTTTTCCTACATTTACTCTTTATTCTCATCCTAAACCTATTCCTAATTATCTCCCATATTTATCCTATACCTAGCTTTATTTTCTATAAACACTTACTTCTACTCTTCTATATACACCAATCTCTATTCTTTGTTCATCAAGTTATTTAAATCTAACTCTCTTCTTCACCCTCCAAGTCTTTCTTCTCACCCACCTAATACTCTTCATCCCTATTTCTCCCCCTTCTATATCTATACTTAACATCCCTGTTATCTCACATACAATAAACTTATCATCCCTATTATCCTTACTCTTAAATATTACTTCTTCTTCAGTCCCTACACTTGTCTGTTTCTCATTTATTATTGTTTCCCTTTCTGCCGACAAACCAAACGATACTACTTTAAAATTATCGATTTTTCCCTCTATGGAAAATCCTATGTACCTTCTAGAATTCTTATGCAATGGAATCCGCCAGAATGAATTCCTTAAATTTACTTTATTAAAAACAAACTTGCCACTTAACCTCGTCAAAAATAATTCTGCCTTCACCTGCTCCTGATATGCTGCTGTTGCTTCTACCCCCACTAATTCTGCATTTTCTTGTACTAAAGCTTGAACCTCTACTCTCCTATCCTCTGGACATCTTATTGTGTTGATCTGTTTTACTTCATCATCCTCTACTTCTACTACATTAATATTCAACCCCGTGTCATCCTCTGTGACTTCATAACTGCCCTTCCATGGCACTACCCTATCTTTAATCCTTATTACCTTCCTTTCCATATCTATCAAAACCCCTAACTTCATCATACAGTCAACACCTAAAATGCTCTGAAACTTCAGTCCAGGTACAATTACAAACTCCTGTTCACAGCTTAAACCTCCTATATCTATCCTAAGCACCACAACACTATTTACTACAGCAAACTTCTTTTTATTTGGAGCTACTAAATGGCTACGCTTTATAGGCATAATTCTATCACAAACCTTATCCCTAATTTTGCTGACGAATTCCTCCGATATTAAACTCGCCTCTGCCCCTGTATCAAGTAATACTTCTACCTTATTCTCAAAAATTTCTAAATTAATAATTGGCAAACATAATTTTTCCTCAGTTTCTGGCTCTACTTCCTCCTCAATTTTGAAAAATTCACGTGGATGTTCATATACATTTACACTGAAATCTAGTGGTCTGTCGCGTTCTAAAAATCCTGTCCAGGTCTGTTTTCCCTACTCGGTCCTGGTCTAGCCGTCACCTCAGCGTATGTCCTAGGCGTTTCCACTCGTTCCGTGTCTGTATTAGCAGTCCCGCTCATGTCCGGTGAACTATTCCTTCTGGTTGGTTCCGGTCTCGGTGCAGGTCCCCTTCCTAAACTATTACTCCTAACGTATGGTCGTCTCTGTTCCCAATTCTGTCGCTGGTATCCGTAACTATTCCCCCTTCTAGCATAGTTGTTCCGTCTATTGTCAAACCTAACTATATTGATCTGTCTTTCCCTATTATCCCGAGGTCGTCCACTACTTACGTCGTCGTACCTCTGCAAGTATTCTAGAAACATTTCTCTGTCCACTATGTTCTGTAGTGCTACGTGCTGTCTTATTTTTACCTCGAAGTGTCGTGATAAATACTTAATAATTTGTCGGTCCGTCAGTGGTGGGTTCAGTTGTTTTGCTATGCTATACTTGCGTATAGCATATTGCTCTACTTCCTGAAAATTCTCCTTAAATTTCCTGTGATTAAGTCGTCTCGTACCTGGTCTTGTCTGTGGTCACTCCAGTAGTGCTTTAAAATTTGTTTTCAAAGTCCTGATACGTGTCTATGTCCTGTCCTACTAAATTGTACCAAGCTTCCGCATTGTCCTTTAATAAAGCCTTTATCGTATTCAGTTTAGTCTGTTCGTCAAATAAATTTCCCACTAGATTTCTTACACTATTAATAAAAATTTGTGGATTTATCCTGTTATCGCCATAAAACTTCATGTGTTGGTCCAATGATACTCCACCTGTAGAAAATCTGGGACCATCCCCCGTTAAACTTGACACGTTGTATTTAATACTACTAACTTCGCGTTCTACCCTGCCTAACTGATCCCTACATGAGTCCGTTACTTCAGTCATTTTTATATTAATCTCTTCTTCACAAAAAATGCGTACTTCGGACCTTAAATGTCCCATTTCCTGTCGAAGACCTGTAATATTACGCTCATTTTTATCAACCCTATTTTCAACTTCCCCCATCTTTACGGTAAGACTATTTTTAAACTCTGTAAATTCTTGAGTCGATTGCTCAATTTTCCCGCTTATCTGCTCTAATTTTCGGTTGGACTCCTCCCTAGCTCTATTAGCTTCATCGCTTAGCTGTTCTAATTTTCTATTGGATTCTTCCCTAGCTCTATTAGATTCATCGTTCATTCTTTCTAGCATTCTCATTATCATCTCGTTTCCTTGATCCCTGATTCCGTCCTTGACTGATCTCTACTGCCCCCAGCTTCTTCCATTTTAGAATTTTTCTCACACAATGCACTATCGTCACTTCCAATTTCCACTCCTTGACTCCTTAACCACTCTTTTCTCTGCATACGTTCTAATCACTCACACACACTCTAAAATACTCCTAAATTTATACACACACAGAAACTCTCTCTCTCAGATCGCCAGTTTCCTGGAATAAAATCACAAAAATTTTATTTGGAACTCGAGCCCCACGTTGGGCGCCAAAGAATGCTGTGATACCACCAAAATCCTGGTACTCCGCTTTTCGAATCGAGCCTCTCAGATTGGGCGTCAAAGAATGCTGTGTTTCCCTGTATCATTGTCGAGCCTCACGAATTGGGCGCCAAAGAATGTTGTGATATACTCCTGTGAATGCGGGAACTGGGTCCTTTCAACAAAAAAATTCTAGTCCCACCGATTGGGCGTCATAAACTGCTGTGATCCTGTTTTCGCCTCGGCTGCTCACCTAATTTTATAAACCTCCTCATTCATAAAATTAAACAACACATTCCTACCACAAACATCAACGTTAACTCTATTTACATCAATATTCAGAATACATTAAATTTTCAAATTAAATTTCAGGATAAAATTCAGTTTTAAAAGAATTTCAAGATTAATTTTATTATCACTTTAACGTGCATCCAGAATTAAAGTCCTTGTTGGATGCCTACTAATTAATATAACAATATAAGCAGACCGGAGTCTGAGTATAAAGGGAGCATCTACCACCCCTTTACGTTAATTAACCAGGTTCGTATAATTGAGCTCAAAGACATACCCATATTTTCATCATAATTCAGAACATCAATACTAAATACCCCTTTCTACTTAAACAAGCAAATTTCATCTTAACATTAAAATTTTATGGTTAGTACAATTTCACTAATGTCCATTTAAAGTAAATCAATTATAAAGTAATTCAACACACACAAAATGTCAAACAAAATAGTATAATTTACCTGAAGGTTACTGTCCTCGTAGCTTCAAAGTACATCGTCCCTTTAGTTAATCACACCATTCCAACAGGATTATATTTACGGCTTCTAATTCTCAACGCTTTTAAAATTTTCTCCATCACCATTTATTTAAAGTTGTTTCTGGGCTTTTCCGGAACTCATCTGTGTATATCTGACCCTTGTTTCGTGGATCGAGACACGTATTTGAACCATTACTTATTAACACCCCGAAAAATAGCAAAGAAATTCATGCGTCTTTCACCAATATACGCCAAAACTGCCTACTTTTGTGTATACATTTGTCGTTGTAAATTTTGCCAATTGGTACAGTGATACTAAATTTTATTACCTTGTATCTAAGTGCACTGAAGTACATTCATGTTAGCACGTAAATAACAAACTATTTTGAATCACTCAAATATACGAGCAAAATTTTAAATTATTTTATCAAACTAAAATGCACTGTTTAACATCTTCAATCAAGTCGCGGATGTAAGAGCTTTTAACGCATCGAATAGTCAAAAGTCTAAGAGTCTAAGAGGCCGAAATTCATATTACCACCTCTATATATAGCGAATAGCCTGTCTGTCGGTCTGTTCCCCAAAACGGGTAATTCTAAAGAATTTCTCATTCTCTGTTCCCAGTCCGTCGCTCGCGCATCGGTTTTTACGAATTTTTCACTCGCCCCATTTAAATCTCAGAAATTCACACGGCACGCAAACATGTTTGTACAGAAATTGTTGTTTCTACCTCTGATATTTGCATCCTATTTTCAACCAATTGTGACCCTCGTAACGTTGCTTAAATCACGCCTTTTACTATATGTGTCTTTGCTTGACGCATTTTCTCTTTCCTTTTCTAACCTGTTCGTATTGGTGCAAATTGATATTCTTTATTATCGATTATATTTTAGTCCATGTGGACTATCTGGGTTTAATAACCCCGTATCGCACATTCTCGTGAATATTAAGCCCCGGTTTCTCCAAGATTCTTTGAAACCATTTGTTATCTACACAATTTTCGCCGTACGTGATATTTAAACTACGCAGGTGTTCAAAATAATATTAATTCTCAGAGCTTTTAAATAAACCCTGTTTTGTATTTCGTGCTAAAGCATCTGACCGTTTCCAATATCCTTAGAATCGACATGTTTATCTAAACAAATTAAACTGAAATTGCCTTTTAAAATACGCAGGTGTGTTCAAACATCCTACTTCTAACTAACACTTCTAGGATTTGCTTTTATTGGGTTTTACAAGTTTCTATAGATATTATCTGTTACTAACGATTCAATTAACTTCAATTAAAATTGACTTCTATCCTTTCATTTTAGCGAATACAAGTTAAATATTAATTATTATGTGTACACTTTGTTTTACTACCGGTTACTTAAAATAGGGTTAATTAATATAAATTTTGCACGTAATTTCCATTTGTTTAGGAATAATTACATTACACGCAGAGCTTTTAATACTGCTTCTTTTGATATAAAGCGTCTTGTACATGATTTAAATCTCTTATGTTTAATGAAACTAATAAATTTTTATGCTTCACGGTTTTAATAACGCGTATTATCTAATAATATTCATTATACACGGTGATTAAAATTATTTGATGTGATTATTTAATTTTCTACCCTGGTCTAAATATGAGTAATATATATATATATATATATATATATATATATATATATTATTAAGATGAAATGAAAACCCAACTTTGTATTTTAAAGTTGAATTACCATTTCAAATCGAACTAGTAATTGAAAACCACTAAAAGAACGGCTACAGCAGGATTTGAACCTGCAACCTCTGATTCTCCGGATCAGTGCTCTAACCAATTGAGCTATCTAGCCTAATTGTTTAGATGATGTTATACTTAATGCTACTGAAGCTTGGCCCTTGTTAACGATTTTCAATTACGTCTTGCATTTAAGGAAATTGAATCTAGTTATATACATAATTCATGTACTAATAACTTGATCATCCCATTTTTGCAACGTTCGGAATAATACAAACATGTAAGTATCGTTTCTTTAGTTAATCACACCATTCAACAGGATTATATCTACGGCTTCTGATTCTCTACGCTTTTAAAATTTTCTCCATCACCATTTATTTAAAGTTGTTTCTGGGCTTTTCCGGAACTCATCTGTGTTTATCTGACCCTTGTTTCATGGATCCAGACACGTATTTGAACCATTTAATTATTAACACCCCCGAAAAATAGCAAATAACTTCATACTTCTTTCACCAATATACGCCAAAACTGCCTACTTTTGTGTATACATTTGTCGTTGTAAATTTTGCTAATTGGTACAGTGAAACTAACTTTTATTACCTTGTATCTAAGTGCACTGAAGTACATTCATGTTAGCACGTAAATAACAAACTATTTTGAATCACAAAATATACGAGCAAACTTTAAATTATTTAATCAAACTAAAATGCACTGTTTAACATCTTCAATCAAGTCGCGTATGTACGAGCTTTTAACGCATCGAATCGTCAAAAGTCTAAGAGTCTAAGAGAGCTTGTTTATATTCATCTCGGTATATATAGCAAAAGCCTGTCTGTCGGTCTGTTCCCCAAAACGGGTAATTCTAAAGAATTCCTCATTTTATGTTCCCAGTCTGTCGCTCGCGCGTCGATTTTTACAATTTTCACTCGCCCCATTTAAATCTCAGAAATTCACACGGCACGCAAGCATGTCCGAGAAAAACTAATTAATTTTGTACAGAAATTGTTGTTCTACCTCTGATATTTGCATCCTATTTTCAACCAATTGTGACCCTCGTGACGTTGCTTAAATCCCGCCTTTTACAATATGTGTCTTTGCTTGACGCATTTCTCTTTCCTTTTCTAACCTGTTCGTATTGGTGCAAATTGATATTCTTTATTATCGATTATATTTTAGTCCATGTGGACTGTTATCTGGGTTTAATAACCCCGTATCGCACATTCTCGTGAATATTAAGCCCTGTTTCTCCAAGATTCTTTGAAACTATTAATTATCTACAAACTTTTCGCCGTATTTGACATTTAAACTACGCAGGTGTTCAACATAATATTATTAATTCTCAGAGCCTTATTTTATTGGGTTTTTACAAGTTTTCATAGATATTATATGTTACTAACGAGTCAATTAACTTCAATTAAAATTGATTTCTATCCTTTCATTTTTAGCGAATACAACTTAAATGTTAATTATTATGTGTACACTTTGTTTAATACCGGTTACTTAAAATAGGGTTAATTAATAAAAAATTTTCACGTAATTTCCTTTGTTTCTTTATTAGGAATAAATAAATTATACGTTGAGCATTTTAATACTGTTTCTATTGATATAAAGCGTCTTATAAATAATTTAAATTTCTTATTTTTACTGAAATGACCGAGTTTATTTATGCTTCAAGGTTTTAATAAAGCGTATTATTTAATGAAATTCCTTATACACGGTGATTAAATTTATTTGATGCGATTATTTAATTTTCTACCCTGGTCTAAACATGAGTAATATATATATATATATATATATTTATATATATATATATATATTAATACAGAAGAATAATCCACATTTGGAATGCAAATGAATGCTTGATATATATTAATAGTTATTAAGATGAAATGAAAACCCAACTTTGTATTGAAAGTTGAATTACCATTTCAAATCGAACTAGTAATTGAAAACCACTAAAGAACGGCTACAGCAGGATTTGAACCTGCAACCTCTGATTCTCCGGATCAGTGCTCTAACCAATTGAGCTATCTAGCCTAATTGTTTAGATGATGTTATACTTAATACTACTGAAGCTTGGCCCTTGTTAATGATTTTCAATTACGTCTTGCATTTAAGGAAATTGAATCTAGTTATATACATAATTCATGTACTAATAACTTGATCATCCCATTTTTGCAACATTCGGAATAATACAAACATGTAATTATATTATTATTAATACAGAAGAATAATCCACATTTGGAATGCAAATGAATGCTTGATATATATTAATAGTTATTAAGATGAAATGAAAACCCAACTTTGTATTGAAAGTTGAATTACCATTTCAAATCGAACTAGTAATTGAAAACCACTAAAAGAACGGCTACAGCAGGATTTGAACCTGCAACCTCTGATTCTCCGGATCAGTGCTCTAACCAATTGAGCTATCTAGCCTAATTGTTTAGATGATGTTATACTTAATACTACTGAAGCTTCCTTAATTTTTAAGTTCTTATCCCACCCTACCCTCTTTCAAATCCTTCCTGCTTTTATCCTGGTGAACACAGTGTACGTGTTACCTCCACGTGGTGTTCGCTGGACAATCAATATCTTGTTGTTCTTGTAATCTGCGAAATGTTGGTTGACTAACAACGCGTACCAGTTGTAATTATTACATACCAACTTTATACACAGTTAATTAATAAAATTAGTCTTTCGGGCGAAGATGACAAGCGTTACGTCATCCCTGGAAGCATATCAACCTACGCATGGGGCATAAAGATATAGGATAGTTACTTATATAAGTATATATTTTATTGTGTAAGTATATAATAATAAATGTAAGTTATAAGACATACCCACCATCCCCATCCTTAATAATGCCTTCGCTCCCGGTGACATGTGTTTACATCCAGGCGGTGTCGCTGGACGGTAAAACATATTGTTAGATTAACGACAATATGTCTTATTGACCGAAAACACGTTTCCTCTCTTTTTGAACACCACATTAATGTCTTTTTTTTCGTTACAGGTTACTTTCAGCTGCTTGGATTCGGCTACACGAAGAAAATAAAATAATGTTATACTCTACAATGTAAAAATTGTATTTTATTAGTTTATTAAACTGTAAATCGGATAAAATAAATTATTAAACTTTTGTATGCTTAATTTCTTTGTGGTAATACCAAGTGTTCGGTTAAGGGACTCTAGATGTTAAAAAGCAGAGGTGATTAGAAATGCTGCTGGAAAAAAATCTTAAAATGAGGGTAACTTCCTAGGGGATAATACAATCTGAAAAATTCCCAGAAATTCGGATAGATGAGAGAAATCTAATATTAATTGATACCAAACAAGATAGATTTATCTCGAAAGAAACAAGAAATAATTTTGTTTATGCTCGCTAGAGGGTATGTGTGTAAAACGGTAAGGGGTTGCCTCGATTTTAAATCTGTTTGCAATTCGGATTTTGCGTAAAACAGCAAAATGAATCCGTATCTTGAACCCCCTAAAAAGTATATAGAGATGATTAAAAAACCAGTTGGTAAAAAATCTTAAAATGAGGGTAGCTTCCTGGGAGATGATGCTACCTAAAAAGTTTCTAGAAATTCAGGTAGCTGAGAAAATCTAATATTAACTGACACCAAACAAGGTACATTTATTGCAAAAAACGAAATGGCTATTCGAAGAAAACTATTTGGTTCAGAATGTTACCGGTAAAAAATCTTAAAATGAAGGCAGCTCCCTGGGGGAAGATGCTATCTAAAAAAACTCCTAGAAATTCAGGTAGTTGAGAAAAATCTAATATTAATTGACACCAAATAAGGTACATTTATCTCGAAAGATGAAATGGCTAGTCGAAGAACACTATTTGGTCCAGATGTGTGAGAAAATGTGGATGCTGGAGGAAATGTGGTCCCAGGATTCCCAAAAACCTTCTACTACTGAGCTGTACCTACCAACTTTGTAAGTTTTTCTGGACGCCATATTGGTTTCTGCAATTTTTGAATTCTCCCTTTTTATCTCTTTTCAACGATGTGTCACAACATTGATTTAAATTCCACAGTTATTGCAATCTGAAGCTTCAGTAGTATTAAGTATAACATCATCTAAACAATTAGGCTAGATAGCTCAATTGGTTAGAGCACTGATCCGGAGAATCAGAGGTTGCAGGTTCAAATCCTGCTGTAGCCGTTCTTTTAGTGGTTTTCAATTACTAGTTCGATTTGAAATGGTAATTCAACTTTCAATACAAAGTTGGGTTTTCATTTCATCTTAATAACTATTAATATATATCAAGCATTCATTTGCATTCCAAATGTGGATTATTCTTCTGTATTAATAATAATATAATTACATGTTTGTATTATTCCGAATGTTGCAAAAATGGGATGATCAAGTTATTAGTACATGAATTATGTATATAACTAGATTCAATTTCCTTAAATGCAAGACGTAATTGAAAATCATTAACAAGGGCCAAGCTTCAGTAGTATTAAGTATAACATCATCTAAACAATTAGGCTAGATAGCTCAATTGGTTAGAGCACTGATCCGGAGAATCAGAGGTTGCAGGTTCAAATCCTGCTGTAGCCGTTCTTTTAGTGGTTTTCAATTACTAGTTCGATTTGAAATGGTAATTCAACTTTCAATACAAAGTTGGGTTTTCATTTCATCTTAATAACTATATATATATATATATATATATATATATATATATATATATATATATATATATATAGGATATTGCACTTGTCTGCTGCTATATCCTATTTCACTGATATTCAATAATGCCCAAAGGGCAATTACTTTCTTAAGTTTCCATTTATAAACTAGATGGACGCGTACACCCTTGTTTTCTATTCTGAGCTAACCTACACATTCCCTGAAATTCCCAAAACTACATTTTTCACTATCTGAGTGCAATAATCTAAATCTAGGTCTACATCTACCTCACCTTTTTCGTTTTGCTGCTTCTAATATATTATGCACCATTCCTTCATGCCTTAGTATGTGTCCTATCATCCCATCTCTCCTATATTTTTACTATTTTCCACATATTCTTTCTTCCCCTACCATTTCTAGATCTACTTTGTATCTAAATTTGTCTGCCGATGATATCCTTATCATACGTCTGTAGCATCACATTTCAAAGGGTTCCAGCTTTTCCTGTCAGCTTTTCCTACTGCCCAAGTTCTACAGCCGTACAGTGCTGTGCTCCACATATTTACTTTCAGCAATCTTTTCTTGGTTTTTATATTTGGCGAACTAGTTATTGAGTCAATTAACTAGGCAAGGCCACTAGTGTTTATGCTGGTTTGCCCCCATTGCAGCCGATTATTCAATATTTAATAGGCTCTTAATGATAAATATCAAAATTCACTTACTTTAGCTTTAAATTATTTTGAGCGGGTTTTATATTTCAAAGCCTCACAAATAGGTTCCGTTAATAATTTAAATGATATGGGAATATTTTTCCAGAAAAAAATGTGATTCAACGATGTCATTTAGGACATGATCTAATATTGGAATGAATGCTACGACTCTATAAGACTTCAGGATTTTAAGTTTTATAATTATCTTCCTTTGTTTGCTTGTTTACTGCCCTGGGAATACTTCAGATACTATTGTACTAGAGCCATCTGTAGCTACTTACTTCACCGCAATATTGTCTTGAAAACCGTACCCTTTCATAAAGTTTAAGACTAAATTTTTATAGTTTCACCAGTTAATGGACTGTCAGCAACTTAAAGATTACAGGATTCACTTCCCTGTGATAAATTTTTTGTCTTAGATTCAAGAACTCAATAAAATGTTTATGACTATCACAGTTATACAAGTAATAAACTGTAAATGTAAAGTGTGACCGATGTGACACATCTGTAGTCTTATCAATAACTATGTTTACTATTTACTTTCTAAAATCCTTTCAATTATGATTTTTTATTAAATCTTCAGCCCAGCAACTAATCAATTCATGTTGCCGTCTTGCTTGAATACTTGGCACCTATAGTCGAAGTTTCAATATGGTTAGCGAAACTGGATGTCCAACTTCTGGTCTAAAGCGAACTAACTTACAAAGATCACCACCATTTGCAAGGTTTTCTTCAGCATTAGCAGTTGTGTTTAAATTTCCATCGTCAATATGTCTTCGGAATGGAATGTTTTGAACACTTCAAAATTGATTTCAGTTTTTCCTTATTTTCTAGAACTTCTTTTTGATGATGTTTGTTGGGCAGGCATTTCAGTTGAAAATTTGGTTTGTTGATCCTTTTCAAGTATTCTTTTCCGTGTTCCATCGATGCCCGTAAGTATTATTCAACTATTGGTGTTAGTTTAGTGATTGATGAACTATTGGTACACTGATAATGTACCATTGTGAACATATATATTTTCTTCTTTACTTTTTAGTAACTTCTGGTTTAACGAGCTTGTCACTGTTATTGATTTGCGATCTCATACGGACGTTTCTGCCGTTGTGTAAATGTAATTCTTAGTTGTTTGCTGTGCCAATACAGAACAGTGTTAATTACAGTGGTTAAATGACATTTAGCATGTTATTCTAAAGTATGCGGCACTAATTATGGCAAGCCCGTGCTGGGTACCTATAAAGGGCGGTGGACAAGTGATAATGAGGGCGCGTAACCGTGGGGACAGAAGCACACCCCATCAAACGGGGTGTCTAAATATTAAACCCTTGTAAATTACACCTTACATATTATTCTGGCTCTTAAAAACTAAAAGAAATTTGGTGAGTTTATTCTTACAAAACTCAGTTTTGTTAAGTAAACTTATAGCAGTATTTGAGAATAAAGAATTGAAAAAAAAATTTTCGTGTTTATTAAATACGTCTTGTTGAAAAAACTTTATTCCTTACTACCTTAGGCAACACAAGTTACTTGGTTTTTTATCTAACATAAACACATCATTAAAATTTTCAATCAATTGGTCCGCAGAACCTATAAAAGAAACAAACGCCTCATTTCTAAGCTTGTTTCGCACAGTTTCGATATTGCAAATTCTGCTTCTATTGAATTTAGAATATCTCTTTCAGTGTGCATTAAAAGAAAGGTTTCAAGTGTTTCATTTGTCATTGATGACTGCCGTCTACTTTTAATAAGCTTTAACTTTGAAAACACTCTCTCGCAGCTGACCTGCGTTAATAAACACTTGTAAACCTTATAAAGTTCAGTGTACTGTACATGTTAAACTCCACTATGACTTTAAAAGCACAGTTAATACGAGTTGCACTGATTATTTGAACTACAAGGCACAAATTTGTCATCTTCACTATCATAGTCTTCGTCCACATTTTCATCTGATACGTTACCAACCCCTTCAAGCACATCACTTTTATAATCTGCATCCAATGATTTTTGACAAATGCTTGGCCAAACATTTGCGAATGAAATAAACTCTTGTTTAAGTTTGTCTCTCAACTGTAGGAATTAGTTCGCACACCTTCTGCAGCGCATTCACTGGGAATTCGCTGTGTTGATACTGATCAAATCTTTTTGGATCAAACAAAGCCATATCCAAATAAAGATTTTTGTGTTTGATAAATCTGTTTTCAAACGTCTTTGAAACTCTATCAATTATGCAATTGAATATTTCCACTCTGAATACATCATCAGAGGAACCCTGAACTTTTTCGTCGTCACACATTTCTTCTGTCATCTTTTTGATTATTCTTTGACGTTTTCTTTAAAATTTAGTTTCAATAGATATATCACTAAATGCATCACTGCCTGAGGAATGTTCGATTTTGTCTGTAAACTTTAACATAAAAGTCTTTGCTGTATGCACAGTTTCATCAAACCTGCTTCTAAGACATTGAGTCTTAAAACAGCTGATTCGACTAATTTCCATGACAGCATAGTCCAAGTTTCGTGTTTGTAAATAATCAGACAATGGTGTTGTTATCTTGAAGACCTGAAGGAAAGTCATGCCCTTCACCACAGTTTCAAAACTAACAAACTTCTTAAAAAAGGTTGCAGCATCGTTCCTTATTTTGCCATTGAAATCTGTACATATAGCTATTCTTTGCAATACCAGCGTCTGTTAAAAAAAAAGACGTACTTGACTGGTTGAGACTGGGGTACTTTTGATCTCCGGGCATCAAATATTCCAAAAATCTTAGTACAGGCATCACTTCGGCTTCGCCAACGTGTTGTACCAATAGCTGGTAGCTTATAGACGGGATTCTTTTTCCATGTACTTTTGTTGCCTTTTTAGTGATTTCTTCGAGAATACATGTGTTTCTTGAAGCAAACCGAAAAAGGAAATAGTGATAGGAAGAACCTGTGCAGTATTAGAGAGTACAATGTTCAGAACATGGGCATAGCACCATGTATGAATGTGATTTGGTACGATAGCTGATAACTTGGCAGTAAGTCCATTGTAGGGCTCACACAAGTTAGTTGCTCCGTCAAAAGCATCTGCCACACAGTCTTCGATAGGTACTTGTACTTCTTCCAGGGTTTGTTTTAGGGATTCCAAAAGCCCGTTAGCTGTAGTAGTTGTGGGACTACGGATCCCAAGGTCCTGGGTTAGAATGTCGACACGGCCGACTGCTTGAAAAATGACAGGTGAGCATTTTTCACAAAAATTACGCCCTCGTTCGGATGAGAGGTTAAATGGAGGTCCCGTGTGTGAGTGTTGTCACGCACGTTAAAGATCCCTACCTTGCCTGGAACGGCAAGGGTTCGGCAAAATTCTAAATTTTCCAGGCAACAAAAAACTCGCCTCCTGGCCAATGTAGTATCTTTGGGTGGAGCATTGGAAATGTAAATGCACTGTAGTAGTTGTGGACTTTCTAGTTACCGCTTTAAGCGAGCGGACGTGTTTTGCAGAGCTCCTCTTCAGCAGCTAACAAGTAAGTTTTATCTAGGGTTTATATTATTTATTGTTAAATTATTTTATTTAAAGCTTTGCTTTTTATTGTGTTTTATTTTTATAATTGTGTGGCATGAAATTTTATATACAGGGCAGTAAAATAAATTTAAAAAACAGAATTTAAACGGAATAAATATAAATAAACCCCGTTTTTCTTTGTAATTTAAACTAAAATCCGCGTTTTAAAATAAACCAACTAAATTTCGGGTTAATAAACAAATAATCTACTAAACAAATACTCAAAAATAATTTCGAAATAACTTATAAAAGCGTTTTTAATAAATTTAAAACAAAAACCGTGTAAATCGAATTAAAAAGCCGGTTAAAACAACCAAAAAGTGTGTGAATTTTTATAGTGCGCGTATAATCAAATAATCACCTAAAAACAAAAATCTAGGCCCTTTTAAATCAAATAAATAACTTAAAAACTGTAAATTTTAAAACAATTTTAATATAAATTTTCCGTAATTTAAGTACACGCGTACTTAAAGACTCCTTTAAAACGATTTTTGGTGTTATTAAGCGGTGTAACAGTTGAAGGTCGTACTAGGCACCGAGTGATTAAGTGAAAGTGCGTTTCCTCACCGCATTCCGATAGCGCTTGACTTATTTGTTAAATACACATTTAAAATTAAAGTGTTGTTATTTATAAATTAGATATTTTGAAGTAATTAGCTTATTTAAATTTGATTTGGCGGTTTAAAAAATTTAAAATAAATAAATAGTCTTCTATACGGTACATTTTGAATCGAGATATTTTTATTGGGTTAGCGTATTTATTGGTTGTTATTTTGAAGTTTAGTGTTTGTTGTATTTTTGTTAAAATTTGATATTTAATTGGGCGGTTCGAATTTTAAGTAAATAAATACAGGGTTGTTTACGGTTCACCTTTAACCAAAATATTTTTATTGGACCAACGTTTTGCGTTCTTCTAGCGTCGTTCTTTTAGCGTCGTAACGGTCAGGTTGTTTTTAAGCTGCGTTTTGGGTGTCATTCTTTGTTGTTAGTTTTGTCAGCATAGTGATCCACCGCGATGAGGAGCCGTTACCCAGGAAGAAGAGGGAAGATCGGTCGGAGGCTGAGGGCGCTGTTGGGGGGGGGACAGCTTAAGGTTATACTAAAGGACGTCATGTTAGAGACTCAGGAGGAGGTACAGGAGCCAGATGAACCTGTATCTGCAGCGGTCGTGTCGGGGGAGTCGGGGCTCCCTGGGGTGATTGCGGCGTCGGAATCACCCTCAACTTCGGGAGACCAGCGAAGGATGTCGACTAGCAGCAACGGTAGCGTTGCTACTAGCGACCTCGATGAGCTGGACCTCCTGAGGTTTAGGTTGAGGAAGGCGCACGCGCTATCTCCGGGAGGGTGCCGACGACCTCCACCACTATCGTCCTAGAGGACAGAAAGAGCATTCCGTACGCCGTGGATGATTTCCTCGACGCATCGAATCAACTTATTGGCATGGTTAGGGCGCTTCGTCTTTGTATAGATAGTCCCGGGAGAGCTAGTGTTGTCGGGGGAAGTTCAGCGGTCGTTGCTTCTGTTTCAGGGCAGCAGTGTTCCCGGAGCCAGGAGGTGCCTATGCCGCGGAAGGCGTCGTATGCTGCAGCAGCCGCAGCTGCTACGCCCACTTTTGCAGTTAGGGTCGGCGCCAGGCCAGGGGAGAAAGATGACGTCATGTGGACCCTGAAGAAAAAGGTCGATCCCGCTCGTGATGGGTTTGTTGTCGTCGGATCTCGTAGGACTCGCAGGGGCGGTGTAGTAGTCGAGTGTGCAGGTCGAGAATTTGCGAAGAAATTGCAGTCGAAGGTTGTCGGTCACTGCAAAGAGCTCGTGGAGAAGACCATGAGAAGAAGCGTCCACGGGTCGTTCTTCCGGGGGTCGAAACGGGAATGAAGGCGGAAGAGCTGGTGCGGTTGATCGCGAGCCAGAATCTCCGCTTCGGCGATTTAAAAATCGAAGAACACCTAAGAGAGAAGTTTAGGTTTGGCGGAAAGGGCCCTAGGGATCCCTTCGTCAACGTAGTCTTCGAAGTGACCCCCCACACTTCGAAGGCGCATATTAACTGATGTTATAAACCTTAGGTGGCGAAGAGTCTGGGCCCGGGACCACTTATCGATGACCCAGTGCTACAGGTGCTACAAGTACGGCCATAGAACGATGGAGTGCAGAGAGAAGGTGCAGTGGTGCGGTAACTGTGCCGAGGTCGGGCACGAATTCAAGAATTGCCGGAGGGCAGTCCACCTGCTGCGTGGTTTGCCTGAGTACTTCACCACTTCTTTTACACTGCCTAATATGATTTTTTTATTTTGTGGCAAATAATTGAAACTATCTTCATAACTGTATTATTGCTCAGAAACGTCACGAGATTTCCTTTTCCCACTACTTTCTTTTTTTTCCAGTTTCATTTTCTTTACGTTTTCTTCCTTGATAAAGTTGTTTACTTTTTACCATTACAGAATCCAAATGTTTTTTAAAAGTTAAATCATACTTGCTGAACAGTAATAAAATTTTTAAAAAATTACCATAATTAATTGTATTGTTATCTAAAGTGTGGGCTTGCTCTATTGATGCTCGGAAAAAGAGTCTTGCCTTCCGATAACCTTCAAATCATCAACAATAGTGTCTACAATATGTCTTCTTTCCCTTGCAACTTCTTTCCTTTTTTTGATTTTGACTTTCAAAAAGTATATCATAAGTAGATTTCTTCCGTTTTGCTGCAATAAATAAATGTACCGATGCCATGTGAGCCTTGGAAGTTTCATGTTGGTCTATTCTGGTATGGTCGTGCTTCTATTCGTCAAATTCTGAGCAAAAAATAGAATTTCTATTACTGTAGACCTAGGCCGCCCACAAAGGGGGTCAATGGGGGTCGCCTGACCCCCCTGAATATGTTCCTTTGGGTTTTTTTTCGTTAGAAATCGCAACACGAAATGCACTTTCACTAGAGATTGAAGAAGATTACGATTTCACTTACGGTTATACTATTGTTTAAAAATAAAGTAAACCTAAATGTTGAGATTACACTACAGGTATGCCTATTGTCTAACTATAAATAGACCGACTTTGTATGTCATTTTAAGCAGGAAATCTGAATTAATGCGATTACCTTACAATAGTAACCCTAACCGCCTATAACAAAACTGTTATTTTCATTCTTTAATATCTAAATATCTTTACCCTGAAAGTTTCTGTTCAAACAAAATATAAATAAAGGCTTTCATAATGGTTTCTTTCTTATTGTACAGGTTCAGGTACTCTACAACTAAAACTTTGGAATGTTCTACAAATGTCTCATTGTGTTCTATTCTGAGAAAAATATATTCTCTATCTATAACAGTGTAACAATTTTATTTTTTGTTAATAAATCCCTTCATCAAAAGTGCGAGAATAATAAGACACCTTTAATAATTTTATTGTTTGGTTAATAAATCCCTCCATCAAAGAGCGAGAATAATAAAACACCTTTATTAAATAATGTTAAAATACATTTAACAAATAAAATAATACGTTGAAACAGCATCTTGATTTGTTAGTCTATTTGTGGTTGGATATCGGTGTATTCTACAGCCATTCGCAGGCGCGTTTAGGTTTGACAACTCCCCCCCTTGGATCCTCCGGGCGTCCGAGCGAGTTTAATAATCACTCGGCCATACGTGGAAGAAGAGACAAGATGTATGAAAGAACGATGGCCGGTAATCTGCGTATCAATTTTGATGAGTGAGGACACATTTTTGAATAGCGGTTGGTAAAGTATAAAAGTTATTATCTTATTTAATTTGGGATAATTTGTTTAGCGCGACGAGAGACATTACTACAATCAACTATGCATTTAGAAATTTGAAAACTTTAATCGATTTTAAGAATACCACTTTATTTTACGGCGTGAACCATGCAACTTAGAAAATAGGAAATTAAATCCCGGTTGTTGATACCACTGTGTTTTACGACGTGTAACGGTGCAACTTGGAAGATGGAAAGTTGAGCCAATTTAAAGAGGATCGCTTTGTTATACAGCGTAAAGATGCTACTTTGGTAGAAGCTGTTTAGGATGAGCTGGATCCATAACATATGCAGTAAATTTCGCATGGTAGAACAAGTACCTCATCAAGGCTAGGAAAGCAGTTTTTTTGGTTCGTAGTAGATCTAAGTAATTCTTTTGTGTTTCACTTTAGAAACACGCTAATTTGTTCAATGTGTAAAAGTACGAATATGATATTTGTTTCAACTATTGCTAAGCTGGAATTTCCAGTGTCAAAATTAAAGTTCACTAATTTGATGTTGTAAGAAACAACACGTTGCTTCAGTATAAATTGTTAGTTACAACAACAGGTGTTATTGACGTCACTTATTTTTCTGTAGTATACTGCTGACAGATGTATCCTTGAAAGCAAATGCTTAGAACTGCGTTAGCACAACTTTTGTAAACAAGAATATTTTTGTGATCATTTTCGTTTGAAACTAAAACTTGTACTTTTAACTTAAAGAGGAAAACTTGTATAATAATTTTTGTAATGTAATCGGCCTGTACAAATCTGAACGGGTTAGAGTATCTTTGTGTAACAAGTTTATATCTTGCTGTAAAATATTTGATTATGAATGAGGTTGATAAACCTTAATTTAAAATTCACAAAGTAATTCAATTATTTATTAAATTTTGTTGCATTGCATTTTATTTAAAAAAAAGAGATTATTTTTAGTAAATTATTAGTTCAAGCTTAAAGTTTTTTATTTTGATCAAATATGATCAAACCTAACTACAGAGAGCGAACATCTTTAGGAGTAGAATTTTGATGCCAACTTTATATAGAAAATACCTTTTCACTATTTCGTTATGTATGTTTGCTGGACACAAATAGTGTTCCACCTTTTTTTATTAAGCTAACTATTATAATTTCTTACAGGAACAGCGTCTTATTTTATTAAGACAGGTTTTTGTCATCGAATGCGATCTTTCTTTCTTTGGGTCTCCACGTCCGCCCTTAGAAATATGCCATGCCATTAACGTGAATCAGTCCGGACTTGGTGGCGCCTATTTGTTTTAGTTTGAGTGTGACCTACCAACAGATTTCGACTCCCCCTTCTCATAGCTCTACCCAAGGAATAGACCCCTAGTTACGTCGGAAGACTACGCTTCACTGGCGCCCATTTAAGAAATTAGAAAAACGTCGCACTGACACCCAATGTGGGGCTGGTGCATTTAGAAAAATTGCCGCAACAGTAAAGTACGTCTATATCTTCAGCGACTTCAGTTTGTATTCAGTGCTTTTCGAATGCGGTGTACTTTTAATTTGTGACATAGGAAACTTTATCTGACTGTTGAATTAGTAGAAGACGTGTATGTTGATAGATATTGATTGGTCATTTCTCCTTGTAGTTATTGTTATCAGTGTTGATAAGTAGTGTAGTTACTGGTTTTTGTTTTTAAAGAAGGCCGAAGATTGCAGTTACAGTTTAGTTACGGATAGGATAGCAGTAAGTACTAATGTACCTAATGCGTGAGAATACATATTTAAAAATAATATTTATTTGCAATTGGGAGATTCTTATTTTTTTTTCTTTAAAGTCTATTTGATTAACAAATCTCTTCTTTTGAAGTATCAGAAAAGTAAAGCGTGTTATTTTTTTTCAGAAATTCAGATCTAAGATCAGTAACAATACTAACAATGGATATTAGAAAATTTTTCAAACGAAATGAACTAAAAGAATCATCTAGCATAGGCTGTAGTAGTAGCGGTGCTGGTGCTAATGCTATTTTTGAGTGTAATAGTATAGTACATAATAGTGTCAATGATCTAAATAAAGCTAGTAGTTCGTCACCTAATACTTTAAAATCTCTCACATGTGAATATGACACCAATCTTTCAACTGATAAGAATGAGTACATGCTCGATTTGGGCAATTTTGTTAACTCGAATGAAACACTTTCCGACGATGTTCGCTTTTCATTATTAACAAATCCTTACAAACCAGATCCTAAATATAATTTCAAGAACAATTCTGAAGAAAGAAGACGTGCTTTTAGATATGACTGGCTTCAACAATACGATTGGATTGCGTATTCTCCAAAACTCAAAGGCGCACTTTGCAAATATTGCGTAGTTTTTCGGCCAACTGTTAAAAGAGGGGTTTTTGGTTCTTTCGTTGTGAAGCCCTTCACAAAATATCATGACTTTGTCGCTTCTGCAAAAGCACATGCTACAACCGAATGGCATCGTGATTCAACTATAAAAGCTTCTCGTTTTACAAAAATTATTGAAGGAAAACGTCTATCAATTACCTCTCAAATAAATGAAGCTGAGCGGGATTTGATTGAGTCGAATCGCAAAAAACTTATACCAATAATATCCACCGTCATTTTTTGTGGTATGCATGATTTGCCATTACGAGGTGATAAAAAAGGTAATTTTGAAGATCTTTTACAATTCAGAATAGAAAGTGGGGATCACATTCTAAACGAGCACTTAAAGTTTTGCAAGAAGAACTCAAAATACACCTCTCACAGAACTCAAAATCAAATAATTTCAATTTGTGGAACATTAATTAGGGAAAAAATTGTGAAAGATGTGAATTTGGGTGAAGCATTTTCAATTCTGGCTTACGAAAGTGCAGATATTGCTGGGGTAGAACAGTTATCACTTGGAGTAAGATTTGTTAGTAATGACAATTCGGTCAGAGAAGAATTTTTAGGCTTTGTAGTCCTTACATCGATGAAAGCAGAAAGTATAACTGCTGCAATTTTAAACGCTTGTAATGAATATGGTCTTTGTATGGATAAATTAGTTGGATTAGGGTTTGATGGTTGCTCGACGATGGCAGGTCATGAGCAGGGAGCCCAAAAACTTATTAAAAATAAATATCCAAAAGCGATATATTTTCACTGCGCGTCCCATAGATTAAATTTAGTAATAAATGATTTGAACAAGATTCCGGATATTCAAAATTCAGTAGGTACCATTAAAGAAGTAATTACTTTCTTTCGAAATAGTCCATTAAGACGTAGATATGTTTCTAATATTCCACTATTATGTGAAACACGCTGGTCCGCCAAATATAAATCAATGAGGTTGTTTGCGGAACATTTTGCAGATACTATGAACGCTCTGGAAAATTTAGCTCATAACCGTGAAATAAATGCTCAGACAAGAAATAGGGCCAGTCAACTTTTAAATTGTGTTTCTTCGTCGAAATTTATTCTTTGTCTGCATATTATGGCCAAATATTCTAGCAAATTGGAACCTGTTTGTAATGCACTGCAGTCTAAAAGTATAAACTTATTTTTTGTTAAACAGCACATAGATGAACTACTCAAACTTTTTAAGACACACCGTAGTGATCATGAACAATATTTTAAAGAGGTTTATAAAAAAAGTGTTGAACATGCCCATGGTTTTGGATTGGAAATTACATTACCACGTATTGCACCAAGACAAACTCATATTATCTAATTATCAAATGAGTAGTGTTGAAGATTACTTTCGAGTAAGCCTTTTTATTCCTTATTTGGATTCTGTTATACAGTCTATTTCCACAAGGTTTTCTGAAGATGCTACGACTTCTTTTTTATTCTCTGGATTACAATTCAAATAACTTAAAAGACAACAATAAAAAAGAGCATTGTTAAATAAAAAAGAAGAAATAGCCAGAAGTTACAACATTGATAACTTTTCAGAACAGTTGCAAACGTGGGTTGAACTTTGGCAAAATAGAGAGATTCAACAAGATACAGACTTTGTACATTTGCTTGATAATGACGTTTCTTTTTTTCCGGCTATCAAAACTGCGCTCAATATTTTTTTGGCATTACCTCCAACTACTGCAACAATAGAAAGGTCATTTAGTACGCTAAAGCGGGTAAAATCGTGGCTTAGATCAAGCATGTCAGGGGATAGATTATCAGGTTTATGCATGCTTAGTGTACATAAGGACATGATAGGTAGGGAGAAACAAGCATTTATAAATGAAGTCCTAAATAGATTTGGTCAAGATCGAAGAAGATTGATATTTTTATTCAAAAATGATGATGATTAATAAAACGCGAGAACAGTCCTATTTAGCAGTGCCAGTTATAATAGTTTGTTGTACCCTTCTTAGTTCTTAGTCATGTTTGTTTGTGCAACAAATATTAAAGACACTATTTAAAGTGCCGTTCGGATATTTATTTACTATTAATTAATATCTGTGGTTTGTGGCCATTTGATTGACAATGTGGCTTTTCTGTTTCCGTTAAATATGGTTGTGTCGTGTCTGTATTTTTACATTTTCTTACGGGCGGCTTATTACGTGTATTGGAATAAGTCCATTTAATTTTCAATTAGTGTGTGTTAATGTAAAATCCAATGTTTTCCATTTGCTACCCTGTGCATCATCAAGCCAAAAGAATTGATAGCCTGCTGCACCAGCAATTTACCAGATTGGTAAGTAACTTTACACTTTATGAAAATTCGATTAATTACAGAATGCTGCATTTATTAAGAAACTATCAATCCTACGTTTTTCTTTCAATTTCAAATACTATAGCCGAAATCTCGAAAGAATACATTCGCGTCATAGGTTTCTGAATTAAACACCGACATACTTTTAATGTATATCGCTTTTAAATTCAGTAACCTATGGCGTGATTGCATTCTTTCGTGATTTCAACTATAATATTAAAAAACGCTGCATTATCGATGGTCCTAACTGCTTTTGAGCTACTCTAAGGAAATAAGATTTTATGCCTTACATTACTTTCCAATACGTCCGGTAACGGGGTTGCATTAACAGTGTTCATCCTTTGTGCAACATAACTAATATTTTTGAAAGTAGTCTTGACCCCCTCTACAAATTATTCTGTGGGCGGCCTTGCTGTAGACCAAACATAAAAACAATACAACTTTTTGACATCTTTGTTGTATGATAACCATTATCTGTTGAATGACTGACCATCACTTTCTTCAGCAAAATATACAGATGTTTTTCCAGTAAATAGCAATTGTTTTTTAACTTGATAAGGATGAAATGAAAAAAAAATCTGATAAATCGTTTTCAGTTGGCTTCTCAAAATATTCATTTTCCTCTTCTGAGAAGACATCTACCTTCATAGCTTGCTCTTCTAATAAAAATCAAGTTGAGGGTAGTGGCGGCAATGGTCGTGATACTGTGTTAATTTCAGCATTTTTATTTGTATGTGCTTTCTTATCAGAAACCGTGAAACAAATCTAAAATTTTGCATGTGGTGATGGTACCAATTTGATTAAGACTATAAAACGGGCTTTTAGGAAAATTTAATTTAGTTTGTTGATTTTTTATGTAGATAATGATATTTTCCACATTTTTCTCTTGGATATTTTGCTTTCAAAACTATATGACAAAATCAAGAAATCCTCATTTTCATTTACAAAGTTAAAGGACCTATATTGTAAAAGATGTGGTAAAAATTTCATGTCTGCATGGCCATTATGATTTCTAAGAATAAGGCAAGCCTACATAATGTTGTAACGTATTAAATTCCTCAAAAGGAAAATAATATGTCTGCTCTACCATACAGGCAGCAGAGCCTCGATAGATTACGAGGGGCTCCTGTTTGACGGTCAAGCCCAGGGTAAAAAGGATGTTGAATGGCTTTGAGAGAAAAAGTGTCCCTCTAAAGATATCTTCCAGCCAGCTAAGCTTCTTCAACTTAGGGCAGAGCTATGAGCTAGGGTCGTAGGATGGTATACGATAAAACAAAAGAAATTTTATTGGACGCCACCGCATCTTAATGAGTGTTTGATAAGAGACTATCCGAAGATCAGATACGGAAATCTTCGAAAGAAAACAAATTTAAGACGAGCAACATAAACAAAAATACTTACTTTATTCTCTGCAATCTGGAATGGGAACGACGATCTCGTGCTATCTGAAAATTTATCCACACCTAAACATGTTCAAACTAGGGCTTCGTTAGAGCCTAGTTACTTTATCAAAAAAAAATTATAAGTAAATCCATAAGTCAAAATTATACTTTCAAAAAAAACTTTTAACTTTAACACCAATGATACCTTTCTTTAATACTAAGATTTCATATTTGTAAACTGTTTGCTTCTGTAGGACAATTACTGTTGGCTTCAAAGAAAGAAAATTTTGAGACAACTTAATATTTTTTCTATTGATTTTTTTAAAAAAATATGTATATATACATCGTTTATACAAACTTATCTATAGGGAGACTTTAGAAACAGTTCCGTTATTACTATTTAATATTAATCTCTAAGCATTCTTGGAATATTTTTTTCTTTATTGCATAAATTACTTCAAATCTCTTTAAAAAATATATGACTTTCATTTTATGTTACAGTGACTTCATGCTACTTGAATAGGATCCTGTTCAGTGTACAAGAAACAAATTACATATTCAAAAATTTTGCTGGTTATGGCTCTATATTTTAATAGCTATCTTTAATAAAATCGAAGGTCAAAGAAAAATACTTATTGTCGATATTGAACTATGCTTCAGGTAAATTATCACAATGTGTTATACACATATACGGCAAACAATTCTTATCATATCACATGTTTAGTAAAGCAAACCTTTTAATACAACTTTGTAACTTCAAACATAATCTTACACAAATACCTTGAAAATATTAAGGTCAAATATGCCTTATCCAAATACTAAATTTTCAAACTAAATTTTACGTGAAACAAATTAATTGATCTATGAACCTTAGCAAAATTTCGAGAATTAATTTTAAACAAAGTTATGTATAGCTTCTTCGAAAATTATTTGAGCATTTTAAATGAAAGTTGCTTGAAAAGAATATAAGTATAAAAATGGAGGATGACTCACCGCTGGCTATCTGTTTGACGGCCGGTTTTCCTTCTTTAAATTTTTTTTAAACATCTGCGTTCTTACTCTTATAGTTGAGCGTGGCTGACGCAGGGGTCCGGATTTGACCTTCATACAAACCAATCACATGTGGGGGTTTCCACTTTCCTGCCTAGCAACAATTGAGCTGCCTCTCAGTCTCGTGCTTGCCTTATGGTTAACGATTGTTTCTTTATAGTACTTAATTTTCATTGCTTCATTACGTGTAACTTGAATTTAATATTTTTAAAACTCGGAATTAAAATTATCTTCATATACAATAGTTGGTAGTTTAGTCTTTAAAACTCTAAACTAAAAAAACTTGCGCGTAAAAATATATTTACAACCCTTTTTAGGTCGATGCTGCCATCAAAACTAAACTTATGGTACACGCTGACTCCACTTAACTAATTGTTGGGACGGCATGTTTAATTAAAAACCTACAGGCCCTGGATAATACTGGTATTCGGATTACATTTGAGATCAAAAATGGCTTATTCCACGAGGCAATCCTAGCTATACAAGCATGCGCCGGGAAGGGAGATATTGAATCAAGATCCAAACAACTAGAAGTTTACTTAAAGTTTACTTTTGCTATTTTAATGTAGATGGCGTACTATGTATGAATTCATAATAAAAGGTTTCAATAGAAATTTAATATTTATTGACTAGGTGTATTGAATAAAATTGTATATTTAAATAACAGAAAATCGTAATTGTTACAATGTTAAAAAACACAACTTTCAGCAAATTGCAATAAAAATGTAGGTCTATTACCATTCGTATTTATATATAGGTGTTGCTGCTGATGAATGATATAAATACTGTTTCACCATGTTTCTCGCCAAATTTGTCTAATTTTGTACATTCCAAATCAAACAAAAAACAAACGTATTAATATACGCATTAAAATTTTAAAAAATCATTATACTAGTCGAAATTTAAAAAGAACGATCTAGAAAGCCCCTTTAATGATGGAATATTCTATATTGTAATAATTAATTTGCTACAGTTATTGTGATTAGAAGAAATGCACATGGCGAAATTTGGTGAGTTGCTATTTAAATCACAGTATCACTATAAAAATAATCTAAAGTCCATGTTGGTCAGTTGGTGTAGTACCTAGTTATTAATTCTGGCGTCTAAAGTCATAATTATTACTTGCCGCACTAATTCCTACCAACTGTGCACCAAATACTTTTACCTACTTAAACCTTCATAGAAAAAAATATTTTGAAAATATAGGTGAGCATGGCATGTTTAGAGTTTAGATACCATGGAGATTACTGATAGTTTTACTATAAATTGTTTACGGTTAATTTGTTGGAGAACGGAAAATAAAATTAAAATAAACCCCGCCCTCGTTTAAAAAATGTCAAAATTTTAAAACTGAAATAAGTTGTTTTGCGAGTTTATAAAATGTTGGATCGCTAACAAAAAACACTGTTTTAAAAACTGCTATAGGTAGCAAAAATAATCACCACTGACTACTGAACATTGACCGTTGTCCAGCCATAGTGTTGCGATAAACTATAAGTATAAAGTAAATTTTGTATACTTACCTGAGAGTTGTGTTTTGTCGAATAAGTTACGTTAACGAAATGTAGTAGCACAATAAAAAGAACAACATCAAACATTACATAACATTACATATATGTAAAAACACTATACATCAAATCATCGACTACACTGGTCTGTATTGCACTGCACCTGTCTGATGGTCTGATTCATCACTCTTCTCTTGCCTACGTGATTTACAGATAGTATTGTGTTCTCCCCCTACTGCCATGCTTCGGCACCAAAACACAACAGTACCTGTAATACCTTCCACCATTCGGCCAGTTAAGGTTCGGGCCTTTGGAGCGGTGTTTTTAAAAAGCGCTTCCAAACTTTAACAAATTTATTTATCTTAATATTAGGGTGAGTAGCTTGAACAACGAAGTATGGAGTTCGAAGACTGACTGCCGGGCCTTGAGCTTCCGGGGATTTTTATAATAACCTGCCCTTCACATGGCTGTGGGAACTTGCAGATCTCATGTCTGCTTTTCTCTTAATTCTACACTTTATTACATTGTAACAATCTTATTTCTAGGTAATTGCGGTATGTTAACCGTCTGTGACCTGCCACCTGCAGTATCACTGCCCTCTCGGATACAAAGTTGCATATCCGTTCTCCTGAACTGTTAATAACCTCTCTGGGTTATCTTCATATTACATTGTTGCAATGAACTTATACTTTATTTAACAATTTCTAATAATTCCTATTAGATTCAATATATTCAACATATATATAGGTAAATTGGGGGATACATAACTGGCCTTGCACGTTGACTTCATTCGGTGGCGGAAATATATGTCCCCGCAGCAAACGTCACTGCAGGAAGACGCAGGACGCAGCATGTTTAGGGCGACTGCCAGCTGCGGCTGACTCAATGTTATACAGCAATTAATACAGTTAAAAGACTATCAACACAGTCAAATATGAAGTACGCTTTACTTTTTCAAAGTTCAAAGGCATAATATTTACAATTTTAAAATACAATATCTGGTGCCAATGCAGTCATAAATTATGGCAATGTAAATCTTAAAATCTGGAGCCCTAAAAACCCTTTTGTAATGAAATTGTTGATCATTGCTTTTTCTCAGAGTTCAACAAAAGAATTAAACACAAAACACTTCTCATAACATCCCTACCAAAAAGCGTCATAATATGTAAACAAAATATAACTTGTCAGAAATAGAAAAAGAACAAACAAAGCAACCCTTATCAGATATCCGTCATATTTAGTGTTTTGTTCATATGCCGTCTTTATCAGTATGGTTTGTGGTACTTGGTACTTGAGATTTTATTTTATATAAACTGCATTTGACTATTTGAGATGGATATTGTTTATTAAGTATTAAGATATAATTGAATTTAGTAATTAGTTTTAGTGTGAGGATTATATTGTATAGGGTACCGCTACCGATTGGCGGGGGGCGCAATGGAAAGAAGCTACGTCAAACGCCACTATTCATGCATGATACAATAACTATCAAGTGTGTTGACTTTGCAACTTCATTGAACTAACACTGAATCAAGCTACAATAACCGCCTTCGAATCCTCGAACGGAGCCAAGGCTGACGGCTTTGGTTTATGACGCCGAACCAAATGTTCTCAAAGGTGTTATCTTACAGTGATTAAACAAAGCTTACTCAAAAAATGGAAATCGGCGCCCAATACTTTTCTTGGCTCCTTCGTAGTCCAAGTTGTTTACAATTAACCAAATCATCTCTTGCGACCATGTAGAACCTACAAAGTCAACGAATTAAACTACCAAGTCCAAAAGGAACTTACCTGTTCGTGGAAATGCTGCGAGATAGATATCATCATCGCGTACGCCAAAGCTGTGAATGCTTTCGGCAAAATTTGCGTATGCTATCGGCAGACAATAGTTATCTTCACCAATTTCAACATAAGCTGTTCTTAGAGGAGAAATAAAAACTTGATTTAGTAGACGATCAATTTCTCCGTCATGTCCTATTACTCGTAAATCTTTGTATGACATCTTGTAGTCGTATAAATCAGCCTGATGTTCAACTCGTAATAAATCTATAAGACAATAAATAAAAGACCCCGTTAATGGCATAAACTTTAAAGTAACTAAAAAAAAGTTATTGAAGATTTGCTTGAGCAAGCTCCTTTAACTGAGCAGGTCAGATACAACAACAATTATTCTGTTTGTAAACGTGTGTTGTGAGTAAAAATGTAATTTAAGGATAATAGGGTTCTTGCAAATTTTATTTAAAATGGCTAACGTGGTTGGTATTTAAAAAACTTTCATAGCTCAGTATTTAAGTATCAACTTTTTACATAGCATTCTTATTTCAGCAAAACTATATTGTGACAAAAGCACGGAAGCGTCTAAAACAAAAGGAGACTAAGTCACTAAACCAACAGTGGCTCGATTGGCAGCTGCACGCGTGCATTTAACGAACCAACAAAACATACAAAAACAAATCATAAAATTTTCGATATTTATAAGGTAAGCAAGTTACTATGTAGTATCGCGCATCCCGCCATGCAATTAGCTTCAATCGTAGTATGAATTCGGAAGTATTATGCTATAAACGGTTAGATAAAGCTCTAAAATTAATACGCTTTAATTGTATATTAGATAAATGTTTGTTTTGATAAATTACATAGTCTATCTTAGTGATAAAACAGTTGATGGTTGTGTTAAGAAGAATTTATTATTAGTAAAGGTCATTATAATTATCATCAGTAGTCATAATTATGGCCTCTCTGTGTTTGTGAGTAAACAAGTTTATATTTGACCAATAAATAACAGCAAAAGAAGTTCAATAAAATATAATTAATGCGTATATTCCCACAAGAAATTTCCGTGTCTCTTTGAATTAAGTCGTTTTCCCTATTCTATAGAAAATTAGTCTCCACATACTTGGTGATACTTGGGCAATGCGAGTTATTTCCAGATTTCTAAAAATAAGAATGAATATTGGGAATATTCTGTACGATTAACAGGGTGTTCTTTTGTAATGTTTTTTAATTAAATTAATATATTTGTATATTTAATGCGACGCAGGTTATAGATATTGACATCTTATTAACCTGAGAGATACTTCTAGACACAAAAAGATAATATTATTATAAGAAGTATATTAGAAGTCTGGTGTGAGCAGTCACTAGAAAAGTGTTTAAAAGCAGTTGTATCATTAAATGAAAAAAAAATGTTACTTAGAAACCTAAACTTTGCATATTGTGCAATCATTAAGAACCTTTTTCAAAAAGGTGTTACACGCGAAATGGCCAATATGTGCAAATCCTAACTAAAATAGGCAGTTCGTATAGGTGTACAAACAATCATGGTATCAATTCCGGAAGTAACTAACACAGGTAGTAGGGCCTTCACTCGTTACAATAGGATGAAATAAATCTTTTGTCTAAAAATATAAACATGAAAAATAAAAAACTATAAAACGTTTGTCTACTTATATAAAACAAGGATCATAGTCAGAAATCCTTTATACCGTCACCTTAAAAAGCATACAATTACTAACTTAAACCCGAGGAGTAAACCGCTGAGGAAGTTTGGTGTACAAACCTTAGGAAGTACAAGGAAGTATCAAGGAAGTATGGGAAGTATAGAAAGTATCAAGGAAGTACAGGAAGTATCAAGGAAGTATCATTAAAGTACGGGAAGCATCAAGGCTTGTTTCCATCATGAACTAAATATTTATCATAAACCTATAATTCAATTTTGTTCGAACATTTGTTATATAAGATCCATATTTGTATACATATTTGAAATCGGAACAAAATGTTCTATTATAAAAGCCAGAAAAAAATAAGGTTTAATTTTAAAAACAGATGAAAATCTCTGCTTTTATACCAGTGCAAATTTTGATTTTTTTTAGTGCTATCTTACAGAGAATTTCCGCCCGTTTACAAATACATAATTATGGTTCATTATTGTTATTTTTCAAAATAAACAAGCTTTGTCGGGAGTCAAGTTTGCGACACCCAATATATATTTTTGTACTTCACGACATGTCTATGTAATAAACTATACATGTAGTACCAGAATTGATTTATTGCTATAATAATAGAATAAGTTCACTTATACGAAATTCGTGGCACAAATCTATAACGTACACTGAATTTGAACAAAGCTAAATGCAGGGCCGTACAAAGGCAATTTAGCGCTTTGAAAAACAATTGAAATGTATTCAATTTTAGGCTAATGAAATTAAAATTAGAACATATCTGATATTAATAAACAAAACCACGAAAAGTAAAAGCCGTAAAAGCTTACCAATACTAATATCAAAACTGTAACAAAATATTTACAGTAAATTAAATACTCGAATTAAAAGCCATTCTTTTGTAAAAAAAAGTTGGCTCTGAATCCAACTGTGTTTACTGCTCTCTGTATATCTCGTCTGCGGATCGATGCAAATGTATTAACAATCGTAAGTTTTAGATCTTTAATATTATTAGTTTTTGATAGTACTGCGTTGTGTCTTCGATTCATCAGGTACAAGCACTCATACAACGCACCAAAACACTTCACAGCAGGTCGCTGTTAGACAAGATGAAGTATTATTTTTTACTCTAGCAAACAAGATATACAAAGAGCAGTAGACAGAGTTGAATTCAGAGCGAACCTTTGTTTACATGCAAAAGAATGGATTTTAATTCGAGTATTTAACTTGCTGCAAATATTTTGTTGCAGTTTTGATTTTGGTATTGTTGAGCTTATACGGCTTTTACTTTTCGTGGTTTTGTTTATTAATATCAGATATGTTCTAATTTTAATTTTATTAGCCTAAAATTGAATATAATTTAAAAATACAACCTTATTTCAATTGTTTTCAAACCATATTCCGTTTTTTATCAATAACAGATGTTTTCACAAATAAAAGTATATCCTGCGGTACCGAGTTGAAAGTTGAAATCGCCAAAAAACAATCTATATAAATGTAAAACAATCTAATATGACGTCCATAAGAAAAAGTGAAACTGATGATGGTTATGAAGAATTGAAACGGATTACGACGATTTCAACTTTATCATCGTTTTTAGTATAAAACTGCTCAAGCGAAGTTTATACAGATATCAAAAATTTTTGGACAAAAAACGAAAAATGCTTTTTTCAAATTACGTACCTGGACGTAGCCGGAAGAAAACACGGTTTTATCGGATAGTTCAATACACTATGTAGACGAATGTTTAGATGGAAAACACATAAGAAGCAATTATACGCTATCGGAAGGTTTAACAAATTGAAGGTTACCTGAAACAGGGCATAAACTATTTAATTATAGCATAAACTTGTCGTTTCGAAATAAATAAGTTCAAAATGGAAATTTGTAGAATGCGTATTTATTATTGTAAACAGGATGATCTTGTCGAAGAATTTAAGAGATTTCGGGATACCTAAAACAAGGCATAGACTATTTAATCTATCGGATAAATTTTCGTTTTAAAAGAAAAAGGGATTTGAGTTAAGGAATTTATTCGAAAGCGTGTTTATACAAAATTTTTATCAGTTGTGTAAATCAAGATAAAGCATTTTCATGAGTGAATGGGGTTTTTATAAAGTCAAGATCTGATCAACTATGATTAAAATAAAAAGTACCGTTTCAAGTAAAATCATAGTAACGATTAAAATGTACCAAAAAAGTATTACTTAAGAAAAGTTGTTGTAAATCACTCAAAAACCCAAAATGCCAAATTTGGCTGAAAAATTTTCACTTTGTTTTAATTGGAAAAATTATTCATCTTCAAGGAATTTAGTTGAAAAAAATTCTATTTAAAATATTGTTTGTTAAATTGTTGTTTTGGTGTTTATTAATGCGGAATAAAATTTGCAAATTGTTTTCTTGTTTCACGGCAATCTCATTATTATTATTATTATTGTCTTTATTTAAACCACAAGTAATTCACAACAATGATAATAACATGTAAACATAAAATACAAAATATGATTGTGGTAAAAATGGGCGAAGTTCAGAGTCGAGCTGAAGTTGCAAGCAACTGAGCTCGCTTAACCCTATCTAATAAATAGGTTCAAATTAAATTAAATATGGCTGAATTGAACTTAATAAAATACAATGCAAGTGACAATCATCAAGATTTTACATAACATAACTATATAGACGAATGGAATCAACTTGACAGTGCTCTGTATGGAATCATAGTTTATTTGTTTGTGTGGAGTAGCTGAAAGTTTAACAAATTTATCTTTTGACTACATAAAAATTTCGAAAATTATAAATTAAAAGTTGTCGAAAAATTTTGTTATTTGGGAAGAGTCAGTTATTAGTAACAACTTTTCTTAATACTTTTTTGTTCTATCTTAATCGCTACTTTTCATTTTAATCATAGTTGGCGAGATTTTGACTTTAGAAAAACCAAATTCACTCATAAAGATGCCTGTCGTGATCTACACAACTAATAAAAATTTGCATTGATTACTTTAAAAATAAAAAAGTTATTTGGGTGTACTCATGGGCAGCGTCATATATACGACGTAAGTAATGTAAAATGGATTTTCTTTTCTTTTTTAAATTACTATTATAAACTAAGTATACTGTTTTTGGGTCAATAGAGCAGACGTAATAGTGTGTCAAACCTATCATAGATAATCTGTAGATACAATAGATTTACTTCGCTGTAATCAATTTATATTTTGTGATTTATGTAATATGATTTGTTATCCGCCTTCCAAAGAGATTGTATTTAAAATCAATTGTGATTTTTTTATCGGACATTAACTAAGGAACGTCCCAGATGTAGTAAATATAAATATTTAAAAAATTGTAAATAGAGTAGTGTTTTATTAGAATTTTTGTAATCAATGGACTACATAAAAAACTTAATAATCGATTAAATTTTGTCAAAAGTGACCTAACTTTGAAGAGCCTTGCAGACCTAATAAATTCACTTATCTATGACACATATATGTTATAGGTTTGCAAAATTTGAGTTAAAGGTACTTAACCTAAGATTGTTTTTAATGAAATCTTGACAGAAATAACATCATTTTAAAGCAATATATCATCGCCGAGGTAAAACCTATTTTACTTTTGAAGGAAGTATATACTTTTTGGGAAGTAGTGTACTGCATTTGGGTCAGTGGTTTTCCCCTCGCTTAAACCAAAATATTTATTGACATATAATGCCTAAATCATTCGTGTAACGAATAGGACTCCTTTCCCAGTTAATTCACGCCTTTTTATAATTATGGTTTATAAATATTCCTTAAGGTATTGAAAGTATAAATTTCTATTCAATTAGAATACTAGCTTTATTTATTCGTTATCTTGTAGAACTCCATCTGCGTTGATAAATTCAATTTAGCTTTTCTGTTCTTCTGATACTTGGGAATGTGTTAATGCAAGAATTCGGTTTTACTGCGGTTGCTCGCGTAAAAATATACTTTAGTCTAATTTGATTTGAGGATGTAATTGGAAAATTGGTTCGGGCGCTTGGTCGAGTAGATTGTTAGAAGTCATGGAGCCTAACAGGCACGTGGCTTGGATGAGAAGGATCCCTTTATACTTAAAGTAAAAACCGTCACTAGTGTAGATGCTGGAGAGTCGGGAAGAAAATTTTTGGTTTGTATTCTTCTTTGGTTAGTCGACTCTTGAGATGATTTATATGGTTTTGGTGCGACGTCATCACGATATGTAATTTTTTTTCATTTAAATTTAAATTAATGCTTCTTGATTTTTGTAGTGCAAGTTTTTTTAATATTTCAAAGTTGAAATATTAAGATGCACATGTTGTGAACAAGTAAAAATGTAAGCGTTTATTTTCGAATGAAAATCAAGCTGGTAGTTCTAGACATATTTATAGGACATACATCTGTTGTTGGTGTTGGACATGAAGGTTATTGAGTGATGACGCAAAGCTCATTCGCAAATAAGTTGGTAGATGGCTGCTACCGGATTTAGATAGAGGTTATGCAAACTTTAGTGGTGAGTGATTTCTTTCTTCAGTTCTAGTCAAAAACAAGCTACCGGAAATATAGCGGTTGCATTTTTTCTGTAAATTCATATAGTCTAAATGTGAGTAAATATTTTTGTTCAATATTTAAAAGCTTAAACTTGTACAAAGGTTCATATGAACGTTTGAGATTTAAAGATAAATTTCCGGGTATAGAAATGTTAAACAAGAATTTGTTTGCAACTTAACAAGTGACTGTCTAGCACTTGCTTGTAACATTTAAAATTCCAGTTTTTTTACTTGATAGTATAATAATGCAGTTTGTTTTGTAACATAAGGTTATTTAAATTTTCGTTCACAATTTAAATTTTTAAAAATATCAAAATTCAATCTTATATCATAAGCTCAAAACATTTATGCACTTGTTTGTAAACCAAAACAGGATCCTTTTTGGTGATCAGTAAAAAGTTGTTACTTATAATGAAAGTTCAATGTATTAATTAAAGAACTTTAGTAAATACTTAAGATCTATAAAATGCACTTGGTGGCGCAAACCAAAGTATCGGAAATAGTAAACTGTAATTTTTTCGTAGTGCACTGTATTTGTAATTACTTCCCTGATTTGAACCACATTCGAGTAATGTAAAATGTAAATTATGAGTAGACGACTTACCAGTGGAATCAGTATACACGTGGTAGTCGTGGATGGTTGGTCGGTCGCTGGTTTTTCCAATTTCCGTTGGTTTTTTTGCACTTTTAATGTTTGTAATGTTATGTGGAATAAATAGCACAGCACACACGGCAGTATGTAAACTGAAGGTAAAATGTTTTCAGTGAAAATCACGTTACTATAACTCCGAAAATCGTTCTCGCGTGGTAACAGTACTTGTTTTTGTTCTATGGTTCTTAAACCAGACCGCTCGGGACCGATCGGCACTAATCAAAACTTTGAAAATCACTCCATCTCGTGCTAGGTTCAACAAATGATCGCGAAGCAGTCTGTAAACAGCGGCACTCATGTTTTATAAATTTTACAGTCGCGTATTGTGGGAACAGCACTTATATAATAACTGATTACGAATAAACACTGTGATAGTTTGATTGCTAAAACAATAATGTATATAAAGTTGCATAAAAGTTGTAAATATTTTTAACAAAATAGAAAATGGCTTATGTTATTCTGAATCGATTTTTTATTGAAGCAGATCATAGTTTCTCACAGTTGGTTCAAGCAAATGTGCAAAATTTATGTGTACAGTGAGCAAGACTACAAGCATTTTTCCCGGTAATATATTTTAAAGTTATATTTTTGAATTGTTCCCTTTTGAAATTTTTTTGTGATAGTTTGACTAGTTAAGCGCTAGTTCTATGTATTCTTTGGGGTGGTTATATTTTTCAGACAGTACGAGCTCATCGTTCCAATTCAAGTTACAGTGTTAAAGGTAAGTATTATGTTTTGACGTTTAGATTGTTCACTAGACTTTTTTTTTAAGGTTTCCGTATCTTATCTTTGGATTGTTAAAATTATAGCTATTATTAGGATACGGTGGCGTCCATAATATTCTGTATTTTATCGTGTACCAACCAACGACCCTAGCTCATAGCTATGCCCTAAGTTGAAGAAATTTAGCTGGCTGGAAGATCTTATTCGAGGATCCTTTTTGTACGAAAAGCCGCATCCCATACATTTTACCCTGGGCTTGAATTTTAGACAGGAACCTCGCCTTTGTTGTGTGGTGACTCTGCCATTTATAAGATAGAAAGAAAAAAAACTAGAAGGCAAAATCCCCGGTTGCAAAGCAGAAAAAGTTGGCCATTTTAATGATATTTATGACAGCTATCTCACTCAAGTTTACTTTGTCCACAATGCACTAGTGTATAGCAAATTTTCCATCACACGTTACCTACACAAGCAGATAACCCTATTGTTAGACATTTTGTAATAGTCCTATTGGCAATCATGGAACTTCCTTCGTGGGAATATGTATTTGTTACCGCGCGTGTGTGTGGGTGTACATGTGGGTGTGCGTGTGTAGTGTATTTGTGTGCGTATATAGGTTATGTGTGTGTGTGTGTGCTATTTATGTGTGTGTGCAAATGTGTGTGAGGTTTGTGGTGTGTGTGTGTGTGATGTGTGCGTGCGTACATGCGCAAACGAGTGAGTGGGTGCTTGGGTGGGGGTGTATATTTAAACAATGTATGGTTCTTGGAATTTTTCTCAATTAAAAATCAAAATTTAAAAAAATTGAAAATATAATCTAAGATATTAATATACCAGAAAACTATTTAATGGTTTCATTAAACGTAATCTCACTATATACAAATACGCCTACAGAACAAATCAAGCACATTGATAGAACGAAATGGTGAAAAATTCAATTAAGTACAACCACTCTACTAGATCAACTTCTAAAGCGGTTGAAATAACCTTTGCAACTACATATTTTATATATAAAAACAAGTTCTATTGTTACGCATTATTGTTATTCATGTTTGAAGTTAATTATTACGTTAACACCAAACGTAATTTATTATACCTCCAAATTTGGTTGCAAGTCATTACCGTCAATCGGATAAAGATTCACAAAACCACAAAACAAATTGCTATCTTTAATTAGTGGCTGCAGTTAAAGAATACTCCGCTCGTCTTTAGATAGATAAGGTTGCTTGGGACTATATTTCTTATGTTTAGTCCATATTCTGTTAGCGAAGTGCGTTGAACCTACACTTTTAAAAAACAGAAGATATTATAAGGCAATTTGACAGGCAAAAAGGGAATGCAAATGGTACACTTCGCACTTAACTAACGCGCACCGCGTTTAATACCTTGAAATTGTCCGGTGGTCGAAAGGTATGCTCTTTTTTAAAACGTTTTGTTTTCACGAACTCATTGGTGTACCCACCCTGAAGCGTATCTCATTCCTAAGCGTACTGACCACACATTCCTGTTGGCCTTGGAAAAATATATGCTTAAACAAACACATACAATAAGTTAAGGGTCATTCTTCTATAATGCGTAAGCATGGGTAACCGCAAAATTTTTGTAGCAACGTAATTAAAAATGGAAAAGATCTTTCCTTTTCTGATTATACAATTCTTTTATTCCACATATTAAAATTGAAGCTTTGTGCAGCCACACACGCAACAATACCAGGAAATAAATGGACGTGCAACGGGTATGGCAACATCTAGTGTGATTGAACAAATAATGATGGATGAACTGACAACTACAATTTTCAATAGTATCCTTCTATAAGTATGTTGATTATTGTATTTGTGCCACAGCTAGAGAAAAATGTGATTACATTTAAAATTTCAATCATTTTCATAACATCGAATTCGACAAAATAGTGGAACAAATTTTCTTGATATGACATTTCACCATTACAACAAAAACGATTAAGCCAGAAAAGTATAGAAAAACTCGGACAGTTAGACATTTGAAATACGTCTCACAGAATTCCTTTTTACAAGAAGTCAGCCGTAATAGACCTTGCCGACAGAAGGGTTAAGATTTAGAAACCAGAACTTAGAAAAGCGGCAATAAAAAACGATGGTTCACACTTATAAAGATAATATTTTACCAAACTAAGAGATCCAACACTTGATAACAGAAAAACTCTAGAAACTACCAAATACCGGGCCAAAAATTTACAAACACGCTTGATGAGGCTCTCAACACTTACAAAAAAGATCTAACGGGCATAAGTATGATAAGAAAATCAAATAGCTTCATTTATCAAAATACAAGCAAAAGACTGACCGCAAGTTTGGCTATAATAATACAAAGACAACGCAAGCAATAAACCAAAAAAAATGATAATGCATGGAAATGATTATTATGCTTAAAAATTCAAACGCGATAAGATATAAAATATATATATTCAGAAATTAAATAATATATACCATAATCTACTACGTCAAAAAATAAATAAATATATCTTTCAATGAAGGTCAAGTAGAAATTTTTTAGTACACAACAAACATGTTTACTAGTTGGCAAACAACTCCAAAACTGTTACATTAATTAAGTTATTCACAATTTCACAATAGCAGGACAATCATTTAATAAACATTGATCCACAACAACAATATTAAAAGAAAAGATATGTCGTATATTTTTGTATAATTGACTAGCGGAACAAAATACATATTTTTAAGCGCTTTTTGACATTTTAAGTGCTTAGATGTCTAAATAAGATCACGTCTTAAATCTAGACAATAAAAATAATAATCGATCTTAGGTAGGTAATAAATTAACAGTGTCATAGCTGAACATATTCTCCATTATCTTTTAATTTAAAATTAGAGAATATGGCTTAAAGCGAGTTATGTAATCCCCCATTTATTATATATATAAAAACTAATAATTAAGAAGTTATTAGAAATATTAGAAAATGCGCTAAGTGATGTGCAACAATGTCATGAAGGACAATTCATTTCAGTTTATTAACGTTTATGGGAACGGAAGCGCTACTTTGTAGCACAAGAATAAGTGACACTGCAGATGTCAGGTCACAGGTGGTCACAGACAGTCACGTACCGAGATTACGCAGAAGTAAGCTCGCAACAAAGTAGTTATGAATAGCTTTAAGATAGCAACTATGTATCATGAATAGAGTCAAGTAAAGCAGACATTAGGTCTGCAAGTTCCCACAGACTTGTGAGGGGGTAGGGATGTTATAAAAGGCCCGGGAGCTCCACTCACAGGCAGTTAATCCATCGTTCAGCTTTATCATTGCAGTTCGTAGATAACTCACTTTGTACAATTAATTAATAGTTTCGGACTTAGAGTAATAATTTCAAGATTGTCTAAATTCAACATTAATTTCTGTATAAAAATCAAATAAATGTGTTAAGAAGTTTGGAAGTCTTTTTAAAAAACCGCTCCCCAAGCCACGAACCTTAACTAGCGTTCCGCTAAAACACCTGGTAACAGAACAGTATGTTAAATAAACTAAAGACAAATGTTCCTAATAATACCCGAAGGTACTACATTGGCCAGGAAGCGAATTTCTTTACCTGGAAAAATTTGAATTTTGCGGAACTCTTATTGTTCTAAGCAAGGTAGGGATCTTTAACTTGTGTGACAACATTCACACACGGGACATCTATTTTACTTCTCATTTAAGCAAGGGCGTATTTTTATTAAACATGCTCGCATAACATATTTTAAGCTGACCATGTCGCAATTTGCACTCGGGACGTTGGCCATAGGAGTCACACGCAAACCAACTACGTCACGGATTCGCCACCACCTATAGCTACAGTGAGGAGAAGGTAGAAGCGATCTACAAAGATCTTCGAGGACAAACTAAGATGGGTAAAAGGACATAATAATAATAATAATTACAGCAGATGTTAATGCAGTAGTAGACGAGGGCAGGAAAGGACCTGAAGTAGATTTATTTGATTTAGGCATGAGTAGTGACAAGAGATATAGTGGGGAAGCGGAAAGCGAATTGTTTCGACAAAGCGTGCTGGTTCGAACTTAAATTGAAATGCGACCTTCGATAGCGGGGAATGTCGAACCACAAGACGCCAGTATTGAAACGCTGCAAAACTCAAAACATTGGTACTTACCTCACTTTGTCTTCTCGAAGCACTATTACAGGCTTGTTCCGGCGGATAGTGATCGAAAACACTCGTGTTGAATTGAGAACATTGATAACTGCAATAGTTATTCATATGGTTAAACGACAAAAGGTAAAATTACACTGTTTATACATGACAGTTTAGAAACTTCAAACTTATTCTATTTTTTGCCAAAGCGACGCGATTACTTTTTGTAGCGGTTGATGGCAACTTGCAACAGGGCGTCGAGGCGAGACACCGCATGTACCAGCACCATCAAGCTAGCAGATGTCGAAACCCAACATCCTTGCGGCGCGAACAAATAGGCTAGTAGAATTTTGTGACAAAAACGATTTAACTATCACAAACACATTATTTTAATATCATTCCAATAAACGATACACCTGGAAGAAGCCAGAAAGGAGATATCGAATAATTACATTCCTGTTCGACAACAATTTAGAAATCAAGTAGAAGACTGCAGAGCTACCCAGAAGGAGATATATACAGCGACCGCAACATAGTAACTATGAAAGCCGTGCTTAAATTAAAAAATTTGAAAAAAAGGAATAAAAAAGAGCACTTTGACTAACGAACTAAAAGATAAACACATCCACAAAAGATTTGAGAAAAAGTCAAATGAAGTTCCAAAAGTTATCGGGAAAGTTTATAATAATAAGATAGTAGAAATAGAGTGGAATAACGTTAAATCCAGCTTAAATATGGCGGCCAGAGGTATTCTGAGGTATAAACAAGGAAAAAATATGAAGTCTTGGGTAACAAACGATTTTCTGAATTTAATGTAGAATAAGGAGAAAATCAAAACAGACCAGACGAAGCAGGAAAACAGAGACACAAAGCCATAAAATGGGATATTATTCGCAAATGCAGGAAAACTAAAGAACAATGGATTAATGAAAAGTGTAAGAAGCTAAAAACTAAGATAGAAATAGGAACAACAAACGAAATGTACAAACTAATTAGAATGAATTTTTGGGATATAAAACCGTATAACAAAAATATAAAGGGTGCGGTAAGAAACTTCAATATAGAAAATGTAGAGGAAGTAGTTAGATGGCAAGAATAGATAAAGAATTTTTATGCAGGACAGGAATTAAAAGTATTAAAACAGGAATCAGAAAATGAAAAAGACGATTTAGGATAACCTATACTTGGAGATGATTTTGAATTAGCATTAAAGGGTCTGAAAAATAGTAAGAGGCCGGGTACAGATAGGATGCAAGCAAAAACTCTAAACGTCGCTGGGCAAGCAGTAACAGAACGTCTCTTCCAACTTGTAAGCTATATGTATGAGACGGGCGTGCTACCCAAAGATTTCAAACGTAACATCATAGTAACTATACCAAAAAGGATAGGTGCGGATAGCTTTAAAGGTGATAATGGAAAAAACAACAGGAAATGGAGAAAGAGTGTATATAGGGTTTGCAGATCTGGAACAAGCATTCGACAATGTAAAATTGGAGAAAATAATCGAAATACTCGAAAAGATTTGAATGAGTTATAGGCGTGGGCGCATAGTACATAGCTTACACAAAGAACAAACAGAGGTAATAGAATTAGTGTAGGAACGTAGAGAAGTACATATAAGGAAAAGGATGAAACAGAAATGTGCCCTATCCCTGTTCATTTTTAACGTGTATATCGAAGAGGCAATGAATACTGTCAAATGCAGAAAGCCATTTGGAATTATTATGCAAGGACAAACGATTAATATGCTTAGACATACATACGATATAGCGGTATTAGCATCTAGCAAGGAAGAATTAGAAGCAGCTCTTAAGGATACAGTATGAAAATTAACAAAAATAAAACTAAAGCATTAATATGTAAAACAAGGGTAAATAAGTCAAAAAGAAAAATATAAATAAGAAACGAGAACTTACCAGAGTTTAAAGATCTCTGCTGCCTATGAAATCAAATAACACACGATGGAAAGAATGCAAAAGACATAGAACAAAGATTAGCGCAAGGTAGTGCTACATTTAACAAGAAAAGCAACTACTATGTTCAATGACAATAAACATAGAAACAAGAAAAAGATTACTGAAAACATATGTCTGGGGCACAGCACTATATGGCTGAGAAACGTGGACAGTAGGAGAAGCGGACAGGAAAAAGTTAGAAGCCTCTGATATGTGGTGCTACAGGCGTATGATGAAGATATCATGGACAAAAAAAGTTAAGAACATAGAGGTTCTCGAAGAAGTAAGGGAAGAAAGAATATAGCCTTTTACTTTATTTTAGGATTTTATTTAACGAGAATTTCCTATAATCGAATAGAGCCCACGGCAAGTTCTGATGGAAAATGGCTCAAAGTTGTGGAAATCTCAAAGGCAAAGCGGCTAGTCGAACTATATGCTCTGGGTGGAACATGAGCTGTGGGTCGGGGTTAGATTGTGACCAAAAACATGAAGAATAAGGCGCCACCGTATTTTTCTATACAGAGAAGACCTTACTCAAGTCCCTTGTACAAGGCGAATGCGGAAACCTTTATTCTATAACCGCTATACTGTTTATTAAAGACAACATAATCCCTGAAGTTTCTTACCTTATGGCTCGACCTTGACCTTAGTAATTCACTGCTACACCTGCGAATAAATTAAACAAAGAATAGCACTGTTTGTGCTTTCATACTCAAAAAATTTTTAACTTCAAATGGAATAAACTTTCATTCATCCTAATTAAAAAGAATAGTCTTGTTCAAAAATAAAAATCTATTCCTCCAGTATTCAATTATGTGCTTCTTTACAAAATATCTTTCTTTCTTTATATTGTGATTAATTTAATTTATGAAAATCATTTACAAGGGCACTGGATAAAATCAGTACCAATCAAATTAAATGTGGTTTTATTAACAAATAGGTAAAGCATAAAGTTGCTTTCTAAACTGTTGCTTATTGATAACAAAAATGTTAGTTTTGGTAGATCTACCTTAACCTTACAATGGATAATTCCAAATAGTCATTAATGAAATAGCAAACATAGAAGTTTAATTTCTAAGTTCTCATAAATAGAAGAATTTACTTTCTATAACACGTACCGTAGTTTCATTGAGTTAATAAAAGAATTAGATATGTAAAAGTTACAGATTCCTATTACTTAATATTGAAAAATATAATTGTGGTCTGTCCTTGACCTATTTAAAAGTTTGAATAACTTGATTAAACAAAAAATAATCTGATTACAATGTCCATAGTTCAGCTAACATATGAAAACAATTTTCTACATACCAGAACTCCGTCTGTCTGAAAAATACCATAAAGGAAGCTTACGTCAGCATTGAAATACGGAAATCTCTAATTTAGAACGAATAATTGTACTGCATACTGAAAATCCACATTACTCGGCATCCATTTTGAGTAATTAAATTTCGCCAGATCCACACCATGAACAAAGCGTAAAAACCTATATTTTCTTCTTGCTTTTAATCAAAAATAACGTAAACCAGTCTTCTGATTACTAATCTGCATGTTAATTTAAAGTTGCTTTATATGTACATTAAACCACGAAAATTATCAAATGATGCATGATAATTTAACTTGAATACTATATGTACAATTTCATGTTATATATAAATAAAGTTGCATGTAATTTAGATTGAATACTTTATGTAAAATTTCGTATTATACATAAATAAAGTTGCACTGAAAATTTTTATTTAATATGGTTACAGAATCAAATTTTACTTACTGTTACCAACGGCCCTTTGACCAAAAATTTCACGTCATCTACGGGCTGTTCCAACAAATGGACAATCAAAAATGCCTCTCGGAGATGACATTCTCCTAACAGAACTTAATCCGCACGTGCTTCCAACTCAAAAAACAGCAAAAAACCATTGTTTCTAGGAACAATTCGACCTGCTTTCACCACAGCTGTGTTGGAAGTGTGTGGTCAAGCGAGTTGCTGCCCGGCAACACAATCACTTCACAATTTCTTAAATAGATGGAGCTCTAGGAATGATACTAAATGGAAACTTTTATTTTGTCACCGTGGAAATTAAATTTTAATTGAATGCTAATACTTTATTGGGCAATAGGTAATATTTAATTAGTGGACTGAATAACATTATTATGCATTATATTGTTTATTATTAAATAAAGGGATTAATTATATGAACATATCTAGATAGAAAATAAAATTGCTACACTGCCTCTTTCTAAGAGAAAAAAATTCGAGAAAATATTTTGGAATAAATGCGAAGAATTTTTTTTTTTATGAATTTACTACTAGTATTTACAACTTATTATTAATTTTATATGCCAAAACAAAAATAACTTCTGAATCACTTAAGATACTGCGTACTTGAAAATGAGTGACCAGTAACTACGCGTACTATACGCCACAAGGGGACAAATTCGGGAAGTCTTAATCGGTAAGGTTTCATTATCATTTAACACATATTCGGGGTTATTTTATCACTCATTTTACACTCGAAACTTAAGAAACAAAACATAGAATACTGCCGTATTCATGACAAACATACTCTTACTTTACTATGCCATAATTTACATACTTGCAAAAGAAAAAAAGGACTCCCACTACCATTGGGATCCATAACAAACATATCTCCAAAACAACAAACATGTCTTGAAATCACGAATGTTCAACAATCTACCGCATGTATATGCTAACAAAAATGTAAAAACATCTCTATCCATGAAGAGACAAGTAAAACGTCACCACGTCTTACTCCTCAAAGTTTTCACTCACGCATGAATGAACAAAATAGAACATTGCTAACTCACACAATATTCATATGAAAATAGAACATTGCTACCTTACACAATATTCAAAATAAAATAGAACATTGTCAGCTTACACAATATTCATAACAACATAACTATTTTAGTCACTAACAATATTGGCCTCCTACCAATATCTAACTTGGACTCAAGCTACTTGATTCCCAATATAATTTCAAGAACTACCATTAATCTCGGTTGTCCTCTCGACTACAAAATTATCTTCAAACACTATAATCAACTCATTAATCAAACTAAACGAATTAAATGAAACAAGTGAATGATCTTATACCTAATTCACTACAGATTGTAAATCCAAAAGAAAATATTAACTAAATATATACAACTTTACTAAAATTCATCACCAAAAGTATAAATAAACATTCCTTACTGACATTTGACCTATGGAAAACATTTGTCCTATGGAAACATTTGACCTATGGAAACATTTGACCTATGGAAACATTTGACCTATGGAAACATTTGACCTATGGAAACATTTGACCTATGGAAACATTTGTCCTATGGAAAACATATGACCTATGGAAAACATTTGATTTATGGAAACATGCAACTTATAAAATCTCAACTCAAACAAATAATTTGCAACTAACAATATCAGCGCAGACTAATATCAACCTTACTGCACTACAAAAAATTTTTTTCTTTTTACTTCACATCCAACATCTAAATTTTAGATTATTAAATAGTATTCCAATACAATAAATAAATTCTTTACCAAAAAGATAAGACAGAAATAATTCCTACTATCAACCATTAAACATATCAACAATACTAATTAATGTTCAGAAACATCACCTTTCTCAATATCATTACTGAACTCTGAATAAGGTTTTAAGTCCTTAACATGCCATCTGCCTGCCTTTGAACCATTTTCATTATTCAATTCATAAATCAAATTCGAAATCTTCTTTCTAACGATACACAAAACGTATTTGGGTGCAAGCTTAGCAGTAAACTTATCACTTGCTTTCGAAAGAACTTTATTTGACCTCCAAACTTTGTCACCTACTTCGAAAGAAATGTTACGTCTCCTTAAATTATATGAATTACTAGACTGCATGTAAGCTAAATGTAACCTTTTCTGTACGTCTATAAAAATATTAAATAGTCCTTGATGATCTAACACATACGAAGGTCTATCCCCAGAAATTATATCTATATCAACTGAGGGTTCCACATCAAGACCATAAAATCTTCCAGACACAGGAACATGTCTACCAAAAACTAAGAAATTTGGCGAATAACCAGTGGCATGATGTTTTGCAGAATTAATCGCATACTGAATTTGGGGTAACTCTATGTCCCAAGTATCATGTTCTTTAATATACGAATGTATAGCTGTTCCGACTGTTCGATTTATCCTTTCCACAAAATTACATTGGGGAGAGTAAACTGCGTTAAACCAAATTTTTTGAACACCATATTTTTTACATACTGCCTTAAAATTTCTTCCACTAAATTGTGAGCCATTATCACAAATAATGAATTTGGGAACACCATAAACTAAAAAAACTTTTTCCTCCAATACGCGTTCTATTAAATGCGCTTTTGCACTCCGTAACGGAAACATTAACGTAAATTTTGAGAACCAATCACCAATAACCAACAACCATTTGTGTCCAACCTTGGACCGTGGAAATGGGCCCATGAGGTCTATAGCGATAATCTGAAAGGGGAACTTCACTTCTTTTTCCTTTCCCATTAAACCAAGGGGTCCTCTATTCGATGCCTTCTGTGCACCACACGTTAAACAATTTTTACAAAATTTCAACACATCAATACGCATTTTTGGCCAATAGAAATTCTCTTGTATGCGTGCCAATGTTTTAAAAAAACCAAAATGTCCGGCCACTGATGGGTCATGATTTATCCGAATAACCTCTTCCTTTTGTGATCTAGGAACTAAATATTTCCATTCCCTTACATTCGACGAGAGTGGTAAATTTAAAGAAAGAAATTTAAATACATGATTATCTTCCACCTTCCATTGTGGGTAATCATCAGGTGAAGATAAAATCTTTTCTCGAAGAGACACATACCAGGGATCCACATTATGTAACTTGATCTCAACTAAATTATCCACATGATTTACGACTGGAACTGCACGACTAAGACAATCTGGAACTACATTAAACTTTCCTTTTCGATGAACTAACTCAAAAGTATGCTGTCGTAAACGGACAGCCCATATAGCTAATTTACCGGTTGGGTTTTGTATATTATTAAGCCATAACAATAAAAAATGATCTGTGATAACAGTGAAACGGGTACCTTCTACCCAAGGTCGAAATTTTTCTATAGCAAAAATTACAGCAAGACACTTTCTCCGTGACTGAATAATTTCGCTCAGTTCGGGTAAGTGATTTACTGGCATAAGAAATAACGTGCTCTACATCATCGATTTTTTGTACTAAAACTGCTCCGAGTCCTGTATCACTGGCATCGCATTCGACAATAAATAGAACTGAATAGTCCGGTTGTGATAACAATGGAGCGGAAACTAAAGCCTGCTTGATCTGTACAAATGAGTTCTCTGCCTCGGACGTCCAAATAATAGATTGACCCTTTTTTCTTCCTTTTACTAAATCACTGATCGGTGACACTAAAGATGAAAAGTTTTTTATAAAACGACGATACCAACTACACATTCCTAAAAAACGTTTGATCTCCGTAGTGGTCTTAGGTCTGGGGAAATTTACCATAGCAGAAATCTTTTCGGGATCTGTACGAAGGGAATTTGATTCAACAATATAACCAAGAAATTTTAACGATTTCTTAAAGAATTTACACTTTTTCAAGTTAATCGTAAGGTTTGCTTCCTTCACCGTTTCTAATAACTTCAAATGTTCCTCAAAAGATGCTGAACACAAAATAATGTCATCTAAATAACAGAAAACATGTGGTTCAAATTTCGGTCCAAAAATTGAATCAACCAAACGCTGTTGCGTCTGAGCAGCATTCTTTAATCCGAATGGCATGGTGACAAACCTATATTGTCCTCTTGAAATAACACTAAATGCAGTTTTATCCTTGGATGTTTCGGAAAGTGGGATTTGCCAAAAACTCTTTCTAAGGTCTAGACTAGAAATATAATTTGCACCTCTAAGTAAATTAATAATCCTATCGATATTTGGCAATGGGTAGCTATCATGTTTAGTAATATCATTGAGCGCTCTTCCGTCAAAACAAAATCTGTACTCGCTGTCTTGTTTTTTAACTAACAGTACAGGGGATGACCATGGACTCTGACATTCTTCCACTACTCCTAATCTCAACATCTCATCTAACTCTTTATCTAACATCTTACTCATAAAGGGGGACATGACGTATGTTTTTACGAAATGGTTTTGCATCACCAGTATCAATATCTAAAACAATTTTATCGGTACGCCCTAGTCTCTCTTCACTACTAATTTCATTGAAGGATTCTATTGCTATTCGTGCTTTTACTTGCTGTGTTTCTAACAAATCATCTAAACTAAGTAACTGATTACTACAACTTAAGGGTACTGACGAATGACCTATATACGAAATACTATTGTTATCATAATCTTGAATATGCCATGTATTGTTTTTGAAATCTGCTATTAAACCAAAGGATTTTGCGAAATCGCTACCAAAAATAAATGTGTGGGCAAGAGATGGTACAACCAAAGCGTTAACAATACGATATTGTCTTCCAATTCTAATAGGTAAATCAACTGAACCAATAACTTCTTGAAGAGCACCATCAGCAGTGGAAACTTTTCTCTTTTCAGTTTTAAAAACTTTTAAATTTAATTCTTCAAGAACAGAAAATGCTAATGAACCAACCACGGTAGTAGTACAACCAGAGTCGAACAAACCTGTTACGTCTCTATCTAACAATTTTACCATAATGTACGGACGATTGTCCTGAGGTTTCCTTAAAAATAACGCGTCAGCTTTTGGCTTGACGTTCCGTTGACAAAAATCTTTAACGATGCCTAGCCATCTTGACCAATCATTTTTATCAAAAAAAATTTTCTGTTCACACAACATAACCGTAGCCTTTTGCATAAAAGCATGATGCCGGCCACTCTGCATCTGCCTACCTAACGAACTTGAACACGACGGACAAGTTATTGACTTAACTCCATTATATCCGCAGCTATAACAAAATATTTTACGAGGAATCTTACACCTCCAAAATGTATGACCTTCTTCCAAACAATTCCAACATGTAAGTTTATTTATTTTAAATTTATTTACAGGGACTCTACTAGAAAGATTATTATTATTACTATTATTGTTACCAAGAGATTGTATTTGAGGGGGAAATGATTGATTATAAAAACTGCGACCAGTTCGCGCTGAAAAGTTTTTAACAGGAGCTGACCACTTATTTTCAACTTGAAATTTTGAATTTCCTAACGCTTTCGGAACATATTTCACTGGACTTTGTACTAATTTATGCTTGGATGCATAAGCTTCTTCCAATTTCTTACACAACTTTATTAACGTTGACATACTATCAATTTCCGTTAGAGCTAATTGACAAATAAAATCAGGTAATAGATTCTTTTTTACCATTCTAACTTTTGTGCATTCCGCAGGTGATTGTGGTAACCTACTAAACAAATTCTCCATATGAGCTATATATATGACTACAGATTCTCCTTTATGTTGATGACGCGACCTAATTTTTTCCCAAATCTCGTCCTCTGAGTGTGATGGTAAGAAATCTTCCTTTAATCGAATAACCAAAGAACTCCAGTTTGTTAAAGAACTTCTAACACAACGATACCATTCTAAACCGTTCCCTGTGAACAATTCTACAGAAGCATTAAATAAATCTTCTACAGATACCTTACGCGAGTGTGCTAACTCAGCTACTCTGTCTAAAAATTGATGAACTTGTCTTGGATCTCCAGAAAATTTTACTGACCACGAACCAATTGGAATAGGGGGTACTAAATATGAAACAGTATGAATAGGAGCACTGACAACAGCTGGAATGGTTTCTCTCATAGAAAATTCACCATATGCGCTTACATCTTCATTCTTCTTAAGCTTTATGTAGCTCTGCCTCCATGGTAAGAATAGTTGCTAACGATTCATTCTTAAATAAAATAACTTCGTCCGAATTATCTAAAGGGATTTTCATTCTCCTCACTCGACCATCAAGATGTATTAATCTCGACTGTATCCTCTTAAATGTAGGGTCTGCTAATTCACCTTCAAACTCTAATAAAACATTTCTTACTGATTCTATCGAAGCCTCAATCTCATCTCGTTCATCTGAATATTTTACGACATATGCGGAAGGATCAATTAAACGACCAGGTACTGTTGTTTCTTTAGCTAATAATCGGCCTAACATTTTCCTTTTATCCTGCATCGGTCTGCTGCTAACAACTCCTCGAATTCTCAATTCATAATCCAATTCATCTTTATGCAAATAAACTACTTGATAAGTTTCCGCCATCATGAAATAGACTAGCTAACTATAATTTAACTCAATTAAACAATCTGCACTAAAACTTCAGTCGAACAACATCAATAGACTAAATTAATCTGAGGGTAAATGATTTACGAATCACAAGTGTAAACAAGCAAAGTTAATCGAAGCCTGCACGTTATGTGCTTATACAATTGGCACAGCAATCGAGGCCTATACGTTGGGCGCTATTTATAGCCTTTTACTTTATTTTGGGATTTTATTTAACGAGAATTTCCTATAATCGAATAGAGCCCACGGCAAGTTCTGATGGAAAATGGCCCAAAGTTGTGGAAATCTCAAAGGCAAAGCGGCTAGTCGAACTATATGCTCTGGGTGGAACATGAGCTGTGGGTCGGGGTTAGATTGTGACCAAAAACATGAAGAATAAGGCGCCACCGTATTTTTCTATACAGAGAAGACCTTACTCAAGTCCCTTGTACAAGGCGAATGCGGAAACCTTTATTCTATAACCGCTATACTGTTTATTAAAGACAACATAATCCCTGAAGTTTCTTACCTTATGGCTCGACCTTGACCTTAGTAATTCACTGCTACACCTGTGAACAAATTAAACAAAGAATAGCACTGTTTGTGCTTTCATACTCAAAAAATTTTTAAATTTAAATGGAATCAACTTTCATTCATTCTAATTAAAAAGAATAGTCTTGTTCAAAAATAAAAATCTATTCCTCTAGTATTCAATTATGTGCTTCTTTACAAAATATCTTTCTTTCTTTATATTGTGATTAATTTAATTTACGAAAATCATTTACAAGGGCACTGGATAAAATCAGTACCAATCAAATTAAATGTGGTTTTATTAACAAATAGGTAAAGCATAAAGTTGCTTTCTAAACTGTTGCTTATTGATAACAAAAATGTTAGTTTTGGTAGATCTACCTTAACCTTACAATGGATAATTCCAAATAGTCATTAATGAAATAGCAAACATAGAAGTTTAATTTCTAAGTTCTCATAAATAGAAGAATTTACTTTCTATAACACGTAATGACACCTACCGTAGTTTCATTGAGTTAATAAAAGAATTAGATATGTAAAAGTTACAGATTCCTATTACTTAATATTGAAAAATATAATTGTGGTCTGTCCTTGACCTATTTAGAAGTTTGAATAACTTGATTAAACAAAAAATAATCTGATTACAATGTCCGTAGTTCAGCTAACATACGAAAACAATTTTCTACATACCAGAACTTCGTCTGTCTGAAAAATACCATAAAGGAAGCTTACGTCAGCATTGAAATACGGAAATCTCCAATTTAGAACGAATAATTGTACTGCATACTGAAAAATCCACATTACTCGGCATCCATTTTGAGTAATTAAATTTCGCCAGATCCACACCATGAACAAAGCGTAAAAACCTATATTTTCTTCTTGCTTTTAATCAAAAATAACGTAAACCAGTCTTCTGATTACCAATCTGCATGTTAATTTAAAGTTGCTTTATATGTACATTAAACCACGAAAATTATCAAATGATGCATGATAATTTAACTTGAATACTATATGTACAATTTCATGTTATATATAAATAAAGTTGCATGTAATTTAGATTGAATACTTTATGTAAAATTTCGTATTATACATAAATAAAGTTGCACTGAAAATTTTTATTTAATATTGTTACAGAATCAAATTTTACTTACTGTTACCAACGGCCCTTTGACCAAAAATTTCACGTAATCTACGGGCTGTTCCAACAAATAGACAATCAAAAATGCCTCTCGGAGATGACATTCTCCTAACAGAACTTAATCCGCACGTGCTTCCAACACAAAAAACAGCAAAAAACCATTGTTTCTAGGAACAATTCGACCTGCTTTCACCACAGCTGTGTTGGAAGTGTGTGGTCAAGCGAGTTGCTGCCAGGCAACACCATCACTTCACAATTTCTTAAATAGATGGAGCTCTAGGAATGATACTAAATGGAAACTTTTATTTTGTCACCGTGGAAATTAAATTTTAATTGAATGCTAATACTTTATTGGGCAATAGGTAATATTTAATTAGTGGACTGAATAACATTATTATGCATTATATTGTTTATAATTAAATAAAGGGATTAATTATATGAACATATCTAGATAGAAAATAAAATTGCTACAAGAAATGTGTAGAAAACGGTAAAAATAACAGAGATAGGATGATAGGACACATACTAAGGCATAAGGGAATAGTGCGTAATATATTAGAAGCAGAGAAAAGAAAGAAGAGAGATAGACCTATATTAAATTATTAAACACAGATAGTGAAAGATGTTCGCTGTGGGGATTTTAGAAAAATGTGTAGGTTAGTTCAGAATAGAAAACCATGGAGGTACGCGTGTAACCAGTTCTAGAATTGAAATCCTAATGATAGAGAATATGTTCAAAAACAACTACACTACTAAAACTAATAAATCTGTGAACTTAGTATAATAATAAAGAACGGTAGAAAATTGAATTAAAGGATTTTAACACATTATGCTCGGCTACAGCTGGTGAATGTTAATACAAAATAGTTAATATATCAAAAGGTTTTTTTTTTAAATGTATTGATGTTAGTCTCAACAGAAAGTGAAGAGTCTCGCAGATAAGTTCCCACACAGTAGACGTTCAAAAAGGCATAGCAATACACTTTAAAAAATTTTGGCGCACTATGGCGTTAAGTTGTTGCGTGGTAAGTAATTAAATATGCTCATACTTACGTGATAATTATATAGAGTATTTGAACACCCCTAACAGCTATTCGTTAGAAAATATATGAAATACACCAGATTAAACACGCGTGATCTGCAAGTACGACATAATATTGTTGTATAAAATACGTTATTTAGATTACCGTGATATCTTCTTTGGTCACAAACAGATTTAAAAATACCATTGCTATCAATGTTTGTCAGTTTTAACAGAAAGATTTGCAAATAAATATAATGATAAAGACTACAATGTTTTCGCTATCTTATGAAATACGAATTTAAAAACAGGTACATATTACACACATTGTATACGGTAATACTAAAAATACACACAATGACTGATTCTCATGTTAAGATAGCTGCGTTCAATTTGCATGTCGTCGCGAAGCGTAAACTAGAATCCCGGAGGTTTGTGTGATTATAAAAAATCTTATATAATCCGATCTTTGTCTCAACTTATAATAGAAAATCAGATGCCACCATATTATGGCTTGCAATACTTTACGTTGTTCAATTCAGCCGCAGATCTAGCAAAAAATTTCGGGGCGTTACAATGTTGTTTGGAGAGTATGTCGCAAATATATTGGAAAACACTGATTACATCTACATTAGCTACATCTACGACCGACAAACAGGCAAATCACTGACCTCCCGTCTAAGGGGTCAAACTGGGGGCAAATTATAAATACTAGACTACTTATTATTTTACTGAAAAGTTGAAAAACTGGTAGAAGGCAATAGAGTGCCAGGATAAAACCAAACTGATTACATGTGCATTAACTATATCTACTACCGAAAAAAAGGAAAATCACTGACCATCCGTCTAAGGGTTCAAAATGGCGCCAAATTGTAAATACTAAATTACTTAATATTTTACTGAAAAGTTGGAAAACTGGTAGAACGAAATAGAGTGCCAGAATAAAACCAAATTGATTACATGTGCATTAACTATATCTACTACCGACAAAAAGAAAAATTACTGACCAGCCGTATAAGGGTTTAAAATGGCACCAAATTGTAAATACTAAATTACTTAATATTTTACTAAAAAATTGAAAAACTGGTAGAAGGAAATAGAGTGACAGGATAAAACCAAACTGATTACATGTGCATTAACTATATCTACGACCGACAGAAAGAAAAATCACTGACCAGCCGTATAAGGGTTCAAAATGACGCCAAATTGTAAATACTAAATTACTTAATATTTTACTAAAAAGTTAAAAAACTGGTAGCAGGAAACCCATCTACATTAGCTACATCTCCGACCGACAAAAAGGAAAATCACTGACCACCCGTCTAAGGGGTCAAAATGGGGCCTTTTTGTCGGTCGTAGATACAGTTAATGCACATGTAATCAGTTTGGTTTTATCCTGGCACTCTATTTCCTTCTACCAGTTTTTCAACTTTTCAGTAAAATATTAAGTTATCTTGCATTTATAATTTGGCGCCATTTTAAATCCTTAGACGGCTGGTCAGTAATTTTCCTTTTTATCGGTCCTAGATGTAGTTAATACACATGTAATCAGTTTGGTTTTATCCTGGCACTCAATTGCCTTCTATCAGTTTTTCAACTTTTCAGTAAAATAATAAGTAGTCTAGTATTTATAATTTGGCCCCATTTTGACCCTTAGACGGGTAGTCAATGATTTTCCTGTTTGTCGGTCGTAGATGTAGCTAATGTAGATGTAATCAGCTTTGTTTTATCCTGGCACTCTGTTTCCTGCTACCAGTTTTTCACTTTTCAGTAAAATATTAAGTAATCTAGTATTTATGATTTGGCGCCATTTTAAACACTTAGACGGCTGGTCAGTGATTTTCCTTTTTGTCGGTCGTAGATACAGTTAATGAACATGTAATCAGTTTAGTTTTATTCTGGCACTTTATTTCCTTCTACCAGTAATTCAACTTTCCAGTAAAATATTAAGTAATCTAGTATTTATGATTTGGCGCCAATTTGGACACCTTAGACGGCTGGTCAGTGATTTTCCTTTTTGTCGGCCGTAGATACAGTTAATGCACATGTAATCAGTTTGGTTTTATCCTGGCACTTTATTTCCTTCTACCAGTAATTCAACTTTCCAGTAAAATATTAAGTAATCTAGTATTTATAATTTGGCGCCAATTTGGACTCCTTAGACGGCTGGTTAGTGATATTTTTTTTGTCGGTCGTAGATACAGTTAATGCACATGTAATCAGTTTAGTTTTATCCTGGCACTCTATTTCCTTCTACCAGTATTTCAACTTTCCAGTAAAATATTAAGTAATCTAGTATTTATAATTTGGCGCCAATTTGGACTTCTTAGACGGCTGGTCAGTGATATTTTTTTATGTCGTTCGTAGATACAGTTAATGCACATGTAATCAGTTTGGTTTTATCCTGGCACTTTATTTCCTTTTACCAGTATTTCAACTCTCCAGTAAAATATTAAGTAATCTAGTATTTATAATTTGGAGCCAATTTGGACACCTTAGACGGCTGGTCAGTGATATTTTTTTTTGTCGGTCGTAGATAGAGTTAATGCACATGTAATCAGTTTGGTTTTATCGTGGCACTCTATTTCCTTCTACCAGTATTTCAACTTTCCAGTTAAATATTAAGTAATCTAGCATTTAAGATTTGGCGCCATTTTGACCCCTTAGACGGCTGGTCAGTAATTTTCCTTTTTGTCAGTCGTAGAAACAGTTAATGCACATGTAATTAGTTTGGTTTTATCTTGGCATTCTATTTCCTTCTACCAGTATTTCAACTTTCCAGTAAAATATTAAGTAATCAAGTATTTATGATTTGGCGCCATTTTGACCCTTTAGACAGCTCGTCAGTGATTTTTCTTTTTGTCGGTCGTAAATACAGTTAATGCACATGTAATCAGCGTGTTTTTATCCTGGCACTCTATTTCCTTCTACCAGTTTTTAAAATTTTCAGTAAAATATTAAGTAATCTAGTATTTATGATTTGGCGCCATTTTGACCCCTTAGACGGCTGGTCAGTGATTTTCTTTTATGTTGGTCGTAGATATAGTTAATGCAGATGTAATTGGCTTGGTTAGGTCTTGGCAGTGTATTTCCTTCTACAAGTTTTTTTTTCAATTTTTTGTTATTTGCATTTAGGCTATTTTAAAATTTTTGAAAACTGCGCCAATTATTTTGTTTACATGCTATATATAGGTGCAAGAATAATCTATCGGTGTAAATCTGTTTTGCCAAAGCATATTCAGCATAAAATAGTAAGCAAATGAGTAAGTCTCTTTATATTCGTTTTACCTACGCCACTGAACCTTCAGGTATTTCCGCTATTTTGTCTGCTGAAGTGTGTCTGCTAACTTCACGCCGATTTGAAGCCCTATAATTTCTAATATTAGTAATCTGTATAAACTCATATATACAACTACCTTGATACGAGCAATAAACTATGTAATAATCTAACGATCAATGGTCAATATGGACAGCAACTACAGATGATACCTAAAATACGTGCGTAACAAATCAATGAACTCGAATAATGTAATAACTACCTCTACTTCGATATATAAATCCTCGCAAATAAGTTTATTGAACAATCATAACCAAAAGTACGTAGTCATCAAATAGATTGCTTCAAAAATTCCTGGAGTTACAAATCTTAAAAATGGCAGACAGTTAAACCGCATAAAGCAACAACCAGGATCGAAGTAGACAGAATGACAGAAAACAAATGCTAAACTTGAATTGATCATGCCCTCAAGATAACCGATTGGAATTAATGACTTTATAATATATGATATTTGAATTCACCAATGACGTTACCAATAACAGCTAACTAAATTAATCGCCACAAAAAGACTAACCTAACATTTAAATTAAACAAACGTACCATTAAATCGGGTTAATGATACAACCATAGAATTTCACCTTACAAATTTGCAGAAAAATATAGAAATGTCATTACCAGAAATTAGACTTTAACATTCTCCCCTTACCCGCACACACACACACACACACACACACACACACACACACACACACACACACACACACACACACACACACACACACACACAAACACACACTCCAGAGTTCATAGTGAGCAAACACAAGTGGTTTGCTATCGCTCTAACGTTTTCGTGTTTATTTGTGTATCAAACTTTAGTTTCGCTATTGTGTTTGGTGTCAATACGCGTAGTGAAACGAAGCCATCGTCCTGAAGTAGTAAGTTTTTATTTTCATATCGAGTTTAGTGCAAATAACTCAAAATAGTGTATTACTACTAGAAAAATACAATCTCATCAACTGGCATTACAATAACTGATATCATTGGACTGGCTATAAGGCCGGTTTAATCAACCGCTGTACATCCTTTTCCTTTTAAATATTCTTATTTTTATTAAATACCGATATTGAAATTATATACTTTTACTACGTCCGTCTAATCTAACAATGCAACACACACTAACTTTATCAAGCAAAGCTTCTGATAACAGGGGTCTAGCAAATTCGAACAAAAACGTATGTAGACGCAGAACACGGATTCTGTGACCTGCTCCACATCCCTCCACATCCCTCCACATCCCTTCACATCCCTCCACATTCCTCTACATCTCTCCACATGCCTCCACATACCTCCACATCCATCCATATCACTCCACATCCCTCCACATCCCTCCACATCCCTCCACATCCCTCCACATCCCTACATATTCCTCCATATCCCTTCACATCCCTCTTTATTCAACCTCATCCCTCAACATCCCTCCAAAGCCCTCCCCATCCCTCGACATCCCTCCATTTGTTTAATTAATTTTAACTAGATCTTTAGATCCTTTTTGGTTACCCGAGATATTCGCTTTAATCCGGAATTTTTCCAGATAATTTAAAACCGTAGGAATTGTTTAAATCAAACCACTCTTACAAAAGTTATACCCCCTATTTTAGGAAGTTATCCAAAATTGTCTTAGGGCATGACACCTAATATCGGTCTAGATTTTTCTGGGGAACCCAAGTCTTTAAGAATTTTTTTAATCGAAGCAAACCTCGGGAGTATTGTACCCTTATACCTGATATGAAGCTTATTAAAATTTGTATAAAAGTAATGCGCGGATTCTAATTCTAGTTTTTTTGGAATTATAAAATATAGTTTTGCAGATTGTGTAAAATGTGTACTACCTGCTTTAATGTAGCACTTGTCTAAGATTTTTATTTTATTTTGGCTGTCTTCCTCCTCTACTATCTCCAAATAATTTACAGGTAAATAATTAAAACTAAAAACCAAAAGCACATAGTTTATCAATTTTTCCCTTTCCTCTGGTTTTTCGGACAACTAAATTTGCAAGCCAGTCAATTTCTTTGTATTGCTATTCCCCCAATAAACGTACTGTAGTAGGTTATTATACACTAACCAGCAGCTATTTTGTAGCTTGTCCGATAGCTTACTCCACATTTTGGCAAGTGGTACCGAGTACATTGGCGCCTTTAGGAAGCATAACTTACTATCTTCCAATACGGTTAAACAGTCTTTTAAGGGATTATACACCTGTTCCGCACTGACAGTTTCCAATTGTACAGTTGCATATTATCGCTTCCAATCACGTAATAACATGTTCTTTGGCCAAAGTAGATGGGAAAGTTTCTCATAAACATGCATCTGGATAACGTAAACAATATAGTATATCAGATATATCAGGTATATCATATCAGCATTAATACAACACCTAACTCACATTTAATCAAGCGAGCTCAACTTAATACTTGCTGAATAAAATATTCAGGTTCCAGCCAAATAACAATTAAACGTCAAATGTTACAACCACTATAACGTAATTTATCCTAAATAATGCAGGTTAAGTTTGACAAATTTCCCAAACGAAGGACATCTAAGTAATTCGTCAACTTACAATTGGATTCACCATAATACCAACTAACAGGCAATTCTTTTCCCGGACCCACACATTAACGATACAGATCCATAAACTTTAACAGGACCCTCGCTGACCAAATCAGAAATCATCGTCACTTCAGCGACATGTGTGCTTGCAAGCATGACAGGAATTTCTTGGTTAGAATCATTTAAGAAAGCGGGAACTAACTCTTTAAAAACTACCTGCAAGTCACTAATCCGAAGCATGGGTCGTAAGGGTGGAGGAGGCACAGTTCGGGGTGAGAGGGAATAAGTAGGGCGGGCAAAAGGAGGGTAGAATAGGATGTTGAACTAAAAACAGAAGAAATTTTGTTTGAAGCTGTATTTGCCGCAGAGGGGTATGTTTTGATAGTAGGAGCAGGATGACCTGGACGAGTAACAAAAGAGAACGTAGAGTGAGGAGCAAAAGAAGTCTAGTACATGATTTCCAAGTTGTTTATTAACACCAGGACTTATTATCTGACACACAAATTTGTTGTATATCTTAATTTTTGCATTGGTTGTTAGCCATGTTGAACAATCGATTCCCACAGTTTTATCGTTGTCAACTATAATATTGCAGTTTTTTCGTATTAGCCCTTGTAGCAAAAGTTATGGTTTGTAGTTAAATAATTACACATCTTTATCTTGCTAAATATGCCAGCAAAATCTTGGGTTACATCCATGTCAAACAAATAGTAATAATCTTTTTTGAGTCCGTCTAATATTTCTGGTAGTTCTTCCAATAAAGTTTTCAACTTAACATCTGCTAGTTCCACTTTGTACGGAACACACTTAGGATTTTGGAATTTTTTATTAATGCTTTCGAGATCTTCTTTTCCGATAATTTCTTTTACTCCTTGAACGATCTTGTTAGTGCTTTCCAGAGAAAACGGAAGCTTAACTTTAACACCATGCCTAGCGGGAACAAATCGATCGAACTTTCCTCGTAGATAGCTGCTAAATGCACCACAAATTTCTTTTTTTAGGATAAACATCCTTTTGTTTGCAGATGCTTGCTCGCAAATTTTAAACAACATTATATTGTCACAAAATGGTTCTGTAATTGGTGTGTGTAGTCCTCAAATCAGCATCTGTTTGCCTTCGACATAACAAATATTACCAATATCTGTTACCAGATTATTGTTGCACATATTTTCAGTCAGCAGCCACAATTTAAATCGCTCATTTGCTGGTTTCACTTTATTCCCAAGAAGTTGAGGAACGTTAATCACCTTAGAGACGCTCATGTTTACCATTCTAGCTACTGCCGAATACTAAATTGAATACGAAAAAATTACTCCTTATGTACCCTACAGAGTGAGGGCGTATATTGCCAAAAATGTCTTAATATGACGGTCACCGTCATATCGCTTATTCTCTTGTTTAGGAACAGTTTTGTTATCCGACCTAGGTAGGACTGCGGAGGGTACGCATCGACAAATGTTCGGATATATGAAGGATGTTAGGTTAGAATGAAATTGCCTTATAGGGTGAAATTACCTTATAGGGTAAAATTGTCTTATAGGGTGAAATTGCCTTATAGGGTGAAATTGCCTCATAGGGTGAAATTGCCCTATAGGGTGAAATTTCCTCTGATCTAGGTCGGATGAAAATTAGACCTAAATCGGATTAATCCGACCTAGGTCGGATTTAATCCGAATGTTGGCTATATGCCGGATAAATGTCGGATATGTGTAGGATGTATACTGGACAGGCTTTTAGGTCTGCTGGTTAATGAAGTGTACTCTTTATTATAAACTCTAAGCTTTGGTTTTATTCTTAAACCATTATTAAAGATACTAAAAATTGAGAAACGTTAGTATGAGCGTAAAATAGTTAAAAACTTACTTACTAATGTGAGGTTTTATATTGAAATCGTCGATATAGATAGATTTTTTGAATATAAGTTAAAAGTGTGGTAAAAAGCTTTTAAAAAAAAATAGTAATGTGGTTTGCTAATCACATTTGAATGTTATAATGACAATTCCTTTATAATTTTGACTGTGTTTGAGATAATTTTCTAGATTGTAATTAATTTGTTTTATGGATTGTCTGAAATTTACATATTTTTTGTATGTATGTATATTTATATATGTAAGTTGATGTATGTCTATTTGTTTATGTATGTATTTCAGTGTGTATATGTTATTTGTGTGAATGCATTATTATTATTATTATCTAATCATTCTCATAACTACATGTAGCTATGGTAAACTTAGTTAGTGGAAGGATAATTTAACCCGGCCCACTAATCTAAGAACTTGCGTACGATGTTGCATGTTTAAAGTATCGTAGCCTTTTGGCAAACAGTATGTAACTCAGAAGGTAGTGAAAGATTAAGTAAGTATTTTTCCATATTTTTGCTGGTTACTCCATCGACAGCAATTACTAGAGGGCTTATTTTAACTGAATTTAAATTCCATAAGCGTTTCACTTCTATGGCCAAGTCCGTGTATTTTTCAATTTTATGTTTTTCGGTTTTTATAGCATTATGTGGTAAAGGGATTGCGATATCAATTATGTGACCTGTTCTTTTTATTTTATCAATATATAGTATGTCAGGTCTATTAAAAGCAATTGTATGGTCTGTAAGTATTGGTCGATTCCAGTATAATAATGTCTTTTCATGTTCAAGAACTGCACATGGTGAGTATTTATAAAATGGCGGAGGGCTTTCAATTAAATTATAGTTGATGGCTAACTGTCGATGAATTATTTTGGCAAATTGGTTGTGTCTCCTAGGTAAGCGCTTTCTGCCAGTTTGGGGCATCCAGCAGTAATGGTGTTGAATTGTTTCACTCACTTGACCACATTTGCGGCATTTGTCAGTAACATCCATGCAAAGAATATGTTTTTCGTAGTTTTTTATTATTATTATTATTATTATTATTATTATTATTATTATTTTCAAACAGAAGTTAATAGAACAACATGGACAAACAGGAAAAAATTTTGAACGAACGTCTAATTAAAGTTAAATTATCCGATATAAACGTTCAACAGCTAAGCGATCATAAAAATTCTAATACATTGTACAATAGCATTATAAACAAATTTAACGAAGCATATGAAGCTTGTCAAGTTACACAAAATTAAAATCCTGAAATGTTTCTACTAAAAATTATAAAAGAAAAGCAATTGTAAATTTGTATGCCAAATGGATAATAAATAACAAAGAAATGCAGGAGAACTGAATGTGGAAAATTGTAATAAAGAGAGAGTTGAGTCAGAACAAGGACTATACGCAGAAAGTTCTAAAATTATACTGTATAATAAAAGAAAACCATTCGTTTACTAGGTGATATTTAGTTCATATAACAAATATATTATGTATTATTAATTAATTATTTTATATACTTTTTGAAATATTCTAGATTAAAACGAATGTATATACATAGTTTTAACACCATGTCAAGCTACTCATGGAGTTAGCTTGTGGTGAAAAGAGAACAAACTTGTAAATAAATTGAAATTGAAAATTGAAAAATAGAAATTATTATTAATATTATTATTATTATTATTATTATTATTATTATTATTATTATTTTTTAAAACTGTAAATGGTATGCTACATTAATCCCTTAGTGAATTATAAAATTTTTTGTACACTTCACATTAATATTAAAATGTGTTAAGTATCATAAGTAAAATAAAAGAAAAATAGAAATAAAAGAAATTGAAGAGAAGAAATAAAAAAAATTTGTTCGATGAGCTACCTACTTTGCAGTACGATTTCAGAGGTTCAGCTACTTGTCCTTTAGTGCGTCTGAAAAATGCAATGTTCCGTTTTTAACCCAACAGAGCGCTTTGCTAGCTGCCCATGTTTGTGCGAATTTCTGCATAGTGGTGGTACTTAGATGCCATATAAATTCCTTAGATATTCTTGATTTTAGGCGTCTTTTAAATATATCTAAGTGTCCGATGTTATTTGATTTATTTCTGATCGTGTCTATCGTTGACCAATATATCGAACTTTTTGCGAGAAAAATTTTGTAGTTAGCCAAATTTTTACTATCTGTTTTTGCTTGTATTCCGTAGCATTGGTTTTAAATAAGTAGTTTCTTGTTAATCAGTGGTTTTGTTAGACGATGTACATGACTCCAGATTTCTGTTGCTTTTTCACACGAAATCATTATGTGCCAGGAGTCGCCAATATGAATGCTAAACGAACACTGTATTATCAAGAACTCCCATTTTGTTCAAAAACACAGAGTTTGCCATACGACTCTTCTCAAATCTCCACGAAATTACGGAATCTTGTCCCAATGACGGATGCGAAAAAATGAGGACCAATGTACTGCGTCATCCGACCAGTAGCCTCTCATCTTTACCATAGAAACCTAAATAGAAATCCACATCAATCATGCATTCAAAAATAACTCGACTAACCAAAATATCACACTCTATGTATATAAAATCCAAATTACATTCCTTTTTTTCAAATTTAAAATACTATTGCTTTATCTACTAAATTTTATGACAATCATCTTGCACATTGATAACCCCTTTTTAACACATAATTTTCTATTAAAGTAAGAGGTGTTACGTTTTTTTTTCGTGGCAGCCACGTTGGGCGCCAAAGTTATGTTACGTTGGCTCGTAGCCGTGCGTAACAAAAAGAAAATCAAAGAAGAAATGACCGGGCTCAATCGGAGAGTAGGGGGGGTCGTAGAAAGCAGACCAACATACCATGTACGCGGCCGTAAGGAGTTAGTGATAATACCTGCAATAAAATTAATTAGTTAAGCAAACCTGAAAAAAAAGAATAAGCATAGCAGCAATGATAAGTCTAAATTATTCAGTACTTTGTAGAATGTAAGAAAAAATAACTGTTTAGATAAACTCTATAATATAATAACGGTAAAAGCATTACAAAAAAAATTTTGATTACAAGGTGAGGTAATATTGGGGAGTACCAGAAACGTTTCCTCACACAGCAATTAAACAATCAGACAACATGTTAATAAATGATAAAAAGATAAGACACAATTGATATGAGTAATTCTAGTAGTATTGGGTTTTTTTTTTCTTTCTTTTTTTCTTTCTTAAAAGCATGCAGTTCTATTGCAAAAGGTCTCAGAACGACGAAGATATGGCAAAAACAACGGGTAGATATTTAAAGTAATACTAAGTAGGAAATAGTTCAACTTACAGAAAGTCCTTCAGTAACGCTTCCTTGTAATTGGAGTGGGGGATTCACGATGTTCTACACTAACGAAGCACTGCACCCTTGACTGTGAGGGTGTGGATGGAATTGCTTACACTTTACACTAACTCACACCTACGCGTTTCACTGGTGTCAGCAGCAGACATTATCATGCTGATGGAGCTATGTAGCATGGAGAAATTTCTTGTGAATTCTATTTCCTGAGACAGTAATTTCGAAATATTTTATAACACAAACCGTACAAATTGTAATAACAATTTAGAACTACGGCCTTTCAAGGCACGATGTAATGCATGTCATCTGATAAGTTCTTGCATTAAACTAACAGTAACGTGAGGTGTTTTATTTGCTACTTATGGTAACAAAGAAAAATCTAATGCTTTTTAATAACGAAATTTGCGCCAGCAATGATCTATTTTAGATTCTTCGGTGTTAGCAAATTCAGCAACTACAGTATCAACTGTATTTACCGGTGAATGAGATACATATTTACAAAAGCAACCTTTTCTTTTCAGATTTCTTTCCCGGAAATCCGATCTTCACAGTTTAAGTATCACAAGACAAAGCAAGAAACAAAAACCATAATGAGTAAAGCACGTGCAGGCAATAAAACCGTCTGTCAATGTTCCGTACAACTTTTATCTCACAAGCAAAACAACCAAAAAAACAATCAGTAAGCACGCGTAATCACTAAAGACTGTCCGTCAATGACCCTACAACCGCACTTGTGGTTTATAAAGCGTACTTACTTAAAAAGGCATCAGAACTACACTGCAATCTGTTAATATACAACGGTTATTTTACAAGAAAACGACTAAAATTGTGCCGCGTTTTACACAATTCGAGAATTCATATCGCCTTAATTCTCACTATTTTTAAAGCAAAGACGAAACAGTATCGTTAACGTAATTAATATATCGGAACAAAGAACAAACGACAACTCGTTGCTATTATAACCGCTTATCGACTCTTATCTACCTCGCTAATAACATAAGGAACATCTAAAACGTGAATGTCACAATCGTATCTAACAATTAAATACAGGCTCTTTATCGTTTTCGATAAGTTGGAATTTATTTATTAATGAGAATTAATCTTCAATTTATCTATCTTTTAAAATTAATACACGCGAGTCAAATTGCATACAAATCTTAATTATTATGAAGTATTTCCTTTATACAAACAGCGATCCCAAAAACGATGTATTTTAAGAATTGAGTACGCTAACAGAAAGGGAGCGTAAAAATGTTAAACTATAAAAAATGCCCGTAACAGAGGGCACTCCTCGTACCTTACGTTACCCTTCGTTCTAGCATGAGCTCACCTTAAAACTTTATAAATGTGCATATAAATTCTCTGCACGACCAATATCAACAACCCTGTATACTTTTTTACAACTTTTGGTTATCTGCAAATTAATGAATAATGCTCAAAAATCAATTTCTATTTTAACCGTCCCTTAAATGTCTGTTCAAATAAAAATCAAAGCAAATAATCATCAAACACATCAAAACGCCACAAACACTATGAAAATATTTACCATGAAATGTCTTATTCTATCTCCTACTTTGTAGTTGTTTTCGTACTGCGACGCACCAACTAGTCCCTTGTAGATGTTACCGTCTGGTAGGTCCTCCGTCTACCCAGTAATTCCCTGGTCGAATCCCCATGTACCATACAAGCCTCTACTCCAAAAAAACTTTTCTTTTATAAATATCCAATCTCCAAATTTCATTCGTTTTGTTACAAATACATTCTACTATCCCTAACCTCGCTTTTCTCTACATCCAAACAATTTTCAAATGCTAGTACTTACATCTCAACTTTACTATTCACTAGTACAGTTTTATCAGCTTTTACATAAATTTAATTCGACTGCACTAATGCACTTGTAAGTAAACTAATTGTATCACTGATGCAATCAAAAAGCAAAGAGAAAAGAGAGCGAGACCCCTCTCTGTTCCTGATTATATAATCGAACCTGTCTCCCCCCCCTATCCAAGAAAATGGCACGTATATGTTTAACTGTTGTCTTGTTTTCCGCGAAAATTACCAACGACCGTCGATTTCTCGTAATTTTCATAGCATGCCACAACAGTACGCGACAAAGCACTTAAAACGTCAACTGTCGTTTCCAATTCTCCGGATTAGCATATATTCCACGCCTCTAACTTCAAACAAACATCATTTTATCTTCCTCATACATATCGCTTCATTGCACACATAAGCTTCTACCATCTGAATTTCTAGCCTCTCTTATTTAACTTTCACCAATCAACTCGCTTGGCTCTAATTTCCCACTTTTCTGAGTGACGCGTGCCCTGTTTACAACTATTCTTGAGATTATCGATTTTTAATTCTCATCCTCTGGATATAGTTTATGTATCTCTCTTATACCTACAGACTTTTATTCAATCTTCGTCGTTTCATAGCTCCTTCCGACTCTACATCTAAGATTAGAAATCAATATTTTAACTAATGTATACTGCTTTTACATCAATCCTGTGTGGTTTTGTTTACGGCCTTAGCTGCTTTAATTTCAACGGTTGTTGGTTCTACTAAGCTATTAAATTTGTTTGCAGCAAACTTTACAAAGAAATCCATTTTCCCCCTTTGTTATTTGAAACGTAGAAATCGTTATTTTTAACGTGCTTAACGCTTTTAGACTGTTCCATAGAACTTCATTATGCTATAATTTAACCCCGAATGATTTCTCTTTACTCTTTTACATAAATAATATGATACATGGTCCCTAACTAAATCTAAGTAAGATAAATTATGGAATGTTTTCTTCCGTGCGGGAGCTGTAAATTTTTTGTGTATTGTTTATTGTTCTAATTCTTTTTGATTAGTGTTACTGGATGTATGAATAAAAATATCATAACCCACAAAACCACACCGTGCAAAAGTTAGATATAATAACACTCGTTCACAAACAAGAGAAGATAACAATATCCGTGCCAAGTACAACTGATGTGCAAAAAAGGCATGAGAGAAAGAGAATAATATTAATACTTAAGAAAATCAAAAGCATGTGGCATGAAGACAAAGTAGAAATAATATCAACTACAAACGTCGTACTAAACAATTTACAATAATATATTCAAATAACAGAAATTCTCACAAACACAAATACTTCAATAAGTCATATGCTACCCATATATACCAACACCCAAAAGATTCATGATTCCATATTAACTAATAAATGTAAAATTACACGTTTGGAAGTAGCATCCGTGCTTATCTACAAGAACCAGATTGAAACGTTTAAAGTAAAGCAGTAATGATCCAAAATTGTTATTCTACTTCTAAACCGGTTCCTACCAAATTTTCTTTAGTCCAAATGTCAAACCTGTCGATTAATTCTTTTGACATAACTGACGCATATCCTCCTTGTTTTCCCGATCGTATAAATGTATCTTCAGTTGATAGAATCCTGTTTGTAATCTTAGCAAAGTGTTCAACAGCTTTTTCGAGATTGACCGCAGGATTGCGTTTCATATTTTCAAAACTTAAATGCTTTGCTAAGTATTCAACCCCAACGTAAGTTAAATCTTTTCCAAGAAAAGTAGCCACATTTTTAATCACTTCAGGAAGATTTTCTTTCATTTCTTTGTACCTTATAAACAAAATATTCATTTGGTTTCTACGGTTCCAAAAGCTTAAAACCGATTTCCAAAATGGTCCAAATGGAACTAAAATACTTTTGTTTAGTTTCAAAATTTTGGAAACTAACTTACCCCGTCCAACTAGAAACAACTCAAAGAATTCATCAAATGTCCCACTGTAGCCTCCCATTATCCTGCTCAGGTGATAATAGGACAGACACGTATCTTTAGGATTTCTTAAAACGTAGATTATCTGAAAAAAAAATTCGTATCTCTGAATTGATATCATAAACTCTAACCTTGGGACGCTTTTTTCCACTAGTTATATCTTCTGGTAAAAGGGACCAATGCAAGTGAGTTTTAATACATCGCGGACTACTCATTCCTTCCATTATTTGAAACGAGTTATTGTATTCATAGTTCTGCTCAAACAGTTTCTTATCATATACAGATTGAAATCTAAAACAAAATTAAATGTTAACAGTTATTTAGCTGTATATCGACTTATTGTTTGCGAAGGAAAAATAAAGTCAGGCTCATCCCTCTCATTCTCAAGATTCGCTCAGTTTTTACCACGGTTTTATATTCAAAACCATCTCTTTGAGTACTTACAATTTTCTTATACTACATATTTCCATGTTGGTCAATGTACTTGATCCTGTGGCTTCTTTCTGCTAAACCTCGTGTCATTACTTTAACTACTCTCTTGTCTCTAAATATCAACCCTTCACGCATTCCCTTAATTTCACTAGTTGTAATTTGATATTCCTAAACTGCTTTTATAAATATGTCGTTAGTGAATTTACTTGTTCATTTTGAGCGCAAGAATTTTTCTAAAGTATCACACATTAAACGATTCTGTGGTAACAACTCCTCTGTTTAATGTTAACGTTTTGTTGTTGTTTAACATTATGTTATGAATGTAGGGTTTCATCGGTCATTTCGTACATCAAGTTTGAGCATGGAGCTTTGTGACTACAAGATTTTCCTTACTTGAGACATTCCACTCGTTATATTTATTTACTCCTTTATCGTTTGTGTTCACACTTATTTTAAGTATCCGAATTTATTTTTTTTAACTCGGTCACTTAATTACATATATCGCAAATCCTACCGTTTGTTTATTCATATAGATTATAAAGTAATCGTAGATTTTAGAAACCAGTGCTGTTGCTATTAAAGCCATATATAAAGTACTTTAATCTGCATTATCTTTGGCGATTTTTGCTAAACTTGTGTCTCATTACTAATTTTGGCTTTGTGTAGGAGAAGAATAGTGGATCCAGTATATTTTTGTCCACTGCTCTTTAGTCCTGTTCCTGGAGAGTCCACAAAGGATGCCTGAAACATGCATTTATTCCGAAATTTCAAGGAAACCTCAACCTTTGATTTATGAACGATGCGCTTCGTACATGCGCGACTATTTGAAATCCAAATACATGCAACCTATTTAAGCTACGTCGATTGCTGACTTTTCTTATTATATTTCGCATCATTGTGTTGTGAAACCAGAAAACGTAAGTATCAAACTACGTGTAGTTTTCAACGCCTCCGCTAAAACTCTATCTGGATCGTCTTTAAAATAGCATTTGTTTGTTGGGCTCTGGCTTTAACGAGATATTACCGAAATTGTGTTACAATTTCATCTTTATTCCTTGTTATTACTGCAGATATTCGTCAAATATATAGACATGCACTTATTAATCCTGATCAACGTGATTATCAACCAGTTGTTCGGCGTTCTTCTCCTGTTGAGCTTATTTAGGATTTCAAATTGAATACCGTCACCTATGTGATAAATTGTGCTCCTTGTTTTTGCGATATGCACTCTTCTGCTGTTGACTGTGTACGAAGGGAGTTCCTTTCCTTTGGTCTTCTTTGCCCTTCGTAATCATACCTATATCATTAATATCGCTTCAAGTGAAGGCTCTTGGGGTCAACCTTGGCTATACGGAATCAACTAAGCGCTCTTTTAAAACTTGGTGATTTTGAATTGCATAGGTGGTCTAATAATTGTCCGGAACTACTAAAAAATCTGGTTTCGCAACAAATCGCACTTCTAAAAGTTCTTGGTCTTCAGTTGAATCTCTTTTTAGATACTTTTTGTTTTCTAGTTCAGCCACAATACACCGCCTGTACTAACGTAACTTAATTTCCAACTAAACCCGTATTTTTAACCTATAGAATTTTATTTCGTCTAACTTTTTTGGTACAATATTTAATTCAGCGTTTGTGGTCTTTAAAATAAAAGTGGGACGATCCCCTCTCCCGTCTTACTCCGTATGCGGGGGAGATGTCTGCATGAATTACCACTTCTTTCCGACTTTACTTTACCACGCTTGCAACTTCCGCCATAATTTTCTACGTGTGAAGTTCATTGTTTTTGGGACGCTTCCGAACGCGGCCATTCTGCTACTATTTATTTATATAGTTACCTCTTCCTCAATTGAGGTTCGCTTATTTTGTGCCAAGTTGTTCCGCTCTATACCTCCTTTTTGCCTAGACTCGAACTGTTAGCCGATGCTTTGGCGTCGAAACTATTAACCGTTATCCTTAAAATTATTTATTCCCATGCTACCTTTGAAAATTTTTTTTTGGTCTTACTCCATGGTCGTTTTTTCTCGGATTTGTTTCCCTTCGCACCGATGAAAGACATTCAACTCCAATCGAATTTCCTATATTTAGAAAAACACTTTTCGCGCTTTTTGGTATCACATTCCTTCCACTGAGAATCCTGCCGATGTCGATTCATGCGGTTTACTACCTTCCGACTTGAGTCATTGTTCCTTATGGTGGGCGGTATCGCTTGCATAGCATAGCTTCTTCATCACTTACAGACCACTCATTCCGCCTTTTAATTTTTCGGAAGTTCTCATCGAGGAACGTTCTATTGCTGTTATCGCTGTGGCAAACTCTTCTTGGTTACGTTCTAACTTGTTCCTTTAGTCGCTATTGCAGAACCTTCTTAAAATATACATCCGTAATTATAGTCACTGACGCACTTATAGATGCAGTCACACACACACACACACACACACACACACACACACACACACACACACACACAACCTTCATCGAATCCACTGGAAATCCGGGTTAATATTTTTTGTCTCATCCCACTTCCAATACAACATCCATACAAACATCCATTTACTACACCTTGAGCACGCACAGACCAACAATTTTTTAACTGGAGCTAAACACTTAACCCAAATTATGGTTTATCAACGACACAGACGAGCAAGGATACTTACTGGAAGAGTTTCTATACAGACACTTTCTCATTCATAACAGACCTTCACACCTGGGAGCACAACACTCAAACACAGATCTTACTCTTTCCAATCCAACAACCTCGGTCCTTATTCATTCCCAGTCAATATCTCATATTCACCAATTCAGCGACCATAACCCCATAACATTTGACCACCCGCCTTGTACCCATCAAATACCAAAAAAGCAGACTGGACAGTCTTCACAGATAACATCAATATCTTAACCCCCAATAACTCCGTCAACAACATACACCGACTACAATCCCGACCAAATAACCAACTCCATAATAACCGATATACTAACTGCCGCATCCACTACCATTCATAAGAAAAACATTATCGCTCGACCATCACCCTTGTGGACAATAGAATTGACAAACTACAGACGACATTTATTACAGCTTCGATATCGACTATAAAGATCAAGACGCACTAATACAGACCCTGACACTATATTAGCACTTGAAATCAAATATATAACCGACAGAAACACTTACAAAAGATTGATTATTAAGGCTAAAAAATAACTACTGCACAGAATAGTACAAGACAGCACTACCGATCCATGAACGACGTACAAAAGACTAATTAATCCTATCACTACTCACATTATGACAACTACCAATGACGTTAATTTGCAGACATTTCATGACACCATTATAACATTACTAAACTCAGTTACTTCAACAGCCCCTATTGAGGTCATTACTCTAGAACAACAGTGCATCATTGATAACTCCTAGTCCTGACCAAATATTAAATGAAATCCTTCAGAAAGACTGGCCAGTCATTAGACAATCCATTCCTATCCTGTTTTATCACCATACCAACATAGTTTCCGTTCCGGCTATAACGTCAAATACACTATCCGGCCCTTAATATCGAAAGTACAATCATTTAAACATAAATATACAATTTCTCTCCTTTTCTTCCATTCCGCGTTTAGCCTTCTTGGGTGGCCAATTTTGCTATTTCGTCTCCGAATACTAAACTTCCCAAGTAACCTCTTCCGAATTACCAAATCTTATTTAAACTTCAGAACCGCAACTCTTTCCGCTAACTTCCACTCTATGTTCAAAACATTAACTGAAGACTGTGTCCGCAACTATCTCCTACCCTTTGGAACATTGCTACTAATCCCTTCTTAGAACTAGAAATTCCAAGTATCTCTACCTTTGTTTACACCGACGGCATGATCTACCTCATCCAGGGGAACTCTGGCTTTGCTCGTAAACGAACTGCAACTACCCTACTACAACAAGTGGAATCCTGGTTTTACCGCAAGTGGCAACCCCTATCCCCACCCAAAACCCAAATGATGCTCTTAAAAGGATTTCTAAGCATATCTCGTTCACCCACTATCCGCCTCATGAACACTCCTATTTCATTATCTCCTTCTGTAAAATACGTAGGAATGTACACCGATACACGCCTCAAATCTCATACCCATTTCAACAAACTGCAAAATAAAATAAAAGTCATAAGCCAAAACCTTATTCAATCTCTTCCATTTTCCTTCACCCCAACCAACGAACCCGCGTCTGATCCTGCAAACTCCGTTCCACGTCATCTATCAGTGTCCTTTAACTAAAATCCACTTAGACCAATTTACTCGTTCCAAGCTTTAAATTTCTAATTACTAACTATTTTCATCAATTTGACCGCTTTTTTCAAGTATCCTCACCAATAAAACTACCTAATAATTAATTTCACATTACACGCGGAACAAACAGTTACTTCACCGCAATATTGTTTTGGAAACCGTATCTTTTCATAAAGTTTAAGACTAACATTTTTATAGTTTCACCAGTTAATGAACTGTTAGCTGTAAAGAAATTGGTTTTTAACAATCCCTTTTCGAGTTTCCTGTTCTCAATTACTAAGTAGTAATTTCAACAGTTAAACCTATTTATTAATTTTTCCTTCGATAGATAAGGACCAGGTCGCTGATACGCGTTTTGTGCACACACTATTTAATCAATACATAATAATTATAAACAGATGACAGGAAAATATGCCGTAAAATCGGCGTAAATGTTTTTGTATTATTTCTGTGTTCTAACAAGTAAAATATGGTTGATTGAGCCCAAACGGCAACAATTTAATTCTTACAACTACGATATCTGTTATCTGCATTTAAAAATTGCATGAAAATTTTTGCTCACATACTACACAATTTATACTCTGATAAAATACAATTATTATTACATTTAAGGAACAGAATTTCAGTATAAATATTTGAATTTAAGGATTGGAACATTGAAAAGTTCTAGTTTGAACCACACACAACAAACAGACAACTTGTACTGCTATAACGCCCGTGTTATCGGAAAATCAAGCAACTCGCAAGTGGGGCGCGTTCAAAGAACACATCAAACAGAATTTGAATTAATATGAAACCAGGGACAGCTTGATAAATATTAGAATAAAGAAAAGGTTAAGTGAGTTCTCAACAGTTAGAAACTTCAAGATTACAGGTTTCATTTCCCTGTGATGGATTCAAAAATTCAATAAAATCTCCATGGCTATCACAGTTATACAAGTAGCGAATTGGAAATGTGAAGTGTGACCGATGTGACACATCTGTAGTCATACAATAACTATGCTTACTATTTACCTTCAAAAATTCTTTCAGTTATAATTTTTAATAAATCTTCAGCCCACTCACTAATCAATTCATGTTGGTCTATGGTCTTGCTTGTATACTTGACACTTACAGTCCAAGTTTCAATATGCTTGGCAAAAACTTGATGTCCAGCTTCTATTCAAAAGTGAACTAACTCACGTAAATTACCATCATTGGCAAGATTTCATTCAGCACTGGCAGTTGTGCTTAAATTTCCATCGTCACGGAATGGAACGTTTTGAACACTTAAAAATTGATTTCAGTTTTTCCCTGCTTTCTAAAACTTCCTTTGGTGATGTTTGTTGGTCTGGCATTCCAGTTAAAAAATTGGTTTGTTGATCCTTTTCAAGAATTCTTTTTTCTGTTCTATCGATGTCCGGTGATAAAATATTTGAGTATGGGTCGTTATATTTCCATCTCTTCCTAACAAATGTTTATAATTTCTCACTTGCTTTACGATAAAAATTTTCAGGGGAATTCTACCGACTGTGTGCGAAGCAAACAATGCACAATGAATACAAAATAGTATTTTCTAAATTTCAGAAAACACTAACCTCTTATATTGGGAAATGGTTCGTTCAACTGAAGGTCTCCTGTAACTACTTTTCTCGCTCTTTATACCACTGCACAAAGGAATACATAAACATTTGAAAGTTTCCAGTGGTTGTCCATGACTCACTTTCGTGAAATTGTCCAAAATTTTACCTATAAACGGGCATCTGCACTGATCCCCTTAACATTTGGTGTTCTTCTGAGCAAGTAATTAATACTTTCGGTGGATCTTTGACATTTGCATTGTGGTTGTAGATGACAATACTTTAATATTACTATTTGATGGTACTGTATTATCTTTATTCATCATTGTACTAATAAAGTTTCAAGACGTTGCTTGCGTTGCAGTTCTTTTTCCTGTACTATGAACTTGGAATTTTTAACTGCCTGAAACCCAAGACAGATAAATTAGATAAGTTTAATTTATGCCTTATGTTTAGATTTTCGAATCATAAAATATTTGGAGTACTTGTTATTTCCTTATCAGTAGAGTTAGTACAAAAGGTTCCCGTTAAGTAGTTTGTTAAATACTGTTAAAGTTAACCACGTCTGCACAAAATTGAATCGCGTATTAGGGTCCATATCGCACTGGTAAATTTTCTTGCCTCCTTGATTTAAACACCATTCAATTCCTACTTTGCTACACTTTCATTATTTCAAATTTGTAACGAGCTCGGTTAAGCTACCATCTTTGCTAGTCATTCTATTTAACTTACGAGTCGGCATTTGATATACTACGCCTTCTGGTTTCATAACTAGACGTATTGGATAAACAAGAATTCCATGAATTTTGCTAATTCAAGTACAATTGAAAAATCGCATTCGGGTTGTTGTTGTGACTATATTTTCGAGTGGTGATGTTCAACGACACTTTCTACGACTACGTTCATAGTTCTTGATAAAATGTTTTTCGCGTTCGTCATACATACAACGCGAGTTAAGGTTCGTGGCTTCGAGCGGTCCTTTTTAAAAAGACTTCTTGAACTTCTTAACACATTTATTTGTTTTAAACAGATTTGAACATTGAATTTTGACAATCTTAATTGAATTATTCTAAGTCGAAAATTAATTACTTAATTGTACAAATGAGTTATCTACGAACTACAATGTGAAAGCTGAACGTTTGATGAACTGCCTGCGAGTGGAGCTCCCGGGCCCTTTATAATCTCCCTACCCCCTTACAGTTCTGTGGGAACTTGCAGACCTAATGTCTGCTTTCATTTGACTCTTATTCATAATACATTGTTGTAATCTTAAATCTATTCATAACTACTTTGTTGCGAGCTTACTTCTGCGTAATCTCGGTACGTGACTGTCCGTGACCACCTGTGACCTGACATCTGCAGTGTCACTTATCCTTGTGCTACAAAGTAGCGTTTCCGTTCCTATAAACGTTATTAAACTGAATAAAATGTTCTTCAATTACATTGTTGCACATTTCCTAATATTTCTAATAACTTCTTAAGTATTAGTTTCTTTTATATATATCAAATGGGGGATTACATAACTCCTCCCGACGTACATTAAAAATTAAGGATTTTTACTTTTCTTGATTTTTAATTAAATAAAATCGTTTAATCTCATTTCTTAAAATTCATACTTTCTAGGGGTACATTTGTTTCTTTAGTTGCCTTAAATCTAAAACTGTTTCCTTTATTACTTTTATATCTAATACACATTTTATTAGTTACATAAATGATCAATAAAATAGTCAATATAATCAATATAATTGTCCATACACTAATATTATCGTAGTGCACTTTGGGCGTTTTGATTTCGTTCAGGTGTTCTTTGGAGTCTTCCATGAGTTTCATGGCGTGGTTGAGGTTGTCTAATTCCAAGTGTTCCAATTGCATTGGTTTTTGAATTATTTCTTCGTCTTCGTCTTGAATAATCTTGATTTCTAAATCGGGTAGATTTGCTAATTTCTTGCTTTGTACGGGATCTTGGCAAACTCTAATTATTTCATTTTTTAATTTCAAATAACAATTTTCCTTAAGAGTGATTAATTTACTTCCGATTAATGCTAAATTATTTTCATCTTGATTGCAGTACATTGTTGCAATTACTTGGGTGGGGAAAATGGCTATCCATTTATTTTCCGTTACTTTCTGAATTTTCATATTGGTGATTTGTACAGGTTTGGCTTCACAATTTTCGTAATGATTAGTGAATTTTAGTAGTTGTACTTCGCAAGGGCTGTCTTCTTGAATTGTTGTTGTTGTCAATGATTGGCATAAGTATTGATTGGGTGTGACTTCAACACATTTTTCGTTCGTATAACCATATCTTAGTTCATTTAAGGATAGGAATTTAGTTTTGGAATAATAACTTGGTATGTGCTAGTCATTTTCATTGAAAAAGCAAATAAGTGATAATAATTGCAACTGTTAATCTCTACTATGGGTATTTCTATTAAAAATGTTATATCGTTGTTTTTTACATAGTCTTTGACTATGGCTATTTTTTCAAATATTAAAATGTTTGATTCTATTACATCGGAAGGTAATTTACTGTTAGTTATAAAGGATTCTATTCTTAATAATTCTTTAATAAATCAATTGGTTCTATGAGACTTGAATGTAGGGTATTTAATTTTGCGAATGTTACTGCGTTTTCTAATGTTGCTAGGATTTGTTGAATTAAAGTCAGGGTTGATATTATCTGGTTGTATATCGTGTTAAATCTGATTAAATTTCGCATGCCTAACATGGTTGTTTGCATGTTATTTTCTAAGGTTTGTATTCGATTGGCTATACTATCTTGATTTCTAACTAATTTTCTTAGGGTTTCATTAAATTTGATGATGGTTGATTGAGTTAACAATATTTGGTTACTAATTATGGTTTTGATGTTGTTTTGGTTTTCTATTAATTGTTGTATCGCGTTGTCATAGCGTTCTGCGTCTTGATTATCTAAATTCCCGGTAATTGCTTTGATTATGTTTTCTAATCCGTTGATTAGTCCTCTTTTTCTTCTTGTCGTTTGTTCTGTGGGTATTAGTCGATTAAATTTGTCTTCTATATTTTTCAAAAAACTTTCTGTTATACTGTCGTAGTTCATCATTTCTATTGCGTATTCTTTTCCGAATTTTGTTGTGTCCTTTGATTGTTTTAGTCGGTAATAATTATTTTTGATTATTTGAAATTCTTGTTTTAGTTCGGTTAAACCGAATTTTTGTGCAAAGGTCCAATAGTCTATAGTGTTCTGCATACTGCCTGATTTTATTGGTAGTATACCGGGGTTATTCTTTATGTCCTCAATTATGATTTCTGTGTTCGTTCTACCTGGTTGGAGGTTGACGGTAAGGGTGATGATTGTCCATCTGAAAGTACAGGGTGACTTAAATTTTTGAGGTGAACATATTTTGTTATCTTGCCGTCGTCTACTACGGCTACGCTTTTGTTAGATATTCGTTTGATTTTAAAGGGCCTAAATTTCCCGGTGCCGTTTTGTGTCTTTTACTTTGGTAATTTTTCTCTTGTAAGTTCTCGTTACTTATTTGTATTCTAGTTTTTAATTTATTTTTCCGTTCTTTACATACTAGTGCTTTAGTTTTATTTTTGTTAATTTTCATACCGTAGCTCTCTGTTGGAATTGTTTCCATTCCATTACGAGCAACATTTAACTTTTCTTTGCTAGATGCTAACACCGCTATATCGTCCGCAAATCTAAGAATATCCATCTTTGTCCCTGCATAATAATTTCAATTGTCTCCCTGCATTTGATAGTATTCATTGCCTCTTCTATGAACAAGTTAAAAATTAATTGGGATAAGGCTCATCCCTGTCTCACCCCTTTCCAAATATTTACTTCTCTACGGTCTTGCTCTAGTTCTGTTACCGCTGTTTGCTCTTTGTATAAGCTATGTACTATCCGTCTATCCCTAAAACTCATTCCAATCTTTTTGAGTATTTCGAACAATGTTTCCCATTTTACAATGTCGAATGCTTTTTCCAGATTTACAAACCCTATATACACGCTTTCTTTTTTTTCATTGTTTTTTCTATTATCACCCTCAAAGCTAAAATAGCCTTCCGTGTTCCCTGTTTCGCCTAAACCCAAATTGATCTTCTCCTAGCATTTCTTCAGTCCGTTTATCCATTCGTCTTTGTACAATTCTAGTTAATTTATTTTACACGTGTGCTGTCAAACTTATTGTTTGAAAATTTTCACACCTATTCGCGCCTCTCTTTTTTGGTATAGTGATTTTGATGTTGTTTGAAATCTTTGGGTATCTCGCCTGTCTCATACATATAGCTTACAAGTTGGAAGAGACGTTCTGTTACTGTTTGTAAAGCGGCTTTTAGAGTTTCTGTTTGCACCTTATCTGTACCCGGGACCCAACCATTTTTTAGACCCTTTAATGCTAAATCAAACTCATCTCTTTTCAATGTCTGATTTCTGTTCTAATGCTGTTATTTCCTCTCCTGCATATAAATTCCCTATATATTCCTGCCATCTAACTACTTTCTCTTTATTTGCTATAACGACGTTTCCTCTCGCGTACCTTATATTTTTGCTCTACGGTTATATATCCCTAAAGCTCATTCCAATTACTTTGTATGCTTCATCTGTCATTCCTATTTCCATCTCAGTTTGTACCTCTTTGCATATTTCATCAATCCATCGTTCTTTAGCTTTCCTGCATTTGCGAATAATTTCCCATATTATGGCTTTGTATTTGTTTTCCTGCTTCGCCTGATCTATTTTTGTATTTTCGTCTTTCTTCTATTAAATTGAGGATATACTTTGTTATTCATGGTTTCTTATTTTCTTTTTGTGTATACCTCAGAATATCTCTGGTCGCCATGTCTAAGCCGGACTAATGTTATTCTTGTGTTTCTACTTCCTTAGTATAAAAAATTTTCCTGATCCTTTCAGGCATTCATTTGACTTTTTCAAATCTTTTGTGGATATCTTTATCTTTTAGTTTCTTAAAGTCAAAATGTCTTTTGCCGTTTCTTTTCTTCAAATTTTTAAATTTAAGAAAGGCCTTCATAAGTAGGATGTTACGGTCAGTGTCTATATTTGCTTCTGGGTAGCTTGTACAGTCTTTTACTTGAATTCTAAACCGTTGTCTAACAAGAATGTAATCTATTTGTTATCTTCCTATATTTCCTGGCATCTTCCACGTGTATCGTCTTTTAGCATGATGTTGAAAAAATGTGTTTGTGCTGGTTAAACTGTTTTTGTAGCAAAATTCTAGCAGCCTATTTCTCACGTTGATTCTCGTTCCTAAACCAAATAAACCTACTACCGCTCCCTCGCCTAACTCTGCAATAGAATCCCCGGTATTTATAAATGTTCAGGGCGTTTTACGTATCTTAGTATGTCTTCGATATCTTTGTAGATCACTTCTAGCTCCACCTCAATGTAGCTAGAGGTGGCATGTATACTTGTATTATTATTGTATTTACGGGTTTAGATTCTAACCTAACAATGGGTATTTTTTCTTTGTAAGTAGTTTTCTACAGTGTCCTATCTTTTTGCGCATAACTATTCCCACACCCGATCCTGTATAGATTACCCTAAAGTCTCCACTCCAAAAGGCTACCGCCTCTGGCCAACGAACATTGCTGATCCCTACTATGTCTAATGCTAACCTATTTATTTCAATTTTCAAGTTCTCTAGCTTACCTACTTGCTTCATTCTTCTGACATTTCACGCTCTGACTTACAGAATGTTCCCGACTATTTTTCTAAACTTTCCGATCACATCCTCAGAAGCAGTCCCCTCTCGACAATCCGAATGGGGTACTATTTTAATTCCGCATTTTTTACTCTAGAGGATGCCAGCACGTTAATCACAATTTAAGTGCGTTTTGTACTTGGGAGGTAATGTGGTGGTTTTCCGCTGCCTTTCTCATAGCAGTAGTGTGTCTTAGAATGTCATACCGACCCCTAGGGTCTCTGTAAATCTAAGTACCAAAAAAGCTGCTGCCCTCTTTCAAAGACCTGTCTTAGTCTGATCCCTCACTAAAGACCCTACTAATTTGGTTGAACTTATAGTTTGGCTTTTTAGATCACTGGAACGCGGAAGCCATTTCACCCTTTCTAGTAATCTAAAACTTCTTCAAGGTGCAGGTCTAATCGGAACGGATTCTAAAGTATGCAGCCATAATTAAGGGGTGTATAGTGAAATAGTTACTTTATTTACAAAATGCTCTTTAATTTGGTTGTTACTTAGATATAATTTATATATGATATTTGTACGTGAGAAGTGAAGAATTCACATGTTCGTCTTTAAACCAGCGGTTTAATATTATTTTGACATTTACATTTATAAAAGTTGCTTATTAGGGTTATATTTTACATGTGCTTTTGTGCTTAATTATCATTTCATATACTGTTGTTCTAAGAAGGACGAATTAGGTCGTGTGTCCTGTTGCTTTATTGTACATGATTCCTCAATCTCCGACTGTGTTAACGTGGCACTCGTTTTTTCCCCGCTTCCTTTGTTTCCGTAATTCGAACGAGCATTCTATTACTGGTTACTGATCCGCTCATCTTATGGGCAACACATGTGTGGAATCTTGATTATACAGGCTAATATAATTCTGTCTAAAAAATATGCACAAACGCAAAGTACAATGACATGTATACTATTAATGATTAAAATACTGATTTTATAATTAATTATGCTATTTATACCGTGTCTTTGACTTGAAATTGCTTTTACTTACCATGTTATGAAGTAGCAACTACGTAATATCATAATTATCATCTAGAAACTAATATCATCAAAACAAAAACCACAAACAAATTAATGTACTGATATTATGTAAAGGATAATTCCCCAAGCAGCTGCGGACGGAAACACAGTTAGCGTTTCAAGCTCGAGAACAACAGAGTTAGTCAACCTTCGTGTTACATCGTTGTCACATTTTACAGTTTTCTGATGCAGTACTATTGATTACATTTATTTCGAAGATCAAAAACAGTAGAAAACACTACACTAGCCAGCCAACACGTGTAATTAAGATCGAATTCTAGCAACTTGGTGTACATCTAAACAGATTTAAGATTCTCATCATTGGTGCAGTACATTAACAGCTTCTTTGTTCTTATTAAAAGAAAGGACTCGCGAAGGTCGGCTAACCCCTAAATCCACCTATTTCCACCTATTAGCATAACGCAGTTTGTGTATTTCGTTTCCTACGATTAATTTTAAGTCTAAGTAACTTTATGTATTGAAATCCGAAAGTACTAAAAATATATACAAATTAGAAGGACTTAATTTCTTAAAAGTGTGATCTTACAGTAATAAACCAAGCTTACTCAAAAAATGGAAATCGGCGCCCAATACGTTCCTTGGCTGCTTCGTAGTTTAAGTTGTTTACAATTAACCAAATCATCTCTTGTGACCATGTAGAACCTATAAAGTCCTCCAATTAAACGACCAAGTACAAAACGAACTTACCTGATCGTGGAAATGCTGCTAGATAGATATCATCATCGCGTACTTTGAAGTTGTGAATGCTTTCAGCACAATTTGTGTAAGCGATCGGCAGACAATAGTTATCTTCACCAATTTCAACATAACCCTTTGTTAGAGGAGAAGTAAAAACTTCATTTAGTAGACGATCAATTTCTCTGTCGTTTCCTATTACCCGTAAATCTTGGTATGACATCTTGTCGTACAAATCAGCCTAATGTTCAATTCGCTAGAAAATCTAAAACAATAAATATACGCCTCCGTTAATGGCATAAGCTTAAATGTAATTAAAAAATATTATTAAAAATTTGGCTGAGTAAGCCCTTTTAACTGAACAGGTCAAATACAACAACCATAATTCTGGTTGTAAATGTATGTTGTGGGTGAGAATGCAATTTAAGGATAATAGAGTTCTTGAAAATTTTACTAAAAATTACTAACGTGGTTGGTATTTATAAAATTTTCATAGCTAGTATCGAAGTAGCAGCTTTACTAATACGAATTATTACACTTTATTTCGACAAAATAGGATATTCCATTGTGGTAGAATAAGGGTGGTTATCAAACAATTTTGACCTATAGTGTTTGCACATAACAATTAAAACTCGTTATAATTCCTCGTACAATTTGCTACAAAAAAGGTACTCTTAGTTATAATCTCTGTAGAACTTATCATCTTCGAGATATTTTAAATTGTCTTACTCAACTCATGCATGAAAATCATGTATTATTAATTGTTTAAAAAAGCAAAGGTTTATTTTATGAATTGGAAACTGGTATCTGATTTAAATAAAAAACATTTGGTAAAAAAAATGCATTTAATAAACTTGTCAGTGTTTACGAACTGAAGAATATTTGACTCTACAAGTTACTTACTTGTAACATACTGTTTTAATACGCTTTAATAGTTTTATTATTTCTAAAAATAGTTATTTTCTAGTTTAATTTTAGCATTCTAATTATTAGAATGAAGGCCTTGTAGCATAAATAGGTCTGCAATTGTAGCGGGTGCAAGATCACACAAGTAGCTTCCCAGCGAAGTTTCCAGAAAGATCTAATCCAAAAGTCAATCAGTTTTCTAAAGGCACTTACTTTAAGGGCCCTAAACATGTCAGATTAGTTGCTATCTATGATTAGATGTCAATCATGTTCTAGGACCCTATTTATGTCTGGGTGGTCGGAAAGAATTTTTCAATTAGCGGAACACTCAACTAAAAAGTAGTTCGAGAGCTACTTGTGCGGCAATCTTAGGCATTGGCAGTTTAATTAATCTTAAAGATTTACGACCGGCGTATCCTAAGCCGAGAATGAGCGCCAAGAAAGGGTTATTTTTCAATTAACTCAAATGTATATAAGGATGCCAGCCGGTGGCAATCGGGTTGTTTATTTCAGACGCGTTAGAGTCTGAAGCTCGCGTTCTTTGCAAGATTGAGTAAGTGTTTTATTTCTCTGAAGTCAAGTGCGTGCCGTTATGTTCAAAGTTAGTTTATTTTTCTGAGTAAGTAATTATTATATATGGTATCACTATGAACTCAAAGCTGTGTTATGCATCATAAGTCATTTATTTGTTTAAATACAATATCTGTCGACTTTCATAACATACAACTTCGGGTTAAATCTCCGTTCAGTATTTAATCCCTTTATGTTATTGTTAAAGACCGCATCTTTTGAAGGGTTTCTTATTTTATTGTGTGTCGACGTAGTCCGAGGCTTGTAATAACTAAGCCACGAATTCCGTTATTGTACTAGTTGACCCGTGTGAAGGTCATGTTTTTCCTGTTATTGATGACCCCGTGATTAAGGAAGGTCGTTTCAGTATGCAAGTTAGTTAGACTACGGTAGCGTTAATTAATTATATGTATTGGGGTGTTTGCACCCAGAACTGTTGTTAATATACATAAAATAAGGACTTTAGAATTGTTTAGTTAAGTTGTGTTGTGCTAGCCGGAAACTTAATAACATTTGTCCCTGTGAAGTGACGTATTTTCTGTCTTGCAATCTTAGTTCATCGCCACGAACAAAGTGCGACGAAAGCTCTTACCGTGATCGGTCCATGGGCCGTTTAATTCCCATGGTGGCGCCCTTTTGTAAATATTGTTAATTACTGTATAATTTTGTATGCATATGTAATTAGGTTAAGTTAGTTAGTAGGCCGTTTAATAAAACAATTGGAATTTTGTCTTAGTGTGTTGTTGGTTAATGAACCTCCCCTTCTCACCGACTGCAGCAGCTGCGAGGCAATGTCCCGAAACGTGAGGGTACTATAGTGTTAGAGGTCCTTCCCATTTATTATTTATTATTAATTGGATACCCTCACGCGGTAGGTAAATATTTTAAATTACATACTGAGCCGCTACAAACTACAATGGAAATTAGCTCATTTCGCTCATTATTTAAGTAAGTGTTCGAAATGACGTCCTCCAACTTGAATACATTTTCGGGCTCATTTCTTAATCTGGTGAGTAGTTTTGTGTAGAGTAAACCTAGAATTGGCCAAGTCCCTAAAAGCATTTTCTATCCTGTCCCTTAACTTCTGAACAGTATTAATAGGTTCAGAATAAACTTTTTGCTTTAAAATACCCCAAATTTCATAGTCCATAGGATTTAACTCAGGGGACCGAAGTGGCCAATTAACCGAAGCATTTACTCCACGTCCAATGTACCAGCCAAGACAATTGTTATTTAACCACTCCCTTGCAGTTAATACAAAATGAGATGTTGCCTCGTCATGCATAAACAACATGTTAAGTCTTCAATAACCAGGAGCATTTTCAATTAACTTATTAAATGTTTTCTTAACAAAGCTGTATATTTCTCTCCAGTTAAAGTTTCTTCCAAAATAAATGGTCTTAACAGCTGCTTGTGTATTATTCCAGCCCAAACATCTATTTTAAATTTATGCTGAAAACTGCTGGTTTTTATGAAATGGGCGTTTTCATCTGACCACACAGCTCATTATGCATGTTAAATATGCCATTTCTGCTAATGGTTGTTTCATCAGTAAAAAGAAAATTGTTAACAAACTCATTACCTCTAATTTGACTTAGCAGCCAGTCGCAAAACTCAATTTTAGGTTGGTAATCGGTTTCTAAAAGGTCCTGAATTTGTTGCAGGTGATAGGGATACAGCTGTTGATCTTTTAGAATTCTCCCACATGTTACTTGAGAAATTCCCGTTTGTAGCGAAAGTCTTCTAGTATTTATTCCAGGGTTCTCCTCTAATAAATTTAAAACAGTTTCTTCATTTCTCTGTGGACGTTTTATTCTTTCACTGCCACGATGTTGAGCAGCAGATAAAACAATTCCAGTTTCCCTTATCCGTCTATCTACTGCTACAAAAGTTTTTCTATTGGGAACAATGCGTTTTGGATACTTCTCTGCGAATCTTCTTACAGCCTTTTCAGAATTGCCTTGGAATTCCTCAAGTACCAAATGCATGTCAGCATAACTCTGAGAATGTGTATGTTAACATTTTTGTGTTTGATTATTAACAAAATAGTAAGAAATAAGCAAGCTGTAGTTACGTATTGCACGAGTATAACTTTTGAAACTACACCGAGTAAGATAAGCCTACTAGATTCGGCAGCAGTTTTTAATTTTTGTTATTTGATAGTAAAACTAATATGAATGGAACATTATTTTTATGAAACACGTACATGTTTGTCAACTTACTGTATTTGATAAATTAGATACCAGTTTCGAATTTATAAAATAAACTTTTGTATTTTTAAAAGAATTAATAATACGTTGTTTTCATGCATGAATTGAGTATGACTTAATTTAAAATATCTCGAAAATGATAAGTTCTACAGAGATTAACCACGCGTACCTCTTTTATGGTGAATTGTATGAGGAATAATTAGGAGTTTTAATTTTTATGAAATACAGGGTGTGCTAAAAGTGTAGGTTAAAATTGCTTGATAACCCCCCTTGTTCTACTCCAATGGATTATCCTATTTTGTCGAAATGAAGTGTAATAATTCGTATTAGTAAACAACTAACGTGTACCTATTTTCAAGTTAAAGCCTCTACCCTAAATGAAAATATTTTAAAAAACATGTATTTTTCAATATCACTTCATTACATTGTATAATGGAAACGGGTGAGTTTACAGGAAAGTGTTATCTAACCTTTCTTGATAACTTTTCAAGATCAATATATTCTCCAATTTACGGTACTTTATTCTGAAAGGCCTTGTATATTATGAATATGTTTGTGCATGTGTGTGTATTTGCTTGCCTTAGTTGATGCGTGCGTACGTGAATGTTATGTTTGTTTGTAACATTTTCTATTTTGGAGATAAAACTGGCAATTATGTAATTATTTTGGGTTCTTGAAACGATTGAAACTATTGTTAGTACATTTTATAAAAATATAATTTTGGTCTAAACCCACCAGTTGGTAGGCCTTATGCCTTTACTGTAACAAACACATATCCGAGTTATGTATCTCCCAATTTATGTATGTATAACGAAATAGAAATAATTAGGAATTATTAGAAATTGTTAAAGGAATTATAAAATAAAATGCAACAATGTAATACAAGGATAAACCAGACAGGTTAGTAGGATAGCTAAGCCGCTTTGGCAACAGAGATCCACAGCAAGATATGTATACGCCGATTCGAGAACAATATGAACAGCTAAGCCGCTTTGGGAAACAAAACGTGCAGCAAGATATGTATACGCCGCTTTGAGAACAAAATTGTCTTTGTGTGTAAATTTGTTGCGTCGGGGGTCGTTAGGTCTTTGGGGTGTGCGTTCGGCGGGGTCGTTAGATTTTTGTCGTGAGGTGGTGCGCGTGCGATGGGGTGGAGATATTTTCTTAAGAAATTTTTTTAGCAGCGTTCCCGACGTTAAATATTAAATATTAAATTTTAAAAAAATGTTGTGTGTGTAGAAAATGGAGTTCACGTGTTGGTTCGTATTTTTCTGGGTAGGTTAAGCTAAAAATTAAAACGCCGCGGTGAAGAATTTTTTTAATATTAGGCAAACGCGTGCAAGTGGTAAAGAGTGTTTTAGTTCTCTTCATAAGCTGCGTTTTGTACGAAGTAGAAAATAAAATTGAGAAAATATACGAAATGTTATATGATGGAGGTCAAATTTTTAAACGTCTGCAGGTAAAATCTTGTAAAAAAGAAGTCGTTCACTTCTCGCAATTTCAATGTCACGATAAAATACTAAGAATTTGCATGCAGTCGAATATAACAACGTGTTTGGAATTATAAATCTCTGGTAATATATGTAAATCACGTCGACATTCGACTTTTAATATAATGTATTTAATTAACATAAGGTGTGTGTGTTTGCAAAAACATGTCAAGACAGGTATGCCGTATATTTCCTTATTGGTATGCAAATTATACCACCTTGCATCACGATTTATTTGAGATTTAAATAAAAAATTAATTTAATCTTATATCAAGGATGTCTTGCTTACATTTTAGCAATTTGAATATATTTAAATGTAATTATACATTTAATTTATGTGGCAATAAAATTCTTTTACTTTTAGCGGTTTGGTGATTGAATGTAGATGACGCATTAGACATTGTATATATATATAACTCGTTTAATTTCACCATTATTTGAACCTGCGTTTTGAAGTGCTCAGTATACGTGCAGCGTTAGTATAAAAAGTAAGTTACATTTTTCTTTATTTTGTAAAAGAATATTTTACTTTATAATATTTGCAAGTTTGTAACAGCATTGCTGTTGTTTGTAGATGGATCAAGTAATACAAAACAATAATAAACAGTCCGTTGTAGGCCCTAGAAAAGAGGCAAAGAGGTTAGCCGAATTGCCACTAAACGTTCCACAAAGAATTTACAGAGCAAGAATAGTGCATTCCAAATATGGTGATTGTGTTCTAATTGAGTTAGCGGACAATATTTCATTTCTACCACAACGCAACACGGAATTGTGGAGAAAAAACATTGATGAAATGGGTTCTGAAAAATACGCAATAACCATATTAGAACTAATAGATATTAAAAGACCCAATCATCTTGTTTCCTACAGAATAGAACACATTTAGAAAAACAAAAAATAATTGGTATGTTTTTATAATTATTGCTTGTTTTGAATAATGACTGAACATATTAATACTTTAAGTAGCGAAATTGTTTTTAAAGTTAATAACGCATGCAATATTTTATTTAAAAAGTATACAATTAAAGAAGCTGAAATTTTGTTAAAATATATCAAACGATACTTAAGGTTATTTGTAAAGGCGGTTAGACATGGCGACTTAAATTTAGGGCAGTTAAGGCAAATTCAAACCAATATGGGATTGTTAAAAAGCATTCAATCGTCAATTAAAAATTTTCATGTAGGAAGCGGCATTCAATCTGTTTCACAACAATCACGTTTGGGAGTCAAATGGATTGATTTAGTTTCCGCTTTTGCAAGAAGAATTAGAACAGGCGTTATAATAAACATGCATCATAAGGATTTAATGGCATTTTTTAATGATTGCTTTAAGGTAATTAAAATTAAAATAAAAAATAGTTTAAAAAAATTAAATTTAATAAAAATTAATATTACACTTTGTGGAGAATTCATTAAAACATCTAATATTGATGAAAATAATGTAACGGATTTTAAACATTTTAATACGAAAAATGTGGCGATTGACGTAGGAACGGATTTAACATCATGGTTTCGTGATGATGTGGTTGATAAACTAAGAACAAAACTATCGGAGTTTCAGGAATCAAAATCAGGCTGGGCTTTGAAAAAAATTGTATCGATGGAAGTTAATATTAATAAATACGAAATGGGCAATGGACGTGTTTCATCTTTTATTCCGCTTCCAAAGCAAATTTCAAATAAATATGCATGCATCAACGTGAAAAATTCAGATGAGTGTTGCTTTTTTTGGGCAATTGTTTCAGCATTATTTCCCTCTAAAATGAAGTAATCTCACACCTCATATCCTCACTACAGATTAGTTTTGAATGTTGAAGGATTGGAAATGCCGATGTCGATTAAAAATATTTCAAAATTTGAAAATATGAATAAAATTTCCATAAATGTATACAGTTTAGAATTAAATTGCGCTAAAGAAAAATCGTTCTATAGTGTGGTGCCAACAAGGCTTACTATGCAGAAAGCTGAGAAGCATGTAAATTTACTCATAATTCAAAATCAATATTTTCCAAACGTAAACAATTATAATACTCCAAGTGAGGATTTTGAAAATGTTGAAATAAAATACCATTATGTTTGGATAAAAGTTTATCGCGGCTTATTGGCAGTCAACTAAATAAACATAAACATAAAAAATATATTTGCGATCGTTGTCTGAATTACTTTAACACCTTCGATAAATTAAATGATCACTCTAAATATTGCGAAAAAGTAAATATCTGTAGAATTTCATATCCTAGGCATCGTCATGTTGAATTTAAGAATTATGTTTATAAGCAAAAAGTACCTTTTATAATTTATTCCGATTTTGAGACTATTTTAAAACCTGTTAAAAATCATAGTTATCAAAATATTCCAAGCACTTTAAAGTATCAACATCATAAAGCTTTTAGTGCTGGTTATTATTTAAAATGTGACTATGATGAATCGTTATCATTTTTTAAAAATTATTTGGGGGAAGATTGTATAGATTGGTTTGCAAACGAAATGGTGGAAGTTGCAAAATTTGTTCAAAGTAAATTCAAACATATTGAACCAATGATTGAACCTCATAATAACATTATTGCAACACATTGCTCTATATGTGAAAATGCATTTTCTGAAAACGCTATCATCGTTAGAGACCACTGCCACTTTACTGGCAACTTCAGAGGTTTACACACCAACATTGTAACCTCAACTTTAGAAATAGTTTTGTTGTACCGGTTGTGTTTCATAATATGAGTGGATACGATTCCCATTTCATGATACGAGAATTATCAAAAAAGGGTAATATTAGTTTATTGCCATTAAACAAAGAGAAATACATTTCATTTACTCTGAACGATCTAGATGCTGATGATGATGGTGATGCTAAGATCAAGTTTCGTTTCATTGATTCTTTGAGATTTTTAAATTCATCTTTAGACAGTTTAGTGGCCACATTGCAACCTTCAGATTTCAAATATTTATCGAAAGAATTTTCAAATGTCTGTTCAAATAAATTGAACTTATTAACAAGAAAAGGTGTATTTCCATACGTGTACATTGATTCAATGTCTAAACTGAATGAATTTGAACTTCCAAAAATTGAAAACTTCTATAGCATGTTGACTGGTGAACATGTCACTGAGGATATGTATAACCATGCTCTAAAAGTTTGGAATGCATTTCAAATAAAAACATTTCGGAGTATGCCTTACTTTATATGAAAACCGATATAATGTTGTTAACGTGTGTTTTGAACAATTTCGCGAAAAGTCGTTTGCCACATATGGGCTCGATCCTGCTTGGTACTTCACCTTACCAGGGTATGCTTGGGATTGCATGCTTAAGCATACAAAATATAAGTTAGAGTTGCTTATGGACATTGATAAAATTATGTTTATTGAAAACGCTATTAGAGGTGGTATTAGTCAGGTGAGCAACCGATATTCCGAAGCTAACAATAGATACATGCATAATTATGATGCATCTAAACAATCCAAATATCTTCTATATTTGGATGCTAACAATCTTTACGGGTGGGCAATGTCGCAAGCATTACCATACGGAGACTTTGAATGGGTTGACATTAATCTCGATATTATTTCAATTCCAGATGATGCTCCAGATGGATATATTTTGGAGGTTGATTTGGAGTATCCTGAATATTTACATGATTTACACCGCGATATGCCGTTTTGTGCAGAACATCAGATCCCTCCAGGATCAAAATTGCCTAAATTAATGACCACCTTATCCAATAAAACTAAGTACATTTTACATTACAGGAATCTTAAACAGGCGTTGTTAAACGGACTTAAATTGACAAAAATCCATCGAGTTCTAAAATTTAAACAAAGTTGTTGGTTAAAACCCTATATTGATTTGAATACTGAGCTTCGGAAACTTGCAGAGAATGAGTTCGAGAAAAATTTATTCAAATTAATGAACAATGCGGTATTTGGAAAAACAATGGAAAATATTCGAAAGCACCGTGTTGTAAAGCTAGTTAAACGTTGGGAGGGCCGTTATGGAGCGAAAAATTGGATGGCAAGCCCCATGTTTCATAGTTACACAATTTTCGATGATGAGTTAATGGCTATTGAGCTAAACAAAACCGAATTAATCTTTAATAAACCATTATATGTTGGTATGTCCATATTAGATATTTCTAAAATTTGTATGTACAATTTTCACTACAATTTTATGCTTCCAATCATGAAGGTGGAAAATTGCAAGCTCATGTATAGCGATACCGATTCGTTTATTTATGAGTTAACTTGTGACGATGTATATAACGAACTTATTAAGTCAAATCTCTCAAAGTTTGACACTTCTGGGTATGATGTAAATAATCGCTATGGAATACCTCGGGTTAACAACAAAGCTTTGGGGCTCATGAAGGATGAAACAAACGGTGTAATAATAACACATTTTGCTGGGTTACGATCGAAAATGTATAGTTACAAGTTGGAATGCAATCCAAATGAGAAGGAAAATAAAACACGTAATCATGGTGTTATAAAAATCCAAAGGTATCAAATATAATGTAGTAAAAATGAAATAACTTTTGAAGACTATGTTTCATGTTTAAAAGATTTTAAAGAAAAGAAACTTAAGCAAGCCACGTTCCGTTCCTACGCTCATGATGTATTTACAATAATTCAGGAAAAAATTGCATTAAGTCCATATGATGATAAACGTAGTCTAATACCACATTCATATGATACATTACCGTGGGGACATTATAGTATCGCGATGATGGAATAAATATATTTTTAGAAGTTTAAAACAAGCAATAATTAAGAAAAACTTACTAAATATTTTATTTGTTTTACAGATAACCGCTTCCCATTATAGTTAACAGTATGGATGTTGAACAATTAGTAGAAAATCAAAAGAAATTGAAGTGCCTAGTTTACTGACAATTAGCATAAAAACAATACTGAATCAAATTGGGTTAACCAACCAGAGTCATATTGGTATGTTAAAATCAATACTTCCAAAAACAGTATACAAAGACATAAAAGAACCGTTATTGGAATGTTTAATAGTGCAGATATTTATGAAGTTAACCTCAAATTTCTTAAGTCTGTGCTACTACAAAATGATTTTGAAAAGCATGCGTCGAAGTATTTGGAGAAGTTGGTCAACTGCCACAACGATCCAACTAGAATCAATATAATGTATATAAAAGAACACATCAATCCAATAATGTATTCCAATTTTCTAGCAGAATACCTATACATATTTGAGGAAATTGGATGGGATCATTTTTTGGCTACTGTTTTAACAACAGGTGAAGAGGACATACTTCATAAGTGGGATTTTACAAAACCTTTTTCTGAAGAGCAATACATGTGTTTAATGTATATTCCAACAAATCGTATGCCTCAATTTGCAGAGCGATACAATCGTGTAGTTGTACATTCTTGGGAAAAATTAAGTACTATCACAGCTTCTACTGAGAGTTATTCATGTTGCAAGGAATGTATGAGAGGTGTTAAGGGTGTAATTAAAAATACAAAATTTATGGTATTTGAAGATGCTTGTATAGTACCAGATCTTATATGGAACATGAGTTATTGGTGTTGCAGATGTGAAAGAATGCCTTTATTTCAAGTAATCGATGAGTCAGAATATTATACTCATATTGATTATATTACACAAGTTTAAATGTTGTATATGTAATAATAGAAATAAAAAATGTTTTTCTCAATTTGTATATTATTGAACTGAATACACTATTTTAAATCATTCAAATCGCATAAAATTCTATCATAATAGTAAAAGATGCATTGCTTTAGACCAATACACAAACTGCATAAACTGCATAAATTATTAAAAGTCTCCAAAGTCTGAAACATGCAATATTCATCATTATTAGAATAATTTTTCACTAAATCTAAAACATTTCTATAGTATGCATAAAAGTTCATTTCTTTTAAGAGGTTTACTTGATCAACCACTATACATTGATTTGCTTCCAAAATCTGAACTACATCATTTTCACAAAGCATATATTCAACATCATGTTTAGTAAGTTTTAAAAACTTTTCATCATTGTATACGACTTGTTGTAGCTTGCACGTGTCAATGATTGAATCATCGTCATTACCATTGCCATCCAATGGTTGTTGCATAGTAAAGAAGTTAACTTTGTTATTAAGCAATTCCATAAGGTGATTCCACTCAACATCGCTTAAACTAATTTTATTGTTACCATCATCATTTAAGTAGCTATGTCGATTTAAATCAATTGCAGGTGTAAACTGTCAAGCTGGAGATAAACCTACTTTGATGTTATAGTATGAGAGTGGAAATGTGGTTTGTAGCAGTAAATAATGTTCACTTTTGCTAGCATGTTCAACTTTATCTAGATATTGATTGATGCAGCATCATAATCAACATCTTCGGATGATGATGATACTTCAAAATCATAATAATCACTTTCAATACTACTTTCTTCAACCATGATTGCAAAGACCTTTTGCGATACTGAAATCACGTGAGAAAATGTTCATTATATTTTTGCGAAACCCCACTTCCCCGCCATTACAAATTGGATTTTTTTATCCATGAATTGTGAGAATTATCAAACCCCAACCATTTTACAAACAGACGATCTCCTTTTTGGCGTAACACTTTTTCAACAAGAAAAACATCAGGATGTAAGGTTTTCTGCAGTTCTTTTGCATAAAATTGCCCCAAAATCGGCTCACCTTTAGAATCTTGAAGTAGATAGGTAGCAGGATTGCCAACTACTATTTTAACAATTTTAAAGATTTCTGTGGAATAATTTGGCATGTAACCTTTAGGAAAATCAGACTTATATTTCGAAATTCGAACATGGTCGCCAACTTTAAATTTTATCACCCCCATTACTTTCAAGGCATTAAACTGTGGTAAATATGTGAATTCGGTGACATCTTTAGGCTTCATTTTAATTTTCGAATGTTTTTTGTTATTATACTGTTGAGTAATATTAGGCAATGCATCCAACCATTTACATTTACGTCTAAGGCTAAATTGTTTGAATAATTCATTCTTTAACGTTCTAATTACTCGTATAACTATGGCAGTTTTTTTTGTACTGAATGTAGAGTAATGATTAATGTTATGCATCTTCATTAATTTTTCATATCTGCTGTTGTAAAATTCTTTACCATTATCGGTTTGTAAATTATCAGGCACACGACCTTTGTTAAAATTGGATGTCATTGCCCGGCAAACATCAATTGCATTTTTTGATTTTAAAGGACGTGTCCATAGATATTTTGAATAACAATCTATCACCACTAACACATACCTATAATTGGCATTTTCCTTAAAATATTGATCAAATTCGATAAAGTCGGCTTGCCAGAGATCATCTCTGTGTTTAATAATGGTACGTTTTCTAGGAAAATTTTTTCTGGCTGCTTTATACAATTCTTCAACAACGGTAAGCTTTGACATTATAAGGAAAGTGCACAATACTGGGTAACTATTATTTTTTCTCTTGATGTGCAATCGACAGTCGAAACCGTTGACATCAATAATAATACTAACGATTGGAACCTTGCAACGTTGGAGTTGGAGATGACAAAGCTGGTGTTGTAGTTAGTGAGATTGACGAGGTTATAGAGGTTGATGCTGGTGAAGTTGTTATTGTCGAGATCGGTGATGTTGTTGAAGTTGATGTTGTTTGCACATTACACTTTTCCTCAATTGTATTCAGCAGCTGTTTGTGTAAATTACTAATACAGGTATCACGTATCGCTTATTGGCAGCATCATAATCAGCTTTGGTTCTATAACATTACAAAGTTTTTTGTATTGCATATCATATTGATCATCAAATGTATAATGAAGCCGATATTTTGTGGATGAATGTGTACCAAACTTATCGATACTCATCTTTCAAAATGTTATTATGCAATGATCCCTTCTTCTCTGAGCTCTTCTTCAATACTAATTATTTCATTATTGTGACCAGTATGACCTGCCGATTTTGATGCGTGTAACAATCTAAGTCGCTCAACTAGTTCGTGAGGTGTGTTCCAGTACACATACTCCTTTGTTTTAGCGTTGACTTCTTTCAACAGACCATATCCGACTGGTGCATCTAGTATTGGTTTAATAATTTTGATGTACTTATACGATCTGGAGCCAATAATTTTGTTTTGAGGATCATAGTTCCGTTTAAGAGCGTTAGTAGCTTCTAAAATCTTTCTGTACTCTTTTGATCATTCTTGGTATACTTTTCAGGTTTTTAAGTATTAAAGTTCATATAATCCTGGAGTGCCTTTATAAGTTTTACCATTTATAACTAAATCAGCTGATTTAGGTGTTATGGTAACTAAAGCATTTCCATACTCCAGTGATCTGTACTAGCATCGTATCGGAGGGCACTATGACCATAATCGATTTCATCTTCTGAATTTTGAATGATTAGTTCTATATATTTTCTAGGTAAAGGATGCTCATATCGCTCTAGAAATTCACCAGTAACAACATGATCATCATCATCATCATCCTTTACTTCAACTTTAGGCAAAATGCCAAGAGCAGCAACATCAGCAGAACTATCTGCAACTGCCAACTTTGATTTCAATTTATGGTTAACAGATGCATATTTTTTGTTTTAGCAATCTGCAGTAATGGTTCAATTATTGGTTTGTATGCTGTTTCAACCATTCGCTGAGTATCAAGTTCACCCCTCTTAAGAGCTTTAAGTTTACGATTAATTGAACGTCTAGTTTTCGTTAATCTTTCTTTAATCGTTCTATCAGTGACATCCATCTTGTTGGCTTGCAGAGTAGAAACTGAGCTGCAGTAAAGCGGTTATAGAAAGTTTATATTGTTATATAACAATCAAATCCCTTTCGATATCGTCCATAATTAAAGTCTTTTGCAATGCATAGAAAATCATATTTTTCTAGCCAACATCGCGAGCACATTAATTTAAAATGATCAAAAGTCATATCGGTACCAACATGTTCATCATATATGTGTTTTAAATTTAAATGATCTTGTTTAAATAGGACAACTATGTTAACATTATCACGTATTAATTGTTTTGGTACTTTAGAATACGTTTGACACATATAAAATGAATCTACACCCGAATGTCGACCCCTGCTGAAATATTCGCGAATTATATCCTGATTTAAGCATGAAATATCGTCAAATATCATTATTGTATTTTTACTGATTGCTTCAGGAGGGGTATCATTCTCTTTATCGCTATAGGCGTAGTACTTAATGCCCTTTATAGATTTAAAAAGTTGCTCTAAATATTTGTATTTAGCTTGTTCCAATGATTTGGAATACACGCACACATTTTCAAACCTTAATCCGTGTGGTGCCTCCAATAAACTAATCATTACATTGGTCTTTCCACATCCTGATGGTCCGCATATTATCGCCCTGATTGATGTTGGAAATAAAGGTCCATGCTTTCCCACGACTTCAGATTTTAAAAAATTATGATCGTCTATACTTAATTGTTGAGGCTGCCGTATAAACTTCATATTAAGTCGAATGTTTTAATAATACTAATCAGTTGATGGCTAAACGTTGTAAAGGAAGGGGTGTTCTAAACACCTTGATAAACAAATTACCGGTAGAGCTTCATGTACCGGGATACCAATTTTGTGGGCCAGGCACCAAGTTACAAGAACGATTAGCACGAGGTGATTCCGGCATTAACGATCTAGATAGATTGTGTCGCGATCACGATATTGCTTATGCTCAAAACCCTGACGACTTGACCGCACGACACAGAGCTGATAAAGTTCTAGCAGAAGGCGCTTGGAACCGAGTGAAATCGAACAACGATCAGTTTGGAGAAAGCAGCCGCTTGGGCCGTAACCAATGCAATGAAAATTAAAACCAAACTGGGTATGGGGTTACATCAAGAAGGATAAAGAGGAAGAAAAGAGACAGTGTTGTTCATTTAAAGGGGTATATTGACACCAATTGGAACTGTTGTAAAGCATATTGTCAAAGATTCAAATGTGAAGAAATTTATCAATATGAGTTTACTTGCTGCAAGAAAAGCAGTTAAAACCGCTGGTGGAAAAAAGAGAGTGCGATTTCCTCGAATTATTCCCATACCTAAAGCGGGGGGCTTTCTTCCATTTCTAGTGCCACTATTTGCAGGTCTTTCAGCTGCAGGAGCACTAGCTGGCGGTGTTGCAGGGGTCGCTAAAGCTGTCAACGATGCTTCGGCAGCTAAGAAACAATTGGAGGAAAATCGACGTCATAATGTCACCTTAGAGGATATAGCTTTAGGTAAAAAAGGTGAAGGGTTATATCTTTCATCGCGCAATAAAAAAAGGATTTGCCTTATACTTAAAACCCAATCGAAAAAACTTGTAAACTTGCCACGTAGAGCACTATTTGATTCAGATCTAAAGAAATATGCTAAAGGTTTACCTTTCTTTAGAGGAGTATTTATGCGTGATGCACTGCCAGCAAAGCCTCATGTTAACGAATCTGCTATTGTAAACTTAGATGACAACGTTGGAAATGGAACGCACTGGGTTGCATACAAAAACGTGGCAAGAAAGTTATTTACTATGATAGTTTTGGAGATTTAACACCACCGCTTGAAATAGTGAGATACTTAAGAGACTGTAATCTTACTTATAATTACAATCGGGAGCAAAATTTTAATACCTCAATATGTGGACATTTATGTTTGAACTTCTTATACAATAAATAATTTTATGGTATATAGTTGTTTGATTTTTAAATTGAATGGTAGTCATGACACAAACGTTTACGTTGACAGGTGTGGGAAACGTGCTTTCTGCCAACTATTTCCCTCCAATTGAACTTGATTTAGAATATAAATATGGGTTAGGTTTGGTGGGGTTTTACGGATGCAACTCTATACGCAATATTCATGCAGGTAATAACAAGTTTTATTATTTGGATGATAAAAGGATAATAATAATAATGTTATTGATAACGATGATGATAATAATGCTAAAATAAAAATGATTACAATCCCACCTGGAGCATATGAAATTTCTGAACTTGGAAAATATATAAACAATGCAATAGATAGTCCCCAAGTAGTGCATTGAAGTTTATTCTAAAGGCTAACAATAACACATTGCAATGCGAAATGAAATCCATGTACACAGTGATTTTTAAACGCAATGATGCTATTGGGCAAATGCTTGGGTTCACTCCTGGCACATATCAGGCAAATAAAATCATTTCTCTCAACAATCAGTACAAATATTTGATGCGACCAATATACATGTGGAGTGTAATCTTACTGGTGGAGCGTATAGGAATAGCGAGCAGTCACATACAATTTTGAATTTGATGTACACGTAGAGCCTGGATATAAATTAATTAAAGAACCTGTATCCATCACATACTTGCCTGTGATCGTTCAACAAATAGATAACATTACGCTACGGTTGGTCAATCAAGAGGGTAAATTGGTGGACTTTGGTGCAGAGAAAGTATCTATTAGATTAGAACTTAAAAATATGGGGCTTAATATTTTGGTGCTAGAGTATACTAAATCAGTTCACCTCAACCTGCAGGTCAGCAAACACCTGGTGCATTAACAGATCAGGACGTTCAATTTTAGAATATCTCGGTTATAAAGTGCTTAATAAACAAGGAAGGCGCAATAAGAGGGCTATTCAAAAGTGTAGCGTCCGAAGATACGATTACAGAATATGATCGTCGAACATATCACCCAAATACGACAAACTCATATTGAAACTCGGATGATATCAATATTGTTATCCAAAAAGCTGAGCTTTTGACTGCAACTTATGACAGCTGTATTTACTTGGTAGTTACTCTTAGTCCAACAGAAGCTCAAAATAAGGATTATGTTTTCACGAATTATGCAATGTTGTTTCTTTTGAAGAAATTAGATTTACGCTGGGTGATCAGGTTATCGAAACGGTTAGATTGCCCGGAATTAACAGCACAATCAAAGGCGTTTGTTCGTATACACGCGAGCAAAGTCGTTGTATGATGCATGCAGGATGGAGTGTGGAAAATAAACCCTTACCTTTGCTTAATGAAGCTAAAGATTCTTTTGCGCTTCAATACCATTAAAGCACGTGCTTGGATTTGCCGAAGGATACAAAACACCGTTGCTCAACGTTCGACAAGAATTAACGTTGGTACGTTCAAAGTCTGATATTGATTGTTGTAAGGGTACTTCTATACCAAAATTACTCTCACAAAAGTAGTATGGAAAGTACCACACGTAATGCTCAACGATGCCACAAAATTGTCTATTTACAAAGAAATTAACAAAAATTCGCGAATACAAGTAGCTTTTCATGCACGTGACTTGTATACCTATCCAAGCCTACCGTCCACTACATCTTTGGTTTGGCCTGTTAAGAGTAGTACGGGTTTTCAGCGCCCTCAATGGATATTCATCACCTTTCAAACCAAAAGCGCAACCATAAGGATGCAGATGCGTCTACATTTAATCATGCAAACGCTACAAATATAAAGGCTAATATCAACAATAGAAGATACCCGTATGAGCAGCAAAACCTTTCTTTTACCGACAACAAGTACATGGATGCTTATAATGAATATTTGAATTATCGATCTCAATATTATGAACCGTTCGAGAGTTCGGTATGTTCTCTTCTCAGTTATGAGGAGTTTAAACAGCAGCCAATTTTTGTAATCAACTGCACCAGACAAAATGAAAGCATCCATAATATAGTAGCAGATTTAAAATTGAAATTGAAGCATCAAAAGCATTTGAAGTTGAAACTGTTGCTTACTGCATGATTATGCATGACGTACTTGAATATGAACCATTTACTGGCATTATACGTAAACTTTAAAAATCGTTATTTCTTATAAAAGATGATTGAAATACATATGTAATATATTATTTAAATAACAGTGATTTTGTTAGTATATTATTGATAGTCATGGAGGTTGTTGCTGTTCCACTCGCAGTGCTTTTAATCTTCCTTAGTTTCCCCATCGGCAGGGAAGTGAGGTGTGAAGATGAAATTTACACAAACAGTGAATTTGGCTTAGAAATGGCAAACGTTTATCTAAACAAATATGGATATATTGAAACTCATAATGTTAGTGGAGCCTCTATTGAAACTCACAAATCGATAATTAAAAATGCCTTAAAAGCATTTCAAACATATTACCAACTGCCGGTTGATGGTGAACTAAATAAAGAAACTTTAAAGTTAATGTCAAAACCTAGATGTACAAATAAAGACAATATTTCTGAAGCATACAATGTACATCAAACCAAATTGACAAAGCGTGTTTTAAATTACACAGTATTAACGAATGATTTTCGCATCTTAGCTCGGACGGTTGAAGCATTTAAAGTTTGGGCAAAACACACAAATCTTGTATTTATATACAATCCACAGAGTTACGATATATTAATAACATTCCAACAACGAAATCATTACATGAGGGCTTCAACAAACCCTAATGAGCGGTGTAAGGATGATTTTGATGGACCTGGTGGTGGGTTAGCACATGCTTTCTTTCCATCCAGCGACGATGTTGTGTCTGAAATACACATGGATTATGATGAGTCTTGGTATATGGAACACTCAAATTCACCACCCAGTGGATATATAAGTTATTATGAGGTGCTACTTCATGAAATTGGTCATACATTAGGGTTAAGACATTCAAATAATGTTAATGCAGTTATGTATTCATATTTAGAAAATCATCATCTTGATTTACATGAGAATGATATTGCAGGAATACAGTCCTTGTACCCACCACCATCATCAGCATCTACCACCGTTAAATCAACTACCGCTGCTTTTAAACCTAACTCCCCAAATAAGCCAACCACACCGAACAAACTGCCGCCAGACCTATGTAACATTGAAATTGAACATTTTCTAATTCTAAATAAACGCATATATATGTTTTATGAAAAATGGGTTTGGATATCAGCTCTAAATAGCACTTACATTGAACCGGCTAAGAACATAATAGATTGGCTACCTTTTCTTCCACACACGTTTAAACGTTTAGATGCCGTATATCAGAAACCAAATGGTGATGTGGTTTTCTTTAGCAACAATCAAGTATATCTGTTGCAATTTCCTAGCATGCAGCTAGTCAATGGATGGCCTAGAGCATACACTCACTTTTACATTCCTAATCGTGTTCGGGTCAATGCGGCTGTAAATACCTATACTGGACGTACATTGATATTTTATGGCGAAAATCAACTCATGGAATACGATGAATGTACTAAGCAACCCAAAGCACATTTTTTACAATCACATGCATTTCCAGATATTCCTTCGCATATTACAACCATTTTTCGATATACCAATGGTCATCTATATTTTATCAATAAAAACAAATTTCACGAATATAGTGAATTTCTAGGCAAAGTAGTTCAATCTGGCCACTTTGATCTATCCATATTTAACATTTATTGTGCAAACAAAGGATTAATGCAACAACTTTACGATGTATTGACAAAGTTATTAAAATTGGACAAACTAGCAGTATGTATGATAATTATGATGATGAAAGTTTATCGTAATGTTAAAAAAATGTACAAAATATAATAAAAAAATTAATTTTTTAGTTCATTTTAATTTTTACATCACATAAAAATTTATTTGGAAAAGCAACAATAATTTCATATAAAAACTTAAATTCTAAAGAATGTTGAATAAAGTAGCTGGTTCTTGATAATTTCGTAAGTGCTTGCATATTTTCCGCATCCAATTTACCTGTAGATATAATACAATCATCGTTGATTGCACCACACTGTTTGGTAAAAGAGGACGCTATGTTATCTATAAATTGATTATAGATGTAATCAATTGAAGAATCATTAATTGTAAATAAACAATCGTTAACTATGAATGCCATTGAAAATAATTTATTAATTGCTTCCTCAGAAAAAACGAGCGTAGCACTACCATTATGACTTATTCCAATATATGGAAAGTTGCTGCAGATATCGTAAATGGCATGCAGCTTAATTCCATAACCAATGGATATTTCTTGATCTCTATATTCAGGTTCTTTTTGTAGAATTAGCATATTACGAAGGAAATGTTCGCTTCTTAAACTTGAAATTTCATTCCATTCCTTAACATTAAAACATAGAAAGCTTTGTGGAGCAATAACATTAGATATTTGCACTACTGCATTTAGTTCATACCGCGTTGAAATACCAACTTCCAGTAATAAACCCAATTCCACATGTAAAAATGTTGACCATGTTGATACTAATTCCTCACGATACTTATTAAATGCTGTAGGACGTGTTGATTTTAGTGATAACTCTGCGTTTGTATCAGCCCATGAAAAATTTGCATTATCATTTTGAATTGCATCGACCGATAAACAATTTGCATTACCACCATTCTTATTCAAGTTTTATTAACTGTTGCAGCATACATGTTTCTACTTTGAACGCAAAACTCTAACTATTTACGATGGTGGATTTTGCCGGTTGAATTATTGATTATAATTATTCATCCAATACTTCAGTACAATCGCATTTTCCGCTGCACAACTGAATGATGTGCAACGTCTTGCGTGATATGAACATTTTGAAGTGTTGGGGCAATTCCACTCCTTTAACTCTTGTAAAGAAGGTGGACACCCAAAGCTTCAACATTGATGATGTTGAGGTTAGAAAATTCGGACATTACCCATGTCCGTTTTTCTAACCCTTTACATATATATGCGTCGCTTCATTTAATATTGGACTTAATACATGTTGCAAGCATCCATAGGGCAACTCACCATACTCCCACTTAATACCATGAAAATTTTCTATTAGCCATGCATTTTGACGTTTATGGTCTATCAATAATTCACCCCATGGATGCGGTGGTTTTAGGATGTATGTACTTACATCATTTGATGATGCCAATAATGGAACAATAGCGACTTCTTTATATATGAATTTATTGTTTACAGTTTTGAACCCTTGAACATCTAACACTATTGAAGTATTCATTTTGCAATATTGACGCTGGCTGTTCAATAACAAACAGAAACTAACATCTTAACTCAATGTCTACGTATTTATATGCTTTGCAACAAGATTCCCCACATAGAAACGACGTGATTACTTTTTAAAATTTATGCGATTGTATAATTATATACAATCCCATTATATTTAATTTATGCATTAAAACATTCCAATGTGGTTATAAAATTATTCACGTTTTGTAGAAAACCATTAAAATTTACATTTTAATCTCATATGCAACTTTGTAACCTTGATGCTAATGAACGCTATTATTAACTTCTATCGTTTGAGAATGACGCAAAGAAAGAATACCTGATGCTACACCTTGAATTATAAAAAGTTATTACATGTAAATTCTTCAAAAATTAGTATGCTAAATACAGTGTTGATGTTTCATCATGACCAAATAACTACATCAATTGCATATATCAAACAGGATTCTGAATAGTACACGGTTGATGTGGATATAAAATTATTCATGGTTTTAGCAATAAAAATTTAAAATATAACCTTGCTTATAAGTTTATAACATTTCTATGTATATATATAATACATCAAGTTTAACCATTAACTAACAAAATGAAACCTACAGCAGTAGTCACGCCAACAAACAAAACTGGGGTACCATGGTTTGCAAAGCCGACGGTGAAGCGTAGGATGCTAAGACTCTTAAACCCGTAAGTAACAAATATTTATTTCTATAAACTAATTTTCAATTTTTTATTTACTACTGAAAAAATTGTTATATAATAAAACTTAGGTTTATTTTTTCTTATTGTTACAGTAATATGCGATATACGGAGGTGGCAGTCTATCATACACCACCACCACGAATGCCATCACCACCACCACAACCACCACAACCATGGTCCCCAGAAAATAACGAAGATTTATTAACGGTTTTAAATGAATTTTTGGAACAAAATATTCAATAAATAAATATTAAAGAAACACATATTTTCTAAATGATATTGGTGCTAAGGAAAGCTATTATTATTAAGTTCTATAGTTTGAGGGTGACGTTAAAACCTTGATGCTACACCTTGAGTTGTAAAAGTTAATCCATAAGCAAGAAATCCTTGATAGAAGCAAGTTTAGTGTACTTGTATAAATTATTTTGGGATGATGTAACCAAAAGGAAATATACGACATACCTGTTGAAATGTTTTTGCAAACACACCTTATGTTAATTAAATACATTATATTAAAAGTCGAATGTCGGTGTGATTTACATATATATTACCATAGATTTATAATTCCAAACACGAGGTTATATTCGACTGCATGCAGATTCTTAGTATTTTATCGTGACATTGAAATTGTGAGAAGTGAACGACTTCTTTTTTACAAGATTTTACCTGCAGACGTTTAAAAATTTGACCTCCATCATATAACCATAGATTTATAATTCCAAACACGTTGTTATATTCGACTGCATGCAAATTCTTAGTATTTTATCGTGACATTGAAATTGCGAGAAGTGAACGACTTCTTTTTTACAAGATTTTACCTGCAGACGTTTAAAAATTTGACCTCCATCATATAACATTTCGTATATTTTCTCAATTTTATTTTCTACTTCGTACAAAGCGCAGCTTATGAAGAGAACTAAAACACTCTTTACCACTTGCACGCGTTTGCCTAATATTAAAAAAATTCTTCACCGCGGCGTTTTAATTTTTAGCTTAACCTACCCAGAAAAATACGAACCAACACGTGAACTCCATTTTCTACACACACAACATTTTTTTAAAATTTAATATTTAATATTTAACGTCGGGAACGCTGGTAAAAAAATTTCTTAAGAAAATATCTCCACCCCAGCGCACGCGCACAACCCCACGACAAAAATCTAACGACCCCGCCGAACGCACACCCCAAAGACCTAACGACCCCCCGACGCAACAAATTTACACACAAAGACAATTTTGTTCTCAAAGCGGCGTATACATATCTTGCTGCACGTTTTGTTTCCCAAAGCGGCTTAGCTGTTCATATTGTTCTCGAATCGGCGTATACATATCTTGCTGTGGATCTCTGTTGCCAAAGCGGCTTAGCTACCCTACTCAGGTTATTAACAGTTCATGAGAACGGATGCAATACAATGTATTCTAGACGATAGTGATACTGCAGGTGGCAGGTCACAGACGGTTAAGATATCGCAATTACCTAGAAAACAAGATTGTAACAACGTAGCAAAGTATAGAATTAAGAATAAGCAGACATGAGCTTTGCAAGTTCCCACGGAATTGTGAGGGGCAGGGACATCATAAATAGCTAGGGAGCCCCAAGACCCGGCAGTCAATCAAAGTATTCAGCTTTAACATTACAGTTTGCTTAGGCAACTCACAATAATTCATTTAAATCAATTAATTTCGACTTAGAATAATTAATACCAGATTGTCAAAATTCTACGAACCAATAAATAAAATTGTTAAGAAGTTTTGGAAGTGTTTTCTAAAACGCAGCTCCCAAGGCACGAACCTTAACTTTCGCTGACTTAAGTGTCATGTCATTTTACACTCACCTTTCGTCTGCGTAACAAATATAAATTCACATAAGAGTTTTCTCTTGTTTCTTTAGAAATTTCTTTCTTAAAAATTGTTGTTGAAACAATTAATGCTGTTCTGACTTACCATTTCGATGCTGTTGTGAGTCTGATTAACAAGACATAATTTGGACCAATTGATGCAAATTCATAAATTTGCTAGTGGATGGTCTAATTTGATATAAAATATTGTGATGAAAAAGGATCTTGGGTATATGTAATATGTTACCAGAGAACAAACTGGTTCAATGTCTTTAAGCGAATCGCGCACGATAAAAGTGATCAGAGAAATGCTGTATCAAGGATGCGTATGCGTTCTTTTTTTTATATTACTGATCATCATAATTTTGTTTTCGACCTTACTTGAGTTCGGTTTGACGCAGCTCTAAATTCTTCTCTATTCTGAGCTAGTCTAAAAACTTAAATCTCTAATAATTTGACTAATATTGCTTTGTCTAGGTCTTCCTACTCTATTTTTATTTGGTAGTCTATAATCTAAGACCTTACTAAATAGTCCCTCATGTCTTAACTGGTGCCCTATAATTCTGGCTCTTCTGACCTTTAATTGTTTCCACATACAGGGTTCCTCGCCTATCCTTCTATAAACTTCCTCATTTGTTACTCTATCTGTCCAACTAATCTTTAACATTCTTCTATAACACCAAGTTTCAAGAGCTTCTATGTTTTTCTTATCTACCTCTTTAATTGTCCAAGTCTCACTACCGTATAATAGAACGCTCCATACGTACGACTTTAAGAAACATTTTGTATTATCTAAACTAATACTATTAGCTAGTAGTAAGTCTTTCTTTTTTAAAAACATTTTTCTAGCTTGAGCTATTCTAGCTACTATATCCACTCTGCTACGTCCGTACTTTGTAATTATACTACCTAAATAGCAAAATTCATCTACCTCCCCTAGCTCGGTATTATGTATTTTTAATTTTGGTTTAGAACTAGGCTGTATCTCACTTGTCATTATCTATGTCTTTTATGAGTTAATTCTCATACTATAGTTACTATGTAGTATCTCATCTAAAATATTTAAAAACTCTTCTAACTCTTTTCTAGACTCTGCTATAATGGCTACATCTTCTGCAAAACGTAACATGTCTATTTTCTGCCCCTGCACACTAATACCTATCTCTGTTCTCTCTCTAGTTAAGTTTAAAGCTTCCTCAATATAGACATTAAAAATTCAGGGAGAGAGTATACAGCCCTGTCTAACACTGTAAAGTATGTAACCTTGTAACTCTTATAGTTGTTGGACTCCCTTATCAGATCGGGTTTCTTGTTGATTAAAACAAGAAAGTGGAATGCACCTTATACCTCGTATACCTCTGTAATATAATAAAGAAAACTAACTTTATTCTACCTTCGTTAAGTTTAATGTGCATCCAACACAAAAAATTCCGTTACTACAAGGGTAGACCTTATTATCAGGGTTGTAATTGGGGTTCTTTGTACTTATTCAAGCGTATAATCGGTCTACAGTTTTCTAACTTGCATATTTTATTAATTCTGCGGGTATATCGTCTATTCCCGGTATTTCGGTATTTAAGAGTGACAGAGACCGTAGAAGTTATTATGACACTCTAAAAGACACTACTGCGATGTGGAAGACAACGGGAAACCATCATATTACCTCCTAAGTACATGCGTACTGAAAATGTTTCAAAGTGATGCACTCCTCTGAGGTAAAAGATTCCGAAGTCCCTCATTCAGATCTCCAGGAGGGACAACTTCGGAGGATGTGATCGCCAAGTTTAAAAGAAGAGCAGAGAACATTTTCTGAGTCGGAGCGTGGAATGTCAGAACTATGAAGCAAGTAGGTAAGTTAGACAATCTGAAACATGAAATGTATGGGTTAGCATTACACATAGTAGGGAATAGCGAAGTCTGATGGGTGGGTAGGGTGTTGAGAGCGGAGATTTTAGAGTAATTCATACAGTATTAGAGAAAGGAAATTCAGATGTGGGAAGTAATGCGGAACAAGATAGGACACTATGTAGAAAATTACTTACAAAAGAACGAAAGGGCACTCATTGTTAGCTTAAAATCTAAATACATGCCCACCTCTAGTTGCACTACATTTGACTTTTTTCCAATGCTCCACCTGAAGGTGTTACATTGGCCAGGAAGTGAATTCCTTTATTGGGAAAATTTTGAATTTTGTGAAACCCTTGCTGTTTCAAGTAAGGTAGGGATCTTTAAGTTGCGTGACAACACTTACACATGGGGGCTCCATTATACCTCTCACTTAAACGAGGGCGTATTCTTATTAAACATGTTCGCCTAACATTTTTTAAGCGGACCATGTCAGAATTCAAATCCGGGACCTGGGTCATAGTAGTCACACGCAAACCAACTACGCTACGGAGCCCCGCCTCCTTCTAGCTACAGTGAGGAGAAGGTAGAAGTGATCTACAAAGATATCGAAGACATACTAAAATGCGTAAGAGGACGTCAAAATTTAATAATTACGGGAGATGTTAATGCAGTAGTAGACGAGGGCAAGACAGGACCTGAAGTAAATTTATTTGGTTTAGGCACGAGAAATGACAGGAGAAATAGTCTCGTAGAATTTGGTGACAAAAACGATTTAACTATCACAAACACATTATTTCAACATCATGCCAAAAAACGATACACCTGGAAGTTGCCAGGAGACATAAAGAGATTTCGAATAGATTACATTCTTGTTCAGCAACGGTTTAGAAATCAAGTAAAAGACTGTAGAAGCTACCTAGAAGGAGATATATACACTTACTACAACATAGAAATTATGAAAGCCGTGCTTAAATTTAAAAATTTTAAAAAAGGAACGAAAAGGGCACTTTCACTTTGAGAAACTAAAAGATAAATATAACCACAAAAGATTTGAAAAAAAGACAAACGAAGTTCTGAAAGTTATTAGGAAAGTTTCGAATACTAAGGAAGTAGAAATAGAATGGTATAACGTTAAATCCAGCTTAGATATGGCTGCTAGAGATATTCTGAGGTATAAACAAGAAGAAAATATGAAGCCTTGGGTAGCAAACGATATTTTGAATTTAATTTAGAAGAAACGCGAAACTACAAAAACAGACCAGACGGAGGAACATAGAGACACAAAGTCATTAAATGGAAAATTATTTACAAATTCAGGATGCTAAAGAACAAAGGATTGATGAAAAGTGTAGAGCGGTAGAAACTAAGATGGAAATAGAAACAACAGACGAAGCATATTAACTAATTAGAATATCTTAGGGATATAGAACCGCATAACAAAAATATAAAGGACGCGGGAGGAAACATCATTATAGAAAATGTAGAGCAAGTGGTTAGATGGCAAAAATATATATGGAATTTGTATGTGTTTTTATCGACCAACGGCGATTTAAAACAATTAATCGATTAAAAATACACTAACCTGTAATGGTCGCCAGTTGTGCTGGTATGAAAATCTTAGTGGACTGTAATCTGCGTCTTGCACGACCGCCGTAAACTGCATAAACAAAGTTCACTATTCTTGAAATGTTTTCACCAATGAAAACTCCATGATCAAAGCACACCGAACTGATTGTACGGTCACTCCCGTTGCCAAGTTAATAATGCACTGTTCGATGCTCGACTTCGACTGTCCACGAACACAAAAAGGCACTTGCGCGCACACTTTTCAATATCCAAGGTTGTATATATTTGTTATAGGATAGGATACAAGGGAAGGAACTTTGATAATGTAAATATCAAACCAAAATAATATAAAGTGATCGTATGTCATCAAAAATGCTATAAAATGCATAACATACCGCCCACCAAAATAAGATTGAAAACTTATTTTAACCAATGTAATTAAGTATATACAAATGCGTAATACCACAAAAAATTAAATAATAAATAATGCGTAATTCCACCAAGAAAAAAAAGAATTATTGAGAAAAAAAATAATTTTTCCTTTGTTATGTGTCCTCTAATGGGAGAGCACACAATTTGACCAAAGGTCGTTTAATAATGCCGTTTGCAGTTTGAACCTGCGCCACTCTGATGACATTATCTGTACCAGGATTCAAGTGGGTAATGCGTCCCAGTCGCCAATGTAATGGAGGAGTATTGTCCTCCTTAATTAGGACCAATGTCCCAATCTTAACAGCGGGAAGAGATGAAAACCATTTAGTTTTTTGCTGGAGAGTATGTAAGTACTCGCTATGCCAACGGCGCCAAAAAGATTGTTGGATTCTCTGAATGAGTTGCCAACGATCTAAAAATGACAATTTCAGGTCCAAAACATTTGGGTCAGGAAGCACTGAAACTGGTTCGACTCCTAGGAAATGACACGGTGCCAAATAAGAAAAATCTTGAGGATTTGTACTCAATGAACGCAAAGGACGAGAATTGAGTATGGCCTCAATCTGAATTAATACGGTATTGAATTCCTCATACGAGAGAATTTGAGCGCCGATAACCTTGTTGAGATGTCTCTTAACTGACTTGATGCCAGCCTCCCACAACCCTCCAAAGTGAGGGGACGACGGGGGATTGAAAATAAATTTAATACCCTCTGCGGTAGCAACATGTTGCATAAGTTCTGCCAGTTCACGGGCAGCACCAGTGAAATTTGTGCCGCAATCACATTAAATTTTGGCACATTTACCACGACGAGCAACGAAACGCCTCAATGCCGCTATAAAGGCAGATGAGGACAAATTCGAAACTAGCTCTAAGTGCAGAAGCCTTAGTTCCAAAACAAACGAACAAACAAACATAAGCCTTTAATGACTTTGAACCACGAGTGCGGCTCATGGTATTTGCGAAGGGTCCACCAAAATCAACCCCAGTGTGGAGAAAAGCTTTACCCGAAATGGTGCGGGTTGCTGGTAGGTCACCCATAGGGGGGATAAGGAATTGGTTTTATACGAAAATAAATGATACATGCCTTTAGACATTTTCGAACAGCCTTTTTTGCGGCCAAAATCCAAAAATTTTGCGTTAAAAGAAATTGGGTTGTTCTAAGACCAGGATGAAAATATTTTTGATGACAGTCCAAAATAACGAGATCTGTCAAACGATGAGTACGGGGTAATAGGAGTGGAAATTTTTCCCCATAAGGTAAATTTGAATTTCGAAGACGACCGCCCACCCTGAGTAAACCATGTCTGTCCAGAAATGGGTTAAGGGGTCTAAGCTGTTTGCTAATGGTTCTCCCTTTTTTAATATTCTCTATGTCCTTGTAAAAGAATTCTGATTGAACTCTTTTAACCAATAAATTAAGTGCAACTTGTTGTTGCTGACTTGAAATGATTTGCGATGCGTTTGAAACGATATCCACGGGGGTTCTCAAAATGCGAATGAAATGAAGGACATAACATATAATGCAACAAACTTTATTTATATCAGAAAATTTGTTTATTAAGAGATCAAGAAAATGATCCGAAATGATAATATTCAATGAGATAATTTTCTTTTCTAATAACTATAAGTTTTGTATGCCCGTCTTTGTGTTAAAGTTGAGAGGCGCGAATCGATCGCTTTTTGGGATTTGCGTCCGAGGGTTTCGGGGTTGAGGGCGCGGACGGGTGGTGGTTAGGTGGAGATTTTTTGCGTGCTTAGGATAGGCCGGTTTTTATGGCGGAAAACCGATAACTTGCGGAGAAATAAGGATTTTCCGGGAAAAGATTAATTTGAAGCGACGTATTCGTTAACGTGTTAAAAAAGCTTGGATCCCTCAAAAAAATCCGATCTAAAAACCGAACCAGTCGTGCGACGAGGCCGGGAACTGTTCCGTTGACGTTAGTACGAGAGAGAAGAAAGATCGAGTTGGTTTGGAAAATTCGTATTCGGGCGTTAACAAATTTCTAATACAACGCTATTCGTATTCTAAAAACTGAATAATTCACCATTTGCGGGCTACCACTGCAGTTTTTTCTTAAAACACTTACTACAAATTGTATAATTTATTCGACAAACGTCAAAATCAGGTAACGATCACCAACGGAAAAGTACGAGCGTGTACCTTCAAAATCTATGCTAACATACTTCCTTTCGAATTTCTGGAATTTTCCATTACAATTCAACCAATATGATTTAGAAGTACCGTTACTTGATTTAAATTATAGGAAAACGTCGCTTTTCCACATACGCTGGCTATTTATTTCAAAAATAATAAATTTTTCATTTTGGCGTTTCTTCACGATGATAGCCGAGCATTTTCAATAGACCGTGATTTGGTCAGAATTCGGTGTATTTCGTGTTTGGTCCGCTAAATTGAAAGTAATTCAGGGTAATTAAAAGTAATTGAAAGTATACTACTAACCAATTTACAAATACTGACACCTCCATAGCGCGATGCTATGATATCTGGCTACCAAGCGTAAGTTTAATGGTTCAATTCCCAGTTCCATTTACTTTTTTTAATTTTTTCGTCAACTTTATAAACAACCATCTGCATTTATTTTATTTATTAGTATGCATAAAAAGAATCACATCATTTCTCATACGCTGTGCAACGGTCTATAGTGTCTATAATTTATAAAATCTAACTTACACTTACTCTAAAACTGTTTAAAAAAAAACCGACTTTCCTGGAATTGTCAAAGTTATTGGAAAAAAAAAAGCTTATGCATTACATAACGTACGAACAATTGAAACAAAAAACACGAAGCGCGTTCACCGGCAGCAACAACATGTCGGTTACCGTTGGTGCGAGAAAGATGTATCATCCAATTAATTTTCTAAGTTACTCTTACGCCTTTAAAACATTTCTAATATACATCATTAAACACTAACCGTATCCTACAACCTGAATTCTTAACACTTTGCAAACTGCTACTGTGGTTTTCATAAAACTTTCATTAAAATTGGTACAATTGTTTCGGGATACGCAACAACAGATTCATCTAACACACACATACATACTAGATTCAATGTGTAGTTTTCAATCTTTTTCCTTATTTAACATACAACATTTACTATATATATAAAAAGCTGGATTAATTTAATATCTCATTAAATGATACCCACTTTAAGAAAAATTACATAGTCCATAACGTTAACGTCGCTTTATCGTTATTTATTTAACCGAGTTTTATCGTAATACTACAGCAAATTTAACATCATAAATTGCAGTTCATCACTTATACATATTACATACGCAGAACATATTACATACACAGAACATATTACCTACACATAACATATTACATACACAGAACATATTACATACACAAAACATATTCCAATAGTAGATTCACATCTATTCAAATATTTAACATACACTATTTGCTGTATCTAGAAAGCTGGAATAAAATTATCTCTATTTAAATGTCCCCTTTAAAAGAATACATATCCTCTATAACTTTCACTTTGTAATACATCAAAAAACAAACATAAAAACCAATTCTCAAGAATCCGTTCGCGTATTCAACTTCAACATTTATAGTCACAAATACAAATACATATACTTCTTTAATTATCCACTAACAAAACCTCTACGAATGGAAGAGCTTAACACATTTGCTTCTTTACTGTACGAACTCAAAAAGATTTAGAAGAATTTTAAACTTACTCTAACATGCTATTCCGGGAATTGTTTTCGTTTCAACTTCTACTTAAGCACCTATATTGCTTTCTGCTTTTTAGAACTATTGCTGCAAACAACCTCACGTATTGTTTATTAATTTTGGATAACAAAAAAAATTTTGTTCTAATTATTCCAATTGCCCTATTTCAAAATTAACTACTCTTAAACGATACGACAACTACCAACCGGCGTTATTTAGTGGAAATTCAATAATCCTTCGAAATTGTTCTACTCCATTCTCATTTATTCTACTGCATTCTCATTTGTTCTGCTACATTCTCATTTCTTCTACTACATTCTCATTTCTTCTACTGCATTCTCATTTGTTCTACTGCATTCTCATTTGTTCTGTTCTTTCTGCATTGCTCTACATTGTTGTGCATCGTTATGCTTCGTTATGCATCGTTATGCATCGTTATGCATCGTTATGCATCGTTATGCATCGCTATGCAACGTTATGCAACGTTATGCATCGCTAAGCATCGTTATGCATCGTCATGCATCGTTATGCAACGTTATGCATCGTCATACGTCGTTATGCATCGTTCCATATCGTTCCGAATCGTTCCGCATCGTACCGAATCGTTCCGCATCGTTCCAGAACGTTCAAAATCGTTCCATATCGTTCCATATCGCTCCATATCGTTCCATGTCGCTCCATATCGTTCCATATCGTTCCAAAACTTTTCATACCGTTCCGTATCGTTCCGAATCGTTCCGTATCGTTCCGAATCGTTCCGAATCGTTCCGTATCCTTCCGTATCGTTCAAAATTGTTCTACTACATTCTCATTTGTTCTGATTCGTTCTGCATCGTACTGCATCGTACTGCATCGTACTGCATCGTACTGCATCGTTCTAAAACCTTCTAAGTCGTTCGAAATTGTTTCAGCACCTTCTGAATCGTTATACAACCTTCTGAAACCTTCTACAACCTTTTCCATTCTTCTGCACCCTTTGGCAACCTTCTACAACCTACTACAACCTTCTACAACCTTCTACAACCTTCTGCAACCTTCTACAACCTTCTACAACCTTCTACAACCTTCTACAACCTTCTACAACCTTCTACAACCTTCTACAATCTTCTACAACCTTCTGCAACCTTCTGCAACTTTCTGCAACCTTCTGCAACCTTCTGCAACCTTCTGCAACCTTCTGCAACCTTCTGCAACCTTCCACAACTTTCTACAACCTTCTACAGCCTTCTACAATCTTCTACAACCTTCTAAATTGCTCTTAATCGTTCTAGAACCTTCTCAGTCGTTCTTAATCGTTCTACATCGTTCTAAATCGTTCTAAATCGTTCTAAATAGTTCTAAATCGTTCTAAATCGTTCTAAATCGTTCTAAATCGTTCTAAATCGTTCTAAATCGTTCTAAGTCGTTCTAAATCGTTCTAAATCGTTCTAAATCGTTCTAAATCGTTCTAAATCCGATCGATTCTCCAACGTAATTTTGACAAACCCTACTTGAGCAAAGTGGTCTTCATCCGATTGATTCCCCGGAGTGATTTTGACAAAGTCTACTTGGGCAAAGTGGTCTTGCTCCGATCAATTCTCGCAAGTGATTTTTAAAAATCTACTTGGACGAAGTAGTCTTCATCCGGTCCACACTTCGAAGTGATTTCAAAAAAGTCTACTTGGTCGAAGTGATCTTGATCCGATTGATTCTCCGAAGTGATTTTGACAAAGTCTAACTACAGCAAAGTGGTCTTGCTCCGTTCAATTCTCCGAAGTGATTTTGACAAAGTCTACTTGGGCGAAGTGGTATTGATCCGATCAATTCTCGCAAGTGATTTTTAAAAATCTACTTGGACGAAGTAGTCTTCATCCGGTCCACACTTCGAAGTGATTTCAAAAAAGTCTACTTGGTCGAAGTGATCTTGATCCGATTGATTCTCCGAAGTGATTTTGACAAAGTCTAACTACAGCAAAGTGGTCTTGCTCCGTTCAATTCTCCGAAGTGATTTTGACAAAGTCTACTTGGGCGAAGTGGTATTGATCCGATCGACACTTCGGAGTGATTTCGGCAACGTCTACTTGGGCTAAGTGGTCTTGATCCAATCGACACTTCGAAGTGATTTCGGCACGTCTACTTTGGAGAAGTGGTCTTGCTCCGATAGGCGAAGTGATCTTGATCTTGATCTTGATCTTGATTCAATCGCTTCCTAGGAGTTATTTCGACAAAGTCCATTTTAAACGGAGTGATCTTGGTCCAATCGGCTCCCAGAAGTTATTTTGACAAAGTTTGCCAGGATTTTGTGGCAAGTTTCTAGGCTTTAGTGGCAATTCTCTAGGCTTTTGTGGCAATTTTCTGGGTTTTTGTGGCAATTTTATGGGCTTTTGTGGCCATTTTTCTAGGTTTGTGGCGATTTTTTAAGCTTTTGTGGCCATTTTTTAAGCTTTTGTGGCAATTTTCTAGGCTTATGTGGCCATTTCCTAGGCTTTTGTGGCCATTTCCTACGCTTTTGTGGCAATTTCCTAAGCTTTTTCTAATACTATTTGCGCTTCTCCAAAGATTCTTCTACAAACACAACAAACATAGAAACTTGGTGAAACCGAAATTCTAGCTCAATGTTACCAAAATTTAAATGTCTTTATTAACGACTTTTCAAAACCATTGTCAATAACATTAAATCTTAATTGCCGAGATATGCTCTGAACTTGAGAGAGAAGGGCGCAGAGAGTGTAAGGGCGCAGAGAGTGTAAGGGCGCAGATAGTGTAAGAGCGCAGAGAGTTTAAAGGCGCAGAGAGTGTAAGGGCGCAGTGAGTGTAAGGGCGCAGTGAGTGTAAGGGCGCAGTGAGTGTAAGGGCGCAGAGAGTAGTAAGGGCGCAGAGAGTGTCAGGGCGCAGAGAGTGTCAGGGCGCGGAGAGTGTAAGGGCGCAGAGAGTGTAAGGGCGCGGAGAGTGTAAGGGCGCAGAGAGTGTAAGGGCGCAGAGAGTGTGAGGGCGCAGAGAGTGTGAGGGCGCAGAAAGTGTGAGGTCGCAGAGAGTGTGAGGACGCAGAGAGTGTGAGGACGCAGAGAGTGTGAGGACGCAGAGAGTGTGAGGACGCAGAGAGTGTGAGGACGCAGAGAGTGTGAGGGCGCAGAGAGTGTGAGGGCGCTCAAAGTAGTCCCGTAGGGACTACAAACCGCTTCTAGTCCAAATCCATAGATGCTGAATGTATATCAGAAAATTTACTCACAGGCCAATCTGATTGTGGCAAGGAAAGCCAAATAGGACCGGACCACCATAAACGATGCTCTACTAAATCCGTAGCTAGTAAACCCCGAGAGGCGCAATCCGCTGGATTATCTTGAGACTTGATGTGGTTCCAAGACCCAGGAGGAATTCGATCTTGAATGTGTGAAATTCTATTACTAATGAAAGTTTTCTAATGGTAAGAAGGCGATCGAATCCATGCTAAAGCCACTGTAGAATCTGACCACGCATAAATTGATAACTTTAGTCGAACCTTGTAAATATTGAACAAAAATTCGATCAAATCTGATAGAAGTACCGCGGCAGATAATTCTAGCCGAGGCACAGAAATGCGTTGAGTCGGTGCAACCCTTGATTTTGCACATACCAAAGAAACTTTGATATTACCATTTGTGTCTACCACTCTGAAATAAGCTACTGCGGCGTATCCTTGTTCGGAGGCGTCGCAAAAGCCATGCAACTGAAATTCCAGACAGTTATCAGACAAAATCCACCGAGGAATTTTCACTTTAGACAATTCTGATAATTGATCAAGGTAATCCTTCCATTTGACAGTGACATCAACAGGAGGGTCGTCATCCCAATCGATGCCCCGAATCCATAAATATTGAATAAGGTGTTTTGCAAAAAATACCAACGGCGTCAACAAGCCCAAGGGATCAAAGATCCGCGCTATTTCTGAAACCATGTGTCTTTTAGTACAAATCCGATCCACCGGATTTACTACATAAAAAAATTCGTCCGATGACGGATGCCACTGAAGGCCCAAAATTTTTTGCGAGAGATTAGTTGAATCTTCGAATAAAAATGTCTGTTGATACCTAGCCGATTCAGGTACTACCTTAATTACGTCATATACGTTACTGTTCCATTTACGCAACGTAAATCCGCCCAACAAGCACAGTTTGTCTAATTCCAAAATCAATTGTTGAGCTTCTTTGACCGATTGTGACCCGGTCACGACATCGTCAACATATGTGTCGAGTTCCAAAGCCTTAGCAGCTAAAGGAAATTTTGATGATTTAACACGCGCCAATTCTTGGATCACACGCAATGCCAAATATGGTGCTGATTTGACACCATAAGTTACTGTAATTAGTACAAAATCTGAAATAGGTTCTGTAGGATTAAACCTCCAAACAATTTTTTGAAATTTCCGGTGTTCCGGAAAAATCAGAATTTGTCGATACATCTGTTTGATGTCTGCGGTGAAGACAATCGGATGTAAGCGAAAATGCAAAAGTAAAGCCAAGATATCCTTTTGTAAGGAAGGACCGGCAAGCAAATGGTCATTAAGAGACCCACCAATGAGAGTAGTTGCCGAAGCGTCAAAGACTACCCTTAATTTTGTTGTGTTACTTTCTGGTTTAATAACCGCATGATGCGGAATGTAATATTCTGTCGAATGATGCGATGATTTTTTCATGCTAGAAGGAATGAGTGATATGTGGCCACTTTGTAAATAATCTTGTATAAACTCCCTGTACATTGTATACAGTGGAGGGTCTTTTTGTAGACGACTTTCTAATGCCAAAAACCTACAAAGTGCTACTTTCCGAGAATCCCAAAAAATGGGTTCCGGACCATTAAACGGTAGTGACACTATAAAACGACCCTGCTCGTTTCTGGTGTGTGTTGCCAAAAAATGCTGCTCACAAGCTTCTTCTGCAGAAGAAACCTTGTGGACATCTGGAATTCCAGCTCCCACAACCGACAAATTAGAGTATCCAGGGGTTCTATTAGTACACATAATGATGTACTATCTGCTGCAGGAGAAATGATTTTTCCTGTAAGAACCCAACCAAATTTTGTATAAATCGCGACTGGTTCGTCTGCGGTTCCCATACGAGTGTCATTTAACAATAAGTGTGCAAAAACATCTGCACCCAAAAGTAAATCAATTGTGCCTGGTTTATCAAAATCAGGATCAGCCAACGGCAAGTCCGCTGTATGCGGCCAATGGTTGGTATTTAATTGCACTGCAGGCAATTTACCACATATATTTTGTAGAATATAAACATGTACATCAAATTGGGGATGTATTTTATCCCTAGGTCTAATTTTGCAAGATAAAACTCCCGAAATGTGTGAGGAAGCTAAACCTAGACCTTCCACTTTAATGGCAACGTTGAATTTTTGTAAGCCAAGTCGCTGACGACAAGTTTCCGTCATAAAACTTTCTATACTGCCGTTGTCCAACAATGCTCTTACCTTTTGAATCTTCCCGTTCCCATCTCGAATTGCAATAGTTGCAGTTGCCAACAATGTGACGGTTTTCGAAAAATGCGTTGAAAATAAACTGCTAGTACTTGATGTACTTTCCCATGGTTGATTTGACTGTAGTGCGGGCGCGTTATTAACACATTGATCCGTCAATGATTTTTGGTTTGTAAAATGTATCAATGTGTTATGTGGTTTAGCGCACTTTCTACAAACAGATTTTGAAGAACATTTCGTGGCTCGATGAAGCCCCGATAAACAATTAATGCAGAAATTTGTCTGCTTAACAAAGTCGTAACGCTCGTGAGGCGTCTTATCAAAAAAATTCTGACATTGATATAAAGCACGTTTGCCTTTACAATGAATGCAACTTTTGCTGTCTGATATTGTCACCAATGAAGTTTGATATTGAGATTTTGTATAAATTCCAGTAGGTTTATCAAAATCTGTAGATTTATTATTTGTTTTAGACTGTTTGGTCATACATAAACTGCTAACTTCCAAGGCTTTAGAGTGCCTTTCAACAAATGTTTTTAATTGCCTATATGTGGGAATCAAATTTAAACCGACAACATTGGTTTCCAATTCAAATAATTTCAAAAAGTCGTTATCCAATTTTTTAGATAACGTACGAAACTGAAACATGTCCAAAACATCTACCTTAGCTTGCTCTAAGCATGCCAAATTTTCATCAAAGCAATTTATGAGAGCTCTAAGCTCTTGATGAGAATTATGGTTGGCCTTTGGAGCATTTTCCAAAGCCGCAAAATGTGAGTTTACCAAAAGTCACTTGCTTTCATACCTTTCAACCACGGTATCGTAAGCCAACTTAAAATTATCCCCTGTAATAGGTAAATGTTTAATTAAACCTTTAGAATCTGAATCTAATGCGTCCAGCAAGAAATAAAATTTCTCTACGCTTAATAAATTCTTGTTGTCAACAACAAGATTTTTAAAAAGCTCATTAAAATGCATAAACTCTGAAATCTTGCCAGAAAATTTTGGGATCGATATCCGAGGAAGTCTTATGTTAGACACGCTTGTTAATTGAGAAAACTCTTGTGTGTTAGCAAAAATATTTTCTTTCTTGATTTTGGATAAATCAAGCTCCATTTGTGCTCCACTATTTTTTATTGAAATGACTAATCCATTCATGCTGGATTTCAAACTTTTAATTTCGTCCAGATTTTCTGCGTCTAGAGTGCACATTTTGTACGCACTATCTATCTCATGTTTGAGATCGACAGCTGATTGCGTTAGAATTTGAGCCAAAACTAAATTTTGCTCTGTTGAGTCCAAGTTAGACGTTTGATCAAAAAGCGAACGAAACTGTTCAATAGCCAATTTTAAATCTAGGATAAACCGTTCGGTAGAAATTTTCTTGGTAGCCATTGTAGCTACTAAAATGCCCATATATGTTATAAGGAATTGTTTTGAAATAAATGCCAATAAACCAAAGACAAAAATTTGCCTTTTAATTTTAAAAATTACATAAATAATTTTTAACCAAGAACACAATGTTCACCATTAAAATATCTATATCAATTATAGATATTCAAACACCTTGTATGAGGTATTGTTTGCAATGAATACGAATAAATTAAAGACAAAAATTTGTCTTTAACAAATCAAATTAATTATGTAATTTACAATGTTTATCATTTCAATGAGTATCGGTGCTAAATTGTAACAATTATCAACAACTTTTATACGAATTAAATTGACACCAAAATCAATAATGTTCGCAAACTTGTGTTGAATGCGCGAGCAACTTTTATGTCGTTAGAACTACGTCGTTATCCGAAACAACAGGTTGAAACTGCCGGCTTTCTGACCTCGAATTTTATTATTTGAAATGAATGCACAGGTGTTCTTAAAGCGGTATCACACTTGTAAAAATTGAACCACATTGATTATTTTCAACACAAATACCATTGAATATTAAATTAATGCGATTTAAATTGAAATTATAATAATTTAAAACCATGAAATCCAAAGAATAGCAATGCGTTTTGTTTTGTAATAAAATATTTATGCAATAAACGAGATGTTATCTGCGGTAAGGATTGTTAAGATGAAGGAACGTGCAGGAAAAAAATATGTTATATGGCTCAGAAGGATCAAAGAAATGTATGTGTTTTTATCGACCAACGGCAATTTAAAACAATTAATCGATTAAAAATACACTAACCTGTAATGGTCGCCAGTTGCGCTGGTATGAAAATCTTAGTGGACTGTAATCTGCGTCTTGCACGACCGCCGTAAACTGCATAAACAAAGTTCACTATTCTTGAAATGTTTTCACCAATGAAAACCCCATGATCAAAGCACACCGAACTGATTGTACGGTCACTCCCGTTGCCAAGTTAATAATGCACTGTTCGATGCTCGACTTCGACTGTCCACGAACACAAAAAGGCACTTGCGCGCACACTTTTCAATATCCAAGGTTGTATATATTTGTTATAGGATAGGATACAAGGGAAGGAACTTTGATAATGTAAATATCAAACCAAAATAATATGAAGTGATCGTATGTCATCAAAAATGCTATAAAATGCATAACAGAATTTATATGCAGAACAGGAATGGGATATTGAAGAGGACGACGTAGGATAACCTGTACTTAGAGATGAGTTTGAATTAGCATTAAAGTGTCTGAAATAATAAGCACGGAGTATAGATTAGGTGCCCACAGCAAATCTAAAAATCTCTGGACAAGCAGTGACAGAACGTCTGCTCCAACTTATAAGTTATACGTATGAGACTGGAGGGATGCCCAAAAATTTCAAACTTAACACCGTAGTCACTATACCAAAAAACAAATGTGCGGATAGATGTAAAAGCTTTCCAACAATAAGATTGACATACGTTTGACCATTTTAGCTTTAAAGGTGTTAGTGGAAAAACAACAGGAAAAAAAGAAAGAGTGTATATAGGGTTTGCAGCTCTGGAAAAAGCATTCGAGAATGTAAAATTGGAGAAATAATCGAAATACTCAAAATGATTTCAATGAGTTATAGGGGTGGACGAATAATACATAGCTTACACAAAGAGCAAAACAGCGGTAATAAAATTAGAGCAGGAACGTTGTGAAATAAACATATGGAAATGGGTGAAACAGGAATGTGCCCTATCCTTGTTAATTTTTAACGTGTATATCGAAGAGGTAATGAATACTGTCAAATGCAGAAAAACATTTGGAATTCTTATGCAGGGACAAACGATTGATATGCTTAGATTTACAGACGATATAGCGGTATTTGCATCTAGCAAGGAAGAATTAGAAGCAGCTCTTAATGAAATGGAAACAGTACCACCACAAGGATACGGTATAAAAATTAACAAAGATAAAACTAAAGTATTAATATGTAAAGCAAGGGTAAATAAGTCAAAAACCAGAATACAAATAGAAAACGAGAACTTACATGAGGTTAAAGATCTCCGCTACCTATGAAGTCAAATAACACACGATGGAAAGGGCGCAAAAGATATGAAACAAAGATTAGCACAAAGTCGTAATACATTTAGCAGGAAAAAGCAACTACTATGTTCAACGATAACAAATTATAGAAACAAGGAAAAGATTGCTGAAAACATATATGTGGAGCACAGCACTATACGGCTGTGAAACGTGAACAGTAGGAGGAGCGGACAAAAATGTTAGAAGCCTCTGATGTGTGGTGCTACAGGCGTATGATGAAGATATCATGGACAGAAAAAGTTAAGAACAAAGAGGTTCTCGAAATGGTAAGGGAAGAAACAAATATGTGGAAAACGGTAAAAAATAAGAGAGATAAGATGATAGGACACATACTAAAGCATGAGGCATTAGTGCGTAATATATTAGAAGCAGAGGAAAGAAAGAAGAAAGGTGGAGATAGATCTACATTAGATTATTGCACACAGATAGTGAAAGATGTAGACTGTGAGAATTTCAGCAAAATGTGTAGGCTAGCTCAGAATAGAAAGCACTGGAGGTACGCGGCTAACCAGTTCTAGGACTGAAGACCTAGTTAGAAAGAATATACTCAAAAACAACTACACGACTAAAATCAATAAATCTGTGAACTTAGAATAATAATAAAGAACGGTAGAAAATTGAATTAAAGAATTTTAAATTATTATGCTCAGCTACAGCTGGTGACTGTTAATACAAAATTGTTAATATATCGAAAGGCTTTTTAAATATATTGATGTTAGTCTCAACAGAAAGAGGAGAGTCTAGCAAATAAGCTCCCACACATTATACATTCAAAAAGCATAGCAATACACTTTAAAAATTTTTGGAGCACTATCAGCGTTCAGTAAGTAATTAAATAGACTCATACTTACATGATAATTTTATAGAGTATTTGAACACACCCAACACCCATACGTTAAAAAATATATGAAATAAATCAGATTAGACACGCGTAATCTGTTTCAAGTACGACATAATATTGTTGAATAAAATACGTTATGTAGATTACCCTGATATCTTCTTTGGTCATAAACATATTAAAAATACAATTGCTAACAATGTATATGTCAGTTTTAACAGAAACATACGCAAATAAATATAATGATAAAGATTACAATGTTTTCCTTTCTTTTCAAATATTAATTTCAAAACAGGTACATATTACACACATTGTTTACGGTGATACTGAAAATAGATACCATAGCTGATTCTTATGTTGGGATAGCTACTTTCAATTTGCATGTCGTCGTGAACTGTAAACTAGAATCCTTGGGTTTGTGTGATTATAAAAAAATCTTATATAATCTGTTCTTTGTTCTCAACTTATACCAGAAATTCAGATGCCACTATATTATATTTGCAATACTTCACGTTGCTAAATTCAACAGCAGATCTAGAAAAAAATTCGCGGAGTTACAATTTTGTTTGGACAGTGTGTCGCAAATATATGGGAAAATACTGTTTTTGACTTTAATATACTGATTCGTTCACACAGTTAACTGAAAACCAAAATATGGGTAGTCATTTTAATTTTTAATAACAAAGAATATTGCTGCACTAAAACGTTATTTTACACACACACACACACGCACGCACGCACGCACGCACGCACACGCGCACACACGTTTGCACGTACGTACGCACGCACGTACGCATTCACACACGCATATTCACACCCCCATCCAACCACACACTCACCCACCCACCCACTCACCCACCCACCCTGACTTACTACAGAAGTGCATGATCTACTCAGCCGAGAATTTACTACGCGTCTGAAGGTGATGATCTACAATAAGATTAAGCACATTATAAAACCAGGTTTAAATTTTCTTGATTGGCGTAATCTGACATTGCTTTAATATAAACAGAACCCCTGCAACGGTTTTTCCTTAGAGGCTCCTGCCCCACTCTTGGGCGCTAGTGAGACGAAGTCTTCCGACATAACTAGGGGTCTATTCCTTGGGTAGAGCTATGAGAAATGGAGGGTAAGTCGAAATCTGTTTGTAGGTCAAACTTAATCTAAAACAAATAGGCGCCACCAAGTCCGGACTTATTCAGGATAATGGCATGGCATATTTCTAAGGGCGGACGTGGAGACCCAAAGAAAAAAAAGATCGCCTTTGATGACAAAAACCTGTCTTAATAAAATAAGACGCTGTTCCTGTAAGAAATTATAATAGTTAGGTTAATAAAAAAAGGTGGAACACTATTTGTGTCCCGCAAATATACATAAAGAAGTAGTAAAAAGATATTTTCAATATAAAATTGGCATCAAAATTCTACTCTTAAGGATGTTAGCTTTCTGTGGTTAGGTTTGATCATATTTGATCAAAATAAAAAACTTTAATCTTGAACCAATTATTTAATAAAAAGAATCTCTTTTAAAATAAAATGAATTGCAACAAAAATTTAATTAATAACTGAATTACTTCGTGAATTTTAATTTCAGGTTTATCTAAATTATTCATAATCAAACATTTTACAGTATATTGTAAACTTGTTACACAAAAAAAAACTCCGACCCGTGCAGATCTGTTCAGGCGGTTACATCTAAAAATGTTACTACTCAAGTTTTTCCTTTTTAAATTACATGTACTAGTTTTAGTTTCTAAAAAAGCAGATCACAAAAATACTCTTGTTTACATAACTTGTGCTAAAGCTGTTCGAAGCATTTGATTTCAAAAACACATCTGTCAGCAGTATACTACAGAAAAATGAGTGACGTCAGAACACCTGTTGTTGTTACTAACGATTCATAATGAACCACGCGTGTTGTTTCTCAAAACATCAAATTAGTGAATTTTAATTTCGACACTGGAAATCCAGCTCAGCAATAGTTGAAACTTTTATAATATTCATGCTTTTACACATTAGAACAAATTAACGTGTTTCTAATGTGAAACACCAAGAAAGTACTTAAAGCTAACTACGAACCAAAAACTGCTTTTCTCGCCTTGATGAGGTACTTGTTATTTCATGCGAAGATTACTGCATATAGTGTGAACCAAGCTCATACTAAACAACTTCTACCAAATGGAGTTATTCCACGTGTAGAATCAAATACGGTCACGATACATTCGGCAGCTGCTGCAATCCGGAAATTGAATCACGCTGCCTCACCAAAGTAGCATCTTTACGTTGTATAACAAAGTGGTTTTCTTAAAATTGGTTGAACTTTCTATTTTCAAATTTGCCTTTTTAATTGTAGCATTCCTCACGTCGTATAACAAAGTGGTCTTCATAAAATGGGTTAAATTTCCTATTTTCTAAGTTGCATTTTTAATTGTAGCATTCTTCACGTCGTGCTAAATAAATTATCTCAAATTAAACAAGTTAATAACCTTCATACGATACCAACCGCTATTCAAAGATGTGTCCCGACTCCTCAAAGTTGATACGCAAATTGCCGGCCTGCAGTCTTTGGTACATCTTATCGCTTCTTCCACATATGGCCGACTGATTACAAAACTAGCTCGGGCGACCGAGGCGTCCGAGGAGGGGACTGTCAAACCGAAACGCGCCTGCAAATAGCTGTAGAAGACACAGATATTTAACGACAAATAGAATACCAAAGGACGATGCTGCTTTAACGTATTACCTTAGTTGTTAAATGTATTTTACCATTATTTTAATAAAAGTGTTTTATTATTCTCGCCCTTTTATGAAGGGATTTCTTAATCAAAAATAAAATAGTTACACCCCAAACAGTTTTATGACCCCAAACGTCTACTTTTTATTTGTATATCTTTTCTTGGCCAGTAAATCATTGTACGAGTACAAACACTTTTACAAATTTCAAATAGACATTACTTTAATCTAAGCTCAACTCCTAACAGTTTTAGAACCGCTAGACGTCTACTGTTTTATTTATAAACATTTTCTTATTGTGTATATAATTGGAAAGGCTCAACTTTTTTTAAGTCCCAATCCGACATTACTTTAACCTAGGACCAAACCCTAACAGATTTGCAATCCTTAAATGTATATATTTTTTAAATTTCTAAACATTTTTTTTGCATGTAACGAGTTTGATAGACCCAAATTTTCTTAGAAGTCCGGTTTTTGCTATTAACTTAACATTGAATCAATCCATAGCAAACACAAAAATTTAATAAAGAAAGTGCACTCCCATACAACACCAATTACTGGCAATTATTTTTTTTTATAATAGTCTTATGGAGGTAGTTACTCATCGAGGCTTAAAATGCAAAGTCACATCGCAGAAAATCAATCGCTAAACAACTTCTAATTTTAATTTTTGGATAGATACCATAAAATATATAATATAATGGACATATTTCTACATACAAAGCATAGCCATCTTTTTTATTTTCATTCGGAGTTGCTGTTAACTTATATAATTCGACTCTCATTTCATAACTTAGATTTATATTTGCTTCCTTGTAGTTCTTACATACGGTAACTGCGTAATTTATTAAACTTGTATATATTCTTAAAACTGACTGGTAATTTAAGCTGTAATCCAGTCAGTTTCTTTGTATTACTGTTTCCCAAATAAACGTGCTGCAGGATATTATTAAATTAAAAACAGCACCGCTGCATTTCCCAAGCATAATTTACTGTCATCCAACCAAGTTATACAATCACTTAACACATTGTACACATTACTCACCGTATAACAATTTCCAAGGATGCCTTTAGTCTTCCAGTATCATACCCTTTGGGCAAACTATATCTAAGAGCCTTGCCTAATTGAACATGCCGACCGCTAATTAAATCCGTCATATGGTTCTCTATCTGTTTGTTAGTTATACGCAAAACAACATGTCATTTCCACCTAGTTTAATATTTAGACTAAAATTCAAAACTTTTAATTCCGTAATTTAGTCTGCATTCGAGTGAGTCATTTGTATTTATTACGTTATACAAGTTTTAATTGCCCAATACTAAACTTATTTGGTCTGTTCCTACCACTATCGAATACTAGCTTACATAGAAAAGATTCTACTCAATAGATCAAGAGCTGAAAGATATCGAAGGCATTCAAACAAATTTTTAGATAACGTTGGAAGCGAAAGTGCGGGATAAATCTTCCAAAGCGTTAGCACAGCAATAAATCGTCTTATACATTTTACAAGAAACCGAAAGATGTCGACGACATTCCAACACAGTCCGGGATGCAAAAAATTTTTTCTTAACCATCCCTCCGAGTCTTTACGCTCGAACGAGTCCCGCGATAGGCTTTTTGAAGTTAGGTTACTGTTCGAAATAGATATTATTAATAAAACAACACAAATTACTTAACACGCATATCAGAACAGTCTTGTTTTTTTTGTTGCTAAAGCTACTGCAGACTGTTCTGGTATGCGTGTTAAGTAATTTGTGTTTAGTGTTTTTTAATAATAATATCTATTTCTAACATTAACCTACGTAAGGACTCGTTCGAGCGTAAAGACTCGGGAGGATGGTTAAGAAAAAATTACTGCGTCCGGAATTGGGTAAGCGAGAAACTACAATAATAAGACGAATTTTGCGTGCAAATATGCTAACGCTGCAAAAATATTGTCGTGTACAGATTAGAATCGAGTGACAGCTGTCGAAAAATATTACGAACGCAACCGAATATCGAGTAGGGAGAAAAAACGAAAGTCGTAGACAAATTTTACAAATAAACACGTAAGCACTAAAAAAATATCGCATATAATACACATTTTATACAACCCTTTCTTCAACCTGGTACATATGTTCGGTAGCTACTCTAACAAATTTTCTACTTAACATCTCTTAGTTGCGCCCTACACTAAACACATGTGGAAGGTGTTTATTTCTATTTAATATTTTCCGGTACACATTTTCGAGAACTTTTTATCATAAAAGATCCTACACATTTCTCCTTCTTAACAAGTAATTTTCCTTCTTTGTATAATTTCTTCCCATACTATCCACAATTTCGATGGATTTGCGCCCGGGTACAGAACCAAGGTTTTGAGCGTAGCTTCGCAGGGTTAAAAATTCTAAATCCTAATTTTGAAGTATTTGATGTAATTTTCAGATCCGAGGTTAACTGCAGTTTTGTTGCCTACTAAAACAGAATGAGCATCGTCTTCATAACTATTGTACACACTCGACAACTTTGTGAAATTTTCCATCTTAATATATAAATACATACATATATAATATTCACACGTACAATAATTATACTTACTAATTGAAACCACTACCGATGCACAAGTTCACAGCTTTCACATTCAAGTGCCCTATTTTAACCGTTTTACTGGAATTAATTTGACATAATGTAAGAGGGAAAATAATACCTACAGTACAGGCAACACGATATACTTATAAATGCAGACAACGTGCTTTAGATGTACTGATGTTGTATGGACATGTTTCAACTACGCCATGCTATCGTTATCAAGTTCAAACAATTTAGAATAATGGTTTATACTATTGCCGGATCCAAAATTTCAGGCCCGGATTTGGATCCAAAACCCGGATCTATAATCTTTTAATTGGATCCGGATCCGATCCAATTTTGAACCCAAAGTAGATCCGGATCTAGATTCGGATCCGGATCTTGATTGGGATCCGGATCTTAGTGCTGTCAGAATCCGGATCCAAATTTTCTGATTGGATTTGAATCCGAAATGCGGATCTTTGATCTTTTAGTTAAATTGGAATCCGATCCCATTTTTAATCGAAGGTAAGATCCGGATTTAGATTCGGGCCCGGATATTATTCCGAATAATTTAGATAACGGTTCCGGATTAATATTCCAAATTCGAATCCTTAATCTATTAATTGGTTTCTGATCCAATCCAATTTTGAACCGGAAGCGGAATCCGGTTCCAATACGGATCTGGATATATACGCTCTAAATCAAGATGCTTCTTACAATTCTCGTTATGTAATATACTATTAAGAGTAATAAGTATTGAGCTAATGAAAAAAATATTTTTTTACTTGCTTTATTATAAGGCAAACGGAAAGTAACAAAATAACATTCGTGTGTACCATGTTACTATAAAATAAAATGACTTTCTTTACATGTTAATATTTCATTTCAATTTTCATTTTCATTATCATTTATTGATAACTATACACGGGCCGATGGCCCAACTTAGTTGGACATGCTACAAATTTATTATTTTTCGAGTTAGAAGAAAAGAAACGAAAACAGCGATTCTGTTTGATAAGATAAGAAGTGTGCAACTGAAGCAAATACGTGCGGCGCCAGCGGCGTAATAAAATACAGGAAGTTTAGAACTTTTAGTTTAGGCATAGACCTTTGTCTTTCTTTTGTACCGTGTTATTAACTTACAAAACTTCATACAATGTACCTCGTCTCTCCTTTCTGTTACGTATTGTATAGTTTATTTTATCTGTCAATTTAAAAAGGTTTTATTTAAACCTAAGTCAGTGTGGTAAGTTTTTTTTAACAGTGTTGGCGACTACAGTAACTTAACTGGGAATTAGGATAGTTAAACAAATAACAGCTAGTGCCAGAATCAACTATAAAATTTGGTGCTCCGTTAAAAACATGCCTTTGCATAAAAGTAAAGTGTGGAACTATTTTGAAAAACTTGACTTAATATAATCGAAATGTAACTTGGGTGGAGCACTAATTAAATGTGGAAGTTTTACTGGATCCTTGAAAAAGCACTTATCATCAAGGCATATAAGTGTTTTGATAAATCATAACGATTCGGCAGTAGTCAACAGGGGATGTGACAAAGAAATAGTTGCAGTGGTTGAAGTACAAGCCTCAACCTCGAATTGATAAGTATTATATCATAATACAGCATTTATCTTAGTAAAGCTCTTTTTGTTAATTTACTTTTTATCAACTGAATCTTGCCGTAACCTTTCATATTGAATAATCATCGCGCTGTATTGGAATTTTAGAGTAATCTTTTTTATTTTTTAGCTTAAAGAAGAGTGAGTTCGAAGAGACTGGTGTGGAAATGGTAAGTGTAGTTCAGAATACGCCGGATTCGGAATCTACAAAATCAGCAGAATCCTCAACACAAAAGTTAGCACCGCCGCATCGAAAACGTTTAGCAGTTCAGTCGAAAATTTGTTTGCAACTTTCTACTGCGTCTCCTGCGGTTTCAGAAAAATTACCGGGCAAATAGCAAAAATGATTTGTATAGATTTGCAGCCAGTCTATAGTACAAGACGTTCGTTTTTGTGAATTGATACGCTTACTGTATCCCGACGATGTAATGCCATCACGAGAAACTATTATAAGTAGAATTCATCTTTTGTTGTCCGAACTGAAAAGCATTTAAAATACATTACACGTTTGATTTAAAAATTACGCAAAATATTTCTTTAATATATAAATGTAAAGACTGTTATAAATATTTAAATTTTGAAATAATACTTATATGGTTAAAAAAAAATAATTAATTGAATAAGAATGTTAAATTCAAAATTTATTTCAAAATATGAATTCATATTCGTTCTTTAGGCAGTAATTCAAATTTGAAAACACTTTCTGTTATATCACAGCAGATATACCTAAGATTCAAAGTGCTGTGTTTACAGTTACAAAGTGATTATATACTTACATTTCTTGTTGAATGTAAATTTCTATTCCTTCGTATCAAAACAATATCGGTACATTTATCTAAAGTTTTCGATACAAAATCTTTCACAAAACACGCAAAAAGGCGTGGACATTGTCACGTTTCTACGTAATTATCGTTATAGTTTTTTCAAAACTAATGCGCATATGCTGCGGCCCAATCAGAAATCCGAGATCGATGTCGAAACTGACGATGGTTGGGTGGTTCGTCGAATAAAATTGCACACACACTGCTTTAGAAATCGAATTGAGATTAAAAAGGGGTAAGGAATCATATAAAAACTAAAGGTTTTACGATTTGTCGGGAATTTAGGATGCATAATCAGGTATTGTGATTTATGGCGTGACAACGCTCACAATGGGCAGATGTATAGAAAACGGCTGATGCTTCTCTAAGCTTTCCAAATAAAAGAAATATTTCTAAATTTGTGCGTCGCGGTATAATGAGAATGTCGCCAACGAGTCGATGGCGCCGTGAGGTGCTTTGTTCTCTGCAGCCAGCCTTGGTAATAATTCTTATGTGTACTGACGTATATGTACATTTTTATATATGCATATGTTCATACATCTATGATTCACCAGTTATATGTTTATACATCTGTATGTGTATGGTAAGGTTGAATACATCTATAGAAAAAAAAAACATCATAAATATGATATCGCCAAAGCATACATTTTTATAGATGAATATTTATTCAACGGGAATTACAAAAATAAAAGTTTTCCCGATATCAAATACAACAATTGTCGTCTTCCAAGCGAGTAAATATGTGCTGCGGCCGTGCGTGCGGTACCTTTATCTACTTGGAAGAAGACTATTGTTGTACCTGATACTTGGAAGACTATGGATTTTCATTTGTACATATAATGAACTATGCACTAACGAGGTCTCAGCTTTGGCGGAATAAATCCATTTTATCCCTTTTTGGAGGTGTTTGTACGAATGGAAGACGTAGTACGTTGTGTTTGCTACATGGAAGACAAGTTTTATTTTTATGTTTACATTATAAATAATCAGAGAAAAAGGTTTTACGCTTGGCGGTATAAGTTTTTTCCCAAATTTTTTGCGAGTTTTCAAACCGTCCCATTATGCCCCGTTGTAACATTAAGGTGGAAGTCTGCTGTTTTAATATTCAGTTGCTAAATATAGTTAAAATAAAAAATTTTTAGCCTTGGCGGAATAATGACACGCAATCTGTCGCTGCCTCCCGGACTATTACATCAAAACATTAAAAACCAAAATGCATAGAGATATTAACTGATAAATTACCCACATGTTTCTTCTCTTTTTAGTTTTTACTTAACTTTTTAATACAATGTAAAGGGTGTTCATGTTTGAACACTTTTGCAAGATACTTGCTTATTTTTAAAGATAGAAGGATGCGGTTTTCGCAAGTACGCTTTTATTATGAAACTAGACATGCCGCCAACAAAATTTCCATTGCCCTCTTGGTTTTTGAGATACCGGGTAAAATTGAAAATTATCACTTGGGGGAAATTTCCCGTATCTAGGTTGTCTTTTAACTAATTAGAGAGGTGTCAAGGTATTCTTATAGAACTTTTTCCGTAGAATCCAGTGGCCTAGTTTGTTTCTTTCTGGCACCATCAGTCTTTTAGTTATGAAGCAAAAATGTTTTTGTTTTTAAATAGTACGTCCTTTATATTTTTAATTGAATTAAGCATTTTCTGGGCTTTTCAAAAATATATAATAGTATATATACTTATTTTGAAAAATAACTGAATAAACTACACTTTTCTCAAAATTAATACCTTACTTAATAGTAGGTCATGCGGCCGATGAAAGAAAAGAAATGTTTGCAAATTATTTATTCTGAAAATGTTATAAAGTGGTTTTTGAATAGTTTTGTTTTAATTATCTAACAATATACCTTAATATTTCCCTGAATAATTTGTAATTATAGTGTTTTCAATTTTTCATATAACATAAGTAGTATAACTATGGAGAAGCTGGGACAGCCCTTTTTAAAGGGTCATAAATATCTTGTAAAGGGTGTGTGTATTATGGAAAAGAGAAGTATGTATGTGTGAAGGTCACGTATGTGTAGGTGTGTGTGTGTGTGTTAGTATTAGTTAGGTTTGAGGATAACAATAGTATGGCTATGGAGAAGCTGGCCGGCCCTTTTTAAAAGGATCATAAATATCTTGTAAAGGGTGTGCGTATTATATAAAAGAGAGGTATGTATGTGCAGGTGTGTGCGTGTAGGGTGTAGGGTATGTATGGTTTGTCGGTGAAGTTAATGTGGAAGTCGTGCCGCCCTCATGATAAAAGTGTGTGTAGATATCGATCGGTGGGGTGTGTGTGCGGTGTTGTTGTTGTTTTATTTTCGAAAAGAAAGGTATGTATCGTTATGCGTATAGGTGTGTAGGGGGGCGTGCGTGTTTTAGTCTAAGACGAAATATCGTAAGGGGCGCGCAAGTGGTGCGAACGTGTTTTTGTTTTAAGAGCGTGTTTTCGGGGGGGTGGTGGTCGCGTTCGAGAATAAGTCTGGGTAAATAACCGCAAGGGTTTTTTTTTATTACAGGTGTCGATAAGAAAAAAAATTGCGATGGCCCTTTTAAAAGGGCTGTCTCAGCTTCTCCATAGCTATACTACTGACGTAATCGTATTTTTGCTCAAGATGGTTCGATCGATGACGTGTGCGTGTATTTTTTGCCCTCCGAGAGAGAAGATGATGAAAGTGCGCTATTTAATTCGTATACAAATACGGGGCCACGATTATCTCATCGGACACACGTGCAAGACGTTTCAAGTAATCTTTTAATAATTTGAAAATGTTACACTCGATGAGTCGTAGGCAATTATGATGAAGTATTTAAAATAACGCAGAGATTTCAGATCGTCGGGCAAGAGAAAAAAAAACGGGGTCACGATTATCTCATCGGACACGTGCAAGACGTTTTAAGTAATCTTTTAATAATTTGCATTATATGAACCAAAGCATATACGATGACGAAATCGTATTTTTGCCGAGAAATAAAAAGTGGTCGTAAATTTTGTATAGTATACATTGCATGAAGTGGAAGTTAAATATAAATGATCGAGTATGTTTGTATAATTATTTTTTATTATCGAAGTCGGGGAATCGTTTTTGATTAAAACATTGTATGCATAAAAGATAGCTTCTTGGAACGCGTAAAGAAAATACTGTAGTTCATGCTTACATCATCGTTTTGAATCATTAATTATATAGGAACCCATTATTTTTAACAAATATGGTGTTTATAGATCCTAGAAATATAGACGATTGAGATTTTATATTTTTATCGATGCCAAGTCGGGGAAAATGTCTTAGTTACTTACATCTTTGTATAAAAATATGCCTCATTAATTTTATGCGATTTTCAATATCCGCATAATAAAAGATAATGTTTTAATTTGAATGAGCTTTTTTTGTCGAGACAAGGGCAATGCTATTTAATTCTAATGAATTGCTATCGTTAATGGCTTAATCGTGTATGTGTGTGGGAGGCGGTATTCAGATGCGTAATAAATTGTACGTCATTCGGAGCGATATAAATAGAGGATCCCTTGTAAGGCTTTTTTATCTTGTAAAATATAAGTTTGAGAGTCGTACAACGTGTTTGTCATCGTGCAGCTTGCATTAAAAAACAGGTAATAATTGTAAATATATTTTTTAACTTTATATAATTATATTCGTAATTAGAAAATAAAATATGGACCTAATTAAAAAAATCAATTCAGTAAGCCGCATCGATAGGAAGAAGACAGTAAAAGTCAAAGATCTCGAGCTACAGCGCCCTTATCCGGTTTTAAGCATCAAATCTCTTCAGTCAAAGAAGAATTCGCGGCTCATTCTCGTCGAATTAGAAGAATGCGTTGTGTTCCTTCCGCAGAGAATCGCTGACGTAATTAGCGACAAAGATATCGAAGAGCTGAATAAACAGGAATGCCTTTGTTTGCACTACCTAGGATCGTTCGAAGTTGGTTAGTATTTAATTTTTATTTTTTATTTAAAAAACTAATACGAAATTCGTTTATTTTAAAGGTAAACCAAATCCTGCTGCGAGCATTTCCTTCTGCTGCATGGGCGAAAAACAAAAGAATCCATCATCGGCCCTCACGGATCCTCCCAAGGAAAATCAAGAACGGCAAGAGCAAAAAGCCATCCGTATCGTCATCACACTAGAATACCTACCTATACATGGTAATTAATTTTATAATTTTAGTATTTTTACATCTTGATTTTTAAAGTTATGAGTATTGAATATAGAATTAGATCAGCAACCCATTACAATCGTGATATGCTAATTGCGGATTATCCGCATAATTTTATAGAATCGCATGCAAGGAATTGCCTGCTTATTTAAAAGACTTTAAATATCGGGACGGTTTTTTGATTGGGTATCGAGCCATTTTTCTATTTTGCATGCAATTTAATTTGTTCGACAATTTAACGTGCTTAGAATATTCGGATTCTAACACAATAGCGTTTTGCTACACCGACGTGTCTCGTATGAAAGAAAAGCTTTTAATTTATGTAATTACGACCGAAAGGCATTTTATAATATTAGCGAAAGCATCTCGGCCGGTATTAGGTTATTTAGATTTGTAGATCAATCAGCCGTATCGCCATTAAAAACAGTGTTTAATTTTCAGTTTAAATGTGAAAGTGACATTTTCTTTTATGCAACTCTAAGAACCGATTGCCTATACGTGGACTTAAAAATAGAGAATTCGTGTTTTCAACTCAATTTATTAATTCTTTGTTGATTTGTAGAAAACCCTCCGCATGCGCTTGCATGAAATCGGCGATTTATTTGTCTATAGTAAATGTGTTAGAACGACAGATGTATTTTCTATAAAATCAACTAAAAATTACAGATTCAGAAAAATATGCTATAGACTTATCCTTTTGTATAAGATTTTAAACTCGTACAAATTGTTAGAATAAAACGGAACTGCATGCCGAATTAGAAGCCATTTTATGGTCCTGCGATTTATCGCCCAAAGACAATACGCCAAACGTATTAGTAAAATTGCACGGTTCAAAATACAGAAAGTTGGCATTGAAATACGAAAAAAAAAATGTTGACTAACAGAAAAATCGAAGCGGACGCGGGAGTTTCGATGTGTTGTGATCAGATGCTACAGTTGTATCGAAAAGTGCACGCAATTTTAACGAAATGTCGTAAAACTAAAGTATTTCGCAATTGGGTTCGAATATTAAAATCACACATTCACAACACCGAATCGATTTTAAGAACGGTGAAACAAACTTCTTCTTCGCTCTCGGCTAGTTATCTGAATCTATTCGAAAATCTTCTATGCCATATGAAAAGATATAAAATGCTATTTAAAAATCTATTAAAAAAACTACTGCGGCAGAATGTTCCTAAACAATGGATGTATTCTCGAGCACGCCTCGACATTCTGAATTGGTTTGAAGCCAATCGTGTCTGCGTTTAAATCGAGAATTCAAACAGCTCAAATTATTAATGTTGCACATCAAGATCTTAATTTATTTATCGAAGATTGTAAAAAACTAATTTTGTCCAAATTGCATACGATTTTTAAAAATCACTCGGTAAACCTTAAAATTAATGTCGTGTAAGCGTGCGATTTTTTCAAATTTTCCGTCGGGCGTAACGAAAATGAGTTTCAAACTAGGTATTTTTCGACGCCCAACTTTTTAATTTGTTTCGGCAATTTAGAGAAGTTTAACGAGTGGTTTGCGTGCAATATCGCAACACGCTTGTTGGATAAAATAGAGAACGACGCAATGCACGGGTCGGGATTCACGCTATCCGAAATATTATTTCTAAATGTTAATATTAATAAATGCTATGATATGTTTCACGCGAGTTGTTTCATGCCTCTTCCTATCGCAATTCAAAACAAAAGGCCTGTTTAAACATTAGAAACAATGATTTTCATGCTTTTATTGGAGCGTTTTAGCCGGAATAATTAAGCCTACAGAAGGTAAGCATGCTAATCGCACAACTTCGTATCCGCATTTTGCAGAAATTTTAATATGAAAATTTGGTCAGCCCCATGCCTATATCGGATATATCGAAATTCGAAAAGCAGAATGATATTTCTGTAAATGTTTTGCTCTTATTTTAAAACGCGCTCGATACATCGTAACGCCGGTACAATTAACTAGCCAAAACGAGATAAACACGTTAATCTGTTGATTGTTGAAGATGCGTATGTCGACGAGTCATCAAAATTTAATTCTGACGACAGCGAAGACGTCAACGGCGACGACGACGACGACGACGACGACGGCGACGAGGCCGATAAAGTTGGAAAAAGTTTGGAAGAATTAAAAAAAAATATTAAAGATTATAAACGGGGCGTTAGATATCATTATTGTCTTATAAAAAATTTAGCCTCACTTGTGAGAGGTCAATTAACTAAACATACGGGTCACTTTTACGTATGCGATAGATGTCTCTCCTATTTTTACGATCGCAAACGTCTCGATGCCCACGAGCAAGTATGCGAAAAACTTAACGAGTGTCGTATTATTTTACCCTCCGAAAAAAACAAATATTTACAATTTAAAGATTTTAAGTATAAAATACCTGTGCCGATGGTGGTTTATTCCGACATAGAATGCCTTATTAAAAAAACCGATCGAGCTTCCGAATCAGAACGCACTTTCAAATACCAGGAACATATTCCGTTTTCAATAGGATATTATTTTTATTGTGGATATGACGAATCTCTTTCATATTACAGTTCATACACAGGCACAGACTGCATTTCTTGGTTTGTGCGACAATTAAAACATATTGCCATATGTCATGGGAGCGCATTTTAAAAAACGAGCCTGCTACGTCCTCTATAGATGCCTCGACGGCAAAAACGTGCTTTATTTGCGAAGTCGATTTCTTGCCGGACGACGCAAAGGTTATCGATCACGATCACATGAATGGTTCTGTAAGAGGTGTTGCGCATAGCAGCTGTAATTTAAATTTTAGGTTATTTCCAATTATTCCCGTAATCTATCATAATTTGAGCAATTATGATGCTCATTTTATTATTAAAGAGCTTGCTAACGCTTTCGAAGGCTCCATGAATATAATACCCTTGAATAATAAAAATACATAACATTTTCTAAAAATACAACGACGCAAATGTGACGTTCAGATTCATAGATTCCTTTCGCTTTATGGCAATGTCATTGGAAAAATTAGCATGCGAGTTGTCTTTCGATGACTTTAAAGTTTTAAAAAAGGAATTTAGTTCACTAAACCCGGATCGCATTAAATTGCTAATGCGCAAGGGTATTTTTCCTACGAGTATTTGGATGACATTTTGAAATTAAGCGAAGAAAATCTTCCTCCTATAGAATGTTTTTATAGCAATCTTAATGAATCACATATTGAAGAATCGGAATATATTCATGCGCAAACCGTATGGAGCACTTTTAAATGCAAAAATTTAGGCGACTACGCGGACCTATATTTAAAATGCGACATCCTTTTACTTTGCGATATATTCCAAGACTTTAGAAAAATTGTCTTGAAACATACAAATTGGATCCCTTAAATTTTGTGACTTTGGCGAGCTACTCGTGGTCTAGCATGTTATTATATACTAAAATCAGGCTAGAACTAATTTGTGACGTCGACATGTTTTTAATGATCGAAAGAGGCATTCGGGGGGGCCTTACTCAAGTCGTAAAACGATATGTAGAATCCAATAATAAATATTATCCCCCAACGCATGATCCATCTAAGCCGAATAAATTTTTATTTTACGGAGATATTAATAATCTCTATGGTCATGCCGAATCTTGCTATTTGCCTTACGGGGATTTCAAATGGCTAACGCCTGAAGAAATATTAAAATTTAATGTTACAACGGTGAGCATTACGAGCGATAAAGGTTATATTATTGATAGCGACTTGGAATTTCCTACGGACATTCACGACGCTCAGAAAGAGTTGCCGATGTGCCCAGAACAGGGCATGCCTCCGGGCTCGAAATTTTCAAAATTAATGTGCACCCTCACGAAAAAGTGCAACTACGTTGTGCATTACAGAAATCTCCAGGTTTATTTATCTGCGGGCGTAGTTATGACGCGCGTTCATAAGGTTTTAGAATTCGGTCAGTCTCCTTGGTTGAGACCGTTTGTCGAATTAAATACAAGAATGCGCACGGAGGCTAAAACGGAATTTGCACAAAATCTATATAAATTTGCAAACAATTCCATTTTGGTAAAACAATGGAGAATGTTAGAAAAGACGTGTCATAAAATTAGTGACTCATTGGAGCGGTCGGTATGGTGCTCTATCTTTAATTTCCAAACCAAATTTCCATTCGGCGACGATTTTGACAAAAATCTGGTCGCGATTGAATTGAGCAAAACAGAGATAGAGTTCAACAAACCTATCTACATAGGTATGGCCATCTTAGAATTATCAAAAATTGAATTATATGATTTTCACTACAATTTCATGAAGGCAAAATTTGCAAATAATTGCGAATTATGCTACATGGACACCGACAGCCTTTTGTATAGTGTGACGTGCAATGATTTCTATGAAGAGTGTATAAAGACGAATCTAGAAAAATTTGATACGAGCGCTTATGATCCCGATAACATCTATAAAATTCCTTTAATTAATAAAAAAGTCATTGGTCTTATGAAAGACGAAACTAGAGGTCGTATTTTAACGCACTTTGTAGGCCTTCGATCGAAAATGTACTCTTTAAAAATAGAAGGCCGTGAGATAATAAAGAAGGCTAAGGGTGTTAAAAAGTACATTATCGATCGGCAAATCTGTTTCGATCACTATCTCGATACGTTACGAAATAAAGTAGTCACAGAACGAGACCAAAATAGCATACGATCATATTTGCATAAGGTATATTCCATACGTCAGACGAAAATTGCTTTAAGTTATCAAGATGATAAAAGATACATTTTATCTAACGGAATAGATACTTTGCCTCATGGGCACTATCTAATAAAGGACCTTTGAATAAAACCATATTTTATTTTGTGAATTGCATGTTTATTATAAAAAAAATAATTAAAATCTTGTAACTATTCTAAAATCCTTCAAGTTAACTATTTTCTCGTCCTCGTCCAATACCAAGGCGCTTCGTTTATTTACCGCATCCGTTCCGGTCACGGGATTGCCTACGTTGCAAAGTTTTCTATTTTCTATGTTGAAATCGCCTTCCGGAGTTAGTTTAAAGCCTACACCAGGAGGCCCGCGCGCAGCGGTATTACCAAACCCTCCGCCTCCAGAGTCTCTGGCAACATACGCTCTTCCAAATTTATCGACGACCATTTTATTTCTGAGACTATTCTATAGGACGTGTATATTTTATTAGGCGATTAATTTCGCCTCCTTTAATTCGGATATAATAGAAAGAAATTCGTTTTGATTCTGAGAGCTATTGTTGCCCGCCGAACGTTCGGACATCAACAAACGAAGCCGGCTCACCAGCTCGGCCGGCGAGTCCCAATGAACGTATTCTATCTTATGATTAGAATTATCGAATTTTTTGTATCGCCAAATTCTGCTTATATTACTCGATGGCTGTCTTTTTTCGATAAATTATCCATACCGAGACCTTTCTTTTCTTCGTTATTTTGGATCGTAATTGCATGGGAATCGTAGGAGTCGCCGATGCTGTATTCATCTCTCTTGACGACAACGACGACGGTGACGGCGACGAAGCATGCTGCGGCGAGGAGGAGGCGTAGATATTGTAGTCGCCACGGGCGACGGTGTTAAATTCGGAACGATATAATTTTTATATTTGGGCGTTTTAGGCAGATCCTTGCGAAACAGTTTATTATATGCATTGGTTTTCTTCAAAATATCGATGTAATTTTTTACATCTAGCTCGGAAGGATTGCCAGCAGGCGTTTTCTTATTCGAAGGGATTTTCTTATAAGTTAACAATCGAAGTAAGCCCTCCGTAATAGGATATTTTTTATTTCTAATATTAATCGTAGATCCGTCGTCTGCAATAGCTAACTCTGAATTGCCCATAGACCATCTATTCGAAAGGTCGTCGTATTGAATGCCGATTCCGGTATCGTCTATATTGGGATCCTCGCTTTTAGACAGGATGTCGGCATACTTTTTAAGTAAGACATCTGAACCGTCGCCGACATTATCAGATTCGTGCTCCGCAATCTGACGTCGAATATAATTAGGATTTTTACTTGCAGAGAATTTTGATAGCGATTTTAACGGTTCTAGTAATTGAGCATGCTTCATTCCGTATTTTAATTGAGCTCGATTTTCATCTCGTTTAAAATCTAAAAACTTTTTTCTTATCGTTTTAGTGGCCTGCACTACGGCTCGATTTAAATTCGTAGAGTGACGTCGTCGTCGTCCTCGTCTCATCGCAGCCGCAGACATTGCGTTGATGAAAGTTCGCTCGAACGTCGTGATTTTAAATACATATGTAATGATCGAATCCTTTACGGTAGCGGCCCTCGTTTATGGCTTTTCTTTGTCTACCACTAAGAATCCGTATCCGGCTTTATTGCCATCGCCGTCTTTTTTCCCACGCTAGACGGCACATCTTTTGAAATCTTCGAAGCTCATGTCGGTATTAATGTGCTCCGAATAGATATGTCTTAAGTTCATTTCGTCTTGCGAAAAACTATAATTAAATTTGTATTGTCGCGAATAAGATGCTTCGGTATTCTTGCATACGATTGGCTGAGGTAGAACGCGTCTATATTCTTATGACGGCTCATTGAAAATATTGACGAATCGCGTTTTGTTCGTGACATTGAATGTCGTCGAAAATGAAAATCGAATTACTCTTAGCATCTTGCGGTGAAATTATTTCGGAATTTTCGCTAAATTCGTAATAGCCTAGTCCCTTGATCGGTCTCAAAACTCGACTCAAAAATCGTATTTGGGCTGAAATAGCGACTTGGAGTAAATGTAAACGTTTTCAAATTCCAATCCGTTGGGTGCCAGTAACAAACTCAAAATCAGGTTTGTTTTACCGCACGCAGAAGGTCCGCATACGATGCATCTTATGCTGGCCGGTAAGAGATCTCCGTGCTTTTTGCGCGTTCCAAAATAGGAATAAGGATCATCCTGTTCGACCGTTAGATCCATATTTGCAACCGGTAGAGATTGTTTCTGTTTAATAACCTTCATGTCTATTATTCGCTAATATGACGCGTAACGATTTCCGTAAACGGATCCTATTCGAATATAGAGTCGTGCAAAATTAAGCAGTATGCTTTAGTGGTTTGATCGAAAATGTTGCTGGATTCGATTTCGAGACGTATATCAACGGCCGAATTTTTAATAGATTCTTCTTGACGACTGCAATCGATCACGAACACGGGACAATTGCCAAATTGCTGATAGTCGTTCAAACAACACAGAGCGTAGCTCAAATTGCTCGCGCCTGCATAATAGTTTTCCGGAAATTTCGAATAGTGCATGAACGGGGTCGAATAATCGTTATTGGCAAAGTCCGAATTCATATCTTGAAGTGGAAATTCTTGGGAATTAAGGTATAGTTTTAAATTTGTCAGATTGCAGTGATCGAACTGGGATGCCGATTGCTTCGCATTATCATACTTGCCATGCTGAAGAGTAAATAGAATCCATCGAGGTTTTTCTAATTCGTTCGAATTCTTAATACGCCAAACGTGAATTTTCGAAGACGGAAAGGACGGCAACTCGTGAAGCTCCCAGCGACGAAAGTAAACCACAATTCTGGGATTTTTATGCAAATGATGGAATAAATTTAATTTCGATTCATCGCTAAGCTTTAAATGCGGAACCTCCCACGATATTTTAGTAATTTTAAATGTTAGCTCGTTTTCGTCGCTTTTGTAACAATTGACGTCGCTCTTGGATCTAATTAAAACAAGCTCTTGCGGCATGTTTACGACGGCTCGTTTATAATCCTCGCAAAATCCAAAAATATGCTTTAGAGGCACATTGCACGAGAAGCGTCCGTTCTTAAAAATGCCGGCGTTTGTATCTCCTCGAGGGTCCCAGGTACTATTGCTCAAACCGTTGAATTTTTTGTAATACGAAGCGAGACCCTTCATCGTGCACGTTATACCAGGCTGCTTACAAACGTCGACCACATGCGTGCTCCCCATTTTGTACTGTATTTCATCGAACAAGAATAATATTGCGTTGTTCGTTATCGTATACGGTTTACCTTCGGTTTTCACCGAAAACGTTCCCTTAATATTAATGTAACTGTCGTAGGTTGCGGTTATAGCATCGGAATTTTGGATTTCTATAATCACTCTATCGCTGTGGTCTGTGTTTCGCGTGAAGGGTAAATACGAATAATAATCTTCTTTCGAAATTGTCTCTTCGTAGCGAGGCCTTTTGAATACGTCTAATTTGGCCACATAGTCGAAAAGTAATTTCTTCAAAGGAGAACTAATCACCGACGAGATGTGATCTGCGACCATTTTCGTGCTACTACCAAAATCACCACGTATTTTACCGCCACGTTTAGCCATTTCTAGTACTTTTTTTCTTTCTCGTATTCAAAAGCTTGTAGCCGAGCGCTTTTAAGAAACTTGCGTCTGCGCGACTAAGAGCGAGGTTCTTCTTCTTCTTTTTAATATGATGTCGCTTTTTCACACCTCTTCCGCTTTTTATTTCGTTATGGCCTAACGATGATTTGCGTGCGACAGCAGATTTCGAGAACGTTTTTTGCGTTTTATATAGGTTTGTTTTTGAGGAAGAAGAAGAAGAAGAAGAAGAAGAAGACTTCGGCAGCAACGACGATAACAATGCCCAACGCGCGGATTTTTTCTTAGGTATATTGACGACTGCGGCTAACGTCTGTTGCTGCTGCTGCTGATGCTGACGCTCGTCATCGTAAACGACGCCCATTTTAACTTAATAATAATTTTATTATTCGCGTCTTAGCTCTAGGCGAACGCAAAGGTACGTATCCTTCGAAAAATTAACCGCTTCACCCGTATGATCCACCAGTCTCAACGTAATGTTATCGAATTCGTCCACGCACAGAGGGAAACGAATTATATTGCTGGGTTGTTGTTCTATGCTGTAGCCTGGGGGCACGGTTAGGCCAAATTCGTAAATGTTATGACAAAGTTGGTTATTGCGGTACGCTCCCGTCGTAATGTTAGTATCTACGAAAATATTAGATACCGAAATTATTTCCACATCGCGATCGGACGTATGCGAACGACCTTCCTCTAAAATTCGATCATAAAATCCCAGCATTCGACCGATGTTGCCGCGCTTCGTGAAGTCTACGGAGTATTTCGATTTTATTTCGCACTTTAGGGTATTATTATTAGCTCTTAAAGAAAACAAACCGTCGACCAATCCGTCGTCGTCCAAAGTTACGGACGAATTAATTTCTTTGTGGGCTTTAGCCGACTCCAATATCTTTTTTCTCAGGAACGTGTTTAGCTCGTCTATTTCGTAGCATCCCTCGTCGATGGTGATTTCTTTATCTTTATCGTAATAGAACTTATTATTTCCCTCGTAAATATTTCGAACGGTGTTGCACGTGTAAAGACCCACCAAGCCGCAGGTGTACGTGCCGCCATCGTTCAGTCTCACAGGTGGGTATAGCGTACCGCTGCTGATGGTATTTCCATACCCGAATATCGTGAATGTCCTAGACATGACTGTAGCGCTCCGAGGGCATTATGGTTCTTTTATGTAAAATTTCAACACTAAATGACCACACACGATCGTGTTAAAGTCTTGCTCCCTTTCCACGTTATAATATATATCGCTACCGTGAAAATATCTTAAGACTTCCTCGGGAGGCCTCAGGTCTCCGAAACTATCGAAGTATATCACCGTATTGGCCCTTTTTTTATAACCGACCCAATGCGTGCCCGGACCGGATCCATCGTCTAAATTTATAATACCACTTTCGTTTCGCCACGGCGGTGCTAAGCTTCCGTCGCGTCTTTTAGCGGCAACTCGTCTCGCATGTACACGCCTCTAAAATACGGAACACCTTTAGCATATTTGTGCAGATCGAGATCGGTCAATGCGCGCATGGGAGGTGTAAGGGTGGTGGTGGTGGCGAGATTAGCATTCCTCGACACCGTCAAAGTCATCCGTTTTTTGAATCCCCCGGATAAGGTTTCAAGTACAAGGCGCTACCTTTCTTGTGAGGCTTTAAATACAATCCGCTGCCGACTTTTTTCTCTTCCATGGCTCTGTTGTGACGCGCGTTCTCGTCGAAATACCTCTTTGCATTTTTGGCCGAATTGATGGCGTTTGCAACGCTCGACGCTCCGCCCGCCAGTGCTCCGAGCGCCGAAAGACCCGCAAATATCGGAATCAAGGGCAATAAGCCTCCTCGCTTGGGCACCGGTATTATGCGCGGTACTTTAATTTTCGAACGACCTCCCATCCTGTTGACTATAATTTTTGCGGCATTCATCGCGCTCGAAATGAGACGATTATGCGAAGCATCTCCGTGTCCTTTACTCTTGATGCTTTGTTTTCTGATTTCTTTAGATATTTTACTTATAAGACCGCCTCTGAAGGAGCATTTTCTGCCGACGTTGCCGTTATTGTCTTTGAATTTACCCGAGCATCGACGTACTCGACGTCGTCGTTTTTGTCGTCGTCGTCGTCCTCCTCCTCGCTGTCGACGATCCAGTTTCACGGCCATTTTCTTGTCTATTCCCATTCCTAGTTTGCGTTTCGCTTTCATTGCAGCCGTTACGCCCAACGCTGCGAGCTTCTCGGACCACTTAGAATCTTTGGCCTTGACTCGCCGCCAAGCCGCTTCTTGCAAGACATTGTCGGCCTCGTGCCTGCGCTCCACGTCTTTGTGATGCGAATACGCGATGTCGTGCTGCTTGCACGCTTCGTCTAGAGGATTAATACCTTTGTCTCCGCGGTTTAAACGCTCTTGTAGCCTGGTTCCGGGACCGCAGAAGTTATGACCAGGAAGGTGCAGTTCGAAGGGCAACTTATTTAAGAGGTTGTTGAACAACCCTTCACCCCCGTGTACCAACATTGACTAACATCTCTCCTGCAATAACGTAACAATTTAAATATATATATAAAAATAACTGCATACAGAATAAATTTTATTTACAAAAAGCATCATACACTATCTTTAAAATACAAAGGTTTCATTTCGACATTTAAATTCTTTTGATATAAACATAATACGTCATCGACAATTTTGTGAGGGAAATGGCGCGTGATTTCTAATAAGCCGAGTCTGTTGATGTCGTAAAGAACGTTTAGGGTACTTAGGGATGGATTTCCAAATACGTATTCGCTTATCATCTCGACTCGACATAAGATTTGATCCTGCACGTTCGAATAAAGTCCAGCATCCTCGAGGAGGGCCCGCCTTCACCTCCATCGTCGTCGCCGTCGCCGCTACTGCTCTTGCACCTGTTATACGCGTAAGCTCCGAACTCTTCGGGAAGGCAAGTGGCGACGCACTCTATATTTCTATCGTAGAACTCTTGAAAATCTTGTCCTTTCAATATTTCTAATTTGAGCATTATAAGAGGCGCTAGAGTAAACACTTTTGCAAATTCTTCGCGGGAGAGAGAAATTCGTGCAACATTGTATCCGGATCCTGTTGTTGTTGTTGATTCTAATGCGGCGAGAGCCGCAGCAGTTTTTTGCACCTCGACTCTATGAATAGACTCGTATTCGTCTTTAAATTCCACTTCCAAGTATCCGTCGATCGTCTGATGCATTTCACGCCTCCAGCGCCATACGTCTGCGACTACGGAGGCGGCGGTAGCGCCTGCAGATGCAACCGTGGCAGTATCCGAGCGGTTAGAAAAAATTTTTCTAAATTTATGTTCGATATTGATAGACGACAAATCTTTCCACTCGTTTTCGTCCATTTGCAATTCGCCTTCTTTACAAAATCTGTTGGGGCATATAAGTCTGATAACAGGACTAAAATCCATATTGCTCTTTCGTTTGGTTAAGCCCACTTCGATCGTATGACCGTGAGCGCACCATTGCGCATTCTCCTTGGAGGAATTCAATCGGTATTCGATGCTACATATCAGGGGATCCATCGCCTGATCGTTATCGTAGACATGAAAAACTGAGAAAACTTGCGGCGATCCAGATACTGCACACGTAGATGATGATGATGATGATGACGAAATTATGTCATCATCATCGTTATTTAAAAATACTTGACTGTCGTCACCACTTGTATGATTATTTTCGTCTTGAATATACTTCACCATAATTGCTATTTAATTAAGTGCAAAATTTCACGCGCACATACACACCCTGAACGAAGATACCTCCCGGTTAGAACTGAAAATTATTTTGCATGCGTAGGTTTTCGTTCGAGCGCAAACGATGTTGCTCATGCGCGCATAGTTTATTTTATATTTGTAATAGATGTAGTATGCCCACGCTCCTATTAATTGCATAAGTACGATGTGTTCTAAATACGTCCATACACCATCTGAACTATCAAATTCTCGATCTTTTTTTCTCGCTCTCTCTTCTCTTTCGAAGGCGATTCGTTTATGATTCCATGGCATGACGTACCATTCGGTCTCCGTAAAACTGCTATTATATTTAAATCTTATTTTAAACATCAGAAAAGGATCGATGCCAACTCCGTCCCCGACACAATCGCCCGCGCATCCATTGTTCAACCATTTGGCACCGTCGTCGTCGTCGTTGCCGTCCTCGCCGTCGCCGGATCCATCTACGTTTTCTATTTCTCGTCGTCGTTGAAGGCGTCCTCCTCCTAGATAACTTTTATAAATTAAAAGGTCTCTCGATACCGCGGACGACGACGACGACGACGACGTCTCTGATGATGGCGATAAGGGAACCTCTTCCGAATGGTTCTGTTGCTGCTGCTGCTGCTGCCATTGCTGTTGCAGCTGCATGGTAATTAATTCCATACGTTTCCAATCTTTAGAGCGAGAGCATCTTATTTGGTGTTGTTGTTGTTGTTGTTGTTGTTGTTGTTGTGACGACTCGAACTTCGACAATGCCAAAACGTCTTTATTTTCAACAACCTCGAAACATACGAATGCATTTGGAGGATCTACGGGAACCGGATTTCTTTGCCAGGAGGGCACGCTCGGTTTAAATATGTATAGGTAATTATTACATATTAAAGAGTAGGCGAGATATGCTGCGACGGCTGCGGGCGGTCCTTTAGGAGTCATTTCGAACAATGAGCATTTTAATTGCATTCATAGGTTTTTATTGCAGGGCTGCGATGTGTTGTTGTACGCGCGTACATATGGGGTAGAACATGCGCATTCAGGACACGATTTTATTTGCAGAAGAGGTCCATCTATCTGATCTGCATGCGACGACGATTGTAAGCCATGCGCTAAACAATAGCGATGCGTCCATAATTGTTTTTGCAAATACTCCGGTAATTTATCGAAATTTCTGGCGACGTCTTTACTTGCATGCCTCTCGATATACTCGAGCGGTAATTTCGTAAGATCCTCGACCGTCAACATTCTTCTATATTACAAACGTATATGATTAAAAACAAACATATCATCTCGTAGACAATTTTCTTATCCCCCTTCCTTAAGAATGCATACTATATGTTCCTGCATGATTTATATTGACGCCTAAGTTTAATATTCTCGAAAGAGCTAACCCGCTCTGCTTTTCGGTATATTCGCCCAGTTTATTGTTCAATTCCTGAATGGCTTCGGGTTTAACTTGAGTTTGAAAGTCTTCAATTTTTAAAATTTTATAATTTTTAGTAGTAAAATGTCTGAGCGATGACGACGATGATGATGACGATGTATCCACGGCTTCTGAAGACGATGATGATGTTGATGCGTTGGGCTTTACGTATTCACCGTTAAACACGAAATTAATTTTAAGAGAGCCGAATTTTCTCAAACATTTTCTCAAACGTCGCTCTATTAGGGCGAATGCATCTTCTAAAAATTGCATGGGATCTATGTGATATAAATTGACCACAGCACTCGAACGTATCCTGCGGGCGAAAGCCGATTTCAAATCGACCCACACGATATTGTTCGACGTTCTACGTCTTTGACATTCTTCTTTGATGTTAATCTATCGAAATTTTCAGCAGGATCGTCGACTTCGACGTCGTTCTCATAACCCTCGTCGTCGTCCTTCGCACTAGTATTATCGCCGGATCCATTCTTTTACTAATACCTGCCCTCTGATCGCCCTATCACGCTTGCTTTTTGCATTAGAAACAATCTGATTACATTTCAGATTTAGCAGCATCGATTCGTAGTGACGTTTTCGACCTACGTTGCAAGCACTTTTCAATTGTTTTAAAATTGCACGCGTTGAGGTAGGCGCGTCTGGAATTTTAATTCGTCCGAAGCTTGAGACATTTTTGCACTTTCGACACACGATGTTTACCGTTCGAATAATTACACAATAATAAATAGAAAATATTTTGGATATTCTTTTTACCAAGACGACGAAACTATTATTCGTAGTAGGGGAGAAATTTTTTTTTTCAAATACAAACGCAGCACGCAATTTTTTCTTATTGACAACTGTAATAAAAAAAACCCTTGCGGTTATTTCCCCCCCCAGCCTTATTCTCCTTATACTTCATCATAATTGCCTACGACGCATCGAGCAAAACATTTTTCAAATTATTAAAAGATTACTTGAAACGTCTTGCACGTGTCCAATGAGATAATCGTGACCCCGTTTTTTTTTTTGCCGACGATCTGAAATCTCTGCGTTATTTTAAATCATTACAAACTCGCATACAAAGAAGTCGCCGCCTACACACATATTTGACCTCTACATCGACCTCTCATAAATAAACGATTCTTATTACCCCGACACGTCCGGGCGGCGGGAAGTTGGTTAGTATTTAATTTTTTAATTTATTAGTTATTTTAAATTACTACAAACCCGTCATCGTCTCTATTATGCATTCGTTCATACAATGTATACGAATTAAATAGCGCACTTTCATCATCTTCTCTCTCGGAGGGCGGTTATTTACCCAGACTTATTCTCGAACGCGACCACCACCCCCCCGAAAACACGCTCTTAAAACAAAAACACGTTCGCACCACCTGCGCGCCCCTTACGATATTTCGTCTTAGACTAAAACACGCACGCCCCCCTACACACCTATACGCATAACGATACATACCTTTCTTTTCGAAAATAAAACAACAACAACACCGCACACACACACCCCCCACCGATCGATATCTACACACACACTTTTATCATGAGGGCGGCACGACTTCCACATTAACTTCACCGACAAACCATACATACCCTACACCCTACACGCACACACCTGCACATACATACCTCTCTTTTATATAATACGCACACCCTTTACAAGATATTTATGATTCTTTTAAAAAGGGCCGGCCAGCTTCTCCATAGCCATACTATTGTTATCCTCAAACCTAACTAATACTAACACACACACACACCTACACATACGTGACCTTCACACATACATACTTCTCTTTTCCATAATACACACACCCTTTACAAGATATTTATGACCCTTTAAAAAGGGCTGTCCCAGCTTCTCCATAGTTATACTACTAACATACATTAACAACAACAATATATAATAATAACTATGGAAATTGTTCAAAATGATTACCATTTTCTATAATACACAATTCGCAGAGCTTGGTTATTTGTTGTAGAGCATTTAGGAGAAATATTCAACGTCATTGTATTTATTTACCGTTGCCATGGCCTACTCCTACTATTAAATACCGTATTAATTTTAAGGGAAGTGTAGTTTATTCAGTTATTTTTCAAAATAAGTATAAACTGTTATATATTTTTGGAAACCCCAGAAAATTCTTAATTTAAATACTTAAAAGTATATGGGGCGTCCTATTTAAAAGAACATGTTTGCTTCATAACTAAAAAAAACGGATGGCGCAACTGCTACTGGATTCAACGGAAAAAGTTCTATAAGAATACCTTGTCACTTCTTTTTAAGTTAAACGATAACCGAGATACGTGGAATGTCCCAAAAGTGATAATTGCAATTTTATCCTGTATCTCAAAAACCAATAGGGGTATGAAAATTTTGTTGGCGGTACGTTTAGTTCCACAAAAAAAAAGTACAGTGTCGAGAAAACCGCAACCCTCTATCTTCCAAAATAAGCGAGATACTTTGCAAAAGTGTCCAAATATAGACACCCTGTACTTGTACTCTAATTGTAATTGTAATCGTATGTTATGTAGTGTACTAGGCTACTAAATAAAATAAAAAACTAAGATATATTACTATATTTGCTAAATGATATAGTAATATTAGTAATCTATTTTACATCCAGATTTGAATCTAAAACCGCCTAGGTTCGGATCAAATATTGCTGGTATCCGGAATTGGGATCCGGATCCAAAATCCAAGTTTGGAATTCGAACTCGGATTTGGGATCTGAATTTTTGGATTCGGATGTAAAAATCCGAAGTTGCGATCCGGATTTATGCAAGCTATTTTGGGATCCGGGTTTTGAATCCAGTACCAAATTTATACAACACGTTTTTGGATCCGGATCCACTTAGATACGAATTTCGGATCCGAGATCCGGATCCACAGAACCCATTCTAGATCCGGATACGGATTTCAGATCCAAGATCCGGAGTTACAAAATCAATTTTTGGATCCGGATCCACTAAGATCCGGATCTTAGATCCGAATCCGGATCCGATTGACAGCCCTAGTTAAACTACTATTTAGTGTATTCTAATAATTATGCGGGTTAATATAATAATGAAATTAGCAACAAACAATACCATTGGTAACCAACAAGCATTGGTTGGATATCGACAATTTAAATTGTTACCAAACTATTTCTTTGATTTTGCATTCATGGAGAAACCGCAAAATAATCATCAAAATTGTTGGATGACAATTTGTAGTCAAATTAATCAATATCTCTGAAAGGGAAACAATTATTATTTTAACCATATTTTAGTGATCAAATTAACTATATACTTTTAAATAAAAGTAACACAATATGAGATCAATTGCACAATTCATTGGTAATAGTTATCCAATTACTGTATTGGTTTTATTTAAACTAAACTTTTTCTCTCAGTGTAAAGGAAAGCAAGGACACAAGAATTACAGCAACATACGAAAAGCAGAGACTTAGGCAATTCAACCTTGAGTTTGTAACTAATAGGAGACAGAAGTGCTTTAGCAATGTGGTAGATTTAATACTCAAGCGTATTTATGGTAAACACATATGTCGCAATATTTGAACAACGTAGCGTAATAATCTTATTATAAATACATAGATGTACTCGCTTCCAATTGTTTTCCATTAGTATGCTAAATGAAATCCCAATACCGTCAGTCTACGTTTACCCAATGAAACAGTTCTCCTTGGCCTCTATATTTAATAGTTTTTACCAATAAAATGGAAATTGTGTTATACTTATACACAATCTGCTTCACTGGTAGCTTATCTCAGAGAATACTTTTGTAGATGCAATCGGTAAAATCATCAAGAAAAAATAAACTGTGATAATGTTTGTGTCGAAACGCTCGCAAGCTCTAGTTTCCTTCTCTTGTTTTTTAATTATCGCGAATTTAAAACTTTGATATAAATTTCAATTTGGTGGACCGATTGGATACTTAGGGCTTAGGTTTTCAAACCCATTAGGTTACAACTGAAAATCTGAAATGCTGAAAAGCTATTCGAGCTTAAAAAACCGTTCAATACATTCCGCAAACATTTTGGTTAGTGCTTATGTAACGGCTCATGCGAAAAAGCCATCTACGTTAAACAGCATACAGGTTGGAAACTGAAAATTTATATTCTCGACGTTTGGCCTAGATAAGCAGTTGTATTTTGCGGTGGTATATTACTTTAGGGTAAATTGTACTACGACAAAAACAAAGTGTTGTGTTAATTTGAAAATATAGATACCTTCTAGGAACTAGCCAACTAGCAAGATTTTATTTAATTACAGATTCTAAATTAGGTTCTTGGGAACTTATACAGAAATCTAACAGAAGGTTTTGTCTGTTTGTATTGATATCACCATATGCATTGCGTTTTAGAAATAATTTAATCTATACTGCTTATTAACTTGAATTGTAGGTGGTTTGTGAAAGTCTTGTATTTTAAAACGTGCTTCCAAACCAGACTATATTCAATGGCGTCAGCATTAACAGTTACGACATTTTGCGATCGGTTTGATGAAGCTCTTTAGTTTGAAGCTACATTTGTTGGAAATATCTTATAAGCGTAACCGTGCTTTCTAACTTTGAGCCAACCTTTGTATACTTATGCGTAATAATACTTACTAATTTTGTGGAATTTGATCCATTTATTCTAATCTTTTGTCGACCTACGCATATTTATCTCTGTGCTCTATATTTTATTATTTACTTGTACTAACATTCGGTGCAGTAAAACACCACGTCAATGTATAAGCTTTGCTTTGTGTGTCTATCTTGTATTTCTTGCATTAATCTAAAAACCGTTATTCTTAGTACCATGTCTATCCAAGAAGCATTTTCCTATTAACAAACATTTCAAAAGTTTCCTAGCCCCTTTTCGCATTCCTTTCTATAGTGCGGTCTCTGCCATCGTACGTAGTGTAAACCACTTTTCTTTCGTGTAGGCTAGCTATCAGTTTTCGATAGTCTACAAAACTGACTATTTTAAAACAAGAATCACGAAAGCCTAAGAAAGAAGTTACTCGCAGAGTAGCTAAAATTTACTCCTACGTAAAGAACAGGCAGTACGCCAAGGTAGATGCAATTATGGAAGCGTCATCACTCACACTACGTAACATATAGAAAGCCATTATTTTCCAATGGCAAAACAGAAGTCCCTATAGTAGGGGATAAAGAATACTACTATAGTAAACCTGCTTATCGTAAAAGGCGATTAAAAGGCGCAGCAAGGGGCAGCAGCCTTGCTGGCTAAAAGATATTGGAGGAGAGTCGGTTGGTTTCGGGCGATTCTCAATTATTTACAAGCTTGTTGGGGGTTGGCCGTGACGGATACGGCTTTCTGCTAAAATCTTTAAAAACTGCGTTGTGGAAAGATATGGGAGCCTACCACAATATTTCCAGGGGTGTGTGGACTAAAACATGAAATACATATGATGGAGAGCTCACAAGTAAAATTCTTGTCCGGAGGTAAAATACTCCCTCATTCGAATCTCCGGGAGGGGGTACTTGGGGCTCGTCATCGTAAGAATATAAAACAACAGTTCGATTTAGTGATAGGGACCTGATATGTAAGGTCATTACTTAGAGTAGATAAGTTAACGAATTTATTAGTCGAAATGAGAAAGGAAAAGCTGGACATTTTAGGTATTAGTGAGGTGAGATGGCCAGATAGTAATGACTTTTGGAAAGATAATTATAGAATAATTACAACTTCTTCAACTAATGGACAGGCAGGGGTAGGAATAGTGTTAGGTAAAAGATTAGGGCATAAAGAGTACTTACAATTTAGTGATAGAATAATTATGGTTAGATTGAGTACAAAACCCACAGACACTGTTTTAGTACAGGTTTACATGCCAACAACTCAATACGAGGATGAGGAAGTAGAAAAGGTATACGAGGATATAAATAGTATAGTGAGAAAAGTAAAAGGAGATGAGAATTTAATAGTTATGGGCGATTTTAATGCGTCAGTGGGAGAAGGTAGTGAAGGAAAAATGGTAGGAAAATTTGGGTATGGCAGACGAAATGATAGAGGAGAATGATTAGTTGAGTTTTGCCAGGAACATAGATTAGTAACTGTAAACACCCTATTCGAACAACATGTTAGGAGAAGATATACCTGGAAAGCGCCAGGTGATAGGGCTAGATACCAAATAGATTATATTTTAGTTAAACAAAGATTTAGAAACCAAGTTAAAAACTGTCGTAGTTATCCAGGGTCTGACATAGATAGCGATCATAACTTAGTTAAAATGAAGTGTAAACTAAAATTCAAAAAATTGAGAAAGGGTAAAAGAGAAGGATGGGATCTAGGTAAGCTTAATGATAGTAGGGTAAAAGAGGAATATAAACAAGTATTAGATAATAAGAGCAAAGAGATAGCTGTAGGAGGGAACGTAGAAAACAGATGGAAAGAAATAAAACTGACTGTACATGATACAGCAACACAGACTATAGGTAAGAAAAAAATAGAAGCGAGAAAACCCTGGGTAACAAAGGAGATATTAGATTTAATAGAGAATAGAAGAAAGCTTAAACCTTTCAGAGAAGTGGATAGTGAAAGTAAGCAAAAATATAATACAGTTAGAAATAAGATAGTACATGAGTGTAGAAAAGCTAGAAGTAAATGGATGGAGGAGAATTGTAAGGGAATACAAGATGATTTGAGAGTAGGTAAGACAGACAGGGCATACAGGGCAGTTAAAAAGTTTTTTGGGTAAGATAGGAAAAAATATAATGATATTAGAGACGAGAATAATGAGCTTCTAATAAATAAAGTTGAGGTAGCAGATAGATGGAAAAGATATTTAGAAGATTTATATAAGGGAGACGATATGGATGAGTTAGAGAACGACCAAGAAGAGGATGTAGAAATAGGGTTCTCGATATTAAGAGAGGAATTGATAGAGCTGTTTGGAATCTTAAACTAAACAAAGCGCCAGGGATAGACGATATTCCCGCAGAATTAATAAAATATGCAAGTCAGAAAACTTTAGATAGATTATATGAACTAGTAAAATTAATATATGACACAGGTGAGGTTCCAATAGATTTCGAAAAAAATATTATTATCCCAATCCCTAAAAAGTCAGGAGCTGATAGGTGTGAGAATTTTAGAACGGTTAGTTTAACTTCTCATGCTTCCAAAATACTAACAATAATAATTAAAAATAGAGTAGACGCTTTGACTGAGAATTATTTAGGCGAAGACCAATATGGTTTTCGTAAAGACAGAGGACTAGAGAACCGATACTAATGATTAGGGTAATTATCGAAAAAGGTTACAAAAATAAAAGACTCATTTCGCGTTTGTAGATTTAGAAAAAGCATTTGATAGGGTTAATTGGATTGTTATGTTCAGGGTTTTGCAAAAAATAGGAATCTCTCATAGGGATAGAAAAATTATTTACAGTCTATATAAAAACCAAAGCGTAGTAATTAGATTGGATGAAATAGAAAAGGAAGCTAAGATTAGAAATGGTGTTAGACAGGGTTGTATACTGTCTCCCTTGATTTTTAATGTTTATATTGAGGAAGCTTTAAACTTAGCTAGAGAGAGAAAACAGATAGGTATTAGTGTACAGGGACAGAAAGTAGACATGTTACGTTTTGCAGATGATATAGCCATTATGGCAGAGTCTAGAAAAGAGTTAGGAGAGTTTTTAAATATTTTAGATGAGATTCTACAGAGTAACTATAGTATGAGAATTAACTCAGGAAAGACAAAAATAATGACAAGTGAGTTACAGCCTAGTTCTAAACCAAAATTAAAAATAGGTAATACCGAGTTAGAGGAGGTAGATGAATTTTGCTATTTAGGTAGTATAATTACAAAGGATGGACGTAGCAGAAGGGATATAGTAGCTAGAATAGCTCAAGCTAGAAAATGTTTTTAAAAGAAAAACTTACTAATAGCTAAAAGTATTAGTTTAGATAATAGAAAAAGTTTTTTAAAGTCGTACGTATGGAGCGTTCTACTATACGGTAGTGAGACTTGAACAATTAAAGAAGTAGATAAGAAAAAGATAGAAGCTTTTGAAACTTGGTGTTATAGGAGAATGTTAAAGATTAGCTGGACAGATAGAGTAAAAAACGAGGAAGTTTATAGAAGGATAGGTGAGGAACGCTGTATGTGGAAACAATTGAAGGTCAGGAGAGATAGAATGATAGGGCACCAGTTAAGACATGAGGGACTATTTAGTAAAGTCTTACATCATAGACTACCAAATAAAAATAGAGTAGGAAGGCCTAGACAAAGCTATATTAGTCAAATTATTAGAGATTTAGGTTGTGAAGGGTATGCAGACCTTTTTAGACTAGCTCAGAATAGACAAGAATTTAGAGCTGCGTCAAACCGACTTTAAGTAAGTTCGAAAACAATACAAAAAAAATAAAAATCAGGTAACTAAATGTCACCATGACATAACTCACAATTAGTTAGCGGTCTGGCATGTTGGCAGCGATTCGTTGCTTAAGCCTTACCATAACACATAATTTAACACTTTTCCTTTTTGAAGCGGATAACCAGGTTATATTTCATTTCCTTATAAATGGTAATCATGTAAACATGTTAGAATTCTTTAACAACCATCAGGTTGCTAATATCTATGTAGAGCCAGGTGGATAGGAAAAAGATAGAAGGATATAGGAAGACCTAGACCAAACTATATTAGTCAAATTATTAGAAATTTAGGTTGTGAAGGGTATGTAGAGCTTTTTAGATTAGCACAGAATGGAAAAGAAGTTAGAGCTGCGTCAAACCGACCTTAAGTAAGGTCAAAAACAAAATGATGATGGTAAAACAGATGGGACACTAAGCACGAACGGGTGGCGTACTCAAACACTAATTCCAGACATAACACGCAGACTAAAGACACGGAACTTCCAACCCACTCGGGGATTTATACATTTTCTAACTGGGCATGGACTATATTCAACATACGAGGACAGATTTCAATTCACTGACACAGATACGTGCACATGCGGGGTGACGGGGACCCTGAGCATCTACTGCTGAATTGCATGGATCTCTGTGATCCACACAACAATGCACACCACACACGGCAACTAATACAAGACGCACTTAACAACGGACAAACTATGACAGACATACTGTGGGACGACAACCTCTTCCCGTAACTAAATCAACTCACAGAATACGTGAGAAAAACACTACACGAAAGACATGAAAGACAAAGATCCTAACTAACTAACTAACAAATAAACAATCAAGCAAACAAACAACAAATACCAAAACAGAACAAAACTAATACACACAAAACACTCATACACACAAAAATCTCTCAAGCGACCAAATGACAACGCAAAACCTAACAAATATTACAACGAAAGAGACAACAATAACAACACAAACACGCTACTGACGAGTTTTCAGGGGTCGGATCGCTGAGGCACCAGGAACTAAATCATATAATAAAAGACAATTCAACTTAATTTAAGTGAATATGTGTAGTGACACTACGTACGTGCATGTACATAAACAACAAGTCTCACCCGGATAGATGAACTTCTGCGTAGAATATGTTTAGTTTATAATATAGTTGTAAGCTAATAAATTAGAACACGCACACGCACGCGCACAAGCACGCGTACGAGCACGCGCACGTGCACGCGCACGTTAATGCACATGCACACGCACAAACACACACATATGCACACACACACACACACACACACACACACACACACACACACACACAAACCAGGGTTATTTTGAAACAACACAATAAATTTTCATTTTAACTTCTAACAAAGGGTTAGTCAGAAGCGGGTCAGGTCTGTTTTTAATTTTTTAGGTAACAAAGTAATAAAAAAATAAAGTTTATTAAAAAAAACCAGAAATGGTTGCAGTCAAAATGGCGTGTGAAAGTGACAGTTGTGTCAGAGATGGCCGCCGTGATGTAAGCAAAAAAGTGTCAAAATGAAGTTTCATCAAAAATGACCGCCATGATTAAAGAGGTTAGTGACGTCAAAATCCAAAACATTTCCAATATCATGTATACAACTCTTGTGAAGTCAGAGGTTAGTAATGTGGGAGGTGTAGCGTCATAGGTTAGGTGTTTCGTCAGAGAGAAGTGAGGTGAACTTCAATCCCCACAAAGAGTATACTTGAATGTGTCATGCTGCAATCTTTTAAGTCTGGGAACGTCGTTCCTGAAGATTAGTCAATAGTGGCATTCTGGCTTAAGACGTTTCTTACCCACACGTTAAATAGGGTTAATTTATTTATGCCGTTATCATACTATTAGACACAAATGGTACAAGTCCAAGTTCAAGTTCCCTCTTATGTGTCACGGAAAATTTCAGTCATGTTAACGGCCGCTAGAAAAGTGCTTAGGTAGCGGATTTTAGATGGGAGTGATGACAATTGCTCCGGCTTAGTCAGGGTAAGACTATAGTTTAGAGTAGATCAGAAAATGTATCGCATCTTTTAGATTAATAAAGATAAGTATTGAATTAGAACCTGGACAGCACAATGGTACAAAATAGTCACAAACACTAACCAATAATAATACATGAAGTAATCTTACTCAATGATTAGCTTCTGTACGTAGTCCTAGGCTGCTGGAATGATATACCAGAGTAAGGACAGCTGATCGGCGACGCCAATAAATGAGAAATAATACATTTGGTTGTGCAGCAACGTTCTTGAGATAAAGGAGCTAGAAGCATAAACAGAATAAGGAGCATACGCAGAACAAGCACAATGACAAGGAGTAGGACGAAGAATAGTAAGAAAACCCTAAAATTTAATATTAGAAATCTAAATTGCAGAAAAAATTGGGTTATTAATGACCACATAAGTAGGTCAAATAATAGTACACTAACTGATTTAGAGATAACAGGACGTTACAATGTTGGGATTTCAATAATGAACATCTGCACCTACAAAAACTAAAATAATAAAATTTAATCTATTTCTATTCATACCAATTATTATTAACGATAACTATGAATTTAAATTCACTACAAGTGAAAATCGAAACTTGCAAAAGGCATTCCAAAACCATAGAACCAAAATTGCCAAACTTCAATAATAATTTGTCTGTTTTACCTAAATCCGTAATTAATACGATGATATCGACGGAAATCCAACTTTCACCTACAACGATCGAGATTAGAATATCTCTTATCCACAAGAACAAGAAAATAGTACGACTTATTATCGTATTTGTAACTTTAAATGCAGATATAGATAAGGTGAATTTGAGTACACAGCAATAACCTGTAATTATGAAGGTTAACACAAACGAAGCGTAAAGGGAACAGAACGATGTAGATGGCAGGACAATGCTACCAACTGACAATTGAATTTAAAAACTTGCCGACACAAAAGTGACACAAAAGGTTACCTATGGTAACACACGCATTAGAATATAAATGCCACTTGGCATGCAGTTAATAGCAATGTAAAGCTAATGGTAAAAATATATGTCTATATACCGTGTCCGAGATAAGGAAGGCCACTATGGGAATCTTGAAGACAGCAAAGATACAGATTTAGTTAAATAGGAGAAAAGTTGCGTAATCAAAGGTCTAAAAAAATGGCGTTTAGAAATCCCTGAAACATTTTTTGTTTTTTGATATATTTTAAAAAATTGGAATTTTCGATTTTACGTATTATTTTGTTCTGACGTTAATATTGGACATAGAGCAGAAGTAATGACACGTCTTCACCGCAACTTTGAATGCCCCTTAACATGACAGTGTTATTTTTTTTATCCGACGCTTTGTCTTTGTGGAACCATCATCAACTTTATTTTTTTAAATACGGCCCTGCTATTCAGGTATCAGATTCTGAAAACCCCTTTATGTCGAATTTAACTGTGTATAATACTTTATGCTTTAACTGCGCTTTCCTCTTTTTTAACCTTAATCAAGGAAATTCCTATGTAGTGCATAATTTTTAATTTCTAAGAATAAACGATTAGCTATGCCAATTAACAGTTTATGTCATTTAGATGTTTAATAATAATCTACTAGCTAAGTTTATGCACTAATTTAATAAAATAAACAAAGAACAAATACAATTAAATTTGATGTTAAATATAAATGTGGAAGATAAAATTATAAAAATACTTATAGATACGGGAGCTGAAGCATCGCTAACACCGGAAGATTTTATTTAAAACAACGCAGAAGAATTAAACAATTGATACCCATAAAGAAACATAACTTAGTAGCACCAAACAACACAAAGTTTGCAAATATAAATAGACAACTTCAAAAAATTTTATGCCAAATTTTTGTTTAGATAGTGATATTCTATAGGAGAGTTTTTTATAGTATTTTATGTATTTTACGTTTGGGAGGAAGAAATATTTTTTTGAACTTGATGAGACCGTGTGTAAATAGAAGTGAATAAGGAATAAAGGAAGACAATGAATAAACTCAGGTGATGAAACGATAGAGTTGGAGCGTGTTAACTCAAAGTTGAGATATTGTGAAATATACGAATGATTGAAGACGTAGGTCACTGTAAAAAAAGGATTATGCGTGTGGATAATAAGTCTAATAAAAATAGTTGTATATGGTACACAATTAGAAATAAAATTTAAAAATTACCCATCAATGCAGAAATATGGCGCTCAAGTAAACTTAGCGGAATTGATTTTAAATTTTATATTTTAATTTGGTGGAAAATGATGTGATAATGACGTCACAAAAGGTCATTGAGCACCACTTTTTGTGACAAAACTTACTCAAAGAGAAGAAAAGTGAAATTTTCCGATATCTAATTTTCACCCTATATAATATTTTTTTGCAAGATAGGTGTATTCTCATGTAAAATAGAACGTTTTAAGTCCATATACGTTGACACATACCATTTAAAAACGAAGTCTAACTTTAAAATCCGTGAAAATCAAGCATCCATTGATTTACATCGGTGTGTAAATAATCGACTTTAAGAACACTAAATAATCATGTCAAGTTATTATCTTTAATATGTATCATTTAAAATAAGTCCTAAACGGCGAAAATATAAGTATACATACTATTTAAAATGAAAGTCCCACCATGTATTCATATTCTTTGAGAATATCATTTAAGATACGTAGTAGATGGTTTGAAAGACAAATAGTTTCAGAATCTTCGAATTCATTACATTTATGTTAACAAAACCAAAATTCACTTGTTTGTTGTGAGTAACACCAGCCTGCGGGTGAGGAGAATATCCTCGATAGTGTTTAAAGCAACAATATAGTAAATTGTATGTTGGGAAGGTTCACTTCAGCCTAAGTGGTGAGGAGAATATCCTCTGAAGTGTTCCAGAACAACAGCTAATTATTATTTAATTACAGATTTCCTACTGATGATGACCACATAGTGGTCGAAATACGTATCTGGTATTTTAAATATTTTTTGTGGTAAGGGTTTTTTCATTGTGCCACAGTGTTCCTATAGATTATTAAAAACCAAAATATCGCATTTATTCGTTTAAACAGACCACTGTTCGAGAGTCTTTTAAAAGCAAAGAACAGCTAATTATTTTCTGTCAATGAGTACACGTCAATTGCGGAAAGCTATAACACCGAGAAACTATAAACCAGGTAAGATAACGAGTTTTAATGGCTCTTATTATCACAGAGTTTCGTAGGAGAAAGATTTTATCTGATCTTTTGGTACATTAATAAAGGCCGTGAGAATGATTTTATGATCGTCATAAATTTTAAAACTGGTAGCTCATTAAATTTTGCATTATACGGATGATTTAGCTTCGAGCATGTAATCGAAATTTGAAGAATGATGACGTATTAAGATTGTTTCATGATATTAAAAGCGGAAGTAATTCGAGCAATTCATTCATTCTTGCGGAATTCAAGATTTAACATTGAAATTTTGAACATAGTTATGAGACATTCGATCTTTGATAGATTATTATTTTATGGATTGCAACGACAATTTTTCGCTTTAATATAAATAATAATGTATCATGGTGAAAGGCCACCGGGTTTTTCATTTATTAAAGAACGTATGAAAATTAATTAAGATGGAGATCAAAAAATTTCGAACTAGAAAATTTTCAATGCAGTGGATTTCAATGGAAACGCTCTGTTAAATGGCAATTATAAGCAAAGACAGACGATTATAAACATATGAATATCAGCAAAAATTTGACTACCCAAAGCGCAAGTATAACTTTGTTTTGAATTTAAAAGGATCATTTGTGTATTATTAGGCAGATTAAGCTGAAATGAGTTTTTACTTATCGTATAAAAATTATTTGTAGATGGATAGTTTCATTTTAGCAATTTTGAGGTCAGAGCTCGATGTGTTTTGATCCTCACAAAAATTTCTGTTTGACATCGTTGATTCACTTCATTGAGACGGAGTAATACAAGAATATTTAAATTATACTTGAAAATTTTAAAGAAAATTTTGTGACTTACATATGAAATATTTTGGGGTTTTGTAATAATCAACAAGGATTAGATAAAATACTGTTTCTTTTTAAACTTAAGCTGTAAATTGCATTTATAAACGTTATTTATATATGTGTGTGTAAGTAGAATACTTAGATAATGTGTGTAAAGGAAAGATGTTTTTGAATGTATTGAGGATCGTTCATAAATGTTTTTTGAGGTTTATTTGTTTCATTTAATTTTCATAAAATCTGCAGCATGTTTGCTGTTAAGTTAGCAAGACAAAACGGGTACGGTAAGGTTTTTCTATTAAGCAAGCAACTAATTGCATCCTTGTATTGATTAGAGCGGTTTTATCCGAACATTCACGGCAGGCTATGTATGTATATATATATATATATATATATATATATATATAAGGGTGCCTAATTCATTACACGTTGTATGGGTAACTCTGTTATTTGTGACATTAGAAAAAAGGTTAAATAGGAAAAGTAGTGCAGTTTTTAATGCCGACTTCAGCCATGAAGAGGTAATTAACATACAGAGTGTAGCAAAAGCGTTATACCAAAATAACGAAATTTTGATCTTTTTTGTTTTGCTTCGTAGTTTATTTATTGATGTTTTTTACATTATTTTAAAAGGAGAATAAGATGAACTTATTTGTTTTTACATGACTTTGGTCATGTTCGAGTAAATAAGTGAGGTTATGTTTTTTTAAATGGAAACCATAATTGGAGGTAGTTTTGATAGAAAGGCATGTTTTTTCTTTTTTAGTGATGTACTACAGTGTACATGTCCAACATAAAAATTTTGTTTTTATGAAATACGAAACTTGGTATTAAATAATAAAATACTAATGCATGACATAACAAATATATCAAAAACAAATTATGTTAAAAATTTTAAATACAATATCAGTTCATAAGGTGTTCAAATTGCCCACCATTTTGTTGAAGGCACAGCTCGTATCGTTTTTTAACATTACGAAGTGCTTTTTCTATTGTTCGTGCATCAATGCTTGCAGTTGCTGTTTGGATTCTAGCTATTAAATCCTCAAGCGTTTCAGGAGTAGTACAATACACTTTATTTTTTAAATCACCCCACAAATAAAAATCTAATGGTGTAAGTTGTGTTGAACGAGCAGGCCAATCAATTTCCATTTTGTTACCAATCACGTGCTCAAAACGATCAGTTAAATATTGCTTCACCGATGTACCACTGTGTGCACAGGCACCATCGTGTTAGACATATTTTAGTCTGTAATGGATGTTAAGCGGTAATTCACTCAAATATTCTTCCAGTTGTTGTTTTAAGAAATTTAAGTAATTTGCAGCGGTCAAATTGTCGTTATAAAAAAAAGGTCCAATAATTTTTCCATAGAATATCCGACACCAACAATTAATACCAAATTGATGTTGATCTCTGAATTCACGCACAAGTTTAGGATTTTCTTGAGAATAAAATATTTTGTTATGCCGATTAAATATTCCGTTATTTGTAAATTTAGTCTCGTCGGTAAACATAATGGTTCTCCAAAAATATGAATCCTCTTCACATTTCTTATGGTACCAACAACAAAATGTTATCCGTCTTTGATTATCCACTGGATACAATGTATTCGAAATAGAATAGTGACAGGGATGATATTTCCGACTTTTCAGAATACACCTCACAGTTTCCTTAGAAGTTGCACAGTGGTTTGCAGTTTTGGCAGTAGAAGATTCTGGTTTATAGTTAACAAACGCAAACACATTCGTTTCAACAGTTTCTTCATATTTCGTAAGAATTTAGGTTTGGTAAATGCACCATATGCGTTAAGATTATTTTCAAGTTTGTTAAATATCCGACAGTGTGGTTGCTTACGTTCCATGTATCTTTCAAAATACAAATCCGCTGCTGCACGTGAGTTACGATTCGAAGAATAGTAGGAAAAGAGCATGTCATTTTTTCTTCATTTGTATAGGATATTCTAACTATTAGAAGAAAATAATGTACGTATAAACACAAAATAACAGTACTATCTAATTTCTGTTATTCAAACCAGTGAAATCTATTGTTATGTGTTATATGGCTACTTGATTCTTAAAATCAGCTCAAATATTCACATATTATTTAATACAAAGTTTCGTATTTCATAAAAACAACATTTTTTTAAAAATTTGTATGTTGAACATGTACACTGTAGTACATCACTGAAAAGAGAAAAAAAATGCCTTTCTATCAGAACTACCGCCAATTATGGTTTCCATTTAAAAAACACAACCTCACTTATTTACTCGAACATGACCAAAGTCATGTAAAAACAAATAAGTTTATCCTATTCTCCTTTTAAATATATATATATATATATATATATATATATATATATATATATATATATATATATATATATATATATATAATTATTATTAACGACCTCCTTTTATTGTGGGTTTTAGGTCGGCTGGATTATTTAAGAAAACTCTTTTTTATAAATCTGAGCTTTCGGATTTACTTTAATCCTTTTTTCAAAGGTACTACAGTTACAAAATTGATAAATAAACAGTAAATCATATTTTATACTCACTAAGGTGAGGTTATATAATAAATTGGCAATTAACATGGAAAGTTATTTTCGTTATAAATTTTCTAAAATGTATATAACAACGCCAAAATACAACAAGAAGTAAAATTATTATTTATATAAAATATTGATAATAAATGAAAGTCAAAAGTTTGATAGAATATATAATAATATATAATAAAATACATAATAATTTTACCTCTTGTATTTTGGCGTTGTTAAATACATTTTAGAAAATTTATAACGAAAATAACTTTTTATGTTAATTGCCAATATATTATATATCCGCACCTTAGTAAGTAGAAATAGTATATTACATTACTAGTGTGGAAAGTGACCCATTTCACACGAGTGGAAGAGTATTGTCGCACGAGGCGTAAGCCGAGTGCGACTATTCCACGAGTGTGAAATGTCACTTTCCACGCGAGTACTGTACACTATTTTCCCGACGACCATCACTAAAAACAATTACGAAATAGTTATTTTTATGTTTATTTGCAATAAATGTGTACACAATAATGCAAGACAGACAGACAGCTATAAAATTTATTTGACGTTTTGATGTTGAAAATTCGAATGCCTACTTTGTTTTTGTCTTTATAAAATCCGCGACTCTGTTGCTTTTAGCGTATGCATTCTCAATTTTTATTGAAGAAATCATTTCAATTACAAACCAATATGAGTAATTACATTTTTAGGTAAAACGGAAACTGTCAGTATCGATTTACCTATGAGTATTTTAAACTGTTATTAGCCAAAACGAAACGAATGAATACAAAAAGATAGAAACCGGTAGTCGTTTGGGTTGCCTAGGTAGGTAACTAGCATACTAACATCAATCATATCACTCTAGAGTTGAAAAGTATTTCAACACTAGAGTCATATGCACTTTCGCACTCTAGAGTGATATACTTTACTTTCTACATAAATAAGTAGTGTGTAATCTGTTGTTTTCACAAGTGGTTGTCGGAAAATATGATTTACTGTTTATTTATCAATTTTGTATTTGTAGTACCTTTGAAAAAGGATTAAAATAAATCCGAAAGCTCAGGTTTATAAAAAAAGAGTTTTCTTAAATAATCCAGCCGACCTAAAACCCACAATAAAAGGAGGTCGTTAATAATAATTCATATATATATATATATATATATATATATATATATATGTATATATATATATATATATATATATATATATATTTAAAAGGAGAATAGGATAAACTTATTTGTTTTTACATGACTTTGGTCATGTTCGAGTAAATAAGTGAGGTTGTGTTTTTAAATGGAAACCATAATTGGCGGTAGTTCTGATAGAAAGGCATTTTTTCTCTTTTCAGTGATGTACTACAGTGTACATGTTCAACATACAAATTTTAAAAAATGTTGTTTTTATGAAATACTAAACTTTGTATTAAATAATATGTGAATATTTGAGCTGATTTTAAGAATCAAGTAGCCATATAACACATAACAATAGATTTCACTGGTTTGAATAACAGAAATTAGATAGTACTGTTATTTTGTGTTTATACGTACATTATTTTCTTCTAATAGTTAGAATATCCTATATATATATCCTATATATATATATATATATATATATATATATATATGTAAATATATTTTTGGGGTATATCGACCTTGCAGTTATAAAATATAATATATACAATAACAGGATTTTAGGTCTGCTGGTTAATTAAGTGTTCTCTTTATTATATTTCTAAACTTTCGGTTTATTTTTAAACCATTATCAAAGATACTAAAAATTCAGAAACATTAATATAGCCTAAAATAGTTAAAATCTTACTTACTTATGTGAGGTTATTATACTGAAATTGTCGATATAGATAAATTTTTTTTTGATACAAGTTAAAAGTGTGGTTGAAAGCTTTTAAAAAGAACACATTAATGTGGTTTGCTAATCACATTTGAATGTTATAATGACAATTTATAATTTTGACAGTGTTTGAAATAACTTTCTAGATTGTAATTAATTTTTTTTATCGTTTGACTAAAATTTAGTTATTTTCTGTATGTATGTATGTTTATATATGTATGTTGATGTGTGTATATTTGTTTACGTATATATTTCAGTGTGTTTATGTTGTTTGTGTGAATGTATGTATGTCTGTGTATGTGTGTATGTTTGTGTGTGTGTGTGTATATTTATGTGTGTGGGTGCATGTAGATGTTTGCGTGTGTGAGTGCGTGTGTTTGTTTGTTAGTGTATGTGTGTATGTTTATTGTTTTGTGTTTATTAGTTATGTTGAATTTGTTTTTGGATTCAAAGTGAAGTAGATAGGTGTATATAGAGCTTAGTGTGTTAATGTCAGTTTTTTTATTAATAGTGTTGAGGTTTTTAAATATGTAACACAGTTCTAGGAATATTCTTTTGGATCTTTTAGTTTCAATTCGTTATATTATAGGATTATCAAGATCCATTTTATGTTTGTCTGCGTTTGCGTGTAAGATCAAAGCACAAGCGTTTGGTTTAACACGAATGTCGTGCTTTGACCTTACACGCAAACGTAGACAAACATAAAATAGATTTTGATAGTCATATAATATTACAAATTGAAAATAAAAGATCCAAAAGAGAATTCCTAGAAATGTGTTACATATTTAAAAACCTCAACACTATTAATAAAAAAACTGGCATTAACACACTAAGCTCTATATACACATATCTACTTCACTTTGAATCCAAAAACAAAATCAACATAACTAATCAAATCACTTAATAAAACACAACATAAACATACACACATACACTAACAAACAAACACACGCACTCACACACGCAAACATCTACATGCACCCACACACACATAAATATACACACACAAACATACATACATACACAGACATACATACATTCACACAAACAACATAAACACACTGAAATATATACGTAAACAAATATATGCACATCAACATACATATATAAACATACATACATACAAAAAATATCTAAATTTCAGTAAAACGATAAAAGAAATTAAATACAATCCAGAAAGTTATTTCAAACACTGTCAAAATAATAAAGTGTTACGTTCAAAAACCTACAAACAATTTTTCCTGCATTTATTTTTAAAATACCCTACAATTCCTCAACAAGCTCAATTTTCCGCCATTTGAATTAGTCTTATTTAATAAAATTTCTCAATTAATTACTCTCTCTAAAAGTTTGCTTTATAAAATCAAACAGCTGCTTAGGAAACTTTACGTTACAAAGTAGTTGTAATAAATTCTAGCACCTGCAGTGATTACATTTTAATTTAATGGTGCATGTAAATGCACAGCTTTCTTCTAAAAGATAAGACCACTTACCACCTGCCTACATCTGCTTACAATAGACTTGTTATCTGGTATTCTGCAGTTGTTAAGATGTTGCAAAGTAATAAGATTGTTTTCCTTTCTCTTAAAATCTTTTGATAATTGCGTTATCTGCTTGTTGGCAAGCTGCTACAGTTTGTATTTCGACAGCTGTTGTCTGGAAATTCTGCACATATGATTCTTCGGCGATATCTTTGAGACCATGCTTTAAAAGATACCATTAAAGATTAGAGCATTAAAGATTAACCATTAACGATTACCACATCCTCTTACCAAAGATACATGTAAAATCGCGCTATTAGAAATGCTTTCTGTGCTTGTATAAGTGAAGTTGGTGGTTCCAGCATGCAGCCAGCCCATAGAGAAATGCAGCCGCATTTTTCCTGCCTTTAGATGAAACCAGCACGAAGCTGATTGTTCAAGGTACGGTTTTCCTATTTCCATAATTCTTCTATGCTGCGTGAAGAATAGACTTTTCATTTGCTGCTATTGATTATAATTATCCGATAAATTGGCACCACCCCGTTACAAAACTTACATAGACGATGCACGAACTATGTTATTATTCTATAAATTAAAAATTAATCAATCAATGTTTATGTTGCAATTTTTTTTTACTGTTTCTTTTGTCTTTTTAACGTAAACTTCTTACTTATAAATTTAAAACTAGTTGACACATGATTAATTTAAGTTAGGGTGTCTAATTTTAATGTTATATTCTTTCTGAGGAGGTGCACTTCACAAAGCAACATTTACATATAATTTAGGTATATTCCTTTTTTTAGACTTAAGGTACAGTCTATGCTTAATTTTCTTTTATATGTATTCAAGGTAAACTATTAAGTAAGTATTTAGATTATAAGATATTATATTTGATTACCAATTTTTATATGTTATGACGCTTTCACGATTACGCAACTTATTTATTTTATTGCTTTGTAAATAGTCTTCCAAGATTCGATGTTATCAATATAATTTCACAGAGGTTTCCAATGTGTTTTTCTGTTTTCACCCACGCCTCTCTCAGACTTTTTGAGCTAGCCCAATTCTACCATTCTATCCCCGTTCTGTTGCGGTATTCGGCGTAAACAGTTTCTTTCTTTACTTTTATTATTTTCTTTCGTGTTCGCGCGGAATACCGTAACAAAAGGAATTGTCATTATAACATTCAAATGTGATTAGCAAACCACATTAATGTGTTCTTTTTAAAAGCTTTCAACCACACTTTTAACTTGTATCAAAAAACATTTTATCTATATCGACGATTTCAGTATAATAACCTCACATTAGTAAGTAAGATTTTAACTATTTTAGCCTATATTAACGTTTCTGAATTTTTAGAATCTTTGATAATGGTTTAAAAATAAACCGAAAGCTTAGAAATACAATAAAGAGAACACTTAATTAACCAGCAGACCTAAAATCCTGTTATTGTATATATTATATATATATATATATATATATATATATATATATATATATATATATATATATATATATATATTGTGATATTATGTGATATATATGAGATTTGAAACTTGACGCACTGAAGTACCACTCAAATATAGACTTCTAGTTCGTAAAATGATAGATGGTGAGGGCAGTTACTTGTTAAAGATATATAAAATGATAATTAAGAGAAAAGGAAGTTTTAAGATTTCAACTTGGGTGTTGGTGATTTCATAAAGTAATTTTGAAAAGTTTGTGCCAATAAAGTGAACTGCTGTTGCTTGTATATAATAAAAATTGTGTTAAAATATTTAAAAGAAAACTTCACTGCCATGTGTAGGTATAAGATGTTAAACTTTCACTTTCATTTGAATATGTACGTAAAACCTAAAAAGTCAATTAGTATGTTTTTATTAGATTTAAGTTAGTTATAAGATGTAGAAATTTTATTTACTCTTCAGTATATAGTTGTAAGTATATTATATTATTTGAACTTCACTTCTTGTAACGTTGTAGACATCCAACTCATCTAAAAAGAAATTATTTAACATTTGTTGTTAGGATTAAAATATCGACCAAAATTTATAAATTTTCGGCCAATGACATTTGTGTATAAGTTTACTCCAAATTAGAATTTGACAAGGGTAATAAGATCTATTAATAAAATTTTGAATCATAGAATGTTAGTTGGAAAAGAATTGTAAAAGAGTAGGCTGATTTAATGTTTTAAGGGGCATCTCCATAGAGATAAGTGACAGTTGTTTTAAAAATTAAAAAGAGAGTGGTTGAATTAAAAAATTAAGGAAAAAACTGATTTGAAAAGAACTGAAAAAAGAACTTTACAAACTATAGAACAAAAAGTATAATCTTTTTTGTAACAGTTTACGAATTGTATAACTTTTATTATTGTAATCTCCAACATAAAATTTAACGTATGTAAAATGTTTTTGAGATATTCAAAGTATAAAGCAACTGTTGATATTAAAAAGTGATAAATGCAAAAGTTCTTGTTATTGTCTTATTATTGACTATTGGATTTCTGGAAGTGTTTTTGTGTAGACAGAGGAGTTCCAAAGTGGTGCTATCAGAACGCTGGAATTGCTGAACCTTTGGTGTCGAGCACGGTGTTGATTTCACGGAGTTAAGTTTCCTGATAAGACCAACGACGATAAGTATAAGTGTTTCTAAAGAATTTTTGGCGTACCTTAAACCCTAAAATAAAAGGCGTAAATTCAGTAATACAAATTTTTAAAACGTACTTATCCACAGGTATTAAAAACCCACATCTGGTTCGAATCGTCGCTGTAGGCAGTGGAGTTTCATTGTTAAGCAGCAAGACGTTACATTGGAAGTTCAGGTAGTATTATTATTTTCAGTGTCATATTTTAAACACTTAATCCGTTATACTCGATTGAAATCTTAAATTACTAACTAGTATAAACTGTTTTACTGTGCGTATTTTTCAAGTAATTGTTTACACTGTCACATTTTAAATTGCTTTAATAGAATTAACTAGAGGTCATTTGACTGGCAGTGTCACATACATCTGTATATGGTTCAGAACTCACGCTGTATGCAGATATAGATTTATTCACAAAATTAACCTGAGATAAGAGTTTCATTGGTCGAGGCGCAGATTTAAAGACTCAATAGAAAAGTTAATAAATTAATTAAAGAAAGAAAATTATTGGGCAATTTGGTGCATTGCTAATTTGCTCATATATTATAATTGTCAAAACCAATAAGGGAGGGGGTTATATTATAATATATATATATATATATATATATATATATATATTTTAGGTTAGATTAGATAAAATACATAGCATAGTTTATGGTAATGAACCTTTTAAGTATATAAACCGTTTGTTATAAACAACTTAGTAGGAGTTGAAAATCAGTTTAATGGTTACATAAGATTATATACTCTCTTGGGCGATTATTGCGCTCATTACGCTCGTACACTAAAATTGTGTCTATAGAATTAAATAACTCATTTGTTGTTTAGTTCTTTAATAAATAATACATTCTTACATAGTTGATAGATGAATGTGACTACTGCAACACAAACAAATAAATTATATGTTTGCAGGCCGATTTATTAAGTTTTTGCAATTTTTCTTTCGATTAGCTACATGTGTCTATAGGTTTGAAAACAGTAGGTTTTGAATGAGCGGGGTATCGTACTAAACAGAAGCTGGTGGTTTAATTGTTCTGGTAGGTAGAAAACAAAATCCCAAATAGTAAATTGACATAAAGAAAATCTTTATTTTTAGTTATTTTAGTTCGAATTGCTATGATATACTTCCATATGTTAATACTTCTACATTAGAACTTCTAAACTGGTACTCTACGATTTGTATCCTTCCCAGTTTTAGAAGTTCTAATCTAAAAGTATTAACTTATGGAAGTATATCATGGCAGTTCAAACTATTACACCAAAAAATTATTTAAGTCAGGCAAAAATAAAGATTTTGTATGTGAAATTACTATTTGGGATTTTGTTTCCTAGCTACTAGAACAACTAAACCACCATATACCGGGTGTTCACCTCATAGTCGAACATAGTCAGTTTATAAATATATTCAATTTTAAAGTGTTTTGGCATAGTTTTATAATAAAACCGTAATTAAGCAAAGCTTCAAATGATTTTTATTAGAAACTTAAAAAAAACAATTTAAGAAAAAATTAATTATAGTAAATATTCAAATAATCCTCGTTTTGAAATAAACAATAGCCCAGTCTGTTGTAAAAACTATTTCTAACGTTTGCAAACTGCTTGTCAGTAATTAGCGGGCATTCATGAATTATTGCTTCTCTCAAAGGATTAATATTTACGTGGCGTCGTCTATTAGTTTTGCTTTTAAGGTGTCCCCACAAGAAAATGTCGCAAGGTGCTAAATCATAGGAGATCTTGCTGACCAATTTATAACACCACTTCTACCAATCCAATGATTTGGAAAGGAATCATTTAAGAACCTTCTAACATCTAAACCAAAATGTACGGAACAGCCGTCTTGTTGAAACCAGATCTCCTGATTTTCTGTTGCAACTTCCTCCAACGCAGGTCCTACCTTTGTTACCAAAAGATCTAAATAGGTTTTTGAATTTAAATTTCCTTGAATTTCAAACGGGGGGCTGATAATGTTATTATTATTAATCCCAGCCCAAATATTAATTTTTTGAGGATACTGCTTTCTTGTCAAAATGTTCACATCGGCGGTCAATCATAACAGCGATAGAAAGCGACGATCATTGTTTGCGTGCTCTTGCATTTCATACAAATCACAGTCCTATCTTCTTCGTCTACAGCAAAAATCTCTTAATGGTATTGCGGCTTAAAAGGATGGTATTTATTTTTTTTTAATATCTTCCATGCCTATAATTTGCTTAATCCAACTTCAATTGAAATTTGATTCACACTGAATGTTGGGTCTGCATTTACCAACGCCAAAACACGCTCGTTTGTACAATCAGCTATTTGTCGATTTCCTGTATCATATCATAATAAGTACTTTAGAACATCATTCAATAAAAACTGTAGCTACTCACCACCCTACCTACCGATTCTTCTGAAATGTTTGCACAGCTTTCAAATCTTTGTACATATTTTTGAATAGTACTTACAGATGGTATAAGTCTTGCATTGAAGTTAACGGCAAACAAATCTCTAACTATTCGCAAACTGACGCCACTATAATAGTTTTCACCATAAAAACTCTTTATTATTATAATTATTCATTTTTTAGAAAAATTAACCTTAATAAAGTACACTACTTATTAACAAACAAATGAACAGCAGCACAACAATTTCCTGCTTTAATCCTAATTAAAACTCTATGCTGTCGGATATTAAAATCAAGGCTAATCGTATTTACAAATTGTCAAACTTTAAATTCGTTTTTTAAAATAGCAATTGTACTTTGAGTGTTGCCAGAGGTATCATTTGAATCGTAATAATTTTCTTTTTCTACTGATAGTATTAGCTTTCCTATACGATAAATTGGCGAACAACAATCATTAAAAACGTCCGATTGCATGTTTAATTCCTATGTTCGACTTTGAGAATGAACATATATGAATGAACTCCAAAAATTAGGTGACGCTCAGAAAAATGATCAACTTAGATATTTTTTTCTTGATAATACTATGCCAGTCCTATTCAAGTATTACTGTATTTCCTATGAGTCAGTTGGCAATTACTGTCTTGCTATTTACAGATGCGGTTAACGGTTATCCTTACAGTTGCTGTATCTTAAACGAGATACCTTTTAGAGCTTCTCTGTGATATATCTTCTAATTTTCTGCACTTAAGTTACACCTTAAAAATTGTTTAGGTATTTATGAGTACATAAACGTTTTCTTTCATTCCATGAATTATGCATCGTATATGTACAGTGTATATAAACGTAACTCAAGCAAGTGCCATTTTAGTATTGGCTCAGTGTAATTGATACAAATGTAGTTTAATATATATAACGCCCTAAGTTTATAATATAATTCACACTGTTATTGTGTATTAACGTTACACAACATTACTACATTACTACAAATGCAATTGGTCTGACATCAGAGTTCATCTATCATAGTACACACGCCAATTAGGGGTTAAACATTTAGTACCAACCATGATTCAGCACATGACGCAACCTACCCCCTTAGACAAATTTTAATGAGATGCTAATTAGTGCATTATAACACTAGAAACCATTACATGGACGCTATGGTTGCTCCTTGAAAGTGGTTGGTGATTATCAATTAGATTACCAGAGGACGCGGCAAGTACACAGAATTTGCAAAAGTTACCAAATTTAATTTACGTTTCAAATTAAACAATGTCGAATAATTAAATAGCACTGCTTACCTTATTTAATTTATGTGCATATTAGCAGCTGTGTATCGGGTAATTATTCTTATCTCAAGTGTTTGTCATGGGTTGTAAATATGGCCGCCTTATTTAAAATTCCTGTAGCAATGATGGTGACTTGCTTTCCTAAAACTTTAAATAGGTAACATAAAACGTTAACTTAAGGATAGATAAAAAAATTGATAGGTAAAGTTCATCACATTAACTAATGCACTTCGTACAAACCGTTAAAAACAGAACGTCACGCCAAAAATGAACCATGGTGACTCGCTTTTCGACGATTACCCTTTGTTTCGCAGTCCGTATTTGTCGGAAAAACGACTTGTGGCTATTACGAACCAAGAGAATTATATTCAAATTTACTTCACACGATGCAACAAACTTATTAACTAAAAAAACACAAAGGTAATCTACCCAACCTTATTTTATCAAAACTAAGCGCACTAACCTAAAACTTTCATAGCGCTTAGTGCATAACAACTTACCATATTGGTGTTATGCTTAAGCAGGAAGCAAACTTTGCAATTTTATTTGTACGTGCACTGCATAATTCCACACGAAAAATAGACGGTAACATACTCGCACAGTGAATAATTTTGTGAAAATGGAACCTATTTTCACAATCATATAGGATGCAGCGTAGGATTTATTAGTAAAGTGCGAGACTGTACAAATTTATACTAAACTAACAGTTGAAGTTGAATACACAGTATCTTTAATTACAACAACAGGGCACTGCAACTGAAAAGCAACCAATTGGTTGGTTTTAGTAATTACCGTATTTGTTATATTAAATAGATCGATCAGTAGGCAGCTACTGTATTTCGCACACCTCAATACTTTTATTTATGCACCTAATTTCAATCAATATATTTAAATATTTTCACGAAACACATCAAGTGCCAAATACAAAGCTACTAGCTTTATATATCTCTCTCCTATAAAATTATTTCCTTTAACCAATAATATGAATATAAACTCCTGCCATAGCAAGGGTACCAAAAATGATTGCCTTTATCTTATATTATAAGTTCATACTTGTGTAAAATAGGGTAAAATAGATAAGTCTGCCCCCGTAGCCTACTCTCTGCTCCTTACACTTTTTCTTTTCCACCATCCATCTTCTCCCTACCACATTCCACCTTTTGCCTTCTTCCTTCCACTTTCTATATTTCCCTTCCACAACGTTTTTCCATATTTTTCTTGCACATTTTACTTTCCACATTCTACGTTTCACATTTTTCCTACCACATTTTGTCTTCCACATTTTACCTTCCATATTTTTCTTGCACATTCTACTATCCACGTTTTACGTTCCGCATTTTACATTCCACATTTTACCTCCCACGTCCTATCCTCTACCCAACGCCTTCCACATCTTTCTTCAAAATCGTTCCTTCCACACCATTGTACGCTTTAGATGTCTGCATCGATCAACAGACGCTTTTAAATTAAACAATTTGCAGTTTAGTAATTCCATCACTTTTTTCAAGCTCATATCCTTTTAGGGCACATACTCCATTTTTCTATCAATACACCACAAACGTCATCATTTGTTTAAGCTACATAATCTTGTATTTTTTAATGTAGTGCCATCTAACAATAAAAACGCTTAAAAATTATTAAAATTTATTAAATGTGTCAGGTACATCTTTGACAATTATTATAATAATAAGTTGCAAGTAGATAAAACAAACATCATGAAGAAATATTATAATTTTATCAAATATTTACAAGTTTTGTGCTAGTATCCACTGTGATATTCTGAATCCGGGATATCCAATGTTCGAAATAATTGTGTGAGCGATTCTCTGACACCCACATCTTATAGCAATTGGTTTGGATGATAAGTAATTATTTTTATAATATGAAACTATTCCACTGGTGCTATCATTAAATAAATACTTATTTACAAGTCTCTCGATTTCTAGAACGATGTAAACCTGACATTCATCTGCTGTATTTCCAGCTCTACTGGATATATCATCCACAAATTTTTCATAAACATCTGGGAAGTCTCTACAATTTAATTCTTCCATTTTATAACATATTAGTTCTCGCAAATTTAGTAGCTTGAAGCAGTCATACTCAATCAAAACAATAATAGTTCGGTCTTTCTCAATTTCTAAATTGAACGACTTCTTATCTTGAAATTTTTTTACCATCCATACACTTCTATTAGATATGTCGGTAATCAACTATATTTTAAATTCTTGATACAATTGTATGTCAACACCACTTTCTACACTGGCTAGTCCATTTAAGCCGATGCGTTTTGAGTTTTGAGCAAATTGTATAAGGTTAAATACTACTTTAAGAATACACAATTTTCTTCTTTCAAAGTATCCCATTTTTACTTTATCGTTTGCACACATTCTAATAACTTCAAACAACTTGGATGACAGGTTGAATACCACCATATAAAGCTAACACAACTTGCACGACATGGTAGTGAGATTTTGGTTTATAGTCACCTAACGTATAGCTTGTCTTATTAACAAATTTGTGGAGGTTTAATTGTGGCACAATTGCTTTACTTGTAACGTCAATACCAGTAAATTCCATTTTTAACTTGAAACTTCTTGACCCTATAATATTAAATGGATTGGCGATCTACAAGTTTTCCTTTTTCTTTATATATTGGCGAGAGTGTGTTCATTGTTAAATTTTGCAAATTTATCTTCACCTTTCACATTTGATTTCCACCTCTTTTCTTTCACATTTTACTTTACGCATTTGTCTTTGCAAATTTTCACCTTTCACATTTTTATTTCCTCGTCATTGCTTCCGCATTTTACCTTGCTCATTTTACCTTCCACATTTTTATTATACATTTTTACTTCCACATGTTTCTTTCCACATTTTACCTTCCAGTTTTGCTTCCACATGTTTACATGCACCATTATACTTTCACATTCTACTTTTCACCTTCCATATATAAATAAGTAAGTTCGAATAAATTAAACAGTTCTACCACATGGTCATATAACTAACAGAGTCTACTATTTATTAAAAGAAAGTATCTCCAATCGAACTTATCGATTTTTCACTCCAACTAACCTATGACCCACTAAACCAAATAACCAAAGTTCAGACAAGACCAATTAACCAAGTCCAGACAAAGCTAACTAACCGAAGACCAATAAAATCTCGTACTCTTTACGGGACCAACACAGTGCTTGTAAAAATATTTTTTAAAATATAAATTTAAACAGATCATTAAAACAGCGTCCGTCTCCACGGTGTTTCGAAATAATACAACTCCAAATAAAAAACGAATAGAATATGTTTTTAGGTGTAGATATGTAATGGTATTTTGTATTTAAATAGCAAGAATATAGTTCCATAACGCTTAAATATATTCGGTGTCAATTGCAAGGTGTGAAGAAACTAACCTAACATCTCCAATACAGTTGATGCCTTGTATTTTGAATTACAATCTACAGAACGTTTACTGGAGCTTCCATCATCGTCTATGCTTATGATTTAATTGTTATCTACTCTCCAGTTTGAATAGCAATTACATCTCTTAATAAACTGGCTTAATGGTAAAGGTAAAGCTTAAGCACATACCGACCTGCGCCACATGTAGAAATAATAGCAGGTTTTTGGGAATGAAGGTCTGGAAAATATTAACAAGAGATGTAAAATCCGATGCGCATTTCGTACGAAGCAGAACCAGCAGACAATAAATTAAGGATTCGTTGGATTAGTTACCGGATATGTCGGATCAGTTCGAAAAAGGGGGACTCCTATAAAGTGTATAAGACATAATATTTTGTTTCACGTACATATATGCAAAAAGTATGTTGGCCAACTTCGTGTTCGTCCTAATCACCGACTTTGTTCGCATGTATTCTGCAGGTGCCGATTGATTTTAAAGGGATTTCCACATACCATGGTGATTCTGAACCACAGGTATAGAAATTCCGATTTTTGTCAAATGCTTGATAAAGTATTGGAAACACACCCTGTTCCGTTACGACAATAATGATCGCCATTAGTGCAAAATATTTTTGAATTTAAAAATGCGCGCGGAAATACTCAAACTAGTGCAGTTCGACGTGCTTTAGATGAGTCGATCGGTAGCTTTTATGCAATGCAGACGATTGAACACTTAGCGTGCTTCCGCGTGGAACTTTACCACCAAAGGTGTACTGCGAAATTACTCCACAGAGACTGCAAAAAAAACAACAACTAATAAGGTCAGAACTTTGAATTTTGACTGTTTTGTTTATCCTTTTATGTATTTATTGTATATTTCTCGTACATATGTGACGCCCAGAGCATACATTTTCTAGATACATAACAGGTGGTCTTTCGATGTAGCCATTAACTTTTTGATTTTAATTCACACAACAACAAGAAATAAACCTTGAGTCCCATAACTTAGTTCTTGTCGATTAATTTTTAGTAGTGTTATGTTGCTCATTAATTATTCCAGTCAAAGAAAAACATGAGATCAACAACAGAGAAATTTTTGCATGAAACAAAGTCCTTTAATTGGTTTATTCACAATTGGTTGTATCTATTTAATTTTTTTAACTAAAATTGTATTAATAGATATATTGATTTAATAACAAGCGCTCTACTTTGGTAGACAGGTAGTCTAGTAATTATATAATAAATAAATTTCATATTACATATTTAAAAAATCGTATACATTTTTAATGCATCGAGTTATATTATCCTCTTCAGGAAAAATGATATTTAATTATTCTGGTTAAGTATCGGAACAAATTATATCTCTAAGGTATTATAATATTCTATTTATGCATTATCAACCATGCACTGCTTTTTAACCATACAGGATAAATTGGTAAAAGCAGTATGTTACAGAAAAAAATGATGAGGCTTACAGGAGTTAAATATGCAAGTTCTACTTGACTAAATTATGAAAGTTTTTCTTTGGGCAGAGTATTTTAATGATATTTTAGTTTAATGAGAGTTTAGGGTATACATTAACAAACGGTCTTTATAATGATACTCTTCAACATAAGACTCTTTCAACGTTATCAGAAGCATTTAAAACTATAAATTGAAAATGTACATAAAATTGGTTTTTTTAAGAATTTTTCATAAATTGTATTATAAAACGTTCAATACTTTTTATTCTATAAGCAACTATAAGAAATTAACCTTGTCTTATATATCTTTACTTATTATTTTTTCTTAGAAATTCTCTAACATTTAACTTTTTAGAAAATAGGTGCTCTAAACTATTCTCATGAGACGTATGTTCAAAACATTTCTCGAGGAGGAATAACTTGATCAAACATTTTCAGAAAAACATTAATTAGCAAAGTGTACAAGTACAAAATAAAGAAGTTGTGAACTGTACGCTTTCTATAAAATATTTAGTAAGAAAAGTAGTTTAAAGCGGCACGGCCTCAGATTCCACGGCGTCAAACCAGTCCTCTCTACTAAACATAGAACACTCCAAGTGGATACAACAGAAGCTCCGAAAACACCCCTCTGCATTAGTAACCGCAAGTAAGACATCGGGTGATCACATCCATGCCTTAAATGCGGAACAGTTGATAAATAAGTTTTTTAATAATCATAATCGTAGTGAGGATGCATTAAATAAAATGTTCTGGACGAAAGTATTTACTAATTTTATCGTATCTTCAAACATAACTTAACACGTTCATTTTCAAATTTGAGATACAAATCTTTTTTTTGTTGAAAAAACATTTTGCAGCTTGTATTACACTTTTGAGAACAAAGTCGACACTATACAATTATTTAAACTCACTTGTAATGTAAAACTGTTTAATTTATTCGTATTTAATTCTTTATATATGGAAGGTGAAAGGTAGAATTTGGAACTAAACATGTAAAAGGTAAAATGTGGAAAGAAAGATGTGGAAGTAAAACGTGTAAGGTGAAATTGCAGAAGGGCAATTGTGTAAGTTAAATTTGGAAGGAAAACGATGTAACTAACTGTGAAGGTAAACATAAATACCCCAAATTTAACAACGCAGCTGCTCTCGCCAGTATATTGAATGAAAAGAGACCTTGTAGATCTTTAGTCTATTAAATATCATCGTATCAAGAATTTCTAGCTAAAAAAATGAATTTTGTTGGTGTTGATTTTACAGGTGATGTAATATTGCTACAATTAAATCTCCAAAATTAGTTGGTAAGATAAGTTATACGTCAGGTGACTTTAAATCAAATTTTCGCACCACGTCGTGGAAGTTGGGTTTGCTTTATATGGTGGTGTTCAACCCGTCATCCAAGTTGTTTGCTATTACTGGAATGCGTGCAAACGATGCAGGAAATATTGCATACTTTGAATTTAAAATTAAACAATTTGTTCAAGATTCAAAACACACCTGATTCAATTAACTAGCTGGTGTAGACGGTGTTGCTGACATACAATTGAATTGAGAATTCAAAATACAGCTGATTGCCGTAACATCTAATAAAAGTGTATGGGTGGTAAATAAAGTTTAGGATGACAATTTCTTCAATTTAAAAATTGAAGAAGACCGAAATATTATTGTTTTGAATGAGCATGAGTGCATAAAACTACAAAGTTTGCAAGAAATATGTTATAGAATGGTAGAATTAAAATTGTAGAGGTTTCCCAGATTTTTATAAAAAATTTGTACATGATATAACAAATGTAACTGGAAATACAACAGATGAAGAGAGGGTTAATATCGTTCTGGAAAAGGAGGGTCGTATGTGTAATTATTTATTTAATGATAGCACCAATAGAAATTATTTGATATTATTGGAATTAATTACTTGCCATCCAAACCAATTCCTAGAAGATGTGAGTGTGAGGCAATCGCTTACGTAATTATTTAGAGGTTAGACATTTTCGATTCCGGATATCACAGTAGATTCTGGTACAAAATATTTATTAAATTTTAACATTCAATAAAATTATAATATTTCTTCATAAAGTTTGTTTTATCTATTTGTAACTTATTATTGTTATCACAATTGTCAAAGATATACATGACATATTTAATAAATTTTAAAATCTTTTTTGCGCTACTCTTGTTAGGTAGTACTACATTAAAAAATAAAGGGCTAGGTAGTTGAAGCTGAAGATGGCGCTCGTGGCGTAGTGACAGAAAAATGGCGCATGTGCCTTAAATGGAGGTGACTGTGAAAGAAAGTCGTGCGGTAATTGAACCAAAATTGTTCAGTCTAAATGTCACTGTTGACCGATGCAGACATCTAAAGCGTAAAACCGCGTGGCAGGAAAGACGTGTAAGTAAAAATATCAAATTTAAAATTAAAAACGTGCAAGGTAAGACGTGAAAGGAAAAATGTAGAAGGTAGAATGTGGAAGGCAGAACGTGGAAGGAAAATGTGGAAGGTTAAACGTGGAAGGTAAAATGTGGAAGGAAAACATGGAAGGTAGAACATGAAAGGATACATGTGGAAGAAAGAATGCTGAAGGAAAAATGTGAAAGTCGTATGTGGAAGATGTGTTACGTTCAAAACCCTGTAAACAATTTTTTCTGCATTCATTTTTATAACGCCCTAAAATTCCTCAACAAGCTCGATTTCCCTCTATTTGAATTAATGTTATTTTATAAAATTTCTCAAGTAATTACTCTATGTAAAAGTTTGCCTTATAAAATCAAACAGCTGCTTAGAAAACATTACGTTACAAAGTAGTTGCAATATTGTTATAAAATTTTTAGTTTTTGGTTAATATAATGCAGAGGGTGGCTTTAATTAAGATGACATAGGGCCAAGCAGTGTCGGAGTCTATCCCTACGGAGGCATGAGATGGGGGTCTTTTCCATTAATTAATATGTCTTTGTACCATTTTAGGGCGCCACTACGTCAAACAAAAAAATAATCTTCTTAAGGAAAGACGTAGATAAACCTTAAGGGAATTTACTTAAGTCTGAAGATAGATACTCAACAACATAGCTGTGTTTCTTTAACACTTAAACATTGTAACTAGAATTTCAGAAATAAAACTATTACCTTAGTTTGCAGATATGTAATAAAGTTATTTCGAGTTCTTGTATATACAAAAAAAAATCAAGTAAATTAAAGACAATCAAAATTATAAGAACATGAAGTAGAAAGTTCTTATCGATGCTGAATTGACAAATTAGCAGTTACTAATGGGCGAGGCCCATCAAAGAAAATTATTTCATTACATTAAACAAATGCTTCAAGCAAAGATCTTTGTTCTCGGCTCACAAGGATAAGACAAAAATTAGCTTATCATACAATTCATTTGTACAACATACATTTAACTTGTTTGAGTAAACATGCAAGTCCAGATGTTTATCTGGCAGATGTTAAACCAAGATGTGCCCTAATTGACCATTTAAATTTAACAATTAATACAAAAATTTTAGCCAGATTATCTAACATAGTCTAAATAAAGTGATTTTATTTTTACCGGAAAACTTTCTAATTCTGTGTTCAGAAACACTAAAACTATTTTTATAAATCGTTAAGCAAATTATCTTATATGTATTCAGTGACACATAATTTATTTTAATAAAAAAGCTTTTATACCTTAGTATATGAAAATATGCTACAATTCTATAATCTTTTAACAGAAAACTTTAATATATTTAAGTATCAGAAATTTATTGAATTTTTTTTTTAAAAAATCATTTAGAAAATTATATATCCTCTAAGTCGACATGTTGCACAATAAGCTTAATTCTTGTTTTGGTCGATGTTTGATACAACAAATAATAGCGTACTCACCGAACTGAAGTGTTCAGACACTTACAACACCTGCGGACTGCAACCACATGCCAACCTAACTACATTACGAACGAATGGAGCAACATCTCCAAAGCTTATCGACTTTCATACGGCCCAAAATTATGCTAATCAATTCAGAAATCCATTACATTATTACTGTAAAGGTGAAACTTATAGATGAAACTGCTTGCTAAAAATTCAAATGAATTATTTCCTATAAAGACGTCATATTGTCATGCTTACGAACCGTTTTACAGACCTTGTTTATCTTTCTGATTGTCTTCAATATTACTATGCCCTCTTCAATCACCAAGCGACGTGTCTCTTCCACGAATCGAATTTTATTTGACACATCTTGGTAGGGAAACCTCCTACCACGTTTCTTCTAATATTCGTCTTTAGTTGACTACATCTGATAAAGAATAATTCATCAAGTACATCGGGCAGACGCCTTGAACCCCACGCGACTGACGGCGCGGATCGATAAACAAGTCGACTACATATTCACGCCTAGATCGCGGCAATACATCGAACATATAGCAGTTTGGTACATGCCTATATGAGAAATGTTACAATATTTCCTAGCACCTGCAGTGATTACATTTTAATTAAAAGCTGCATGTAAATGCACAGCTTTCTTCTAAGAGATAAGACCACTCACCACCTGCCTACATCTGCTTACAATGGACTTGTTATCTGGTATTCTGCACCTGTTAAGATGCTACAAAGTAATAAAATTGTTCTCCTTTGTCTAAAAATCTTTTGATAATTGCGTTATCTGCTTGTTGGTAAGCTGTTACGGTTTGTATTTCGGCAGTTGTTGTCTGGGAATTCTGCACACATGATTCTTCGGCGGTATTTTTGAAAATAAAATACCCTACCCCCATACATGATTATGTCCTTATAAAATAGAGACTGTGCTTTAAAAGAGAGGATTAAAGATTGAATACAACATCTTCTTACAGAAGATACATGTTGTAAAGTCGCCCTACTACAGTGCTTTCTTAGTAAAAGTAAAGTTGGTGGTTCCAGTATGCAACCAATAAAGAAATGCAGTCGCATTTTCTATCCACAACATGATACAAAACCAACTAGTTCAAGGTACAGTTTTCTATTTTCGCAATTCTTGTACGCTGTTATGGAGTTTAGACATTTGATTTGTTGCTACTCATGCTTATCCATTAAATTACCAACACCACGTTACCAAACAAATTCACAATGCACGAGCGACGATGTAATAATCATTCTTTAAATAAAAAATTTAATTATTCAAAGTTTGTGTTAGAGTCCGTTTTACTGTTTCTTTTGTGTTTTAATTTAAAAGTAATTAATATCTGATTTATTTAAGTTAGGGTGTCTAATTTTAATGTTATACTATTTCTTGGGGAGGTGCACTTCACAAAGCAGTATGATATATAACTTATGAAAATTTCTTTTTCTAAAATACTGTATAGTTTATGTCTTATTTTCTTTTGTATGTATTTAAGATGAACCATTAAGTAAGTATTTAGATTATAAGATGTTATATATATTTTGCTTACCAATTTTATATGCTTATGTTATGACGCTTTGTTTACTAGCACGTAACAAACGATTACGCAACTTATTTGTTTTATTGTTTTGTAAATAGTCTTTCAAGATTCGATGTTAACAATATAGTTTTACAGAGGTTTCCAATGTGTTCTTCCTATTTCACCCACACCCCTCTCCGACGTTTTTGAGCTAGCCCAAATTGTACCTTTCAGTCCCCCGTTCTGTTGCGGTATTCGGTGTAAACGATTTTTTACTTACTCTTACTGTTTTCTTTCGTGTTTGCGCGGAATACCGTAACAGATGGAAGTAAAAATGTGGAAAGTGGAAGGTAAAAGGATAACGGTGGTAGGTAAAAGTTTAAAGATGGTATGTGGAAGGTGGAAGGTGGAAGGTGGAAGCAGCAGAGGTCAGGCGGTGGGGTGGACTCATTTATTTTATTCTACTACTATCAATACTGTTGTTTGTTATTCATAACCTACTAACTACTTCATGGGCATAGGTATCATTAAATAATTAACTTATTACTGTTTAGGAATAATATATCAAAACATTCTTGATACATTAGGAGTCCGAATTTTGCACCGGTGCATTTGGCAATATAACTACGACATCGGTATCCACTCATCATGTCGTGAGAACATACGTAACGTTTATGGTGCTGTTGTTTCGTAATAATTACTACAATACTTTAAAAATCCGGGTTATTGAACTACCTCTAAGTCTAGCTGAGTTAGCTACTTGCAAAATATTCTTGCATGTATATTTTTAAAGTTTTCTCAGCAAACACTTTCTAGTTACCTCTACTTATAGTTTATTCAGATTACTAAATTTTTTGTACACAAAGCTGCAAATAATATATAAGGAACAACGTACAAACACTGAAACTGCGTAGGGTTCCTTTGCCTTATAAAGGTTTTAATATAGATACAATCAATAATGTATTTTAGAAAAAGTGCAAAGCTGCAGCTTTCGTTAATACACAAGGGCTTTATGAAACGCAAAACGTTGGAAAATTTCACTTCCTGACAAATTTATCTAAATCACGATTATTCATTTCTCCAAATATGAAATAAGGAAAATTTTACAAATGGAAATTATTAATCTCGTTGAACGGGTTTGGAAGGCAGCTAACTAGAAATCGTCATGTCTGGTTAGCGCATGACCGCGATCAGACGCTCAACCGCAAGTGTTCACCTGCTGGAAACTGGAAACTTAGATCTACGGCGTTTTCAGTGTTACTCGGACGTAAAAGCTGCACAACTATTTTCGTAGCGCAAATTTCTATACTTTGCACTGAAGTTTTCCTGTGAAGGCGTGAGTATTTTTTGTAAAAAATTATAATGTTGATTGACTTTGTTCTATGCCATTTATTAAAAATTAGATAACTAGTTCAGGCACGTCAGTTATATATGATTTAGAGACGAATTCTGTAGTCCTTTGTTTGTACATTTGTGCTGATAGGGCAATATAGTTTCCTGAATTAGAAAGGTCAGATACTGACTTTAAAATAAACATCTTTTATACTTTGTTCATTAATAATATAAAAACAAAAGCACACAATATTGTGCTTTGTTGTGTTGTGTTTGAGTGATTTTATGAATTTGTAGTTATAAACTTGTTTTTAAATATTCATTGTGCATTTAGTAATTTTTTTGCAAAAATGGCATTAAAAGTTGTTTGATAATTAAATATAGGCAATGCTTTAAAATTTTAAACTTCGTTAACCGTTAGTTGAACTCGGCTTTAGTTAATCTATTTAAAATACAATAACAAAGAACTATGGCAAATAAGCACGAAGACATCTTTAAGACGTTTTAAATACGCCTATCTTAGACTTTCAATACATCTCTAAGACGTCCATTTACGCTTTATAGACGCGTTTAAGACATTTTGCTTAAACCAGACGTTTTTAAGAAACCTTCTAAAGATAGTTGATGAACCAAACAGACGTAAAACAAATCTTAAAAATACGTATTTTGAATATCCTATCACAGACCTTCGAGCCAAAGACATATTTAGAAAATAAATTCTGTAAGTTTATTGTCGTTGGTTAATATGATGTATGAGGATGTATGAGATGTATGAGGACGATAGCATGGACAGACAAAGATAATAACAAATAGGTTATAGAAATAGTAGGGAAACAAGGATATCTGGGGGAAAAGATAAGAGAAATAGAAGGGCAGAATACGTTCTAAGGGATTTTTGGGTAATAGTATGGGATATATTACAAGCAGAGATAGGAAAAAAAAGGTAGATGTTGACCTAGATCAGATAGTTATAGATGCAAACTGTGCAAATTTCAGGGAAATCTGTAGGTTAGTTCAGAATAGGAAACAATGATGGTACGCATCTAACCAGTTCCAAGACTGAATGATGATGGTTCATATTAATAATATAGTTTCTAGCTAGAAATATCCAAAATGAAAGTTTATTGTCCTTGCGACCATTTACAGTGGAAAATCAAATTATGTGAAATGAAGTTTAATATATGGAATGGTTATTTCTAGCGATTATGAAAAGAACTACAAAAAACAGATGGAGTAAGTTGTCTTTAAATGCTCGCAGACGTATCTACTCATATTTTTATTAAATCAGGTGTTCAGACGAAGTGACACCATATATTATTGTTTGTTTCAAAGTCGATTAGATTATCATACAAGTAACATTTTTTCCACCGAATTCGATGAAAACATCAAACATCACATAAAAAATCTGGCATCTGCTATAAAGTTATTCTATACAAATTCAGTTTTTAAATGTGACTTTTTCTCTAAATTAATTAATAAAAGCTTTAGAGATAGTTCTATATTACATAATCTATTAAAAGATGTATACATTAATTGATATAAAAAAAAAATGTTATACTGGTTTTGGAAACAAGAAATAATTTATTTTGAGTCAACAAAATAACGTGGTAGACGTTTACATTATTTTGTTTAATGTTGAATGCTTTCGAACACTGGCAGGTTTCATTCATGTTGGCATTGCAGTTTAAGTATCGATGAGGTTGTTAGGTATATTTCTTGTTCCTGCAGCATCTACAAAGCATTAACAAATAAAAAATGGCTTAGGTTAAACATGGAAACTTACGTATTATCACTTTAGCCAAATTTAATTTGGAAAATTCTCATTTACCTTTTCTTTGTACCAACCAAACATTTCAGCCAGATCGTCGTTGATTAGACATGAAGATAGAACCATTTTTACAAAGTTGTAGGTAGCAAATCTTCCAAATTCTTTCAGTCACTACATATTTTTCCTGATAGTGTTAACAGAGTTTCTATTTGCTTGATTTCCTTAATTGTTGAAACCACAAATTTTGAAACATTTTTAACACTCTGTTATGGTATTCCGCGCGGACAAGAAAAAAATTAAAGTAAGCAAAGAAAATAGCCCACGTCAAGAACTGGAACAAAAAATAGAAATTTAAAGAATTTCGTGTTAGCTAGAAAGTTATAGAGTGGATTGGGCAACAAAAAAAAGGAAACCTTGAGAGAGACAATTTATTTTCAAACCTTTTATCAAAAAACATGTTATAAAAAAGGAAAACCAATCCGCGAAGGAAACAATATTTATCCAACGTGTCCCGGAGGATTTACACAGTACAAAAATCCTCCCAAAAATATTTAATACACTCCTTAATTACCTCAAACTAATTTTTAAGCTCAACTCTAGTGCTCACCTAAAGCAGAAGTTAATAAAATATACATATATGAATTGTTCTCAGTCACTTGTTTTATACAATTTCTCAAATACTCTATATTCACATAAAACAACAATTAAAAAAAATATATTTATGTATATATATATATATATATATATATATATTATATATTGCTGTGATAAGGGGTTGTTGAGGGGTGTATTGAGTAGTAAGGGTCGTGTAGTAACTGTAAATAGCAATAGGAATCAGAAAACTGCATTTTTGTTGCAGAAAAATAAGTAATTCGTACATTATGTAAATAGCAAGCATTTAACACCCTGTATATAGACCGTAATTAATTTTAAGTAATGCCAGTAAGCATATCTTCCAATAATAGAAGGCGTATTCAGCAGAGAAATAATCGTACATGTAACTAAACCACGTTGGGAAGTATTTAACAAGTTTAAAAAACAAATACGCAGAAGAGAAGTTAAAACTTAACAAAGCTTCATGCAATTACACTGAAACGATAAACGCTTTGATAAGAAAACGCACTTTCAAAGGTGCATGAATACATGAACCAAAACAGCATTAGAGTTACATAATTTATTTTGTACAATTATCCAAAAGGCGATATCTACACAAAACAACAGACGTAGTTAAAAGTCCGGCCACGATAAGAAGAAATAACAACATGATATTAAAAAATCCGAAATAGTTTCATCAGAAATATTGGAAATATTAAAGACAAACCTGGTTGGTCGCGACAATCCGCAAGACTGCCTGGAAAACCAATTCAAATGTAGTGAGAAAAGCTATATAACACCTACCAGTGATAAGACAGCTTAGTCTAAACTTGAAGCAGGTCGAATCTGCACACTTTTAATAAGAAATTTACGAGCCATTTAAATAAAATTTATATAATAGTGAAAATAAGGCTGCGTTAAGAATACATGAAGAGTTTTTGCCGATTTTTTAGAAAACCTGAGTAGAATTTGGGTAATTAATTTAAATTAAATATTCATAATGGTGTAGGGTTTCTAGACTATTTCTGATTTAATTCTAATCTGCGTCTAAGACAATTCTAATCCACGTCGAAATATAATTGCTAATCCGCGTCGAAAACAATTTTAATTATGGGGCACTTCTGATTATGGAACAATTCTGGTTCAATTCTGGGACAATTCAATTATAATACGCTGCTAATTTATGATCCGAAGTCTGAAACTTTAAGTGGTATTTAAGGGAAGAGATTCAAAGCAGATACAGAGAAATATAGAAAAAGCACGAGGTGATTTTGGAAACAAGGGGTAACCGTACTGAAATATTGGTTCAACAAAGCAGAGCATTGGTTTCGATTGAAGATAATGAGGGGGTGTTGATCCACAACACAAAACAAATCAGGTCAGATCTACCTAGTTATAAGGAACATTTTCTAATCTAAATTTTAACATTGAATAAATTAATTTTCTCACTAATTTGTAAAGAGTCAACAAGGACATTGAGTACGTTAAAACTTACGTATTAATCATAAGAAGGTCTCAAACGTTCCAGATTTTTTTTAAAGGTGTAGTTATTGGTGACTTTATTTTAAATTAAAACAATATAAATTTTGGGATAAATAATCCATATTATATTAATTGATTGAAGGGTGTAGTGTGAAGTGTAAATATTATTTCCTTTCATTATATGAAATTAATTGAATTCGTTTTATCAATTCAAACAGGTAATCATAAAGGGGTGAAAGAAAATTGATCATCGTAACGTTGTGCACTCTGTGTAAATTAAAAAGGGCTAGCCGTGGCATAATAAATTAGTAAAATTAAAGTGAGAACACAGAGAGGTGGCGTTCAGTTAGAACGTTTATTACACCGAGTACGGCGTTAATCATATCAATTTTTCTATGACGCAACAACGTGGGGCGAAAACTACATAGTAATATATATATATATATATATATATATATATATATATATATATAGGGTGTTTCAAATTGCGCGGTTTTTCTTTAACAATAAATAGGACACATAATTTGCATTCATTTTTAAAAACTTTTTATTGGTAATTGAAGTATCACTAATGACATTTATATGCGAAAGATAATATCTACCAAATGGCCTCTTCTTGCAGCTTCGCAGACGTCCACTCTTTTGTTAAAATTTTCAATGACATTTTGACATAATTGAGGCTCTATCTCACAAATGACACCAATAATTTCATCTTTCAAAGAAGGATCGATTGTGGATTATTTTCATAAACCTGACTTTTCACATAATCCCAAAGAAAATAGTCTAATGGTGTCAAATGACATGATCTTGGTGGCCAATTAACACCACCGTTTCTTGAGATTACACGTCCGAGAAATTTTTCTCTTAATAAAGTAATTGTTTCTTGTGCAGAGTGAGATGTAGCGCCATCCTGTTGAAACCAAATATCCTCTAGATCAATATTCATTAATTCAGGCTACAAAAATTCGGTTATCATCCGACGATGTCAATCACCATTGACAGTTACAGCTTCACCAGCAGCATTTTCAAGGAAGTAAGGTCCAATTACACCACCTGACCATAATGCACACCAAACAATAACTCGTTTAGAATGCATAAGTTTTTTAGAAATAACTTGTGGATTTTCCTCACCCCAGATACAATTTTCTTTATTAACATAGCCACCAAGTTCAAAATGTGACTCATGGGAAAACATGCTTTTTGAGAAAAATTAGCCTGTCGTTCATTGATGAAATTGACAAATGAACGACGTTTTAAATGATCTCATGGCTTTAGTGCCTGTGTTATTTGAACCTGATATGCCTTCAGAGCTAAATCCTTGTGCAAAATACGCCATGTTGTTGATCTACTAAGACCAACTAGTTGTGAACGTCGTCTAATGGACATTTTAGGATATTCAGCAACACTATCACGAACCAAAATCAATATTTTCTTGTGAATGACCGCTACGACTATATTTTTCACCTTTTTGATCTTCCACCGAACCGGTCTCTTGAAATTTTTTAATAATTCGAACAACAGTGCTTTCAGCTGGACAATTATGTAAAACATAAAATTCACACAATTTTCTAAAAACACTCTTCACAGGACGCTGATCTTCATAAAATAATTCAACAATTAGAACGTGTTGTTGTATCGTGTACGAAGCCATTTTATAAATGTCATACATCACACTTCATAAATGTCAAAATACCCAGAAGAATTCAGTGCGCCATCTATATTTTACTTATTCTTAAAAAAACTTGCGCAATTTGAAACACCCGTTATATATAATTAGCACAACATATATAACATTCCATTGCAATAAAATCTAACAAAACAGCACAATACTATAGTCAAAAGAGGTTATATACAACGAGTCAAAATAATTAATGCAGTGTGAAAGGAACAACTACAATACAATACAAACTTCACTCACTTGGTTAAACGTTTGTCTGCTAAAAATTAATTGAAAAATTGACAGAAACATTCGATGAACGTATTTCAAACCGGTACGTAATTAAATCTTTAGTGACAAACCACCAAATACTAGATAATTCAAAACTTCAAACACTATATTACCATTAAGATAACAATACAATTTAATATGTACACCTCAAACTACGATGAAATTATATAGGTTTGTGAAATCTGTACAATCCTGAATAAACAGCACTCAAATTCTCTACAGCTAACTTATTGCTTAATGGGTCCCGTTGTTGGCGAATGTAAAATGATTCTAGGAACAACCTCTTATGATAATTTTCTTCGAAGTCCAAAATTTTTATTCCTTCTAAATCCGCTATATGTTTGGTGGCAAAAAAGATGAGAAGACAAGGCGCATAATGATTTTCCTATCCTAGCATCGCTCTTTTACTGTATTACACGGTTCTTGACCCACTATTTCGTCTGATCCACGTAACTTTTTTTATAACTGCAATGTACTTGGTAAATAACATTGCTACACAACGATTTCTCCGTTCTGTCTTTAGTTTTGTAAATAACCTACCAATCGTGTCGTCATACGTGCACGCTATAAAAATATCGGGCTGTTTAAGTATTCGGGCGATTCTAGAAGTTAACTGCTGAATATAGGGTAGTTTCTTAAATTTAATGGGATCCGAAACAACCCGAGAAGGATTCTGCAAAAAATTTGAAAAAAGAACTCTCTTTACCAGACCTATGGAAAATGAATTATGTACCGGTTTGATATACGTTCTTCAAATGTTTCTGTCAATTTTTCAATTAATTTTTAGCAGATAAACGTTTAACTAAGTGAGTGAAGTTTGTATTGTATTGTAGTTGTTCCTTTTACTCACTGCATTAATTATTTTGACTCGTTGTTTATAACCCCTTTTGGTTATAGTATTGTGTTTTGTTAAATTTTATTGCAATGGAATATTATATATGTTGTGCTAATTTTAGTAGTTATCGACACCGCGTTATGTCATAGTAGTTATGTAAGTAACGTTGTGTGTACTTTTTAGAACTGTGACTAACTTCATTATGTTTTTTTAGTCTTTGAAGGATTGACGGAAGCTAAGTTGATAAATACTATCTTATTACAATAAATAAGATGATATAATAACTTAGACTTTTATGCAAAGCCCAAATGATCATTTCAAACCGAGCTAGTAATTGAAAGATGGAAAATATAAGGTCTTGGACAGGACTTGAACCTATATCCTGGTTTTGCCGGAACCATGCGTTTACCAATTACGTCACCGAGACCGATGACGACAATTGGGAAATTTACAAATTTAAATCGTGTACACAAACCTAACTTTCAATTACGTTTGGCATTTTTGTGAATCATATCTGATATTGTCAAATTTTTGACTTATGTCAGTTGTAGACATGAAGCTACGCTCAAAATTGCGGTTATAAGCCAAGTATTAAATATATAAATATTTTAGGTAGTTAATTACACAAGGTAAGTTGATAAATACTATCGTATTACAGTAAATAAGATGAAATAATAACTTAGAATTTTATGCAAAGCCCAAATGATAATTTCAAATCAAGCTAGTAATTGTGTACACGATTTAAATTTGTAAATTTCCCAATTGTTGTTATCGGTCTCGGTGGCGTAAATGGTAAACGCATGGTTCCGCCAAAACCAGAATACAGGTTCAAATCCTGTACAAGACCTTATATTTTCCATCTTTCAATTACTAGCTCGGTTTGAAATGATCATTTGGGCTTTGCATAAAAGTCTAAGTTATTATTTTATCTTATTCACTGTAATATATATATATATATATATATATATATATATATATATTTATATATATATACACACACATAGTTATGTCATATCAATAAGCACTTCGTTAAAAGCAATTCTTGTCAAGTAAAAACAAAAAAAAATAATGTAACAGTGGACAACAGCAATATAGGAATATAACCGTCTACCAGTGAAATACATTTCACAGCAGCGCTACACAATTTTGTATTAACGTCGCACCTAAACAATAATGTAACTATAAATTTATATACCGAAGATCTTTTGGACAGTCAGTGCTAATCTTATTTTATAGTTAGTATCCAATCCATAAAAGCTGCTGTCATCACAATATTCGTACAATTAAACCAAAGTAACTAAAATTTACCAGATGGATTCTACATATTTTATATACCTAATCTACACATTATAATTAAAACATGATTATGCTAAATTTTTCACACAACGTAACCAAATATAAGCAACGCATTTTTACCAAATTTTCTTTAAAAAAAACCTGGTATAATAGCATTGTCCCAAATTATTTCTTATCCCAAGTAGTAACACATTTCTGTCCGATCGATATATATATATATATATATATATATATATATATATATATATATATATTCGATAGTAAATAATATTTTCTTTTTTGGGACAGTTTTGGTCAAGAATAGAATAAATGTCAATTAATCATTTATTTAAAAGTACTTGACGTTTCGGTCTAATATTCAGACCTTAATCATAAGTCTAAAAAGTAAGGTAATAAGATAAAATTAAAACAGTGTATAACTTACATTTAAATTTGATTAATACTATTTGTAAAAGTATTACAAAGTTTTTGACAGATATAATTTGACAGAAGAATAAAATTGTTTTGTTGGTAACTAGAATAAAGTAAATGTCACTTTGATATTAAATTATGAAAGTAGAAGATAGAATTAAAAGTCCATAACACTGAATTTAATGTTTATAAAGTTCACAGTAAACCACACTTAAGTTATCGAGATCTTGTTTGTTATTTATGCTTTTTTCTTCTTTATTAATGTGAAAGGATTCAAGGAATATGCGTTTTTATAGTTGTTTTCTTTTCCAAAATTTTTGTTTCATTAAATGCTGGTGTATGTTTTGTAGTAAATATGTGTGTAGAGTGCACAGTTGTTTTTCTAATTTTGCATCACTGCGGTGTTGTGTTAATCTCAACTTCAGCCATTGACTCGTATGACCTATGTAGTGGTGGTTGCAACTGCATTGAATCTTGTAAACTACGTTATTGCACATTTGAGTGTCTGTTTTATCTTTTAGTGGTGAAAATAGTTCTTTGATTGATTTTGTATAGTAATATGCAATTTGTATATTTGGTTTCTTTAAGATTCTAGTTATTAGAGGCGTCAGTTTTTCAATGTATGGAAGCTTGTGGAATAATGTTGGTGTAGTTGTTCTTTCTTGTTGGATGATGTTTGTGTCAATTATTTTATCTAAAAGTTGTTTTGGATAGTCATTATTGATGAGAACTTTTTTTAATTCTTCGATGTTTTTTTGGATGAAGATTGGATTACTTATTTTTGTGATGCGATGTTTAAGTGCTAAGATGGTATTGATTTTGTGTTTGTTGCTGTGATTGGATTTGTAGTTTATATATCTTCCAGAGTTCGTTGGTTTTTTGTAATAATCAAAAGTAAATTGTTGTTTTCTGATCGAATAACTAGTGTATCAAGAAATGGTATTCTTCTTTCAACTTCTTTTCTATTGTGAATTTAATGTGTTCATTGAAATTGTTGAAATGTTCAAGAGTTACTTCTATTTGGTTGTGTGGAGTAGAGCAAATTATATCATCAACATATTTTACCAAAAAACTCATTTGAAAAGGAAGATTGGGAATAATGGTATCCAATAAAAGGTCCATAACTATTTGAGCTAAGATCGGAGAGAGTGGTGAACCCATTGGTGTGCCAAAACATTGAAGGTAGGTTGTTTTTCATATATGAAGTATGTGTTGTTGAATATTAAGTTAATGGTACTTATAAACATAGTTTTGATAAATTACAATGAGGTTCGATTTTGTTCCATTGTTCTGATATGATTTGTAATACTAGTTCTGTTGGAATGTTGGTAAATAAAGATGTGGCATCTAGTGATATAAGTATATGATCTGTAGGTAATTTGAAATTGTTGTAAGTTTCTACGAAGGAAAAGCTATCTTTGGTGTTGTAACCTTCAAGAGGAAAAGATTGTTTCAGAATATCAGCACAGAAGTGAGCTATATTGTAAGTAGGAGTATTTATTGATGAAATAATTGGTCTTAAAGAAAGAGTAGGTTTGTGTATCTTTGGTAGACCATAATATTTTCCTGGATTGCAACTGTTATTAATTAGTGTTTTCTTTTGTTCTGTTGATATCATATTTTGATTAAAGAGTACTTTTATGTGTTCGTTAACTTTCTTTTGAATTGTAGTGGTTGGATCCTTTTTTAGGATTTTATAAGTGTTAGTGTCTGAAAGTAGTTCTAAAGATTTTTGTTTATAATCTTGAGTTTCCATTATGACTGTAACTTCTCCTTTATCTGCTTTTAATATTAATAATTCTTTGTGCTTTTTAAAAAACTCTTTTGTTTTGTAGAAAACTTTGTGTGTTGAACTGTTGTTGTTGTTGTTAGGATTTTTTAGAAAATTGGTGATTATGTTTGTGATTCTGGCACGTGTGTTGTTTTTTTCTTCTCGTGTAGTATTTTCAAAATTTTCTATGATTGTTTCAATATCAGCTAAGAGTCTGCCTATGTGAATTTCAGAACTATTGATCTTTAAATTAAATTTAGGTCCTAATGAGAGAAAGTTTTTGATATCTTCTGGAATTGTAACACTGCTTAGATTAATTAACCATTTGCTATTGTCATAACATTTGAGAACTTAGTGTTTGTTTATGTATAAGTAGGTTAAACTTTTGATGTGAATTTTTTGACATGTATATAAATTCTTTTAAAGGATACATCTTGTCTTTTGAAAATTCATGTAACAAATGTGGAGGTAAAGAATCCTTAAGGGATTCTTTAATAGTCCTGGTAGAAATTTCTAATGAATTTAATTTTATATATGTGATATTAATTTCAAAATTGAGAATAGTTCTATCGAACCTGTTTATGCTTTTTAATCTTGTTATTGATCCATTCACTGTTGTTTCTTAGTAGTTGCATGGTTGGTAGTGTAGTTGAAGTGATGTGGGTTGGAAGAACTCTTTCTCTTCTACATTTTTCTAAGAATATTCTTCTGTTCATCAGTTTGGCTGCTTTTTTGTGTTGTTTGCCCATATTTTCAGTTTTTTACTATGTTATTACCATAACTTCTTTTTATGTCGTTGTAGAATCCCATTTTACCTGTAATTAATATACCTCCACTTTATTGACCAGGAATCAATGTTTGATAGTAAATAATATTTTCTTTTTGGGACAGTTTTGGTCAAGAATAGAATAAATGTCAATTAATCATTTATTTAAAAGTACTTGACGTTTCGGTCTAATATTCAGACCTTAATCATAAGTCTAAAAGTAAGGTAATAAGATAAAATTAAAACAGTGTATAACTTACATTTAAATTTGATTAATACTATTTGTAAAAGTATTACAAAGTTTTTGACAGATATAATTTGACAGAAGAATAAAATTGTTTTGTTGGTAACTAGAATAAAGTAAATGTCACTTTGATATTAAATTATTAAAGTAGAAGATAGAATTAAAAGTCCATAACACTGAATTTAATGTTTATAAAGTTCACAGTAAACCACACTTAAGTTATCGAGATCTTGTTTGTTATTTATGCTTTTTTCTTCTTTATTAATGTGAAAGGATTCAAGGAATATGCGTTTTTATAGTTGTTTTCTTTTCCAAAATTTTTGTTTCATTAAATGCTGGTGTATGTTTTGTAGTAAATATGTGTGTAGAGAGTGCACAGTTGTTTTCTAATTTTGCATCACTGCGGTGTTGTGTTAATCTCAACTTCAGCCATTGACTCGTATGACCTATGTAGTGGTGGTTGCAACTGCATTGAATCTTGTAAACTACGTTATTGCACATTTGAGTGTCTGTTTTATCTTTTAGTGGTGAAAATAGTTCTTTGATTGATTTTGTATAGTAATATGCAATTTGTATATTTGGTTTCTTTAAGATTCTAGTTATTAGAGGCGTCAGTTTTCAATGTATGGAAGCTTGTGGAATAATGTTGGTGTAGTTGTTCTTTCTTGTTGGATGATGTTTGTGTCAATTATTTTATCTAAAAGTTGTTTTGGATAGTCATTATTGATGAGAACTTTTTAATTCTTCGATGTTTTTGGATGAAGATTGGATTACTTATTTTTGTGATGCGATGTTTAAGTGCTAAGATGGTATTGATTTTGTGTTTGTTGCTGTGATTGGATTTGTAGTTTATATATCTTCCAGAGTTCGTTGGTTTTTGTAATAATCAAAAGTAAATTGTTGTTTTCTGATCGAATAACTAGTGTATCAAGAAATGGTATTCTTCTTTCAACTTCTTTTCTATTGTGAATTTAATGTGTTCATTGAAATTGTTGAAATGTTCAAGAGTTACTTCTATTTGGTTGTGTGGAGTAGAGCAAATTATATCATCAACATATTTTACCAAAAAACTCATTTGAAAAGGAAGATTGGGAATAATGGTATCCAATAAAAGGTCCATAACTATTTGAGCTAAGATCGGAGAGAGTGGTGAACCCATTGGTGTGCCAAAACATTGAAGGTAGGTTGTTTTTCATATATGAAGTATGTGTTGTTGAATATTAAGTTAATGGTACTTATAAACATAGTTTTGATAAATTACAATGAGGTTCGATTTTGTTCCATTGTTCTGATATGATTTGTAATACTAGTTCTGTTGGAATGTTGGTAAATAAAGATGTGGCATCTAGTGATATAAGTATATGATCTGTAGGTAATTTGAAATTGTTGTAAGTTTCTACGAAGGAAAAGCTATCTTTGGTGTTGTAACCTTCAAGAGGAAAAGATTGTTTCAGAATATCAGCACAGAAGTGAGCTATATTGTAAGTAGGAGTATTTATTGATGAAATAATTGGTCTTAAAGAAAGAGTAGGTTTGTGTATCTTTGGTAGACCATAATATTTTCCTGGATTGCAACTGTTATTAATTAGTGTTTTCTTTTGTTCTGTTGATATCATATTTTGATTAAAGAGTACTTTTATGTGTTCGTTAACTTTCTTTTGAATTGTAGTGGTTGGATCCTTTTTTAGGATTTTATAAGTGTTAGTGTCTGAAAGTAGTTCTAAAGATTTTTGTTTATAATCTTGAGTTTCCATTATGACTGTAACTTCTCCTTTATCTGCTTTTAATATTAATAATTCTTTGTGCTTTTTAAAAAACTCTTTTGTTTTGTAGAAAACTTTGTGTGTTGAACTGTTGTTGTTGTTGTTAGGATTTTTTAGAAAATTGGTGATTATGTTTGTGATTCTGGCACGTGTGTTGTTTTTTTCTTCTCGTGTAGTATTTTCAAAATTTTCTATGATTGTTTCAATATCAGCTAAGAGTCTGCCTATGTGAATTTCAGAACTATTGATCTTTAAATTAAATTTAGGTCCTAATGAGAGAAAGTTTTTGATATCTTCTGGAATTGTAACACTGCTTAGATTAATTAACCATTTGCTATTGTCACTTAACATTTGAGAACTTAGTGTTTGTTTATGTATAAGTAGGTTAAACTTTTTGATGTGAATTTTTTTGACATGTATATAAATTCTTTTAAAGGATACATCTTGTCTTTTTGAAAATTCATGTAACAAATGTGGAGGTAAAGAATCCTTAAGGGATTCTTTAATAGTCCTGGTAGAAATTTCTAATGAATTTAATTTTATATATGTGATATTAATTTCAAAATTGAGAATAGTTCTATCGAACCTGTTTATGCTTCTTTTAATCTTGTTATTGATCCATTCACTGTTGTTTCTTAGTAGTTGCATGGTTGGTAGTGTAGTTGAAGTGATGTGGGTTGGAAGAACTCTTTCTCTTCTACATTTTCTAAGAATATTCTTCTGTTCATCAGTTTGGCTGCTTTTTGTGTTGTTTGCCCATATTTTCAGTTTTTTACTATGTTATTACCATAACTTCTTTTTATGTCGTTGTAGAATCCCATTTTACCTGTAATTAATATACCTCACCTTTTTGACCAGGAATCAATGTTCGATAGTAAATAATATTTTCTTTTTGGGACAGTTTTGGTCAAGAATAGAATAAATGTCAATTAATCATTTATTTAAAAGTACTTGACGTTTCGGTCTAATATTCAGACCTTAATCATAAGTCTAAAAGTAAGGTAATAAGATAAAATTAAAACAGTGTATAACTTACATTTAAATTTGATTAATACTATTTGTAAAAGTATTACAAAGTTTTTGACAGATATAATTTGACAGAAGAATAAAATTGTTTTGTTGGTAACTAGAATAAAGTAAATGTCACTTTGATATTAAATTATGAAAGTAGAAGATAGAATTAAAGTCCATAACACTGAATTTAATGTTTATAAAGTTCACAGTAAACCACACTTAAGTTATCGAGATCTTGTTTGTTATTTATGCTTTTTCTTCTTTATTAATGTGAAAGGATTCAAGGAATATGCGTTTTTATAGTTGTTTTCTTTTTCCAAAATTTTGTTTCATTAAATGCTGGTGTATGTTTTGTAGTAAATATGTGTGTAGAGAGTGCACAGTTGTTTTTCCTAATTTTGCATCACTGCGGTGTTGTGTTAATCTCAACTTCAGCCATTGACTCGTATGACCTATGTAGTGGTGGTTGCAACTGCATTGAATCTTGTAAACTACGTTATTGCACATTTGAGTGTCTGTTTTATCTTTTAGTGGTGAAAATAGTTCTTTGATTGATTTTGTATAGTAATATGCAATTTGTATATTTGGTTTCTTTAAGATTCTAGTTATTAGAGGCGTCAGTTGTTCAATGTATGGAAGCTTGTGGAATAATGTTGGTGTAGTTGTTCTTTCTTGTTGGATGATGTTTGTGTCAATTATTTTATCTAAAAGTTGTTTTGGATAGTCATTATTGATGAGAACTTTTTTTAATTCTTCGATGTTTTTTTGGATGAAGATTGGATTACTTATTTTGTGATGCGATGTTTAAGTGCTAAGATGGTATTGATTTTGTGTTTGTTGCTGTGATTGGATTTGTAGTTTATATATCTTCCAGAGTTCGTTGGTTTTTTGTAATAATCAAAAAGTAAATTGTTGTTTTCTGATCGAATAACTAGTGTATCAAGAAATGGTATTCTTCTTTCAACTTCTTTTTCTATTGTGAATTTAATGTGTTCATTGAAATTGTTGAAATGTTCAAGAGTTACTTCTATTTGGTTGTGTGGAGTAGAGCAAATTATATCATCAACATATTTTACCAAAAAACTCATTTGAAAAGGAAGATTGGGAATAATGGTATCCAATTTTCAAAAAGACAAGATGTATCCTTTAAAAGAATTTATATACATGTCAAAAAAATTCACATCAAAAAGTTTAACCTACTTATACATAAACAAACACTAAGTTCTCAAATGTTAAGTGACAATAGCAAATGGTTAATTAATCTAAGCAGTGTTACAATTCCAGAAGATATCAAAAACTTTCTCTCATTAGGACCTAAATTTAATTTAAAGATCAATAGTTCTGAAATTCACATAGGCAGACTCTTAGCTGATATTGAAACAATCATAGAAAATTTTGAAAATACTACACGAGAAGAAAAACAACACACGTGCCAGAATCACAAACATAATCACCAATTTTCTAAAAATCCTAACAACAACAACAACAGTTCAACACACAAAGTTTTCTACAAAACAAAAGAGTTTTTAAAAGCACAAAGAATTATTAATATTAAAAGCAGATAAAGGAGAAGTTACAGTCATAATGGAAACTCAAGATTATAAACAAAAATCTTTAGAACTACTTTCAGACACTAACACTTATAAAATCCTAAAAAAGGATCCAACCACTACAATTCAAAAGAAAGTTAACGAACACATAAAAGTACTCTTTAATCAAAATATGATATCAACAGAACAAAAGAAAACACTAATTAATAACAGTTGCAATCCAGGAAAATATTATGGTCTACCAAAGATACACAAACCTACTCTTTCTTTAAGACCAATTATTTCATCAATAAATACTCCTACTTACAATATAGCTCACTTCTGTGCTGATATTCTGAAACAATCTTTTCCTCTTGAAGGTTACAACACCAAAGATAGCTTTTCCTTCGTAGAAACTTACAACAATTTCAAATTACCTACAGATCATATACTTATATCACTAGATGCCACATCTTTATTTACCAACATTCCAACAGAACTAGTATTACAAATCATATCAGAACAATGGAACAAAATCGAACCTCATTGTAATTTATCAAAAACTATGTTTATAAGTACCATTAACTTAATATTCAACAACACATACTTCATATATGAAAAAACAACCTACCTTCAATGTTTTGGCACACCAATGGGTTCACCACTCTCTCCGATCTTAGCTCAAATAGTTATGGACCTTTTATTGGATACCATTATTCCCAATCTTCCTTTTCAAATGAGTTTTTTGGTAAAATATGTTGATGATATAATTTGCTCTACTCCACACAACCAAATAGAAGTAACTCTTGAACATTTCAACAATTTCAATGAACACATTAAATTCACAATAGAAAAAGAAGTTGAAAGAAGAATACCATTTCTTGATACACTAGTTATTCGATCAGAAAACAACAATTTACTTTTTGATTATTACAAAAAACCAACGAACTCTGGAAGATATATAAACTACAAATCCAATCACAGCAACAAACACAAAATCAATACCATCTTAGCACTTAAACATCGCATCACAAAAATAAGTAATCCAATCTTCATCCAAAAAAACATCGAAGAATTAAAAAAAGTTCTCATCAATAATGACTATCCAAAACAACTTTTAGATAAAATAATTGACACAAACATCATCCAACAAGAAAGAACAACTACACCAACATTATTCCACAAGCTTCCATACATTGAAAACTGACGCCTCTAATAACTAGAATCTTAAAGAAACCAAATATACAAATTGCATATTACTATACAAAATCAATCAAAGAACTATTTTCACCACTAAAAGATAAAACAGACACTCAAATGTGCAATAACGTAGTTTACAAGATTCAATGCAGTTGCAACCACCACTACATAGGTCATACGAGTCAATGGCTGAAGTTGAGATTAACACAACACCGCAGTGATGCAAAATTAGGAAAAACAACTGTGCACTCTCTACACACATATTTACTACAAAACATACACCAGCATTTAATGAAACAAAATTTTGGAAAAAGAAAACAACTATAAAAACGCATATTCCTTGAATCCTTTCACATTAATAAAGAAGAAAAAGCATAAATAACAAACAAGATCTCGATAACTTAAGTGTGGTTTACTGTGAACTTTATAAACATTAAATTCAGTGTTATGGACTTTAATTCTATCTTCTACTTTCATAATTTAATATCAAAGTGACATTTACTTTATTCTAGTTACCAACAAAACAATTTTATTCTTCTGTCAAATTATATCTGTCAAAAACTTTGTAATACTTTTACAAATAGTATTAATCAAATTTAAATGTAAGTTATACACTGTTTTAATTTTATCTTATTACCTTACTTTTTAGACTTATGATTAAGGTCTGAATATTAGACCGAAACGTCAAGTACTTTTAAATAAATGATTAATTGACATTTATTCTATTCTTGACCAAAACTGTCCCAAAAAAGAAAATATTATTTACTATCGAACATTGATTCCTGGTCAATAAAGTGGAGGTATATTAATTACAGGTAAAAATGGGATTCTACAACGACATAAAGAAGAAGTTATGGTAATAACATAGTAAAAAAACTGAAAATATGGGCAAACAACACAAAAAAAGCAGCCAAACTGATGAACAGAAGAATATTCTTAGAAAAATGTAGAAGAGAAAGAGTTCTTCCAACCCACATCACTTCAACTACACTACCAACCATGCAACTACTAAGAAACAACAGTGAATGGATCAATAACAAGATTAAAAAGCATAAACAGGTTCGATAGAACTATTCTCAATTTTGAAATTAATATCACATATATAAAATTAAATTCATTAGAAATTTCTACCAGGACTATTAAAGAATCCCTTAAGGATTCTTTACCTCCACATGTGTTACATGAATTTTCAAAAGACAAGATGTATCCTTTAAAAGAATTTATATACATGTCAAAAAATTCACATCAAAAGTTTAACCTACTTATACATAAACAAACACTAAGTTCTCAAATGTTAAGTGACAATAGCAAATGGTTAATTAATCTAAGCAGTGTTACAATTCCAGAAGATATCAAAACTTTCTCTCATTAGGACCTAAATTTAATTTAAAGATCAATAGTTCTGAAATTCACATAGGCAGACTCTTAGCTGATATTGAAACAATCATAGAAAATTTTGAAAATACTACACGAGAAGAAAAACAACACACGTGCCAGAATCACAAACATAATCACCAATTTTCTAAAAATCCTAACAACAACAACAACAGTTCAACACACAAAGTTTTCTACAAAACAAAAGAGTTTTTAAAAGCACAAAGAATTATTAATATTAAAAGCAGATAAAGGAGAAGTTACAGTCATAATGGAAACTCAAGATTATAAACAAAATCTTTAGAACTACTTTCAGACACTAACACTTATAAAATCCTAAAAAAGGATCCAACCACTACAATTCAAAAGAAAGTTAACGAACACATAAAAGTACTCTTTAATCAAAATATGATATCAACAGAACAAAAGAAAACACTAATTAATAACAGTTGCAATCCAGGAAAATATTATGGTCTACCAAAGATACACAAACCTACTCTTTCTTTAAGACCAATTATTTCATCAATAAATACTCCTACTTACAATATAGCTCACTTCTGTGCTGATATTCTGAAACAATCTTTTCCTCTTGAAGGTTACAACACCAAAGATAGCTTTTCCTTCGTAGAAACTTACAACAATTTCAAATTACCTACAGATCATATACTTATATCACTAGATGCCACATCTTTATTTACCAACATTCCAACAGAACTAGTATTACAAATCATATCAGAACAATGGAACAAAATCGAACCTCATTGTAATTTATCAAAACTATGTTTATAAGTACCATTAACTTAATATTCAACAACACATACTTCATATATGAAAAACAACCTACCTTCAATGTTTTGGCACACCAATGGGTTCACCACCTCTCCGATCTTAGCTCAAATAGTTATGGACCTTTTATTGGATACCATTATTCCCAATCTTCCTTTTCAAATGAGTTTTTTGGTAAAATATGTTGATGATATAATTTGCTCTACTCCACACAACCAAATAGAAGTAACTCTTGAACATTTCAACAATTTCAATGAACACATTAAATTCACAATAGAAAAAGAAGTTGAAAGAAGAATACCATTTCTTGATACACTAGTTATTCGATCAGAAAACAACAATTTACTTTTTGATTATTACAAAAAACCAACGAACTCTGGAAGATATATAAACTACAAATCCAATCACAGCAACAAACACAAAATCAATACCATCTTAGCACTTAAACATCGCATCACAAAAATAAGTAATCCAATCTTCATCCAAAAAAACATCGAAGAATTAAAAAAAGTTCTCATCAATAATGACTATCCAAAACAACTTTTAGATAAAATAATTGACACAAACATCATCCAACAAGAAAGAACAACTACACCAACATTATTCCACAAGCTTCCATACATTGAAAAACTGACGCCTCTAATAACTAGAATCTTAAAGAAACCAAATATACAAATTGCATATTACTATACAAAATCAATCAAAGAACTATTTTCACCACTAAAAGATAAAACAGACACTCAAATGTGCAATAACGTAGTTTACAAGATTCAATGCAGTTGCAACCACCACTACATAGGTCATACGAGTCAATGGCTGAAGTTGAGATTAACACAACACCGCAGTGATGCAAAATTAGGAAAAACAACTGTGCACTCTCTACACACATATTTACTACAAAACATACACCAGCATTTAATGAAACAAAATTTTGGAAAAAGAAAACAACTATAAAAACGCATATTCCTTGAATCCTTTCACATTAATAAAGAAGAAAAAAGCATAAATAACAAACAAGATCTCGATAACTTAAGTGTGGTTTACTGTGAACTTTATAAACATTAAATTCAGTGTTATGGACTTTTAATTCTATCTTCTACTTTCATAATTTAATATCAAAGTGACATTTACTTTATTCTAGTTACCAACAAAACAATTTTATTCTTCTGTCAAATTATATCTGTCAAAACTTTGTAATACTTTTACAAATAGTATTAATCAAATTTAAATGTAAGTTATACACTGTTTTAATTTTATCTTATTACCTTACTTTTTAGACTTATGATTAAGGTCTGAATATTAGACCGAAACGTCAAGTACTTTTAAATAAATGATTAATTGACATTTATTCTATTCTTGACCAAAACTGTCCCAAAAGAAAATATTATTTACTATCGAACATTGATTCCTGGTCAATAAAGTGGAGGTATATTAATTACAGGTAAAATGGGATTCTACAACGACATAAAAAGAAGTTATGGTAATAACATAGTAAAAAACTGAAAATATGGGCAAACAACACAAAAAAGCAGCCAAACTGATGAACAGAAGAATATTCTTAGAAAAATGTAGAAGAGAAAGAGTTCTTCCAACCCACATCACTTCAACTACACTACCAACCATGCAACTACTAAGAAACAACAGTGAATGGATCAATAACAAGATTAAAAAAGCATAAACAGGTTCGATAGAACTATTCTCAATTTTGAAATTAATATCACATATATAAAATTAAATTCATTAGAAATTTCTACCAGGACTATTAAAGAATCCTTAAGGATTCTTTACCTCCACATTTGTTACATGAATTTTCAAAAGACAAGATGTATCCTTTAAAAGAATTTATATACATGTCAAAAAATTCACATCAAAAGTTTAACCTACTTATACATAAACAAACACTAAGTTCTCAAATGTTAAGTGACAATAGCAAATGGTTAATTAATCTAAGCAGTGTTACAATTCCAGAAGATATCAAAACTTTCTCTCATTAGGACCTAAATTTAATTTAAAGATCAATAGTTCTGAAATTCACATAGGCAGACTCTTAGCTGATATTGAAACAATCATAGAAAATTTTGAAAATACTACACGAGAAGAAAAACAACACACGTGCCAGAATCACAAACATAATCACCAATTTTCTAAAAATCCTAACAACAACAACAACAGTTCAACACACAAAGTTTTCTACAAAACAAAGAGTTTTTAAAAGCACAAAGAATTATTAATATTAAAAGCAGATAAAGGAGAAGTTACAGTCATAATGGAAACTCAAGATTATAAACAAAATCTTTAGAACTACTTTCAGACACTAACACTTATAAAATCCTAAAAAAGGATCCAACCACTACAATTCAAAAGAAAGTTAACGAACACATAAAAGTACTCTTTAATCAAAATATGATATCAACAGAACAAAAGAAAACACTAATTAATAACAGTTGCAATCCAGGAAAATATTATGGTCTACCAAAGATACACAAACCTACTCTTTCTTTAAGACCAATTATTTCATCAATAAATACTCCTACTTACAATATAGCTCACTTCTGTGCTGATATTCTGAAACAATCTTTTCCTCTTGAAGGTTACAACACCAAAGATAGCTTTTCCTTCGTAGAAACTTACAACAATTTCAAATTACCTACAGATCATATACTTATATCACTAGATGCCACATCTTTATTTACCAACATTCCAACAGAACTAGTATTACAAATCATATCAGAACAATGGAACAAAATCGAACCTCATTGTAATTTATCAAAACTATGTTTATAAGTACCATTAACTTAATATTCAACAACACATACTTCATATATGAAAAACAACCTACCTTCAATGTTTTGGCACACCAATGGGTTCACCACTCTCTCCGATCTTAGCTCAAATAGTTATGGACCTTTTATTGGATACCATTATTCCCAATCTTCCTTTTCAAATGAGTTTTTTGGTAAAATATGTTGATGATATAATTTGCTCTACTCACACAACCAAATAGAAGTAACTCTTGAACATTTCAACAATTTCAATGAACACATTAAATTCACAATAGAAAAGAAGTTGAAAGAAGAATACCATTTCTTGATACACTAGTTATTCGATCAGAAAACAACAATTTACTTTTGATTATTACAAAAACCAACGAACTCTGGAAGATATATAAACTACAAATCCAATCACAGCAACAAACACAAAATCAATACCATCTTAGCACTTAAACATCGCATCACAAAATAAGTAATCCAATCTTCATCCAAAAAAACATCGAAGAATTAAAAAAAGTTCTCATCAATAATGACTATCCAAAACAACTTTTAGATAAAATAATTGACACAAACATCATCCAACAAGAAAGAACAACTACACCAACATTATTCCACAAGCTTCCATACATTGAAAAACTGACGCCTCTAATAACTAGAATCTTAAAGAAACCAAATATACAAATTGCATATTACTATACAAAATCAATCAAAGAACTATTTTCACCACTAAAAGATAAAACAGACACTCAAATGTGCAATAACGTAGTTTACAAGATTCAATGCAGTTGCAACCACCACTACATAGGTCATACGAGTCAATGGCTGAAGTTGAGATTAACACAACACCGCAGTGATGCAAAATTAGGAAAAACAACTGTGCACTCTCTACACACATATTTACTACAAAACATACACCAGCATTTAATGAAACAAAAATTTTGGAAAAAGAAAACAACTATAAAAACGCATATTCCTTGAATCCTTTCACATTAATAAAGAAGAAAAAAGCATAAATAACAAACAAGATCTCGATAACTTAAGTGTGGTTTACTGTGAACTTTATAAACATTAAATTCAGTGTTATGGACTTTTAATTCTATCTTCTACTTTCATAATTTAATATCAAAGTGACATTTACTTTATTCTAGTTACCAACAAAACAATTTTATTCTTCTGTCAAATTATATCTGTCAAAAACTTTGTAATACTTTTACAAATAGTATTAATCAAATTTAAATGTAAGTTATACACTGTTTTAATTTTATCTTATTACCTTACTTTTTAGACTTATGATTAAGGTCTGAATATTAGACCGAAACGTCAAGTACTTTTAAATAAATGATTAATTGACATTTATTCTATTCTTGACCAAAACTGTCCCAAAAAAGAAAATATTATTTACTATCGAACATTGATTCCTGGTCAATAAAGTGGAGGTATATTATATATATATATATATATATATATATATATATATTTTGATATGATAACGCCGTACTCGGTGTAATGACGGTTTTTTACTTAACTCTACCGCTCTGTGTTCTCAAACCAAATTTAATCTTACTAACTTTACTATTATGCCACGGCTAACTTTTTTTAATCTACAGAGAGTGCACAACGTTACGATGATCAATTTTTCTCTTCTCCACCCCTTTATGATTATTTGTTTGAATTGATAAAACGAAGTCAATTAATTTCATATATTGAAAAGAAATATTATTTACAATTTTTGAAATTCCTTAAAAACACTCCTCAATCAATCAATATCATATGTATCATTTATCCCAAAATCCATATACTTTGAATTCAACCTAAAGTCACCAAAAACTACCTCTTTACTAAAGAAACCTGGAACGTTCTAGACCTTGCTATAATATATTACGTAAGTTTAACATATGCAATGTTTGTTTTTAACTTCATTACAAGTTTTAAATAATTTGAATAAATTCAGTATTGAAATTTAAATACAAAAATATCTTAAAGTTAAATAGATCTGACCTGCGATATGTTGTTCGGGTTGTGGATCAACACCCCTTTGTTGTCCTCATTTGTCTACCATTGCTCTACTTAGTTGAACCAGTGTTTGAGTACAGTCACCCCTTGTTTTCCAAAAATTACTTCGTGCTTCTTTATTTTATCTGCCTTGAATCTCTTCCCTTCAATGCTTTTGACGCAAATCAAACTTGTACCAAAATTGTACCAAAATATAATTGTCGACACTGATTTGATTTGATCTAAAACATTGCCGGGGAACCCTAGACCATGTTCATTATACTCTAATTTCTAAAAACTATATTATACAATTATACGTAATATACTCAACAGAAAAATCCTCTGCAATAGTTATTTTCAAAACAAAAAAAATGTTGAAGCGCTTTTATACATAACAGCAGTTAGCTGAACACTAAAACGCCACTTGTTTATTATTTAGCTCGGTTTATTCGCCATTTAAGAATGCATCCAAAACTATTTACAGTAATATACATCTTTTTTATATTTAAAATTAGTCCAGACCTGGATATGTAAGAAATTTAAGTGCAATTTTCTCTAAACCATAATCCATATACAAACAAGAAAATACTAGACCTCGGGTACCAGATCTTCAAAGATCAATGAATGTCCATGTTCTGGACAATTCACACAATATAATAGGGGACTATTAGCTCAGGACTATCCTCCATTCATTTTCACTCTAAGCTTTAAATACTGTTAATTAATCTTCAATCGACACTGGAATATAATTTAACCGTTTATCGCTTTAGACTTAATGATTCAAGTAATATCTATAAGATAGAACAAAACATAGAGTGCGACTCATTACCCCTAACAAGTCCGGTAATAAATTTCATACTGAAAATCTGTTTACACTTTTAACATCCTTGCTGCACAAATTATTTCCTGGAATTTCTAATACTGCAAAGTCGCAAGAATAATAAACTGACGCAAAATTTGAATGTGTTTTTAATTCGGATCCGATTATATAACCGATGATGCCAATTTTTGTTACATTGAATGTTTTCGCGAACTGAATTATTTGATATCAGCAGAGTGATTATTAGATGCTAAATATAATCGAAAATACGTACGCTCAAGGTGCAAAATTTCCAATTCCTGCGAGTTACGTTTCGGGTCTTGGAAGCGGTGTTTTTAAAAACTACTTCCAATTCTTCGTAACAATATTTATTTACTTAAACAGACATTAATTATGGAATTTGGACAAACTGTTGTAAATTTAACTAAGTCCAAATAAAACAATTAATTGAACTAATATTTGGGCGAGTAGCCTAGGTAAACAACAATGTTTAAGCTGAAATACTCAGACTGACGGACTGGTCTTGGGGCTCCCGGGGTATTTATGTTGTCCCTGCTCCTCACAATTTTGTGGGAGCTTGCAGAGCTCATGTCTGCTTATTCTTAATTCTATTCCTTAATACATTGTAACAATCTTACTGTCTAGGTAATCATGGTTCTTAACCGTCTGTGACCTGCCACCTGCAGTATCACTATCGTCTGGAATACATCGTATTGTATCCGTTCTCAGTTCAATTATAATTGTTACTCAGTACTATTGGGAGTGCTATTAAAAATGTTATTTCATTGTTCTTTACATAGCCTTTAGCTATAGCTATTTTCTCAAATATAAGAATGTTTGATTCTGTCACATCAAAGGGTAGTTTACTGTTAGTTATAAATGATATAATTCTTAATAATTCCTTTAATAAATCAGTTGGTATAAAGATACTAGAGTGTAAGGTATTTGATTTTGCAAATGTTACGGCGTTCTCTAATGTGGTTAAAATTTGTTGAATTAAAGTAAGGGGTGATATTATTTGAGTGTACATCGTATTGAATCTAATTACATCTCGCATGCCTAACATGGTAGTTTGCATTAAGTTTCAAGGGTTTGTACTCTATTGGCTCTTGGTTTCTTACTAGCTTTCTTAATGTTTCGTTGAATTTTATTATAGTTGATTGGGTTATAGATATTTGGTTGCTAATAATGGTTTTTATATCGTTTTGATTTTCAATTAATTGCTGTATTGCGTTGTCGTAACGTTCTGCGTCTTGATTATCTAAATTGCGTGTAATAGCTTTTATTACGTTACCTAGTCCGTTAATTAATCCTCTTTTTCGTCTTGCAGTTTGTTCTGTGGGTAATAATATGTGAAATTTATCTTCTATGTTTATTAAAATGTTCTCTATTATGCTGTTATAATTCAATATTTCTATGGCGTATTCCTTTCCGAATTTTGCTGTGTCCATTGATTGTTTAATCGGCAATAGTTATCTTCGATTGTTTGAAATTCTTGTTTTAGTTCCGTTAAGTCGAAGATTTGTGCAAATGTTCAATAGTATATTGTATTTACATACTTCTCAATTTTATTGGTAGTATACCGGGGATGTTTTTATATCTTCAATTACTATTTCGTTGTCCGTTCTACCTGGGCGGAGGTCGACGGTAAGGATAATGACTGTCAATCTAAAATTACAGGATGTCTTAAGTTTTTCAAGTGAATGTATTTTGTTATCTTGCCGTTGTCTACTACGGCGATATTTTTGTCGGATATTCTCTTAATTTTAAATGGTCATAAATTTCTGGGTGCCGTTTTATGTCGTTAACTTTGGAAATTTTTCTCGTATACGGTTTGTCCTATTGAAAATTTATTTGCATCGGTATTTTTATTACAGGTTGTGGTAATACGTTCGTCGTTATCCAATTTATTCTTTACTTTGTCGTAAGTTATTTTTAGTTTCTCTTTGTGATCTTTAGCGTATTTCTGAAATGCTTCTTTGTTATAATGTATGTTGTAGGGGTTGCGTGAATCTGAATGTCCTAACGTTAATTCTAGGGGTGTAAAATTTGTTGATGAGTGTATCGTATTATTGTAGGCGATTAGTGCGTATGACATTAAATTGGTGATGTGTTCTTTCTTATAAATTATTCTTAGTAATCTGATTCGTTCTAGCAGGGTGGAGTGTAGTCTTTCAATTAGTCCGTTCGATTCAGGGTGGTTTTCAGTTATAAAAAGAATTTTTATTTTGTGGAATTCTAGTGTTTTGAATGTCTCATTCTTAAATTCGCTGCCGTTAGCTAAGGTTATAGTCTCGGGTATGCCATAAAATATAAAATATTGTAAAAATCCTTGCGCTACGTCAATGCTATTTTTAGAGGTGATGGGTATTGCTTGGCCTGTTTTGGTGAATGCATCTCCAATGGTTAAATAATTTTGTGCTTTTAATACTAGAGTATCGGCATGTATTTTTAAAAAGGTTTGTCAGGCGTTTCAGTTAACAATGAGGGTACTTTTTGGAGTTTTCTGTCGTATTTTGCTTTGTCGTATAATTCAAATTGTTTAATAAAGTCTGTAGTTAATTCTTTCATATCATTAAAATAATATTGTCCTATGAGTTGCTTTATTGTTTCATTAATTCCACGATGGTTGGTTTTTCCTTCGTGTTGATTCCTAATTACATAATTTATTTCGTCAGGGTCGTCTAACGTTATTAATTTTTTGGTGCATCTGATAAGTTCAGGGTCAGAGTTATTAAATAATTTAACTTATAATTCTGAAAATCGTTTATATAAATGTTTGGTGTTAAAATAAAAATAAAGTCCTTTTTACTCGGGGGTGTATTCTTTTAGAATTTTAATTGTTTATTCCTCGTTGTCGTCCTTAGTTATTTGAATCTGGTATATTTTCTTGTTGTCTACTTTGGTATATTTTACGGGATTGGGGTTAGTTAAAACTTCGGTAATTATAAATTGATTTGGTTTTATATCGATAGCTTCGTTTAATATTTTAATCGCGGTTTTTGGTCCTTCATTTTGTGTCGATCTTTTCTGGATCTTCCCTTATTTCCGTCTCGTCTACGTTTCCTACAATGGATTCCGTTTCTAGTGCATTGAGCTGCATTCTACTTAGGGCGTCTGCGTTATTATTTTAAATTCCTTTTTGTATGTATTTCGTAATCGTTGTAATTTTGAATTTGGTTCTTTAAGTTTGCATAGCTATACTAATGGTCTATGGTCGGTGTATATGTAAAATTTTCGTCCTTAAAGGTATGGTCTAAAATATTTTGTTGCCCAATTTATGGCTAATAGTCTTTCTATGGCGCTATATTTCTGTTCGGTCTCATTTAGGGTTCTGGATGCGTAGTTGATTGGTTTATCGCTACCTACTTTTCCTTGGCTCAATACTACGCTTAATGCTACATTTGATGCGTCTGTTGTTAGTATAAACGGTTTTGAAAAGTCCGGGTATTCTAATACAGGGTGATTCGTTAGTATGTTTTTAATTTTGTCTACGGCTTTAATGAATTCCGGGGTGTGCTCAATTTTGTTTCCTTTTTTAAACAATTTGTCAGGGGTTTGGTTATCTGAGCGTAACCTTTAATGAATTTGCGATGATAATCACTAAGTCCTAAAAATCCTTTAATTTCTTTGTTTGTTTTATGTAGGGGTAATAAAGTACTGCATTTGTTTTATCGGGATTTGGCATGACTCCTTGGGGTGCTATTATATGTCCTAAAAATCATACTTCCTTTTGTAAAAATTCGTATTTATCTAATTGTACTTTAAAATGTGCTTTTCTCAGTTTTTCGAATCGACTCTTAATCCTTCTATATGTTCTACTAATGATGTTGAATAAACTATGATGTTGTCTAGGTATACAAGGCATTTCTCGATGTGTATTCCTCGTAATATATTGTTCACGACTCGTTAAAAAGTAGCAGGTGCGTTCTTTAGTCCAAATGGCATTCGTTTATATTCATAATGTCCTCTAGGTGTGCTAAATGCTATTTTCGGTGTGTCTTTCTCATCCATTTCTACTTGATGATATCCAGAGGCGAGGTCTAATGTTGAAAAATATTGACATTTACGTAGTTTGTCTAAAATCTCGGTTATATCGGGTAGTGGATATTTGTCATCTACCGTTTTTTCGTTTAGCTTTCTGTAATCTATTACCATTCGATATTTTCTCTTGTCTGAGGCGTTTAATTTCTTAGGTACTATTAATACTGGGCTGCTCCATGGTGAGTTGGAGTATTGTATGATATATTGTTCTAATAATTCTACTACTTGATGACGGCTTCTTCTTGATTTGTCTGAAGTAGTTTGTATGCTTTTGTAAAGATTGGTTTGTTATCCGTTAGTTCGACATTATTTTTAACTGTATTAGTGAATGTTAGGGGTATTCCTTCACAATGAAATATGTCGCGGTATTCAAAACATAGATTTTTAATTGCTCTCTGCTCTTGTCGGCTGATGTCGATATTAAAGCGAATGTTACTTAAATTTTCCCTTAACACTTTGTCATGTTCTACGGGATTGTAATGGTTTTCTAAATTTTCATCTATTTCCATTTCATTAAAATTTAATTCTTCTACGTTAATTGGGTTTGTTAATGATAGTTCTACGGGGCAGTGATTTGAGTTAAAAATTGTCGTAGTGGCATTATTATTTTTTATTTGTGCTAATGCGGTTGGGGTTTCTATTACTTGCTGAAATGTTATGTAATTTATGATTCCTAATTTTGAAATTTAATGGGGATTCGTCCGTGTTTTGTTCTCAATAAACGGTTCTTTATGTCAATGATGGCTCATAATTTTCTTAGAAGGTCCATTCCTATTAGTCCGTCATATTTTTCGTTGAATTCGAAAATACAAAATTTGTGTTTTATTTTTACATTGAATGTTCTAGGTAAGGGTATATTAGCTACGAATTGGTGTAGGGTCGTTTGATGGGATGTTTTAATTTTAAACGGTTCTCTTTCTACATAATCTAAATAGTGTTTTTTTACGGTGCGGGGCTAATTAATGTTTTTGAGGATCCGGTATCGATTAATAGTTTAAGTTCGACATGGGGTATTTCTATGTATGGTAATACTAGGTGATTTATATTATTTAAATTTATTAGGTTTGGTCGTTTATTAATCGGTCTATCTGAAAATTTGAACACGCGTTTTCTTCGCCGTCCTCGCAATTTTCACATGGTTTGTCAGGTTTGTAATTGTCTGAATGGTTTGAATCATCGTTTGTACTGGGGTGAATGTAATTATTCTGGTTATTGTCAAATACTTCGACTTCTTGATCAAATAGTTTTCCGATGTAAAGTTGCGTTTTTGATTGTAAATTGGTCGGATGTATTTTGTCTGGTGTTACCAGATGAAGTATCCATAGAGGTTGGTTTATAATAACTGTTGTTATTATTTGTCATTGGGGTATTTCTAATAAGGTTCGCGTTAAATGCTAGTCTTTGTTGGTTCATGTTTTGGTTGAATCTTGGTTGAAATGCGGGTTTCGTAAAATTTGAGTTAAACGTTGGTTTTGGAAATTCCTTGAATTGATTATTAAAATTTGTGTAATTAAAATTTGTGTTATTACTTCGCGGTTGGTTTGTTTGTGCATTAAATGGAGTGAATCTTGGTTGGGTGGTTGTTTGTCTCGCGGCTTGTATAGTTTTTATTGGTGAATAGCTTTTATCTGCGTTAGAGTTGTATAGTCTGATTAGATAGTACATTACGTTTTCTTCATCTATTATCATGTTCTTAGCTTCTTCTAAATTTTGGGGACGTTGGAATCTTATTTTATTTGATAATCGTTCTGGTAATGCGGTTATATAGGTGTCCAATGCCATTTCGTCATACATTTTTGTTTTTAAATGTCGAATATTTTGATTGGGTTCTTCGATTTTTAATTTTGTTAAGAGTAGACTTCTCACGTCATGGAATTTTATTCCGAATTGGGGATTGGTTATTTTCCATCCTAAGGTTTATTAGATTGCGTATTAGGCATTTTATGTTACATTGTTCTTCAAAATATGCGACTAGGATGCGTTTAAAGTCCTGCTATTCTTCTAAGTCATCTTGGCTGGCTATTAATGTTAGTACCGGTCCGGTCAGTTTACTTATTATCAGGCGTAAAAGTAGTACATTTCTTTCGTTGTGACTGGGTTTGTAGAAGGTTTTCAAAAATATTTCGCATGCTGTGATGAAATTCGCAAGCAAGGCTTGATCTCCGTTAAAGGTGGGGTTAGTTTCGAGATTAATTTTCATATCTGAACTCACTTTTGTTAAGGGTTGCTTTCACTTTTAATTAATTTCAAATTTTTTAAAATTGAGATTTATTTCACGGTGTGTATTATTATTTTTTAATTTGAAGTGGTAATTTTCAGTTTGAAGTGTGTTCAGTTATTTAAGGAATCGCAGTTGCTTATATTTGTACTTAGTTATACGGTGCTGTAATTTAAACCGGGTGATTTATGCTCGGTAATGTCTGGTTGCTTGCTGTAACCTTGAATTTGTTTATTTGCTGTGAGTTTTACTTTCTGAATAGTTTATTGCAGTAATTACTTTACTTTGTATGTTTCGTTGTGCCAGTTATGATTTTATTTTGTCTCTATTTCTGCCCTGCTGATTAATTGAGTCGGCTTTAATTATCTGCTTTCCGTGGTTGTTGTAATTGATAAGTGTGTAAGATATTTCCCTGTAATTATATTGTCTAGTTACCTTGAGTCTAAATATAAAGTTTGCAAGTTTTCAGTCTACCGGTTTGTTATAGTAGTTGCAGCAAAAATCTCCTTTATAATTTGTTCGATAAACTTGTGAATAGTTTTAAATAAATTGCGCAATTCTTTTGTTTAATCAAATATCTTCGTAATGCAATTATACTTATTAAAGTTGTTAATAATTTTCTGAAAGGTTTTTGTTTTCAGTTTGTGATAATTAAATAAATCGCGTCTTTTCAACTAATTACTTCGTTATTTGCTTGTTTACAAATTCTTTTTTACTTTAAAAAATAAATATTCTCAGAATAAATTTTGAAAATAATTTCTCTTTGTAAATTATTTTCATTAAATGGCATAAAATTGCAATAATAATAAGAATAAAAAAGTATTCTGTACATACATAAAATAATAAAATAAACAAGTTGAAAATGCAAGGCATTGTCGCAACGAACTTCCAAATGTAGACTTACTTTAAAACAATTTAAAGAAATTAAAATTATTATGTTGTAATAATTATAAGTATTCAGATAAAAAAAAAAATTATTCCGGGGGGGGGGGTCGGGTATCCGTGGTCAGATTTTGTGGGGGGTACCATATTTCGACTCAGCTATGTTAGGGGAGTCCAAATATGTATCGCACATTAATTTTGGACCTATTTGAAATTTTAATTTTCCCGACGGAATATCGCGGGGGCACGGTGTCCCCGTGGCCCGATTTCAACTGACATCAAAACTTAAGCTCAGGACACCGAGCTGAATCGATTGATGTATCACACATTGATGTCCGACCATTAGAAAGGCCTCGGATGGACAGACAGACGGACGACAAATCGATTTCATAAACGAACGAAAGTTCGTTGATAAAAAATTCTTTTACTAATATCAGTAAATTTGTCAAAATCATTTGGTTTTAAGAAAATGAACTTACATTAATTTCTTCGTCGTTTTCATAGACTAGGTCGATTCGTGTACTTTGACCACGTTGGTTTGGTTTAGATTCGATCGATGCTTATAACTCTTCCAAGTTTGTTTGTTTAGCTGGATTTGGTCAATGTTGGTACTTCTTCCAACTTTGTTATGGGTTCTGCAAAATTGGGATTTGAAATTCCCCACCACCAGTTCTTCGAATTTGGGTTTCCCTAGTGACCTTTTGACATCCGTACGACTGCGCCAGTTACGTTTCGGGCCTTGGGAGCGGTGTTTTTAAAAACTACTTCCAATTCTTCGTAACAATATTTATTTACTTAAACAGACATTAATTATGGAACTTGGACAAACTGTTGTAAATTTAACTAAGTCCAAATAAAATAATTAATTGAACTAATATTAGGACGAGTAGCCTAGGTAAACAATAATGTTAAAGCTGAAATACTCAGACTGACTGACTGGTCTTGGGGCTCCCAGGGTATTTATGTTGTCCCTGCTCCTCACTATTCTGTGGGAACTTGCAGAGCCCATGTCTGCTTATTCTTAATTCTATTCATTAATACATTGTAACAATCTTACTCTCTAGGTAATCATGGTTCTTAACCGTCTGTGACCTGCCACCTGCAGTATCACTATCGTCTGGAATACATTGTATTGGATCCGTTCTCATGAACTGTTAATAACCTTTTTATATCTACCCTTGAGTTACATTGTTGTACTCGACTTAATAATTTCTTAATGGTTTCTAATAATTCCCTAATAACTTTTATTTTATTATAAATTGGTAGATACATAACTTGCGTGCTAAATTAGAAGCAGATTTTTTTCTCGCATAAGACGTTATAAAAGAAAAGTAATCAAAACCTGTGTTGCTGATAGAACGATAGTCGATGCAGAAATAAATTACTACTCGTATGTTATTAATATTTAGCATTTGAGAATGTAACATTGCTTAAATTATTGATTGAGCTGCAACTGAAACCTTTAAATTAAAGTTATAAACATTGTCAGAAACTAAGAAAGCTTTAAATTTTTTAAGCAAATACTATATCGATTGTGTCTATATTAAGAATTTCGTCGAAAAGGGTTTGATTAGCAAACGGTTAACGCAACCGTCTTAGCACATAATGCTTTTTTTATTGCAAAGAGGCTATTAAAACTAGAATCCCTGACAACCTTTCTATTACAAAAACAGTAAAAAGGATGGCAGAAAAATTTTGTTGGACATTTAATGTTGTAACAGTTAGAAATGAGAGCATTTGTCAGTTATAGCCGCTTAAGCCGTTACATAGTCCAAACATACCTACCTTGTAAAAGGATATTGTCTTAAAGTAGTTAGTTTATTATGTACGATATTGCCATCGTAAATCTAGAAAATCAGTTAGCAGCCATATAATAGCATAAGAAAAAGGTTATTTTGTAACGCCTTAAAATATAAGAGCCTCGATCTGATGCTTTACGATTAGACATAAAAAATTCATAGTTCAGCAATAACACATTCTAGATATTTAGAATTAACAACATGCTAACAACTAATACATCCAAATTTTATTTTAGTACCAGTAACTACAGTTTTACTATCAGTAAGACCAATGCAATTACGTTTTACCAATCATCTGTTTCTGTTTAGAAAATTGAAGAATTAGTAATCAATTTCCCTAAACTTAATATCTTTATTATCATTAATTGATTTTGCAATTACAATGCACCTATCATAATCCTTTGGTAATGATTTGTATACTCCCCTTCTGTAATATGCTGTCTTAATTGTTATTAGTGATATGATTGTTTGAAAAATATGTAATTATAATATTTACCTACCGCGTGAGGGTATCCAATTAATAATAAATAATAAATGGGAAGGACCCCTAACACTATAGTACCCTCACGTTTCGGGACATTGCCTCGCAGCTGCTGCAGTCGGTGAGAAGGGGAGGTTCATTAAACAACAACACACTAAGACAAAATTCCAATTGTTTTATTAAACGGGCTACTAACTAACTTAACCTAATTACATATGCGTACAAAATTATACAGTAATTCACATTATTTACAATATGAAATTTGCGTAACAAAGTTGCCTGTTTCAATTCGAAGCATATGGCTCTGTCGTGTGCCTTGTGACCTTTCAACATTTGTTCAACAATTCAAAGTAAACGATTAGCTTTATTCATATCATCTGGCGACCAGTTCGTTTTGAAGTTTGAAAAGAAAATCACCAGTAAACGACTACTGTAAAAATATGCAAAGACCTGCGAATTGGAAATGTAGTGGACTCCTACAATTAGTGGATTTGTAACGCGGGGTTCTGAAAATTGATTTGTACGAAGTTATTCCTTTGAGAGATGAAATATTTCCATCAACTGAATTATCTAATGTTACTTTCAATGGGATTGCTGTGTCTCTTTTACGACGATTTGATGGTTTTTCTCAGGAAGAATTGGGTCCACATTTTTCAGATTACTCGTCGTACAATTAGAGAGGTTCCGGTCTAGAGATTGAACTTGCTGCGTCCCCATCGTCGGAGTCTGTTATGGTTTGGTTATTTATTTAGAAATTAATTTTTATATGAACTGGTTATAAAACTTTTTCTACTTAATCTTTAGAACGTAACATTAGTACCTACTCCGGGAGCACCTATGGCGAAAATGAATTTCAGGCTATGGAGGGCCCCCTTTTATTGCTGTGATTGCAGATACCTAATTTTTTCTGTTAACATTTAAAAATTTCAGTAGCCAAAGGACTGAAAACCATCCATTGTATATTTTTTCCTAAATCTTTGTTTAAGTACAAATTCAAACAGCTTATAAGCAGTTAAAATAGGTTATACATTGTTTTTGCGATAAATTACTATTGCCTAGATTTTTATATTGTGTAAATATTTCTGGATATATTTTGGATTAATGTGTTTTTTACGCGAATTGGCTTTTTGTATCATGTCTTTATTTTACCTAGAGTTCTTGTAAATGTTATTTTTGGTATCGTGCTTTTGTTTTATTTCTACTAGAGGTTTGTAAATAGAATTCCTTCTTGAGGTTTCCTTTTTCTTTCATTCTGATCCACCTCAGTTTTTGATGTTTTAGCTAGCACGGTATTACTTCCTTCAATTCTTTTCTTTTATTGCGGCACTCGGTACGGGCCATTTGCTTTGCCTACCTTACTACTTTCTCCCTTGTTCGCACGGATAACCGTAACAGTTTTTATATCAGTACGAGTCTAAAACAACACACACTTTTTGTAGTCTTGTCTTACAGTAATCATCAGATAGCTCTAACAGTATGGTTTGATTATAGATATATTTTATTAAAGGAAATGATAGCTAGGTAGTAAGAGCACGCCTTTTATGTCACTTATGTGCCCTAACTGTATTGTTTCATTGCAGGTGCTACACACTACTTTCTGATAATCGTCTTTAGACAGCGAACGTAATATTTTACTCTGAGGGTTCTCCCTTATAGTATATCTTATTTTTTATGAGCCTACGACTTGGTGGCGCCCTGTTTAGAGCTATTCTAATTTTAGTCTCTATCGTGTGTTGTACGAAGTTCGGGTTTGAAAACTCACGACCATTTCTCATTGTTCTTCGCAGGAATAGACCCATGGCTACGTCGGAAGACTGTCTTTCCTTTAACAACTTCTCTTAAGAGAATCTTGTGGTTAGTCGCAAAATTCTACCAGCCTATTTTCCCTGTCATTTCTCGTGCCTAAAGCAAATATACCTAATACCGCTTCTTCCCTTCCCTCACCTACCGCTGCATTAAAATCCTCGTAGTTATTTAATTTTCATGTTCATTTACGTATCTTGGCATATCTTCAATATCTTTGTAAATCGCCTCTACCTCTTCCTCACCGTAGCTAGAGGTGGGCATGTATACTTGTATTATTACTGTATTTACCGGTTTAAATTTCAAGCTAACCATGAGTACTCTTTCTTTTCTTGTAGGTAGTTTTCTACACGTTTGTCCTTTTTTCTCATAACTATCTCCACACCCGAATTTCCTTCTTCTGATCCTGTATGTTACTCTGAAGTCTCCACTCCAAAAACCCTCCGCCTCTGGCCAGCGAGCTTCGCTGATTCCTACTATGTCTAGTGCTTACGTATCCATTTAAATTTTTACGTTGTCTAGCTTACGTAATTGCTTCATGCTTCTGCTATTCTACGCTCAGACTAGCAGAATGTTCACGACTCGTTGTTATACTTTCCGATCATTTCCTCCGAAGTAGTTCCTTCCTGGAGATCCAAACGAGGGACTATTTTAACTCCAGAATTTTTTACGCCAGAGGACGCCACCCTCTTTAATAACAATTTGAGTACGCTGTGCACTTGGGAGAGAATGTGGTGGTTTCGCGTTGACTTCCACATCGTAGTAGCGTGTCATAAAATGCCATACCGACCTTTATGGTCTCTGCCACTCTAAGTACCTAAAGAGCTACTGCCCTCTTTCGGGGATCTGTCTTAGTCTGGTACCTCACTAAAGACCCTACTACTTTTGCTGCACCTGTAGTTTGGTCTATTAGATCACTGGAACGCGGAAGTTACTGCAGTTGTTCTAGTAATCTAAAACTTCTTCAAGGTGCAAGTCCATTCGGAATGGATTTATTTTTTACGACACTGTTTAAATTTCAATTTTAATTTTATTTATGACTTTAGCAACGATTTTTTACAGAAAGGAAAGTTTTCTGGTTTCACTTCTTTAAAGTAGATATATGTGAATGTACAAGGTTCATCGCAACGAGCTGCGTCGATATATATATATATATATATATATATATATATATATATATATATTATATTACGCAATTAGGGTTGAAACGTTTGATGTGTTAAAATAAATGGATTGAGTTTGGAGTTTAATTGACCTAATACCCAAGAAAAGTATATTTATATATATATATATATATATATATATATATATATATATATATATGAAACTACTAGAATGAGTTTATAACATTTGTTTTTCTCTGGAAGTGCTGTTTTGTTGGTTGCTAGTGAAAAATGGAGTACCAAACACTACGCCAACTTCCCACAAAAGTCAAACATAAGATGTAATTTTTATCAATAGATGGTAACTGACTATTGGGAGACTTTCGAACTAATTCTGAACTCCACTTCTGCGTGGAGAGACTGTTCTGGTGGGGGTGGGGGTGGCGGTAATAATTGACGGATAATCCAGGGCGCCACTACACTTATAAAACAAACAACTACAAGCAAACATTGTCAAACAAACGTGTAGTAATTTCGACGATCAAATTCCGTTTAATAATCATGAAATGTTGATCTTAAATTCGTGCAGACTCCATACCTGTAATAATACATAAGGTTAAGTAAATAACAAAAAATATACTAAAAGCATTAAAAAAATATTAAATTTACATTTCAGTTGGATTTGGAACTCACACTAACACTTGTGCGAATGTGTTGCTTTCACTCAGTTTGTAGCATAAGTAAATTCTAAAATTAATCACTGAGTAAGTACGATGTCTTACTTTTAATAGGAGATCCTAAAATGCTATCAGAAATGAGAATTTAATATAGCCAAATTTTATGCGTGTATTGAAATCAAATATTATAGTCATACAAAAAATAAATATTAACAGAAAACATTCAATTATTTGTTAAGTGAAATATTAGAATAATTTTTGTAAACTTAGTAAAGAACAAACATAGGTCAAGTTTTTACCGATACCAGATCTGATATTGATTTACAGTCTTTAAGTTCAATATTCAACCAGTTAAATTTATAATTCTTATTCAAAATATCTAGTTGTATTCCGGAAAACAAGTTATAAATAACACATTTGCATTAAACTTCAATTTCCAGAAACGCATTAACATTTAAATTTTTATCAAGATCTACGTAACAACTCAACGTCTTCGACAATTTACGATTCTATAGGAGATGAGTAATTTAAATTTTTCCATTCAAGGGGAAACAAACAGCTTGTCGCTCAATAAAAACTTGACACCGACTAATAGCAAAAGTCACTTTAAAAATTACAATAACATCCAACAGCGAACGGCTTTGGAACAGAAACACCAAGATGGCCGGAAAATTTCCTCTAAAAGACCGGTTTACCCCAGATGGTAGTTGATCAATCAGCAGGAGGTCTTCGAGGGTAACAGGAATTAGTCCTAGTTCATTTTCTAATAATAACCAACACGACGTTTTAGATATTATATCTTCAATTTAATATTCAACGAACTCATTTCATTTACGTAGTTATTGCAATTTTACATAAAGCAAAACCAGATCCTAAGTTGTTTATAAATTTATTTTTATAGTGGTGGTTAAATCATTTAATAAATTTATTACTAGACTTTTTTTCTTTATATTTTCTTGGTTGCGTATTGTTGAATCGACCAGATCGGGGCACGCATTGAAAGGCTGTGGATCAAGTGCGACGCGAAGATCGCCGACATTCAAAACTTTACACATCTTAACAGCACGAAGTTCTATCAGCGAGTGACAAGAAGAGGCCGGAGTAACCTGTTGCAGAACTCGTGGCTTTGCGCATGATTTGGACGCAAACAAAAGACACGACAGAATTACATTTGAACTTCAACACACGTAAATTGATTTATTTGAATTTTGTTTGATGTGTTTTTATTATACGTTTACGAGAATTAAAATACAAGCTGAATGTGTTTGACTTTATTTATTTTAACTAGATAAAATTTTTTAATAAAAAGAATAATACCACTTTACAAGGTGGATACAAAAATTGTTGTACATTATTTGTAATTTTATGTAATTTTTGGGTTTTAGAAAATTAGAACGCTTCAAGTTTTCTAAAGGAGTTTTTCTAAAGGCTCGTACTGACCAATTTTCTGCTACGTCTGGTTTTACCGGAAATGGGCCCCAACTTTATTATTTTAAATGGATTGCTGCGATTTTTATTGAATTTTTGGAATCTACGCTAAACTGCAATGTACCTTTATATATGGCATCACATGCCTAAATTTGCGTCATTTTTGAGTTATTTCAGCTTTTCATAGTTTCTTAGAGTAGATTGTGTCCTCCGCATAAAAATTTACTTTTTTGACATGCAAGCGTGTTAGGTCAAATATTTTCAATATTTTTCACAAATAAAACATGTAGTTTTTTAAATGTTTAAAACCCTTCGAAAAAATTATATACTATGCTCTGAAATTGGTGCCAAATTTCACTATCTCAAAAGTTCGGATACTTACTTTTCAAATGGCTACTTCCACTTTTCTCTTCACTTATAAATTCCGAAAGTTACATAGTTATAAAAAAATTTTAAATTTTAAGTGATCAGTTGGCTTTGGTTTGAAGAAACCAGAAAATACAGAAAATACAAATAATTTGACGTTTGAACGTAGAAAAGTGTTAATCATGTCCCGTTTAGGATTAAGTAATAAATAGTATTTCAATTTATTTCTAATATATTGGGAATGTAATAAGGTAATTAAAAAAAATCTGGTAAAACTTTTCGTTTGAGCTTATATTGAAAAATGGAAGACAAATACTGTTTGAAATTGTGGTTGTTTTTTTCAGGAGGATGCTATCTCGAAATTTTACAACATTATTTACATCTGTTAAATGTGAATTGAAATCAGTTGTGGCATCAACACGACGATGCTCCGTATCATAGTAGTTTCCTTGCAAATAACTGTCTTCAAAATATCTTTGAAAATTGTTGGATAGCGAGCAACGGCCTCCATAAATGACACCCTGCTTGCCCGATATCACTTCCTTAGACTTCTTTCTTTGGAGTTGTATTAAAGATATTGCGTATGCTTCACCAATAACAAAACAAGATTGCCAGGATAGAATCCATAGTGCAATTCGAACACGTTCTCGGAAAGAAATTTGGAAAGCCACTCGTGATGGATTTTTAAGAGGCATTTATCAATGTTTGGACGATGGAGGCAATCCGTTCAAAAATTTGCTGTAGTTGGATTAATTTTACATTTTTCGTTCTTCTCTTTTTTCTTGTTATATTCCTAAGTTATTCTTAATTACTAAAATCATACAATTTACACCCATGACATGTTGCGTCGAGAAGAGCAAACTCGTTTGTTTTGTAGTGTATCAAACCTCAAATGTATCTAGAGGTTTTATTTTTCTTCAAACCACAGCGAACTGATAATTTAAAATTCACTAATAACTACGTAAATTTCTGTATTTTTAAGTTTCTAAAAAAAAAGCTTTTTTTTAGATGTGGGGATGTAATCACAAAACCCTAGTACTTTTCTGCGTAGAATCTAAGAGTGAAGAGAAAAGTAGCAGTTGCCGTTTGAAAAAAGTAAGCTTTCTAGCTTGTGTGATAGTGAAATTTGGCACTAATTTCTGAGCACCATATATAATTTTTTCGAGCAATTTTCAAAGAATTGGAAAGCTACAAGTCTTATTTGTGAAAAATTTTGAAAATATTTGACATAACACGCTTGGATGTCGAAAAGTAAATTTTAATGTGGATAACTCATACTGCAAAAAAACAATGAAAAACTGAAATAATTCAAAAATGAAGTACTTTAGGCATATGATGTGTTTTATAAAGTTACATTGCAATTTAGCATAGACTTCAAAAATTCAATAAAAATCCAAGCGATGCATTTAAAAGAACGAAGTTGAAATCCACTTCCGGTATAACCGAAAGTAGCAGAAAATTGAAAATATTTTGGTCAGAGTAAGCCTGTTGGTAAACTCCAATATACAAGTTTCTAGAAAACTGGTTTTAGTAGTTCCTCATATAGGGGAACTCGGGGCAAAGCGGATTCTGGGGGCAAAGCAGTTTTTTAACAAAATTCTGGAATGCGCGCGACATCTACAGGTTTGAATGTATGATAGTTTACAGTGATCGACACTACAGCAATCGGTCAATTATTTCTAAGTCATGTTGCATACAATTTTTGTTAAGAAGGTTTGAAAATACTTTCCAAAGAAATTAATGCAGTTTACTGGCAACGGCTTTTTTAATATTAAGGAGTCTATAATTGTTATGGTTGGGGCAAAGTGAAACTTTCTTACTGGGGTATAGTGGAGATCTGTTTACTTTACCCAACGTGCAACACATTCATTTTAGATCAGGGCGAGGTTATTTAACATCTTAACAATTAACTAAGCCGGTGATTTACTGTTCAGGTTGTTTGTAAGTTAGTAGAAAAAATTTTGTATTTTCTTTTGCAAACTTTGAAGCAACCTATTTTTTAAGTCACTAACAATCTTATGAATTTACAAAAGAACTAGTAAGCAACAATCTTGATCACAAGAGTCCACGAAGAAGGTTATTATAAAAGTAAGAAGTGGTGCAATTAGTATGGGAAAAGTTGCCGTACTTTATAACATTCCAATTGTAACTCTAAGGATGCGAGCTAAGTCAAATAAGGAAGAGCAAAAGGTTTCTAAAAAAAATTTAGGGCGGTATAAACCGGTGTTTACATCTAAACAAGAAAAAGAATTAGCCGATTTTATATTGGAAATGGAAAGTCGTCTTTTTGAACTCTGTACAAGAGATCTGCGCCATCTTGCATTTCAGTTAGCTGAACGAAATAATATTCCTCTCACATTCAATGCAACTAAGAATCTAACTGGTCATGATTGGATCTACGGGTTTTTAAAAAGAAATCGCAATATATCTCATAGACTTCCAGAGTACACTTCCGCTGCAAGAGCATCTTTATTTAATAGAAACAACGTTTCAGCATTTTTTAATCTTCTTGGCGAAGTTTACAAAATACGCAAGTTCATGCTAAGTAGAATCTTTAATTGTGAAAAACGGGCATATCAACCGTCCCAAGCAAACCATCTAGAATATTTTCAATGAAAGGAAAAAAACAAGTAGGCTGCCTTTCCTCAGCTGAATGGGGAACTCTATCAACAGTGGTGAGAAAGTGTCCAGCACTTGAGAGGGGACTGCAATCAGAATCAGTCGTCAAATATCATACATCAGGATGGATGCAAAGTGAAATATTTTCGGGTGCCTTCCTACACATACAAAAAAATCTAACATTTATTGAAAAAGCAAGAGCTAATAATGTCCATATTATCGTAATACCGCCACATACAACACCCAGGCCAGTAGAGGTGGCGTTTATGTTGCCTCTTAACACTTATTATGAGCAAAAAGTCAAGAACTGACTGATTAATAATCCTGGAAAAGTAGTCACATTATATCAAGTGGGGGAACTTTTTGGAAATGCATCTAGAAGGGCAACGACTACGCAAACGGCTATCAGTGGTTTTCGTTCCACGGGAATTGTTCCATACAACCCAAATATACTTCCTCATTATTTGTTTAAGCCCGCAGAAACAACTGATAGAAGTGTTGTTGAGTCGGATATTGAAAATAACCCAGATGAGTTAAATACACTGCCATCTACAAAAACTCCGACAAAATTAATTCCTTCCGTTTTCAGTAACAAAAACAAAACTATTAGGCAATCACTTAAACCGGGATGTTTTGTTGTTAGAATCCCATCGCTGCCCGATAATGAAACGTCAATATTACAAGATTCTCATTCAATAATATTTCTGACATGTATTATTTTCTAAAAGACATTATTTCATTGCCAAAAGCTGAACCAAAAAAACCCAAGAAACTACAAGGAAAGACAAAACTATGATTTTAACCAAAACGCCTAACTACGAAGAATTGAAAGCACATTCGATTGGAATGACCTCAAAACGTAAACACAAGGGCATTTAAAGAAATTTACTAGCACCGAAAAGATCAAAAACATCCATGGATGAAACTTCATCGGACAGTTCTGCCGTGTTAGAATTAGCAGAGTCTGAGGATTCAGAAATAAACGATATTGAATTTTATCCAAAGACAGGTGATTTAACCATCGAAAAGGTTAATTTGGAAGAGTTGTCTAAGGGCAAGTTCTTGCTAATAGAATTAACTTCAATAAAACAAAGCAAAGAGGAGTTTATTCAGGATTTAACGTTACTGTGGTCTTGTTAAGGCAATACCGGCAAACTAAAAATGTTTTTGTCTTTCCTGATATTCCAGATATTAGTGAAGTGGTTCAAGAAAAACTTTTAGGAAGACTTAAACCAAAAATCTTAGGCACGGAAAAATTCAGGTTATATAATATCGTGACATCAATTTTTAACTGTATGAGTTTTGAGTGTTTTCTGAGTTTTCAATTTACCTATATTTTTAATTCTTTTGCTGATGCTCATTATATGCGTATTTTTGTCTATGATATTAAGTTTATAATCGTATAATTTTTGTTACTATAACAAGGTTATAATCTTGTTTTAATAAACTTATATATTTACCTTATACTTATTCTTTCATTATTACCGCTCTGCACCATCAAATTTTTCACTTTGCCCAACTTATGGGGCAAAATAGTACATAGCACATTAAAAAAATTAGATATTATAACTATTAGAAGAAACTGCGTAATAGCTTATATAGCAGGGTTAGTCATAAACAATATATTTGTTAACAACGTATAATGCTTAAACAGACTGGATTTTGTATCTAAGTGGTTTTATGACCACTTAAAGTTAAGGGGTCCGCTTTGCCCAGACTTCCCCTACATATCGACTCATCTCGTCATGATGTACCCTATACGTAAAAAGCGAAATATTTTTTAAACGGGAATAAGTTTAAATGAGTTGTTATTGGAATGTGATGGTCTTTTCGTCTAAAACTGCATTATTTTATAGTTTGATAATCCTTAACATTATTGTTAGTCAGCGTATTCATAAATATTAATGAAGGTTTAAACACATAATGAATAACTGATATGTTACTAGCTTTAAGAGAACATTCTAGAAATGCAGTAGCTTAGGCAAGACCATTCTGAGAAGTTACTTCGCAGACATTTGTCAGATAGGAAAACATTTTTGGCTGTAGATATCAATGACGAAGAATTGTTTTTTCCCTACATTAGCCGTAAAAGATACTTACGTCACTGAGACGACCTTCCGAAGTTGCAATTACTAGGATGGCTGTGAAGCGGGACGTCAATTTTTACTTACTTCTCTTGGAACGTAAGTGATTGCCATCCAAATGAAAGAAGTCATGTTTACAAATCGACGGTTACAGGTCTAAGCTACATTAGATAATTCTCTATCCTTAGTTGAATTTTAAACTTTATTTAAACTAATGTTTAATGACTTAGGGTCGGCTGCTCCGCTTCGGCTTAAATGTTTGGTTAGTAAAGTGGCCCCTAAGGTGTCAAATTTATACATTATATTATTGGAAACGTCGATGCCATTTGGGCAATATAAATTTGACAACTTTAGTGACACTTTTGCAAGTCAATAACTTAAACTGAAATAGCCCTCTGAAGTACGAAAAAAAAACAATAGAAAACATCTCTGAACATTTAATATCCAACAACTGTTTTACCTTAGAAAATAATTAAACAAACGTTGCGAATTATTTAATGTTGAACATAAATGTGCAATTTGTGTAGCTAGCAACATTTATCAAAGTGGACATATTATTAGAGTCCATTGTATTAACAATACGTTTAGAAACATCAACATTTTCCAATGAAGATTGTGGTGCATCGACAGTATTTGCCAAGGAATTTTAATTTTCAATTGCTTTCGATTTTGTGGAGTTTGTGGCTACATTTCCATTAAAAATTCTCCCATCATTTTTACATTCCATAGAATCGAAATTTATCCTTCTGCTATTGTGGATGATTTCCATCCGCCTTGACGCTTTAGGTTAACTATATCCCCCCCCCCCCCTCCCGAATTGGCCAACAACGTGGCTGATGTTCGTCGAAAAGCATGACCTGTATAAAGAAATGGTTCTGGCAGATTTAAAAAGGTAGCTATAAACGAGGAAATCTTGGAAACGTATTCTTGATTCATTGAAACACCTTCCTGTAGAAAATTTCAAAAATAATTTTGTTTGTTTCATTGCTATTGCAAAGCATATATTTCTAGCAGCAAGGTAATTCCTTACAATTGAAAGATATTCAACTTCATGTATGTCGTTATTGATAATGGAAAAGGTGCGGGAAATGTTGTTTTTTGTTTCAAGTAGGTGAATAACCATCAAATCAGTTTTGTCTTGGACATCTTGCAGTTGTAGTTTCAAAAGTTCGTCCGTACGACATGCTCCCGCAACACCAATCACAGCCACTGCCTAAAACCTTACATTATATAAAATGTTCCGTATATTAAATTGAAAAAGTGTACCTTACCTTAAACAGCAGATATATCTCGTCTGGTATCGTTTATGAAGCAACAGATGTTTTTTCTCAAACACTTTTGACTTCTTTGGGGCGCAGCAATCATTTTTTATTTTTAAAAACGCACGTAGTTATATATACTGTGAAATGTCGACGTTGTCGTATATTGCTAACGTGCTTTTCAGCATGGAATACTCACTCCACAAGCGTGCCGGGTATTTTAACTGTGAGGAACCTTTCAAATAAAAATGCCAGCAATGTGTTTTCATCAACAATCAGCGCACTTTTCTGAGCACACCAATTTTTGAAGTTTTTGTATATTAAATCGTATCTTAATTTTGATTTTTTAGAAAATAATTCGTGGGTAGCTGTTTTCGCAGCCTCATCAACGGTTTGAACACTATCCACCATCATCATATCTCTTTTATAGGACTTTTTTGTGAATGACAGAACACACAATAATATTAATGTTGAACTATTTTGATTAAATAATAGATGCCTTAGTTACAAACCCATGGTTAGGTGTCTGAGCCAACATTAATAATTCTTTTAATTTTACTTGAATTTTAAACTTATATTAATATAAAGCGATTTTTAATGATTTAGAGGTAGGGAAAAAATAGTATACATACCGCGGGACGAAAGGGATATACGGTGCCTCAACATTTGCAGCCCGAGCGAAGCGAGGGCTGCAAACAGTCTCGTCACCGTAAATCCTGCTTACGTGTCTTAGTATGTAATATACTATTTTGGAAAACACAAAAGAGCTAATTCAGGTTGACCTAAATCAGCTAGAATGGGCAAAAATGATCGATGAAATTTTTAATAACGTTATAGTGAGAATTAATTTGCAGTTTACGTGTTGCAAAATAATTCTTCATGTTAATAAATCTCAACGCAGATTTAGAATTTAAGCATTACAAGAAAAAATTGCATCTGGAATAACCATAATTTTTCATTAAACAACAGTCCTGTGAGAGAAGAAAATCCTTTGATGTACCTCATACAACATTGTATGAGTGAGGTTTTATTTATTACCACAATAAGTGGAAAAATCCTTACCAACTGGTCTCGGATGATTGTAGCACATGCCAAACTAAACCGTATCTTTCATAAATTATTATTAAACGAACTACTGAAACGATTGCTTTTCGGTTTCAAACTCGATGTAAAATTTAATTAAACTACATCAAAGTTTTAGAAATGAAAAGGTTTACGGTATTTCTTTCAACTAATTGTTTTTTCAGAAAGTTTTCAAGCACACTGGCGAGTAGAACCCTTTGAGTATGCTATGAGAAATTACTTCAACTTTTGAGACAGAAAGCACTGTTGTGTTTGCTTAAATGTATTAAGCTTCAGCTTTAACGTAATCAACTATTTATTTCAAACAAACTGGAAAGGTGTTATAATAATTTATACATTATGAGTAGTAGATTATCCCGGAAACCCTTATTTCAAGTTTTCTTTACTCCAGTCTTATGTTCTGTTTATTACACTACAGTGTTAATTATCTTGAAATATTACAAAATATAAGTTTGCAAAAGATTATGAAAATATACAGAACTAGATACAACGATATAAGCTTCGTGTGCTTTGAAAAGCGTTACACAAACTGCCAATCAAACACCTCGAGCTGGGCAAACGCTCTGCAAAGAAAGTTCACCCGCTGCAACTGGAAATTCAGTTCCTGGTCGCCTTCGTTGTAACGTGGACGCGTTTTATAGCGCTGGTTTTAGTTTTCACGCATTTTGCATGTAGGTTGCCTTTCTACTAAAGCACAGATTGAATAGCGTTTTGATCAAGTAAGTATCTAGTTTTTATGTGTCGATTTTTGAGTCAACGAAATTTTGTAAATAAATAATCATCTCTAAATCAGTTATACCCCAATTATTTGTGCACTTTGTTCCTATATTCCGTCATTCCTAAGTTAGACGTAGAAAAATATTTGTTTTTTTTGAAGTAACTATGATTTTTTAATAATGAAAAGAGTTAAAACATACTACAAGAAATGCCACAAAAAAGATAAGCATTTGTTTTTGTATAATGCTCTCCTGGGTTCACAAAGGGACAAATGGCATTGTAATAGTCTATAAAATCAGTTTTTGACAGATGGTAGGAATTTTCTCATTGTTTTACAAAGAAATCAAGTTATTGTTTTAATTCCACATTAAATGATAAATATATACAAAGGCTAGCGTGCGAAATAAGAAAGACAGAGATTAATAAACAGGACCTATGAACCTTGACAATAAATATCCGGTGCATTTTTATATAAAAGGCATTAGTCATATCATTTATCAAATTTTAAACTCAGTCCGTAAATGATCTTTCACATTTCACCTATTTTCTTTTTCTGAAAATGAAACACATTCCAGCTACTATATGGACACCGTGCACTTGGGCAAATTCGAGTTAGTCTTTTTTTTAAATATAATATACGATCATACTTTTAATTACTATTAACAACAAATTTGGGTCGTATTTTAAAAAAAAAGTTCCAAAAATTGCAATGAAAAGCACTAATCGATGTAAATGAATTAAGCATGCAGAATATTTTAAAAACGAACGTGAATTAGTTTAATTTTGATAAAAGTAGTTAGTAAATTTGGATTGCTTTTTAAAATTTATATGTGGCAGCACATATTGATTCTAAAATTCTAAAATTACGCAATGAAACATGCTAAAGCGACGTAAATGTCAACGTTGAGCTTGTTTGTCCACGTTATCTTACATGTGATTTTCCAATTCTCCAGTCGAAGGTATTACAATGGCCAAGAAGCGAGTTTGGAATTTTGCCGAACCCTTGCTGTTCCAAGCAAGGTAGGGATCTTTAATGTGCGTGACAACACTCACACACGGGACCTCCATTTTACCTCTCATCTGAACGAGGGTGTATTTTTGTGAAAAATGCTTGCCTAACGTTTTTCAAGCGGACCGTGTGGGGATTGGAACCCGGGACCACGCCACGGAGACGCCTTGTCCACGTTACCGCACGTATAACCACATCTAACTGTGACGGTTGTTCATCCTTTGTTGAATATCCTGCTAATTAAAAATGAATTTCCAAGACATTCGAAACACCACACGATTCTTCGATCTGGCCCAGAAAGTAATTCTTAGAGATATTGATGTTGGCTGTCGAACATAATTAAAACATTAATTCGTTTCACATTTTTGCGTTCTATGTGTGTCAGTGCACAGTATGTACCCGCTAGTGGTCGTAGTGTGGACAACTTTCTGCTGGATTACAAAGTAATCCTCTTGTAATGAAAGACGTTAGGCACATCCGGGGGACTACAAATCGTGGCGACGTCTGTGGTGGAGAGGCTAAACATGCCAGAATTGAATGGTAAGGTGTCGTTACCATTAGTAGGTAAAGTTACAACTGCACGGTTGTGATCTAGGCTGGTAACCTAGTTCCACCAGATTAAGACTTACTAACAAGACCTCTGCGAAAACCTCGGACCGTCAAAGTCATGGTGAGCGACTGACCCATCAGATAACGGCCGCCTGAATCAGGAATAGAAATTTGGTACTTGGGAGTGTTAGGGAGTGTACGGTAAAGAGTATAAAATTATGAATGAAATGACAGAAAAACGCATGCATGTGTTGTGTATGAGCGAAACGATGCGGAATAGGAAAGAAGCTGTTGAATTAGATAACGGTATGTCTTGATTTCGAGCCATGATCTATTATTTTGATAACGATCCTAGGTCGTGGATCGAAACGTAAATATAAACGATTTTAGGTCATGGATTGAAACGTAAATAAGGACGATTCCGACAACTTTGAGTGGTTTATTTCCCAAGAAGAAGATTTAAAAAAACGGTATGTTGGGTTTATGGCCTGGAATATAGAGCAATCGGTTCGAGTCAAAAGGTGTTGATTTAATTTTGAATGATCAAACAAAAACGTGCATGAAACAATATGAATTGGTGTCTCTCCACATCTTTTGGGTTAGAATGAATGTTATGTTCTGGTGAATGACAATAAGGAGTGAAAGTAGTTTTAGCAGAGTAGAAAAATGTATTAGACAAACGCGAAGGGAATAACCGTATGGTTCTATTATGTGATATGATAGTTGGGTCAGAGTACACAGAGAAAATGCTGAACATGTGGTATATCCGTTTTGTGATCCGAGAACGAAGAAAATTGAGATATGTTAGTGAATATATGAATGGAAAAGGAATTGTTTGTATCCAACACACGATACAAACATAAGGACATACACAAGTACACATGTCAAAAAGAAATGCGAGAGGTGCAATTGATTTGGTTGTATTTGATGAAAGTTTAAGAGAACTGGTAGAAGACACGAGAGTAATGCAACGATTTGAGTGTGGGACCGATCATTCTCTGGTTTTGTCCAGAATTGATCTTAGCCGAAAATGGATGTGGAGAAGAAAGCAGAATGTGTGACAATTAAAGGTAAAAGTAGAACGCCTGTTGGAAGAGTCAATTCAAGGAGAGCACACTACTATGTTAGAAACGATGCTGTACGATTGCAAACAGGAATGAAAAATGCTCTGGAGTCTGAAGATGTGAAGATAGCATGGTATTGTTTGAAGAACAGTGTGATGAAATGTGCAGTGGCAGTATATGGAACGACAATGATCGGTACATGTGATAGAAATGTATGGTGGAGCAATTTGAGGAAAAGAAAGTGACGTGTAAGAGAATGATTGTAAAAAAAAGACGTTGAATTAAGAGGGCAACATTAGGAAGTGTATCAAAAAAAAGAACGATAAACAAATGAAGTAGTGAAGGTAAGCAAACAGTAACTAAGGGAGAGAAAGGGTGGTAAAATGTAGAGCCCTTTTGAAGTGAACATATATTTGTTTTGGAATTGGATAAGGAAGACAAGAAAGGGTGTACATAAGTGTGTGAATGGCATTCTTCACAATATAAATGAAATTGATCAAGACGAAGCAAATGTGAGAATTTTTTGGAAAGAGTATTATAGAACGCTGTATGGTGATGGCAAGAAGCATACAGATGACTGTGTGGATGATGAAGAGAGCGGTAATGTACCGATCGAAAATGTAGATTATAGTATAAAGTTCGAATGCAGTGCAGATGAGATATGGAAGACGGTGAGAACTCGAAAGAATGGCATAGGGGTATGGTGTAGATAGAATAACAAGTAAATAGGTTAAGTATGGGCCCGGAGTGCTGACTGAATGTTTGTGCAAACTGATAGGGTTGCGTATAGAACAAACAAAGATGCCTGAAGATTGGAAGAGTACGATCATTATCCCTTTGACAAAAGTAAAGGCGGCAAGTATGAATGCAAAAATTATTGTGGGATAAGTCTGTCGAGTGTACGCATTAAAGTGTATGAAAAAACTATGATCAAGAAGTTCGCAACAATATATGGGACGTTCAATGTGAATTTATGTCTGAAAGAGGATGTGTAAATCAAGTGTTCGCAATGTATGCCAGAAAGAAAATGTATACAGCATTTGTAGATCTGGGAAACGTGTATGACTCTGTGAATTAAAGTGAAGTATAGAAGACACTGCGTGAATACAGTATAAGCAAGTTTATCAAAGCAATGTACGAAGGCAGTATAGCATGTGTCCGTGCGAATGGTAACATACACAATAGACATAAGTTGAACAACGACTGTTATAAAAAATGTTGGTTCGCTTTTGCTGTTGCAGCCCAAATAACCTCATCATTACTAAGATGCATTTGAACGATGCGTCATATACACCACTTTAACGGAGGAAATTGTATGTATTTAATCAACATCAAAGATCTGAAACCTTTCTGATTTGATTTATTAATATACCATTTACTTTTATGTTGTAGAGTAGATACTCTACACCCCACTTCACCCAGAAACTTTGATGTCTTTGTCTTAACAATTGCCAGCTGTCTAACCGAGAAATTTTTGGTTTTAGTACATTAGGATTTAGGAACATTGTAGCTGGATATAGATTCAAAACATGACCAGTGTCAAAATTAAAAAGTCATTGGTGATTGCACTCAATGCACATAATGGCCGTGAGTTCAGCGCCGCTTCAATCTGGACAAATATTGTGCACATTTCCTTAATGTCAAAATCTGATCACTTACTACCCGATAAAAGTGACCCTTCACGGATTTAATTCCCGATCGCCAAAGACTCAGAAGTTGCGGCGACCAGGGAGGATTTAAAATAAACTCTATTCCTTCAGATTCAATTGAAAGCTTTATCGTTTCCTTCAACGCTTTCTACGCACCTACAAAATTAGTTCCACAATTGCAATGTAACTTTAAACCTCTCCGAATAAGGAATCGCCGCAAAGTTGCTATAAATATCTCAGAAGACAAACTTGATGCCAATTCCAGATGAAAAGTTATCGTGCTCTAACAAACGAACGAACTAATATAAACTTTGTAGTCTTTGCCCTCTAGCCCTGTTCAATGTAATGCTAAAAGGCTCACGATAGTCAGCTCAGGAATTAAGGAAATCGTTACCTGGCATGCATAGCCTTAAGATTTCTGGGACGTTAAAAATTTGAAATTGTTTGAACACCCTCAGGCGTCATCATTATACCATCAGTAGTAAGAATATGACCTGAAACCTTAACTACTTTATGTGCAAACGAGCATTGTTCTAATTTAAACGTAGCTTCCGTTTCAACTAATTTTCAAGACAATAAAACTGTAATATAACTGGAGGCAGCTTCGTGGCGTAGTTGATATGCGTATGACTAGTGTGCCTAAAGCGGTCTGCTTGAAAAATGTTAGCCGAGCATTATTCACAAAAATACGCCCTTGTTCAGATGAGAGGTAAAATGTAGGTCCCGTGTGTGCGTGTTGTCATGCACGTTGAAAATCCCTAGCTTGCTTGGAACAGCAAGGGTTTGGCAAAATTTAAAATTTCCAGACAAAGAAAATCACTTCCTGGCCAATGTAGCACATTTGCGTTGAACATTGAAAAATCAACTGTAGTGTAGTAAAACTAGACGATTCCGTAGTTTAATTGTTATGTGTGACTATTTAGCTCAAGGTCCCGGGTCGAATCCCTACACAGTCCGCTTAAAAAATGTTAGGCGATCAATTATCACAAGAATTTACCCTTGTTCGGATGAGACGTAAAATGTAGGTCCCGTGTGTGGGTGTTATCACGTACGTTAAAGGTCATTAGCTTGCTTGGAACAGCAAGGATTCGGCAAAATTCACAATTTCCAGGTAAAAAAGACTTTGCTTCCTGGTCAATGTAGTATCTTCGTGTGGAGTATTGAAAAATCAAACTGGCCGGGCGGCTCTCTGCTTTCGTTAGTATGCGTGTATGCCCAAGGTCACGCGTTAGAATCCGCATACTGGCTACTTAAAAAGCGTCAATCGAGCATTTTTTCACAAAAATACGCACTCGTTCCGATGAAAGGTAAAATGTAGGTCTCGTGTGTGAGTGTTGTCGCGCACCTTGCTTGGTACAGCGAGGGTTCGTCAAAATTCAGGATTTCCGGGTAAAAAAAATCTCTTCCTGGCCAATGTGGTACCTTCGGGTGTAGCATTAGAAAATCAAATGTAGTGTAATGCGAAGGGGTACAAGGGTTGCCACATCAAAGGTAGAACCCGCAAGTATGAAACTCATATTTTTAATGGGGTTCATAGAGCGACACCTGCTAGTAAGATATACACAAATCCATTGTACCAAAACAAGCACCAGGGGTATTCTATACATCAAGTCTGACATGTTGAAAGAAATTATGTAGTCCTCTTCTATTTGTGGATTTAGAAATCGTACATCACTGCACGCCCAGGATTTCTGTCATTTTTAACCACGACCAAGGGCTTTCGAATTCTGTTTTTTTGTTCTTTAACAACCTCCACTTATCAATTTGCTCTAACTGATTTTTCATCTCCGAATAATACGCATGGAAAGAACGGAGTTTCGTCCTTCATTTTCTTTTTGAGGACATAGTTCTTTATTTGATTAAGGTTATGCGAAAACACCTCTGAAGATTTTAAAGCCGTTTCCTGTAATTTTTCATTCCTCAATGTCTCCTAACATTTAAGCTTTCTCGACGAAATTCTTTATTCTATCGATTATAATTTTCTCTTTTTCTGCGTAACAACTTAAAATTTAAACACCATCATTTCGTACACTTATTTCAGCTCACAAAGACCAGCTGTTTGCAATTTTTTTGATCAAAACTTACTGACACCCAATTTCGTTGAACAGGGCCTATTAAACGTATATATTTATTTTACGGTGAGCTACCCAATCAAAACCCACTTGTAGCATTTAGATTTAATAAGGGCACCACCTAGTATCCGAACTCAAAAATACAATTACCTGCTTCGAAATACAAGCCACGCTTGTTGCTTAATATTTTTTTTTTATTACGCAATACGGAAAGCACCGATGATAACAATATTACTAACAGGCAAAATAGAAACATATGAATAACCTTCCGAAACTCCTGAAAAGAGTTTGTGATACATGAGACAGCCAACCGCTGCTATAGAAAAAAAAATACGTGACAACACTTCCCACTTGCCCCTCTATAACAGGCAATACATTCTTCGATTGCTGGTTTTTCCTCACTTTGCTGTAATAGCTCCTCATTACTCTACCATATCAACTTGTTTATCTCCTACTACGTCATCCTGATTCTTGTCCATCAACTCTACAAATTTGTTTATTGCTTCTAAATAATTAATTTCCCTTCTTTATGGCCTCTCTTGTATTTCTTTGTCCTCCCTACCACTATCCACTCGATTTATATTTTCCGCTGAATGTCTGGCCTCCGCCCTATTTCGATCATTTTTAGTTCGTTTTTGCGGACCTTGCACACGCGGCCAATGCAATACCTTTGGGTGGAGCATTGGAAATGTAAATGAACGGACCTTGCACACGCCCAATGTAGTACCTTCGGGTGGAGAATTGAGGACGTGGCCGCAAATGTAGCGGTCCTTACTCATATTATACGGACCTTGGATTCAGTTTTCCTTAAAACCTTACCCAACTGTCATATTCCTTCCTAGTGCAGAAGAGTTAAGCTCTTGTAGTTTCCGACCATTAAACCCCTCTCTTTGGTTATCTATTTCAAAAACTTCTCAGTCGTATCTGCAGTTAGGCAGCCCCCGCTAGAAATTCCTAGTATAATTTGAAAATCAAAACGTGGTCGCCAGTTGTGCTAAGTTTGATTTTGTCGGGTTCGTGTATAAATTAATTGATGCCAGCACACACACCAAAACTTTTTTATTCTAAAAACACTTTAACACACAAATAGGAACAGCTATACAATGAAAGTCACAAAATATTTTTCCGTCGACGTAAACAAAACTATTTTATTGAATATTTAAGGTACATAAACAACTGCAAATTAGCAGAACTAACTACATGCAACTAATGTTCCCTAATCTTAGCAGAAATATGCGAATGGTACACTGTCATTAGTAAATGAAGACATTGTAAACAAAGCGGTATAAAAGAACCAAAAATGAATGCTTCTTACACCAAATACGTTAAGTCGGCCATTCGAGACTAACTCCAACTACGAATAAAAAGTATCAATATATACTGACAGCTTCACAGACTTAATTTTTAGCAAAATGGCAAATATTGGAAAATTTGTTTTTAATTCATGAAGTTACAAGTTACAAGCAATAAATTTAATAAATATAGTAGAGGAGTACCCAATTCACATTACTATCACTACAGGCGTACCCCGCAAAAATGAGTGGAAACTTTAACTGAAACAAGTTCTGTTACTTAATTAAGGTTTGTCGCAAACTTCGCGAAACATGTCAATTTTTATTTTCTATGAGACACATTACAAAGAGGTTTGTATATTTTTTTATTTCCTGGGGGTTACAGCAACCCCCACCTTTTTTTACATGGAAGGGTCGGTTGATTAATTTTTATAACTTATAGCCTTTTCAGTTGCAAATACAATTACGTATTTTTTTGTTACTTTTTATAAGTAACTCGCCGGAAAAATAAATTAAGGAAAAGGTTTTTGAAACTACTTTAATGCAAAAATGTTTAATGTACCCTCCACCTTGTTGCTTCCAGCATTACTCGCCCTAACTTTGCCTTTGATTCACTGTTGAAGTTCGCCGACGTCGTTAGGTTTAGTTGGGATAGGTCGGTACATTTTGAACAAAATGTGGTGGTACTACATCCGTTGGTCAAACAAGTCGTGATCTAAATTATTGGGTAATAAAACCGCTAAAGCAAAAACCAGTTCATCTTGTAGCATAGTTAGGCGTGTTTGTTGATTACATCTTCATCGAAAAATACAGGACCTATTATGCGTTCCGCAATAATTCCAGCCGACGTTTGTTTTTGAGGACTTCGATTAAGGTATTTACGTATCCAGTGAGGATTTTTGTCAGTCCAATAACAGTAGTTGTGCCGATTGACGTGCCAATGTAATGTAAACGCAGCTTCATCAGAAAGTAGCACCCATTCCAAAGCCATTTGCGTATCAGCAACAAAAGCCATAATGTGTTCGCAAAATTCGAGTCTATGATCGGGATCATCTTTGTTAAACTCGTGCTCTTTTGGTGGATTTCCGTACTCTTTAACTACGGTGACAATATTTATAGTTTTAGCTGGTGCATAAATTTTCATTGTTAAACAAATATTTGGTCTGGATTGATAGAAATAGACATATGGTCGTTTAGAAAATTGATCTTGTTGTAATTCTGAATGAGCCGATTGTCATGCTATTTAGTAAACACGAATCGTATGTAGGATACTTAATTCACTAATTAATTTTTATTCCTTTAGAGCCTGTTTGGGGTAATTTTAGTTTATGCTCGACAAGTGTTTTTGTAATTCCCGGTTGTGTAATTGGTTATCGTATGGGCGATTATACTGGAGAATTTAATTTTTAATTTGGATCTATGAATCACACTCGGTTATGAATGTTGTGCAATTTGATGGTTATTTCACGTTATCCGTGCAGGCACTTAAGTTTGTAAGACATTCGTATACTTATATCCTTTATTCGAAGATACTAAGTTATGCAAATACTAAATTTAGTAGTTTTGTAATAATACGCTGATTTTATTTATGCAATTGAAACAATATCAAACTTTAGGCTAAGATCGTGCACTATAGAATTTAATTCGTACATCAAAGCAATCTTTTTGTAAAATGTTTTATATAGGAAAGTTGTTCCAAGAACGCATTGTTTCCTAGAATGATTTACTGGTTTATGTGTACACAAAAAGCAGGTTATGATATAGTATGTATAGTAATGGACGGTACTACGCACTTTTTTATGAAAATGATTGGAGACGTCACTTTCTATATTTTGAGTTTTGGGTTTTCTGGCAATCTTCTGGCGCCCAAAATTACATTAATATCAGTTACTTGCTTCAAGCTTAGTCTCAATGATCTACGATTCAGCCAAATTGAGTTAGCGTGGAACCTTATTATATATAACCGTGTCTAGTGACTGCCTTTTCTCTGGGAGATCGGTAAAAAGACGATATCAAATATGCACATTAAAGTGGTTCAGAAAACATTTCCTTACTATATTTTTTTCCGAAACATTGCCTATAAAAAGTAACAAATGAACACCTAATTGTATTTGCAATTAAAAAGATTTTAAGATAAAAAATTAACCAACCTACACTTCCATTAAAAAAATGGGGTTGTTGCAACACCCCAGATAACTAAAAAAACAAATAAACAAACGTTTTTGTAATATACCCGTGTAAATAAAAATTGACGTGCTTCAGGAATTTTGCAACAAACATTTATTTATTAAGTTACAGAATTTCTTCCAGTTAAACTTTCCACGCTGTAGAAAGAATACGTATACAACTTCTTACAAAACTTTGTATAAATGATTTACTAAATGGTATAAGCATCTTGAACATATCCGGGTAACATTAAATTCAACAATCCAAAGTTGTACTAACCCAATTCCTTATGAAATGTAAATAAGGGTAAGAATGCTGAAACAAGAGCTAATAACGTAAGAAGCAATTAAACAAACTCTTGCAGACAACTTAAGTAAGGAACGTAAAATATTTGAATAAACTATTCTGCAAAATTTGATGTATGCTTTGGAGGTTGCAAAAGTCTTAATTTACCTTACACTCATGCAAAGTAGTTGCTATTTCGTGCTTACTTTACAACCGTGGAGTATATTTATTCCTTGATATTAATTATTCCAGTTACAATAGATTTTACTCGTAAATGAGCACTACAATATTGTTCAAAAAATAACTATTGCGAGATAAAGTTTCTCTGAGACAAACGATGTTCTGTTATACGCCAATGCTTTAAAAAACCAATTTAAGTGTCTCGTGGAGCACGCTAGAGTTAGAATTATTTACTATCCCTAAGAGTTTGAATCTAGTTATATGAATTTGAAAGTTCTGCAACGATCACAATAACATACTATCGTATCATAGGTTTTTACACAAATACCAATTTAACTGCCTTGCAATTTCAAATATCAGGTCTAATTTCTTGTTTGCGGAAACTTTTTGGATTGAAAAAGTTCCCTGTTGATCCTTGTAGTAATCTCCTTTAAATTGTCGTCAGTAAAATGGAAAATTTCTTTCTTTCAAGTATCCTGTAATGAAAGTCGGATCAGCCCCACACAAATAGGAACTTCCCCTGTTTTTATTTTTCTACCTGGAGCTCGTAATATAATATGATCAACTATGAATTTCAAGCTAACCATTACGTTTCGATAATAATTCCCGTATTGCAATTTAATTGAAGACGCATAAATTCAAATTTATCTTCTAAAAGTTTCTCCGTAGTGAGAGCTTAAGTTCGTCTTGATACTAGGGCATAACTGTTTTAAAAACTGTAACTAGAAAACTCCGAACTTACACATAAGTTAAGTCAATAATTATAAAAGTTGACGAGACCGTTTTCTCTTAAAATTGTACATTCCAACTGATCAACGCTAAAATGTTGATCATCAGTTTCGGTAGGCTATCCAGACGTGTATATTTAGAATTTGGTTAATCAAACACTTACCTTGACTATTAGATTCATTATTGTTAAAACTTTGCGTTTTACAATTTTTAAATAAAATCTGTAGAATAGACAAAGTTCAATTGAAGTGAAATATAAACAATATTTTCATAAATGTATTTTCACGCCTGAATGATACTTTTTTCAAGTATTGTATTGTGGAAGCTTTAGAGAATATGCGTGGCTCTATCGCATTGTGAAGTTCGAAAAAATATCGGGAACATACGTCGAAAGATTACTGTGAACGTTTGGATACATTTATCGATATAAAAATGGATTTGATTCAAAACATCGCTGTTTTCTTTGCCAATTTCGCGAACAAGTCTGTGCGTACAAGTTTTTAATGCCGTCAGAGATAATGCAGATACAACTGGTGGCGGGAACAGTTCAACACGCGAGATTTTCAGTTCCATTTGGGCTGGAAATCACTTCTGGCATTGTGTATAGTATTTGATTTAACTATACAAGTTCTTTGTTTCTAAAAATTGTTAAATAGTATCTAACTGCAAACTATGACGTTGAGCAATGCGAATAAAGAGAAGTTCTAAAATAGGAAAATAAAATTAGAATTTTGATTTAAATAGTTATATGTGATAAATGCAACGAATTTTTTATATTATAGCATAAAATGAACGATTTTCATCCCATAAGCAGTACTTTAATACTTTTTCTCACACATTCCTTCATTTAAGATAATAATCTAGTCGACAGCGGGTCGACATTAAATTATTGCTCAAACCATCGGTTTTCATAACCTTAGAGTGAAACTTGAGAAGCAAATACTCTCATTACATTTATTTGTTCATATGCCGGCCTTTAATTTACACGAATGTTTATAGCTTTAATGCCTCGACATGAGTGGAAATAAATCTTGCGAGCGAAAACAATATCATCTAGTTCTGCAGTTCCTTCTCTTGTAGTGTAAACTTCTTAGCCTTTTTTTATAAGACAAAATAATTTTAGTTATTTTTTCCGTACTCGATTTTCCTTTTTCTGGTTTTTGTATTAAAAGCGCAAGTAAACCTGTGCGTTATACACAAATGGGGGAATGTTTTGCAGAATTCAATACTTGCGATTGATCTTATTTTAAATTTGACTTGACCTTTTTGATTTTTAAAATAATTTTAAAAACAAAAATTTGTTTGCCTGGTAGATGCAGACCGGAGTCTGAATAAAAGGGAGCATCTTCCACCCCTTTACGTTAATTTAACAGGTTAGTCTAATTGAGCTCAAAGACAGACCCAAATTTTCATCATAATCAAGAACATAAACTGCTAAATACTCCTTTCTACTTAAACAAGAAAATTTCACCTTAAAATTAAAAATTTGTTGTTTGTACAAATTCACTACTGTTCATTTTTTATCAAACAAATTATAAAGTTATTCAACACACACCAAAACATCAAAAATCGAACAACAAAGCATAAGTTACCTGAAGGTTAATGCACTCGTGGCTCCAAAGTACATCGTCCTTTGTTAATCACACCATTCCAACTGGGTTATGTTTACGGCTTCTGATTCTGAACGCTTTCAAAATTTTCTACACCACCATTCATCTAAAGTTGTTTCAGGGCTTCTCAGGAACTCATCTATGTATTTCTAAATCTTGTTTTGTGGATCCAATCACGATTACGAATAACATTTGATTATTAACACCCCCGAAAAATAGCAAAGAAATTCCTAATTCTTTCACGCTATACCCAAAACTGCCTACTTTTGTTTATTCATTTATCGTTACTAATTTCGATAATTGGTACAGTAATATTCGCAAATATAACTAGACTTTATTACCTTGTATCTTCTCTAAATGCACTTAATAACTTTGATCGTAGCACGTATTCTGCTTGAAGTATGATATAACAGCAAAAAATAAAGAGCAAACTGTTTTAAAGTATTGAATAAAAATCGAAAATCTAAGAGCCAAACTGTTTAAAGTATTGAATGAAAATCGAAAATCTAAGAGAGCGAAACTCCTATAAACACGGGTTTATATAATCGCTCGCCTGCACGTCGGTTTTGTCTCGCGACGGCCAATTTTCAGAATTTCGCATTCTATGTTCCCTTTTCGACAGTCCGGCACAGCGATTCTAAAAATTTGCACACGCGCCAGTTGAAAATCTAAGAAATTTTCACACGACACGTAACGCGTCTGCAAACAACTAATTAATTTATATCTCGAAATTGTTGTTTCCACCTCTCATATCTGCATCTTATTTTTACCAATCGTAAACCTCGTGACGTTGCTCAAATCCCGCCTTTTATTATTCGTGTCTCTGCCTTGCGCGTTTCATCCGTCTCTTTCTACCCTGGCCTGAGTGGTACAAATCGATATTCTTTATTATGGGCATATTACATATTAATTATTACATGTACCCTTTGTTTAATACTCGTTACTTAAAAATTGAATTAATTAATATAATTTCGCACGTAGTTTCTATTTGTTTCATGGAACAATTAAATTAAATACACGTTGAGCATTTTAATTCTGCTTCTTTTTATAGAAAGCGTCTAGTGAATAATTTAAATCCCTTATTTTTAATGAAACGAATAAATTTTTATGCTCCACGGTTTTAATAACGCGTATTATCTAATAAAATTCTATACAAACCCTACATTCTAATTGAATGATTTAAATCTTCGCACTAGGCATTTAATTACGCGTACCTTTTCCCAAAGCTTCCTTATACACGGTGATTAAAATTATTTGATGTCGTAAATTAATTTTCTACCCTGGTCTAAATTTGAGTAATATATATATATATATATATATATATATATATATAAAGGTTGTTAGTTATTTTTAAGATATTATTTGTTAAAAAAATACTAAGTTAATTGATCATTTGCTTTAATAATTGACGTTTCGGTTGACCTTTGCAACCTTAATCATAATTCTGAAAAATTGCCACATGTAAACAGTCAATTACATATAAATTGCATACATACTTAAAACTTGATCTTGTCTAGTATCATAAAATAGTCTAAACATGAAGCACATTTAAATATAACAAACACAATTTTACATATTAAAAATTTAAAATGACATGGTAGGAGCACATTGTAATGCAGTTGTTATATTACTAATCAGGTTGTTATGATTAAAAATAAAAGAACAAACTCAGCATGTAGTCAACATTAATAATTCTAGGTGAGTGTTTAAACCAATAGATTACAAATTAGTTCCATTAGTTCCATTAAGGAAAACCAAAACGAGTGAAACGAATTTTTCTGGGCCCTAACCGTTGCCGGTGCCATTGAAACCTATTTTCTATATGTGCGGCGTCAGTGTTACAAATTTTCTAAATGGGCGCCAGTGGAACGTATATAGTTTTTTGAGGCACCTGCCCTACGTTTATAGAAAGCCAGTGAAAGGAATTTTTCTTATATATAGCTGGCCTCACGTTATGAGCAAGTGTAACGAAGTCTTCCGACATAACTAGGGGTCTATTCCTTGGGTAGAGCTATGAGAAATGGGGGGGTAAGTCGAATTTTGATTGTATGTTGAACTTAATCCAAAACAAATAGGCGCCACCAAGTCCTGACTTATTTATGATAATTGCGTAGTATATTTCTAGGGGCGGACGTGGAAACCCAAAGAAAAAAAATCGCCTTCGATGACAGAAACCCGTCTTAACTGAATAAGACGCTGCTCCTGTAAGAAATAGTAATAATTAGCTTAATAGAAGGGTGGAACACTATTTGTGTACCACAAACAAACCTAAAGAAATATTTAAAAAAATATCTCCTATATAAGTTGACATCAAAATTCCACTCTTAAGGGTATTAGTTTCTTGTAGTTAGTTTTGACCATATTTGATCAAAATAAAAAACTTTAATCTTTAACCAATAATTTACTCAAAAGATTCTCTTTTAAAACAAAATTCAATGCTACAAAATTTCATAAATAATTAAATGAGTTCATGGGTTTTAAATTAAGGTTCATCAATATAGTTGATAACCAAGCATATTAAAACTTAGTGTAAATTTGTTACAAAAACAAAGGTCCGACCCGTGCAGATCTGTTCGAGTGGGTTACAAATTAAAACATAGTTACTCAAGTTTCTTTATCTAAATTATTTGTGTTAGTTTCAATTTCCAATATAAAAGGCATATCACAAAAATATTCTTATTTACTCAACTTAGGCAAACACTGTTCAAAGCATATGTTTACTAGAACACAGGTGTCAGCAGTATATTGCAGACAAACAAGTGACGTCAAAAACACCTGTCGCTGTTACCAACAGAACTAAATGAACCACGTGTATGGTTTCTTAAATCATTAAAAATTGTAAATTATAATTTTTAACACTGGAAAATTCCAGTACTACAAATAATTGAAATTTATTATTTTCGTGCTTTTATGCACTAAACAAAATAGCGTGTTTCTAATTGAAACACGGAAAATTTCTTAAAGTTATCTACGAACCAAAGCTGCGTTTTGTGGCTGTGAAGAGGTGTTGTAATATCAAACGTCATCACCATACTTCCATCAGCTGCTGCAATATGTTGAACCCTGCTGTCTCATCAAATAACATCTTTACGTTTTGTAGTAATATGGTCTTCTACAAATTATTCAAATTTTCCATCATCAAAGTTACTTCCTACAAAGTGGTTTTACATCAGTGGTTGGAATAGTTGTTTCTAAAGTTGATTTTATGGTGGTTATTTGCGCGCGCTATTTAAAGATGGATCTCGACTGCTTAAAATGTAACCGCAAATTGGCGGACTGCTTCCAATCGTACATTTTGATTCAACAAGCTCGCATGGCCGACTGGATATCACCTCGCCCGAACGACGGCGTGTTCCCGGTGGAGGCCTTCAACCAAAACGCGCCTGCGAACAGTTATCGAAGGCACAGATATTTGACTATACATAGAAAACTACATATAGATACAACTTTAGCGTATTACTAAACTTGTTAAATGTATTTTACTTATAATTTTAATAAAAGCGTTTTATAACTTTGCACTTTTATGGATGGATTTAATAACCAAGAAATAAAATTGTTACATTACCCCTTTCCTAAAAGGAAAAAAATTTTTTCTAACAAAGAAAAACTTTAAGTGTAAATACAAAAAAATTTTTTTTATACATATGTATACTAGCCTCTCCTATATTCCTAATTATCAAAACAAAATCTTACGAATTCATCAAAATGAGGGGGACAAATATTTACAAATTTGAGTGTGTCGGTAGCTACGTGTACCTAACGTCCATAGGGAGACAAAATCGGGGAGTCACAATCGGTTTAGGTCAAAATTGGGAGGGGTCAAAGTAAAAAGTCAAACACTCCACGGGACAAAAAAAATTAATCAAAAGCTAAATTCAAAGTAAGCCTTTAACTAGAGGTTCTTACTCCTACTGAGGCTAGTATTTACTAACTATAACCAAACACATTAGAAATTACCCTAATTTCCACAAATAAAGACTCCACTTCCTGGAGCTCAAGCAGCTCTATATACAAAAAATTTGAACGCTATAACATCAAAATAGCATAACTCTTCAAAATATTATCACTATAAAGTGACAATCAAAAAGAAGACCCTACTAATAGGTCTAAATTCAAAACACTATTATCACAAAGTGATACTCAAAACGAAGGTAACCTACCCAAAAGGTTACTTACAAATTTCAGATACGAAATATTATTATCACAAAGTGATAATCAAAACAAAGGTAACCTACCCAAAAGGTTACTTACAAATTTCAGATACGAAATATTATTATCACAAAGTGATAATCAAAACAAAGGTAACCTACCCAAAAGGTTACTTACAAATTTCAGATACGAAATATTATTATCACAAAGTGATATTCAAAACAAAGGTAACCTAACCAACAGGTTACTTACAAAATTCAAAATCAAAACTGAACCAGCTAGGGCTGTAATATCCTACACCCTACTGATTATCCTATCACTAATTTTCAAACAACACATCTTATTAGTGATGGAACAAATGGTGAGGTTCACCATTCAAACCTTTGACCTTATCAAACAAAATTTCTGACAGGTCAGAGACAAGGGAAAGAATAAATTAATATTCTCTCAACCTAAATGTGTAGAAATCAGGACTTAAATAGCCCACTTATCTCTACATCCTAAAGATATCTGTCAAAGACATCTTTTAACCACATCTTTAAATAACGCGCGACCAAAACAACCAGTATGCACCATAATGCACACCTCAAAACTACTACAAAAATCCTTAACCACTTGCTTCAATTACCAAACAAAAGTTTCAAAAAAAAACTAGTTACCAAATGACAGTCTCCATTTAGTATTAGTGAAACGATGCCAAATCAAAGATCAGAACAAACCAAGGCAAACACATACTGCTTCGCTTAACATCAAGGAGATGACTAGACTGGAACTAATCGTCAGGGTCATCATTTTCATTTGGATATGATGCTCCAACGGGTTTTAAATCCTTGACATGCCATTTTCAGGCTTTTGTTCCATCTTCATTTTCTAACTCGTAAACTAAATTGGAAAGCCTTTTCCCAACTTTACTCAAAACGAACTTTGGAGCTAACTTAGCGGAGAATTTATCACCAGCACTTGAAAGCACCTTATTAGCTCTCCAAACGCTCTCTCCGACTTGGAATGAAATGTCTCTCCTCCTAAGGTTGTAGCGTTTACTCGAACGTTGATAAGCTACATGCAAATTTTCACGGACATTTCCAAAAATATCAAACAAAAGTTGACGATCCAAAACATAAGAAGGTCTACTACTTGAAACAACATCAACATCTTCACCAGGTTTAAAATTATCACTATAAGCTTTTCCACTTAGGGGTACCTGACGACCAAAGACTAAAAAATTTGGTATCTCACTATCATATTCTTCTACGTACGAACGAATTGCAGTACCAACTGTCTTATTAATTCTTTCCACAAAATTGCATTGAGGAGCATACACAGCATTGTACCAAATCTTTTGGATTTCGTACCTTGCACACAAAGCCTTAAAAACACGTCCAATCAATTGTGGACCATTATCACAAATAACAAATTGTGGTACTCCGTAGACAAGAAATACTTTTTCTTCTAAAAACTTCTCAATCAAAGGTGCCGTGGCACTACGCAAAGGTTGTAAAATCGAATACTTCGAAAACCAGTCTCCAACAACTAAAAGCCATTTACCTGCTTATGAATCATCAATAAAAAACTCATCACGACAATAGCTAACAAAAAAAATCAGTGTTCAGGTACACTCTCTCTCTACTACCAACCGAACTGTCGAAACAACTACAATGCTTCACAACGCCTAAATATGCTAGAGTGACAAACCCTCTACCAGTCTCACCTAGACTAACAATACAAAAATTACATCAACTCAAAACAAAATATGATGCAAAAATTCTAGAGCGCCTAACTCACCTCGAGTCTCGTCTAGACTTATGTAATGCCGAGCGATCAACTCTTCTGAGTCTCGTCTGGACTAACATACTGCTGAGCGACCAACCACAACGACAAGTTCCGCCTAGACTAAATTGCGTTGCAATGCCGATCTAAACAAAATCTGCTAACAAAATCAAAAACGTGCTTATGCACAAGAGCAATTCTCAAATGACATAACGGCAGCTCACTCCAATGTACCTTCAAAATAGAATCTCTAGCCTTATCATCAAATTCGGACAAAAATGTTCTTTATTGACTCAAACTAATTAAACTCCAGGCTTATCAGCTTCTTCATCTAACAATCTTCCTAAAATTTTCCTTTCTCCAAAACTGGTTTCTCACTCACTACTCCCGTTCTTCTTTAAGTAGGCAAACAATTTGTAATTTTTCCGACATGATTACAAAAGCCTAACCTTTCAATGAGATCAAACTAACAAATCCAAATGATTTGAACCTTACAAAAATAGTCAAAACAAATTTGGGCAACCAAAGGTAAAAGTCAAAAAGTGTATTTGTAAAATAAATTTTACCAAAACGATATCAAAAAAAATTATATTGGGTTAAAACTGAATGAAAGTTAAAAATAAATTCGACTAAGTTGATTAATTGACTGAATGGGGTTTAACGTTTCAACCTAACTTTTAAACAAACAAATCTTAATGTCAACCTAAACTTCGAGCAAACAAATTTCGAAGCGAAGCTATTTTTGAACAAACAAATTTCGAAGGAAAATAAATTTTGAACAAACAAATTTCGAAGGAAAATAAATTTTGAACAAACAAATTCGAAGTAAAATTAATTTTGAACAAACAAATTTCTAGGTAAAATTAATTTTTGAACAAACAAATTTCGAAGCAAAATTAATTTTGAACAAACAAATTTCGAAGCAAAATGATTTTTGAACAAACAAATTTCGAGGTAAAATTAATTTTGAACAAACAAATTTCGAAGCCCCAAACGTTGGGCGCTAGTAAAACGAATTTTTCTGGTCCCTAACCGTTGCCGGTGCCATTGAAACCTATTTTCTATATGTGCGGCGTCAGTGTTACAAATTTTCTAAATGGGCGCCAGTGGAACGTATATAGTTTTTTGAGGCACCTGCCCTACGTTTATAGAAAGCCAGTGAAAGGAATTTTTCTTATATATAGCTGGCCTCACGTTATGAGCAAGTGTAACGAAGTCTTCCGACATAACTAGGGGTCTATTCCTTGGGTAGAGCTATGAGAAATGGGGGGGTAAGTCGAATTTTGATTGTATGTTGAACTTAATCCAAAACAAATAGGCGCCACCAAGTCCTGAATTATTTATGATAATTGCGTAGTATATTTCTAGGGGCGGACGTGGAAACCCAAAGAAAAAAATCGCCTTCGATGACAGAAACCCGTCTTAACTGAATAAGACGCTGCTCCTGTAAGAAATAGTAATAATTAGCTTAATAGAAGGGTGGAACACTATTTGTGTACCACAAACAAACCTAAAGAAATATTAAAAAAAATATCTCCTATATAAGTTGACATCAAAATTCCACTCTTAAGGGTATTAGTTTCTTGTAGTTAGTTTTGACCATATTTGATCAAAATAAAAAACTTTAATCTTTAACCAATAATTTACTCAAAAGATTCTCTTTAAAACAAAATTCAATGCTACAAAATTTCATAAATAATTAAATGAGTTCATGGGTTTTAAATTAAGGTTCATCAATATAGTTGATAACCAAGCATATTAAAACTTAGTGTAAATTTGTTACAAAAACAAAGGTCCGACCCGTGCAGATCTGTTCGAGTGGGTTACAAATTAAAACATAGTTACTCAAGTTTCTTTATCTAAATTATTTGTGTTAGTTTCAATTTCCAATATAAAAGGCATATCACAAAAATATTCTTATTTACTCAACTTAGGCAAACACTGTTCAAAGCATATGTTTACTAGAACACAGGTGTCAGCAGTATATTGCAGACAAACAAGTGACGTCAAAAACACCTGTCGCTGTTACCAACAGAACTAAATGAACCACGTGTATGGTTTCTTAAACCATTAAAAATTGTGAATTATAATTTTTAACACTGGAAAATTCCAGTACTACAAATAATTGAAATTTATTATTTTCGTGCTTTTATGCACTAAACAAAATAGCGTGTTTCTAATTGAAACGCGGAAAATTTCTTAAAGTTATCTACGAACCAAAGCTGCGTTTTGTGGCTCTGAAGAGGTGTTGTAATATCAAACGTCATCACCATACTTCCATCAGCTGCTGCAATATGTTGAACCCTGCTGTCTCATCAAATAACATCTTTACGTTTTGTAGTAATATGGTCTTCTACAAATTATTCAAATTTTCCATCATCAAAGTTACTTCCTACAAAGTGGTTTTACATCAGTGGTTGGAATAGTTGTTTCTAAAGTTGATTTTATGGTGGTTATTTGCGCGCTAAATAAAATACCTCAATTAAACAAATTAAATAACGTTCGTAGGATACCAACCACTATTTAAAGATGGATCTCGACTGCTTAAAATGTAACCGCAAATTGGCGGCCTGCTTCCAATCGTACATTTTGATTCAACAAGCTCGCATGGCCGACTGGTTATCACCTCGCCCGAACGACGGCGTGTTCCCGGTGGAGGCCTTCAACCAAAACGCGCCTGCGAACAGTTATCGAAGGCACAGATATTTGACTATACATAGAAAACTACATATAGATACAACTTTAGCGTGTTACTAAACTTGTTAAATGTATTTTACTTATAATTTTAATAAAAGCGTTTTATAACTTTGCACTTTTATGGATGGATTTAATAACCAAGAAATAAAATTGTTACACGAGAACCATAACCAAGAAAATACCAGAGAAGAGAATAAACAAATAAATAAACCAGTGGATAAAAGAAACCCCTTAAAAGCATAAAATTGATCAGTGCTCAGGCAATTATACCAGCAAACCTTCAACGCTAACCAGCGTAAGGGTTTAATAATATTTTTATAGCGACGCTATCTTCAAACAGGTAGCAACTTCAAACAATTCCTAAAAATACAGATTATAGTAATTGTACGCGGCGCAATCTTACTTACAATGAATGTGAACCATCGACCTATAACATTCAAATACTTGAACCAAAGTTGCAGAAACTTCCAAATAAGCACAGCTCGCGCGATATGCAACTCCAGAAAATTAACGTTTCTTTATATTTATATCCTGCAACGCAGCTAGGGAAATATATTTTAGCACACGCTAACCCTTGAATAACGAAAACGTGTAGGTCACTTCACGAAGCGCATTCAAGACGAACAAGGTCTAATCAAGAATGTATTAATTCGTATTTCTATTTATCCACAATTATCACACACCTGTTGGACAGATAAACTCGCGTTGTATTTAATATTAAATGCTTGGCCCTGAATCAATATTTTACAAATAAATTGTTACGTTTAATCTAATTGCGATATATACAGTGAGAGTCATTGTAACGTAGCAAAGTGACCGTTACAATATATTGTCGTGGACGTCACCAAAATTCGGGCCCAGCGTTCGGCCGTCATGAAATTTTCACAAAATTCAAAAATTAAAAAATTTCTTACCCTTTTATTAAGCCTTCAAACTCCTCTGCTTCCCTGGATAGCTCAGCAATCGGCCTCTTTTTGAATACATAATTTTACATTCATACCTCTTTCATACTCACACACCATCAAATATAATTACCAAATAATACAACAACCATACAACCTTTTATTTACACCTATTAACAGATAAAATATATTTACACGTTTCCAAACAGTTTGATACAATAATTATCAGCTCAATATATCGTATGTTTTAAAGTCCTTGATTTTTAAAATGATTTTAAACAAATTCGATTAGATATGAGTAGATGAGCCCCACATGTTACTCTAAATTGACTTCACACTGGAGTATTGTGAGCTCATTATAACCAAGTTTTGTTTGCATGTGCCTTTTAAACCCTGCATTAATTAAAACAAATTTACAGACCCGTTAACCCTTTACAACACAATTTATATCCCGAATAATTTTTTAATATATTTTATATACACCCTTTCTCAATACTCAAAATTAGTAAATTGTCCAGTACATGTATCTTTTAAATCAAGTTTCTACAACAATAAATATGCCACCAAAAAGTCAACCACACAACACAAAATTTCCACAAATGTTTATATAACAACAAAAATTTCAAAACAATTACCTGGAGAATTATTCATTCTGCATCCCCGTCGAAGATGATTACCAAAAACCCCTCGGCGTTGTTTCCATTTCCTATGCTGCTTGCCGATCCACAGGCATCTACCATCTGATATCTCTACAAGCCCCATATATCATGCATCCATTTAATAATTTGTTTGTCGTAGTAGCCGGACCTTTTATTATATACGCACTAACTCGTACATCACGTTAATAATTTGGGGTTCGCTACTACAGTTTTATACTTTCAACTACGATATTAAAGGTAACTTTACTACACACACAAAATACTAACAAAAGCTTTATTATTATGGTGGTCTGAATCAGTATTCAGCACTTGATCGAAGTAAAAGAGAAAAGAGCTTTAATATTATCGCTTGGGTATTTATATTCCTATCCAAACCCCCTACTGGACCCGTTTTCTTTGAAAAGCTTATTTTCCAAAACGATTTCTAGAAAGTTTGAGCGTAATCGTCGCTAAATTTGGAAAATTTCTCTCGTCCTACATGCTGCTTATATCGAATTCGTTTTCTACCTTCGCCTGTGCGTTCGTTTCGAAAACTGTTGGCAGTCAACCAATGACAAAGTTTTCTGTTTTTTAAATCCACAACAATATGAATATATATATATATATATATATATATATATATATATATTGCTGTGAAACCTACAAAATCCGTGTACTACGCTTTTCGAATCGAGCCTCACGAATTGGGCGTCAAGAATGCTGTGAAACCTCCCTGTATTAGAATCGAGCCTCTGCTAATTGGGCGTCAAGAATGCTGTGAAACCTACAAAAAGCTATTCATTACCTTTCAACTGTGTTGGTCCATTGACTTTCTTCCGTTAATCGCCTCGGCTGCTCCTCTAGATAACTTTCATCCTCATACATAAAAAAAAACAAACACATTCCTACCACAAACATCAACGTTAACTCTATTTACATCAATATTCACAATACATTAAAATTTCAAAATTAAAATTCAGCATAAATTTCAGTATCAGAAAATTTCAAGATTAAATTTGTTATCATTTTAAAGTGCATCCAGAATTAAAGTCCTTGTAGGATGCCTACTAATTACTATAACAATATATGCAGACCTGAGTCTGAGTACAAAGGAGCATCTACCACCCTTTACGTTAATTAACCAGGTTCGTCTAATTGAGCTCAAAGACATACCCAAATTTTCATCATAATCCAGAACATCAATACTAAATACCCTTTCTACTTAAACAAGCAAATTTCACCTTAAAATTAAAATATTATTGTTAGTACAATTTCACTACTGTCCATTTTAAGTAAATCAATTATAAAGTTATTCAACACACACCAAAATATCAAAGTTCGAACAAAATAGTATAATTTACCTGAAGGTTACTGCACTCGTAGCTTCAATGTACATCGTCTCTTTGTTAATTACACCATTCCAACTGGGTTATATTTACGGCTTCTGATTCTCAACGCTTTTAAAATTTTCTCCATCACCATTTATTTAAAGTTGTTTCTGGGCTTTTCCGGAACTCATCTGTGTATATCTGAACCTTGTCTTGTGGTTCCAGACACGTTTATGCACCATTTAATTATTAATACCCCCGAAAAATAACAAAGAAATTCATACTTCTTTCACCAATATACGCCAAAACTGCCTACTTTTGTGTATTTATTTGTCGTTGTAAATTTTACCAATTGGTACAGTGATACTAAACTTTATTACCTTGTATCTTCTTTTCTAAGTGCACTAACGTACATTCATTGTAGCACGTAAAGAACAAGCTGTTTTAAATCACAAAAATATTCGAGCAAACTGTTTAAATTATTTAATCATAACCGGAAAACTAAAAAGCACTGTTTAACGCGTTGAATCAAGTCGAAGATCTAAGAGAGCTTGTTCATATTCACCTGGGTATATATAGAGGTTAGCCTGTGTGTCGGTCGAGTCCCCAAAACGGACAATTCTAAAGAATTTCGCCTGCTATGTTCCCATTCCGCAGCCCGGCATGCGGTTTTTACGAAATTTGCACTCGCCCCAGTTAAATCTCAGAAATTTCAACACGGCTCGCAACGTCTGGAAATAACTAACTGAGTTTTATACAGAAATGTTATTTTTACTTCTCAATTTTGCCTTTTATTTTCACCCAATCGCAACCCCATGACGTTGCTCTACTCACGCCTTTTTACTATATGTGTCTCGGTCTTGCGCATATTATCTGTCTCTATCTACCCTGTTCTTATTAGTGCAAATTGATATTCTTTATTATCGATTATTTCAGTCCATGTGGACTGTTATCTGGGTTAAATAACCCCGTATCGCGCCTTCCCATGACTATTAAGCTACGGTTTCTCCAAGATTCTCTGTAACCATTAATTCTCTGCCAACTTTACGCAGAATGAGCCTTTTAAAAATACGCAGGTGTTCAAACATAATATTAATTCTCAGAGCTTTATTTCATGGTATTTTATTGGGTTTTTACAAGTTTTTATAGATATTGTCTGTTACTAACGGTTCAATTAACTCCAATTAAAATAATACCCTTTAGTTTTTAGTGAATCCTAATTAAATATTCAATTATTATCAGTACATTTTGTTTAATACCGGTTACTTAAAATAGAGTTAATTAATATACATTTTGCACGTAATTTTTATTTGTTTCTTTACTAGGGATAATTAAATTACACGTAAAGTTTTCTAATACTGCTTCCTTTTATATAAAGCGTCTTATAAATAATTTAAATCTCTTATTTTTAATGAAACGAATGAATTTTTATGCTTCACGGTTTTTTAATAACGCGTACTTTTTCCCAAAGCTTCTACACGGTGATTAAAATTATTTGATGTGATTATTTAATTTTCTACCCTGGTCTAAATATGAGTAATATATATATATATATATATATATATATATATATATATATATATTGTTTCATGCAGTGGTTTTGAGAAGGTTTAAAAATTTAAGAAGGTGCTCCCTAATGCCGGCTATGTATTTCTCCAATTTTGGGCCAAGTTGTGTTGGGTGTAGTCATTTGTTCGAAGCCAATTATCAAAAATTGTACCTCGGGATATGTTTATAAATCGGATAGTATCGTATCAGTAGTAGAAGTTTAGTTGAAACCATTTGTGTCCAGCTATCAGCTACGGTTCTGACCTCTTCTCATCCTTCACCTAGCAAGTAAAAACAAATTATTCTAAGGTTTTATCGACATTGGTATACATTTTTGAAGTTGTAAAGAAATAAAATAATATACAGCCAACCGGTGGCTAATTCGGACAGTGCTCAGCAAGATTAGAACGACCATATTTTTATTCCAATTTTTAGTACAAAAAAATAGTGGTCATATCTATTACGTAAATGAACGTAGCTAAATGCATGTATATTCCAGTTTTATTTAAAAAATATGTCACATGACTAATTATCTAAACAAAAACCCTTTTCAATCTCCACATGGAAAATTTGACGAGTTTTTAAAATGCATGGTATTTGCTGATTACTATACGAATAAGTTTTATAGTAAATTCAGTAGAGGGTGATATAAAGGTTTGACAACGTGTAACATTCTGAAGTGTATCACGAATATCATTTAAAGCAAATAGCTACTAATGTAGTTGCACGAAAACTGCTGTTATAAAACTAAAAATCAATAAGTAATATCTAGCAAACCAACGTTCGTCAGTCATATAGGACTTTAATAACCTTATGGTATTAGATAAACTTCAAATAATTGTTAGTGCATACCTTCGATTTTCTATTTACAAGAAGTAAGTGAATATAAAAGTTTCAATACGTTTAGTATAGTATCGTCTAAAATGTATTTTTACAGTCAATAACTAATTGAGATCTCGTTCACATGTAATAAAACGCTTTCTAAAGTATAACAGTCACGAAATTAGTTCAAACCATAATAGGTATACGTGATTTTGCTGTCTAGTTGTAGAGCGGAAGCATGTGCAGGCTCACAACCCTGAAACTGAAAGCTCAACCGCTGGAAATATAGACCCTTGGCGTGTTTCTAAAGAGGGGACGCGCTGGCACGGTTGCTTACAACCTATTAATTTAGGGTGTATTGCTCATTAACAAAATTTTAACCGTAGGACCAAACTTGTAGTGAGTAAACTGGTAATTAAAGACCTTACTGAGAAAGATTAAACTGAGTTTGTATCAGAACTCAACTTTAGTGCAACTTCCATGATCTTTTCATAAACCTTCATTATCCACCGAAAAACAAATATGCAATCCTATCAGTTGACTAATGAAGCATTATAAACCCTTTTTCAGAACAATGCTAGTACATTATTGAGGATAATATTATACCGGAATAAACCGGAGGGTTCAAAAATATGTTTTGAAACAAACAATACCTTATAGCAATATTTATGTTTCCGGAATATAGTGTCTTATTTTCTATCAAAGTATGGGAATTGAGGAATTGAGTACAAAAGCAAACACAACAGGAAAGTTATTCAAACATTCTGGAAAAGTTTATAAATATTACTTCTCAATGAAAGCTTGAAATTAACTAACGTTTTTGCCTGCCCATAGCGTTCAATGCTTGCTATTGTCAAAATACTTCACAACCGAAGTCCAGGCCCGGATTTAAGGTGTCTGCCGCCCTTAGGACTATTTTTAGATCCACCCCTTTTTCCTCTTTAATCCCTTGTATACATTTTATTCCTCCTGAAATAAATATTGCTTAAAATATTTGGTCTAAACAAATTTACAAGTGGCACTGCTAAGGTCACGAAAAAATGCATGACGGTTTAATATTACTTTGCTTGTATATACATACATATGTGTATTATTTTATGATATTGACCATTGACGTAGGACAATATATATATATATATATATATATATATATATATATATAAGTACAAACTTGTTAGCGTGTTCCTACATCTCGAAGTATATAAGGTTTTCAAGTTGTTCCGACGATTGGCGATTGATTGTCACTTTTCGTTTCTTAGTTTAACTGGAAGGTCGCTTGGTGTTGAAAAACACTCAAGGTGTTCAGGAAAGTCAAGTTTTCCTGGCAAAGGCGTCGTAATAGACGGCACAATATTCTAAAAGTTGTCCGTGACAACTAAAGTAGAAGTGTAGTGTACAAATCCTCTTGGCGAACGGTTTGTTTAAAAGTGTAAGCATATAAAATTAATTATTTTATTACAGTGCAGCTTCCATAACTTTGATAGCTTCGATAACTGCGATAACTCTGAAAATGTAAATAATTTCGTAATGATTTTGATGTAATTTCACGTAATTTCCATGCAGGCTTAGATCATCACAAAATATTTTGTTTGGTTTGGTTCAATTAAATTTTATGGAACTCGATTAGAAGGCAAATGAGTAAGCAACTTCGTTCGACACATGGCCGCTGTGCAGCCGACGTGTTCATCTGATGTACATGTCGCTTGAAGGTTATAGGTCATTGCCGCTATCGGTAAGAAAGTAATAGTTCTAAAATAATGCTTACGTAACAAAGCTCATTAAGTAAATTTTGCATGTAATGATTTCCTTTTGAAGCTTGTTTTTACTTCAGGTTGCTGTATGCAATTTATTATGACTTGTATGAATAATTTTGTTAGTTAATTTTCCAAAAGCTCATTTTGTTAAAGTATAAAGTACAATGAGTACCACAATTTTTGTAATTAATAGTGTGTTCAACCTAAGATATTATACCTCACCGGTTGTACAGATGTAGACATACTATTGTCACAGTTATCTTGTTTATCACTAATTAAAATACTAATATGTTAATTTATAGGACCTGAGTCCTGTATGGTGAAATTTGAACTTAGCGTATTTTATCAACTTATAATATTTGCCAATTGTTAAGTAAAATTTTTTTAAACATTGTGAGGTTGTAGTAGCGCTACCGTGACTATTCAATATGAGAACTAATGTCTATAATTAAATATCTGATTCAAAAATTACATTTATAAGAATTAAATTTTATTAAGTACACTTACAATTTATAATGTTATTTACTTTTCTTAAAAAAGAGAATATAGAGTTATTTTTTGCACTTCAGTTCATTTCTCAGTAATCATTAAATTTTCCAAATTTTGTTAGGTATATACAAGGTAAACTAGTGGAAACAAATTGAACTTAATCCAAAGATTACATATTCATACTGGTCCTTAAAATATATAGGGTGTCTATGTTGGTAGAAATTATGTTTCAGAATCGCCCTACTCATCGTTAGACCCTTGAAGAAGACAATCAGATGTAAGTATCATGTTTGTGACAATCAAACTTTGTATTTAAAGTGGTTAGCGATAACTTAGGTTTCCAAATTTTCCTTTAAGCAAATTCATTTAGTCAGTTGCTTTATAAAAATTTAGGTGGCGTCCTTTATTTTGTTTCTTTCAACTTAAATATACCCACTGACCCAATCTCATGCGACCGTGGGCCAAAACTCAGTTAGCTAAAAGTTTTATGAGTGTTCTTTTACTATAAGCCAATTTCCATCCAAACCTTACCCTGGGCTTGTTACAGTTACATAAGCATTCTCGAAAGGTAATATTAAATCTACCACGATTTTATTGTGGAATAGATTAATAACAAAAATATACATAGCAGTTGTGCCTAAATACATACGAAGAGCAATGTCAATGTTTGGAAATGTTGACTTAAGCTGTCGTTCTCGAATGTACCTCATTATATGCAGTGTGGTGTTCCTAATATTCCGAGCTTTTAATTAACCAACAAAATGGACACATTCATTAGCAAACGATTTTTCTATATCATTTTCATATAGATTGAAGTTTCTTAGCACGTTCAATGACAGTTTGTTGTGACGTAGTAGACAATTCGTCAAATTATTCTTAAATAAAAACCAATGATTGTGGCGCCGCTGCCGCCCTCCGTGATCTGCTGCCTAAAACGCGTGCCAATAGTGCCTAGTGGGAAATCTGGGCTTCCCGATGTCATGATTTACAATACGTGCTCCAGGTTTACTGACTTGTAAACTAAACCCTAAGTCGGAGGTAAAAGTAATTCTCCAAACATTCGTTTACAAAATTATATACAGCAAGGTTAAACCAGTGGGAACAACAGCTGGATATTATATCTCTTACGCCAAAGCCTATTACAAGCACATTAAAGAAAGAGAATTTATTCCATATCTTATAGCCCCAAAACAGTATCTGACTGCTATTAGTATTTTATGTAATTTTTTCAGTGTATCCTATTTAGTTTTCTCCTTGAGGATGCTCTCTTTGCATATTTTATAATGCAATGCCATGTAGGCGCTAGCTTGTAAACAATAAACAAATACAAAGTAAATGTTATTTCAATTGCAGCATTTTTGAATGATATAATACAAGGTTATGAAATATAAATAGCATAACTACCAACTGCCTTACGTTAAAAACAATTGTAACATAGTTCATAAACAAGTCTGTTTAATTGTATATGAATAGTAAATTGCAGACGGAGTGCATTGTAAAATGTTGGAGTATTTCATATAATCCGGAAAACAGTTGCAGTGACCTAATCATTTCCTCTCAATTGATTCCTATTGGAAATTATTTCTTTCGGGTAGCAAGTTGATGAGGTAAACCAATCAGCTGATTAACGTTGAAGCGGCGGGCGCTGGTTTTTGACACCTGATGTCCGTTTGCATTGGTGGCAGTACCTTCAAGTGACCACTTTGATACATGTTTCGTGAATCAATTTTGAGTTGGTTCGAAGTCAGCACTCAACATAAGTGGTCCCTAAGGTATACAAATTTGTATCTGTTTTAACGTAATCGTGTAGCTTAAAATATGACTTTAAGTCGGCATCGGTACAATTTCAAAACTACTTTTATAGTAACAGTAACAACTAACAACAAGTTAGTTCAGTTCACTTTACTAAGATGTATTCTTTTCGATACTTTTGTGTATGGGGTGAATATGCGTATTATTTGAAATGAAATTTGTAGCTGGACATAAATAAAAAGGTAAACAAAGGGCACTTTAACCGATACAACTGGTCAGGATATGTTGAAAAGTTATAGCACCTTCAAATTAACAAATATTTCTCTAAGAATATTATAATAATATATATATATATATATATATATATATATATAAATAATATATATAAATATATAATAATATATAATATAAATATATCAGTACAAAATTATATCATTTTAAATAGCAATTTCCTCAAATAATGCAAAATCTAAATTTTTAAAACTTTTCATATAGAAATGCTGTACACGTTTGCGTTAAAAAACATTGCCGATATCCCTTTTAAATCTCACATAAATAAAGAGCAAATATGTATATTAAACCTCCATATTAGTAACTAAATTTACACATTCTAACATATAGCACAAATACGTACCGCAAACTGCACTGCACAAGACTTCTAGTGCAAACATTTACAACTAAACGGACTTGTGGTATAATACATTCGTTTTAACTTTAGGATGACGTCAAATGTAGTAATGAAGCGTTGGCAACTATGTACAACTATGTACAATATCCAGAATTATGCTTCAAGGATACTGTCATTTAACACAATAAAAATTGGCGGTTCTGTACGGTGTTGCCATCAATTTCTCTTGCCAATGGAAATATTCGTATATCTTTCATTAAATGCATTAGAATTTAAACTAACATTGGCAATGTCGCATTTTATCCAATTGTGACGTCATTCTAAAGTTAAAGCAAATGGAGTATAGTAGCAAGTTCAGTCACCTTGCTAGCACCAACATTTCTCGTGTATTTTAAAAGTTTAAATTACATATAAGTCACAAGAATAATTAGTAATTCGAACTAGGATCGGGCATTAACTGGTAGATACCAAAGTTTTCCAAATCTATTTGTATATTTATAAAACATAACCAAAACAAAAACGAGTTGCAGGTCAAAAATTTGCTAGTTAAAACTGTACTACCAAATTTTTAATCAACGTTGATCCGACGATGTTCAAAACCTAACAATAATGGTCTGCAACCCAACATCTAGAACCCGTTATTTGATATTATATATATATATATATATATATATCTATATAAATAAATATATATATATATATATATATATATATATACATAAAATGCTGTGATATTAGGCTCCTCGATTGGGCATGTCATAAAATGCTATGATATTAGTCCCAGCGTTGAGCCGTCATCAATTTCGTTGTGAAATTTACCCCTAATATTCTTATTGAGTCCCGCGATTGGCCATATCATAAAAGTGCTATGAAATCGGCCCCACGATTAGGAATACCATAAAATGCTGTGATATTCCCCTTGAACAATCAAGCCCCTATGATGTGGAATGTTAAATTAGGGTTTTTGCCCCGACTTGCTTATTTAATTAAATAAAACAATTCTACAATACACAATACAATGATTAAATATTTACAATTCTCAAAATTTCCTCCTTTTTTTTAGAATATCTACATATACCAGATTTATGGTTTTGAAAGTCAGCAAAACTATCTTTTTACTTATTTAGGGACCTTTAAACGTTCCAAGCTGCCTATTCCCTTTGTCACAAATTGTTAAATGACCCTTTTATATTTTGTTGACTCTTACAAATACAAAAATTATAAATATTGAATTAAAAACAGTTTTCAATAATAAATTGTATTAAGATTGCTAACCTGGAATGGATTCTGTAGTTCCTTCCTAGTCTGCGATCTGCGTCCCCATGCGTTGTTTCGTACCAAGTCCGAATATGTCCAAATTAGAATACTTTGATTTTAAAACTGTCTTCAATTGAAAGTCGAAATTAGAAGTCAAGATCAAACCCAAAATTAAGGTCCAGATTGAAATTACACTCCAAATTTCATGTAGGGATTAGAACAATTTCAAAATAGGTATTAGAATCCAATTTAAATATCGGTATTATAATCCAATTTAAATGTAGGTATTAAAAGCCCTGTTTCACTAATATTAGAAATGGATTTTTAATTAAGTCGTTTGACTTACGTCTATAATAGATCGGCTTATTTTCATTGCATAAATTCGTACACTTTTCAAATCTAACTTTACTTTAATTTTACTTTACTGGTTACGTAAATTCTTAGTACTTTTGAACATAGTCTTAGCCCAGTTTGAATGTATACTAACTTGTCGCTTCATCATTATCGTATATAAAGCCGTACCTACACCTGCTCTTCATTGGCTTATTTACGTTCTGGGACGACACCTCGACTTTATCTCGCATACCTTGGAATTTATACCAATTATTTAGTTCAAATATTCGAATGCATGCCTTGCCAGTCACGTAGCCTTCCCGCATATGGTGGTAATTTCCAACTTTCGCCTTTTATTAACTCACGTATTCAAATGTTTGTTATTTATTATTATCTAAACTAAATAGTCTGGTGCTTGTTTATTTCTACATAATATTGGATTTTTGAACAAATGTGTTTTCTTCCTGTCACGTACGATTTTCTAATAATGAATAATTTAGATTGCGTGTACGATGATATTTTTAACGCATTCGTTAAATATTTGTAATGTCAATTCAAATAGGTTTCTCGTTGATTTCATTTTAATGCATTTTGTTGAGTTTTCAAATCTTATCTTTACTTGTAAACTACTCTTGGATATTTCTATATTCTTATGTATTTAATCCCGCGCATTTTATATACAGTGAGCTCTCAATTAACAATATGTAGAGTGACCGATTTACTCTTATAATTTCTGGAATTATGTGCTTTTCTTGAACTGGAAGTTGTTTTTATTTATTCTGCGACCCCTATGACTTATCCTACCCCTAGACTACCCTACTATTATAGCAATATATATATATATATATATATATATATATATATATAATATAATGCTTGGTGATTTTGCAGAAATAACACTTTTTCTTTGTAGGTTTTTTATGTCTGCTGGATTTAAATAAATACTCTTTTTTATAGCCTTAATTTTCGCATAAATTTTTTTATGCTTGATCACAGGCTACCACTGTATTAACGCTTTACAAAATGAACAAAGGTAGACATACTGTGAGGGATGATGATGTGACGACGCATGTAGGTATCTGTCTGTGTGGGTTTTTGATGTACGGAATGACCTAGTCGTCCGGTAGGTTGGCGCTCCACCAGAACATCAAGGAATGACAGAGTTCCGTTCTTTTCAATTTCTATAGTGAACGTAACATTTTTATGTTTATTGTTTATGTGATCTACAAGATTATTGAGCGTTTGATGTCGATGGGGCCAGATTACAAAAGTGTCATCTACATAACGGAGCCAAATTTTTGGTTTAAGGTCTGTGGATTCTAAAGTCATGGATTGCAAAGACTCCATGAATATATTGGCCACAATAGGGGGTAGAGGTGAGTTCATTGATGTGCCCGAAGTTTGTTTGTAAAATTGTCTGTCGAAGTCAAAATAGGTAGAAGTTAAGTATTTTTCAATGAGCGTGGCCAGGTACTCAAATTCGTTTTCTTGAGGTAGGAGTTGTTTAATAATGGAAACAATATCTATGACAGGTACGTTAGTAAATAGGAATGTTACGTCAAAAATGACTAGTATATCATTAGGGCCTTGCTCAACATTTGCAATTAATTCTATGAAATGAGTGGAGTTTAAAACATTAGTAGGGGTGTTACCGGAATAAAGTTTTCAGAAATTTGCTAGGTATTTTGCCAGATGATAGGTTGGCGAGTCAGTTGTGCTAACTATTGGACGGAGGGGGACATCAGGTTTATGGACTTTAGGAAGGCCCTACAAGCGAGGTGGCTTAGATTCGCGAGGTATTATGTGTTTCTGGATAGTTTTGTGAATATTAAAGGATTTGATAAGTGCTGAAATTTCTCGTTTAAGCTTTGAAGTGGGGTCTTTTGTTATAGGAATGTAGGAACCGTCTTCTAATAATTGTTTAATCTTTTCTTTGTATTCTGTACGGTTTAGAATTACAGTCGCATTACCTTTGTCTGTAGGGAGTATAACAATTTTCTTGTTTGTTCTTACATTACCGTCGATTCGGTATATGCGACACAAAAGACAGTTGGTAACGATAATCCATACTGTGGAAATTCGCACGCCCATCTGTCAATGACGTCACACGATATGCAAATTATTACACGTAAATGATGAAATATGCAAATTTCTAAAATATATTTTAAAAAACCCACGCGGGGAACTTACCTGAATATGTAAGCGTCTGACAGAATTACTTCCTGAAGGCGGCTCGTGGCTCCTTTCAGGATTATTTAAAGATGGCGGCTGCGGGATTCCTTCGGGATTGCTCCAGGCTAGCGACTGCGGGGCTCCCTTCAGAATTATTTAAAGATGGTTCTCAGGGCGTGGATTTTCTACCAGGTTGCTTCCAGATTTGTTCTCTCTATATGTAGATAAACCTAGGGTAAGGGAAACAGGGTTAAAGGTACGATAATTTAGGAACACAGGAAACCTACTTATCAGAAAAAAGACACGGTAAGATACGATACCACTCACTTCGCGTTTCAAAGGCAAGTTTTTCAGCATCTCCCGGAAACTCCCCACCTTTTTTCCCCACACGCGTCGACGCGAAATTCGTGCAACACACTTCTCAAATAACGGAAATACGCGCACCAAGTCTTTTTAAATTTAAGGCGCGAAATTCCCGCATATTAAAACTATAAATGTTTAAGGCCGATTTCGGCACGTAACATTGTTTGTAGGTGTTTTAAAGCCGCCATTTCTTGCTTTGTCACATTTTTGTTAGGAGTTTTGGCATGTCGGAGATATTTAGTTGTTTCAAAGCGAATTAAGTTGGCATCGTCTTGGGGTAGAGATCGGATCGCTGATTCTACAGAGCAAATGATTTCCTTTGCGGGAATTCTTCTGGGTGCAATTGAGAAGTTTAGTCCTTTGGACAGGATATTTAGTTCGTTTTCGAATAGGATATGTTCCGATCGGTTTATGACGGTATTTGAGGACAGAGTTTTTGGGTAAGATGTTTTTCAAAAAATTGGAGAAAACACTACCGATGTGAAATCCTTGAACACAAAAAATATGGTTATAACACATTCTAATAATCTGGAAAATATGTGAGAGTTCTTAAGCGAAACTATGAGAACAACATCAGAGGAATTTGAAACACGTGGGTCCGGTTGGTCTTTGGAGAAAGTGCTCTCCTTAGAAATAAATATTAATAAGTATAAGCCGATGTCAGGAGTTCTAGGTTAAGAATAAAAGCTGTGAATATGTATTTAGAAATGTGATTTACAAAATTTAAAGTGCATTAGTAAAAATTGTCTAATAGGTGTTTTAAGAAGGGTTTTGGGATTTTCTTTTAGGCATGAGCTACAGGAAAGCTATAATTTAGCGTGAATCTAGATAAATTCTTGGAAAACCTAAGGCGCTAAGGAAAAGTTTGGTGTAGTTAGTATTCGCGTTCCTGCAGTTTAGCTTTAAAAAATTTCGAGTTGGGAAATTTGTGTATCATACCCTAAGAAAAAACGCTCCGAGTGGTGGATCCTGTGGATGGGGTGAATGCAATGGGGGATCACATAAGGTGGATCTGTGCCATATTCCCCATAAGCGTAAAGCAATTTGAGTCGGTGGCGCTGTAGCGTAATCAAAGAAGGCGCGTGTGACGTAATTAAAATGGCTGATGTGCGAGTGTTCGAGCAAGGAGGGAGCAAGGAGGCAGATCCTTTTTATGGGAATTTACATGTAAAACCTAGCTTAGATGACAGTAGCAGCGGTGGTGGTGGCGGTGGCGCTGCACCAGGACCGGCCCTATCCCCTACTCCGGAGGCAAGAACTTTATTTTCATTCTCAAGGTAGCACGTCCGTGCAGTAAGGAAGCCATAGGCAAAATTTTGGTAGATATTTATATTTTGTTTTTTAGTCGGTTTGTGATACACTAGCCTTTTAATGTATAAGATGTCAACTTTAGACTTTGCATTGTGAATGAGCAAATTTTGGGAATTTTATTAAACTGTTACTTGCAGAAGTAGGCAAAGCAATTAAAATAATTAGAAACAAATTGCTGTTTTAAGCAAAAAAATTTTTAAGCTATTATTCAAATTACTAGTTAACAGGAATTAGATATTGTAGTCATTTTTCAGTGCTATAAGTAACGCCCTTGTGCTTTATATCCATGAAAATAAACAGGCGCATTAGCTCGTATCAAACGAATGTCAAAGTGTGACTGCCATTGTTGCAATTGTTATTAAATAATACATAAAGAGTTCTTTGTGACAGGTTACCACACGTACGATGAAACACCATGATCACACAGAGTTTCAGAAAAGAATACCACGTTTTATTTGTTTACAGATTTTATTGACTGAATTATTATACCATAACGGTACTTATACTCAAAAACATTCAAACGTAAATAGTGACTACTTATACATCTCACATCCACACGGGCACCATACGTTTAGATACTAGGTAATGTAGGATGTATTTACATAAAAGTAATTTTGTAATGTATTCTAAATTAATTAGCACTATTATTGGCAATATGGATAATTGGGACAACTGTGTGGATTCACACCAGCAGGTACAGCAGCAGGTTGTGCATGAGCGTATGGAACAACATTATAATGTTCTGGTGCTTGGTTGGGAGCAGGTTCAGAATTAAATGCTAAAACATTTCAGTAATAATGATTACTCAGGTAAACTATACTCACAGTGACTAATATCGCCGAAAGCGCCAGATTCTTTCAAGCCCTCGCCGTGGTAATCACCATCTCCAGTGTATACCCCACTGTTTAAAGCAGCGTTATTAGCAGTATTGTCATAACCAGGTTGATTACTGTAAACACCTTGCTGATAATTTGGTACTTGATATTGAGCAGGAGGTGCAGGAGCATTTGGATTTGCTGCTAGGGCTGGATTTGTGCAGTGTGGGAAATTAGGACACGCATGCGGACTTATTCCAGCAGGATAAAGCGATGCAGGAGAACCTCCAGCTAACGGTCCGTTATATGCAGCTAATGCAGCTACTATGGCACAAGATAGGACAGCCTAAAAATGAAAACAACAAGCTGAATTATATATTTCAATTTATCAATGCGTTAAAGTGTACTTGAAATTAAATAAAACCTACCAGCTGTGCAAGCATGTTGTTCGAGTTGTAGTGAAATTTGGAAGATAGCTAATTGAAATGTGCACTAGTTTATATAATCGGGCCACGCCTGCCATACCAGACGTGTTATATGTAGCAACGCTAATTTCATGCATACAGGAAGTGCATTTTTAGTAATTTACTAATGTTGATACAATCCAGTTCAATTTCGATTACATTAAAGCACGTAACTCCTTCGGGTTGAAAGCCATTCGAAACTCAAGGTCCAACAGTTCATTATATTATTTCAAAAAAGTGCTACATTTAAACAATGTAGAAAAAACCCTACCAGATACTACCTTTAGTTAAGAAAAAAAAATTGATAGTTATTATTAAATACGAAGGTTAGTTATAGACTAAAAGGTTGAAATGTGTATAGCGCTAATTGCTGTATAAATATTCAACTTCCATTTCTATATTCTTTAAGCGAACCTTTCTATAAATCAGTGTTTAATCTTTTAGACTTCCTACAAAAAAAAATTAGCAAATTGTCCAAATTAATTGCCATTAATTAAGTCGTTCCGCACTCTTTAGCAAGGATATTTGTAATATGAGTTGTATTTAAATTAGTTTGGATTCCATTAGTTTTTTAATTATAGGTATGATAGTAAATTAATTAAGTAATCCAAAAGCAATAAGTTTAAGATTTTACTACCAACACTTGTTTAGACTCAAAACAAAACTATTTTTTGTAGGACGTTTTCAAGATTATAAAAATTAAATTATGAATTAGAATTTTAATAAGCAACAGCAGTAGATAATAGGCCAATTTCTGTAATATACATTAACGATAATATAATATGAATAAAATATTATGCAACTAGTTAGTTTTATGCTACAAGGTCAGTGTAACATGAGTTATGATCGTGGGAGACTGTTCTATTATGTTAAGATCATTTGGGATATCATTAACAAGCACAGTAAACTTGTAGGATCTAGTTTTCTACAGACAGAACCAGTTGGTAGCACTTTCGCGAATGAATATTAAACAGGATGTGTTAAAATAATATCTTCAGCCAATCACTTCATCAAAATATTTAAAGTGTTACTTATCTGTTTAATTTAAATTGCAATGGCACAAACAAAATATTTTCAGAATTTGGTCAAAAACTATCATCACCTTAGTGAAATATTTACTCTTGAAGGGAGTTGCTCGTTGTATATAAACAAGCATAAAATTAAAATTTAAGGATATAATAATTAATATACATCTAATAATCTAATAACTTACAGTATTTAGTATGGAATACAGTACATTTTGAAGATACACAGTCGCCAAAGTGACAAAGTTTGTTAAAATTGTTACAAGTCGTGATACTTAATAAAACACACAGAAGTGGAAGACGTTACAACGCAACCGCTTGCTTAGCTTAAGGGCGTGTTCGGATGTATGGTTGGCTGCCTAAAATCTATCAAAAACAAGTCATTCTGTTTGGTAAATAACTTTTGTTGGATTGAAAATATGCAAAATTTAACTTCACCATTAGACTCACAAAACTCTGTACTTTCTAACGAAGGTTTGCTTTTTTTTCTAAAGTGGAGTAATAAGCAAGAAATAACTGTTAAAAATAATGTTCAAATTCACTAACCTTATTTTAATTACTACATCTAACAGAATCAATTTGTATTTAAAAAAAAAGCATTCGTTGGATAGCAGAATACATATATAATCATTCCGTTCAGAAAAAATTTCAAAATATTGATCGTGATAGTCGTAGTGTACTGAATGGATTTCATTGAATTATTAGATTAATTTTACGTCATTTTAATAGAAATCTTTCACGAGTTTCGCCGAAGATGGCACTGTTAATGATGTGTAGAATAAGGTTTAAAACCAGAATAGGTTAAATTGAATTATTTTGAACTTTGTTTTTGGCGCACTGAAATGAAGTAAACTAATAATATATGGTGAATTACCTTTTGATAAGTGTAATATAATAATGATTGGATTAATTGCGAATATTTATTAATCCAAAAATGACATAACCTCAACATCCATGGTTGTTTGTAAACTTCCATGTTTATGTTTACAAGCGATAAGTAAATTATTGCAGCAGTGTTACTTTGTGAAGCTTATTCTAATGTTATAATAGTTTTTAAAAAAAGGGTAGTGTGCCGTATCACAAAACGTAACTAAAGATTCTACAATATTCAATGTAAGCAAAATATTGCTTCAGTTAGCAGGAGCGGAGTGTTTATTAAAATATCTTAGTGGAACCATCACAGGGAATTAGGATACATTTTTGTTACAAATTACATTGCGAGTTTGATACTCAGCAAAATGATTTACAAATTTGAACGATCTGGGGGAGGACATTGTCAAAAAACAATAATTATTCCTACATCATTTTACACTTCACTTTGGGGATGTTCATTGTTTTGTGTATCTTTACTAGGGGTCTGCAATGGTAATTATATTTTCAATTTGAGAAGTGTCAAAATCAGCTTTAAATATATAGGCAACTTATTAGTATTCTCATTCTTTACCCGCACGTAGCAGACTTACGTCATTTTTTGGTCATACAAAGTTCACATGTAACGTAAAATAGATGTGATAATGACGACATTTTCTCAAATTGTGCTCCCTGCAAAAAATTATTATAATAAACAATAAGCTTCAAAACTCCCACTAATTATGAAATATATATTTGGCTAAATTAAAAATAAAAGCGTAACAGTTTGTTTAGGATTAAACAATTTACGAAACTAGACCATCTATAGGTGATTAGAAATAAACCATAATAGAATTCCTTTTTGGTTTATTCTGTGAAAAAATAGCTATTTTGTTACATTAAATTAACTCTCAAAAACGACTAAACGTTTATATCAATAAATATTTCAAACTAATAGAATATTTTTTTGGTCTTCGGTTTAATATTTTTCATCAAATGTTGATATCGAAGAAAGTATTTCCAATACAAAAAACTGACTTGTTACCTGTAAAGTGTGCTTTATTAAAACAAAGTTATTACAAATGTTTTATTTTTTAGTGAATAACAGAAAATAAAAATAGGTTCAATTGTAATATTTACAATGAAGTGTATATAGGTATTTTTGAACGGTGTAACTACCAATCAAAAACTTAAAAAGAACACTGTTTTACATAATATGTAGCAAAGTAAATGATATAAAACTATTGGTGAAAAGAGGAAATAACAGGCATTTGTAAATAATATTTGTTAAACTCCACATTTTAAGGTCAATACATAAATATTTAGTAATAAATATACCAACAGCTTTCGAATTGAAATTGACTTTATTGTTGTTAATATTATATTAAATATTAGTATATAAGACATATTTGTAGATCCATGCAGGCGAAGTTTAGTCATAGACTACTCTTACACCACTACATATCTCTACAAGAAAAATTAGTGAAGCAAATGAATAATTATACAATAATTGAAAAATATACAATTAGGCTATGTTACTGCTTATCCAAATGATTTGTTTACAAGAGCAGCACATTCACACGTCATACTGCTTCAACATACTCGCGATATTGAAAAATGACTCAATTAATATCTTCCAACCACAAATGCATTAGTTCCAAAATTAATAATTTATTGTGTATTTGAACGATAGTATTATCGTTCATCATAAAGTATGAGTCAGAATACAATATGAACAATTAGTAAATGTATAGCCTTTGCAAATAATTTTTTTGAATTGGGAGCAGGTAGACCTCTCACGTAGTAATGGACCAGAATAATGAATATATGAATTGTGAATGATCGTCAGATGAATAGTTGGCAGTACTTGCAGTATTAATTTCTTTTACGGAACACCTGTTTTAATGGCTTATGTGGACATTTTACTAATTTTTTTTGTAGACTTAGAAACACAACAAATCACTTCATTCGCCCCTTTGAAGAAGTTTCGAACGAAAATCATGAGGCTCGATAGAATGCCAATCGAAGCTCTTGTCATATTGCAATCCTGTTAGATGTGATCTACTTTCAAAGGATTAAGAGAAGATTAAGCCTCTTCCCAGCATTAAATCGTGGTAAAATACCCATAAACAGTTCTGCTCGATTATTTGTTTCAACGTCCAACAACTTATGTGCTTTTTGTACAAGCAAATCGAGTACCCCTAAAAAATGACACGATTTAGGTTTAATCATTAAAAATTTGTAATAATATACCATTTATATGCAATTCCAGACCAGTGGCTTGAATATTTGTTACTTGGCTCTGTGCGCTTTCGCCAACATTGACATAATATGAATATTTGCATTTTCGATGATCATTAAAAACATGGTTGGGTGTATTTAAAATGTCTTCTTTTAGCACCTCCACATCCCCATTTGCATTACTGTAAATCACACTTTGAACAGAATTTTCCAGCTCTGCAATTATGTTTTTTGTCAGTTGGTTTCTAGCAGGCAAATTTACACTAGTATTCTTTTTGATGCACCTTAATGCTTTTCCATAATTTTTAAAACATGGTTGACACATTCTATTTTTTGTACAGTCGTACCATATTCCACATTTCGTCTAATACTAGCAAACACGTTAGAATCTCCATCGGGAATGAAGGTTTTGTATCGAAGTCCATGCATATCGATTGACGTTTTAAAACCTTTGGTTATTATGTCAGCTTCCATTGCTGATGAACTTTCAGAGCACTTTCGATAGCAATTGTGTTTACTTGGAGGAAGTTTTTTTTTTTTATATGTAATTATTATTTTGTAAATAGAGTTTTATATCTGTTGTTATTACTTGTGTTATTAATTAAACGTAATTAATACTAAAACACAGTTTGTAATAACCTTTATTAAATATAGTGAACAACTGCTCAATATAGAGTAAAACCGTTTTGGCCAAATTCTGGCATAAGACTCCCTATTGCACTCTCCCCATTCTATACATAACAACATCGACCACTTGAAAGTTCATAATATACATGCAAAGACAATTTGACACTTTGTACAACAAAAATATAAACGCTTTTGATATACAGGGTGCATATGACATTTTGGTTCCAGCAACATTAAGTTTTATTTTGATTATCTATTTAATCGCTAAATTAATATAAGTCATAATAATTATGCACACATAAATCTGTGATATAATGATCTTTACAAGAGTTTGCTGATTAATTCCCTAATGTCCAGATATACTAAAATATGTTGTTATAGTACAAATACTGTAAAGTATTGCAAAATGTAGTAGAAAATATTATTTTATTATAATTGCATTAAAGGTTAGAGTAATGATACTCACCATTCCCGAAGCAGCATCATAACTATGGCCATATGACCTTTTGCTCCTAACTTCCATCCAGAGATACTGTAATATATGGAATCGACATCAAGGTTTTGTCTTGCCAATTCTCACTCTACTTTTCCATTTTCTTCCATGTCTTTCATAAGATTGTCCTTCCATACCTAAACAAACTGTGAAGTAAGATATTAAACAATTAGATTTTTTTACAGCGCCTAATTCAGCTTCAACTTTTTTTTAAATTGGTACAGTGTCATGGCAGGTATATCCATAACTGCAAATAGTTCCTGAGAATGGCTATATGTACTGCAAGTTGCCAGAGTACCCCAAACAAATCCATAATTAATTTTTGATATAATAATTTGGATTATTTATACAAATTTCCATACTTTGTCCCAGTCTGCGACTTTCTTGTTTCTGGGTCGGAAGTTTCTTCAGATAAAATACTTGGATTACTAACTATCTCAGGATCTCAGGTAATCTTTGCAAACCTGATGGGCCAGGCTTGTTTAAATTATCTGACGTGGATTTCAAACTGAAAAAGTTTGGGTTTTATTAAGACATCTAATTAATATGTATATTTGTTAAATTATAATGTAACAGGAGCGAGCATAACCAGTGTAGTTAGAGAGCTTGAACCATTGTTTGCAGGTGAGGCCAAATTACTCATTTTTAGTGTCAGTACTTAATAATTATATAAAAATCATATGACGCATCAGAGAGCTTACTTCGTTCAAAATAGCACAAAAATTCTTCGCATTGTTGCCTAAAACAATCTAAAGCTTATGAAATTCTATAGAATTTTAGAAAAAATTAATAATTTTTTAAAACACGGCTATCAAAATTCAACGAGGTAAAAACGTAAATGTTATATTGTTATATATGTGCCCTACAAATTTGATGAGTATTTCTAATACAGTACAGATGTGCTATGCTGGCGTACATTTAAAACTATTCATTGAGAAAATACTAAGTAATTTTTTCTACGTCATAATTTCAGGGTAATCACACTAACTTAGTTCTATGAAGAATGCGAAAACACTAATATTTTTAGTTTGCATTATCATATTTATAAATTCCAAATAGTCTTAAGTGGAGAGTTGAGTAATTTGTGGGTTTTCTATTTTCAAGGCATCTGAAGAATGTATAATTCTTGTGGGTGGATATGCGACATTTAAATAGATATACTTTTGTTGTTTTTGGATTTTATATTCCAAAATAAACAGCCACATAAAGATATCCTAGCTACACTACTGAATGTATTATAACTTACGGCGGTAATTGTTGCATTTTCTGTCACCTAAAGCGGGCTGTTTTAGACTTGGACGATCGTTTTTTGGTACCACTTGGATTTTGGTTATACACCTTCTTATGTTTGCCCATCTGAAAAATGTAAATACGTAAATAAAAAAAACTACACCAGGCGACTACACAAAGTATACTGTAATTTTTTCCGTATTTCAGACAAATATTTGGAATTTGGACTGCTTAAATTATAAATAAGATTTATGTCGTTTTTAAACTAATTTATAAAGGACATAACAAAGTTAGTGTAATCAGTTTCTCTCTTTTCATCATTACTTTATGCGTCTATCCACAAAGTATAAGAATTTAAAATATACTCACTTTAAAGCGCAAATACACCCACACTAAATAAACCACTAAATGTTTGTTTATAATAATAACGAAATGTCATTCTATGAACAATAAACTACACATTCAAAAATAAAAATTAGCGAATACAATATGCAGATAAATGAAAAAATACAATACAAATTTGTTTCGGAAAACGACCTTGACTATTATTAGAATACACATATACCTAACGCTTTGCTTGCTAACTTTGAGTTCGCCGAAAGTTATTTACGACGAATAGTTACAAGAATAGAGAATATAAACCAGCATCGTCCCCTATCCTAGCAACCGTTATTTGCTTAACTTGGAAATGAACCACTAAACTACTAAAGTAAAAATAAAGTAGTTCCCTCTATTATGCGAAAGCTATACCACAAAGGCGGCTATTTTAAAATTAGTTCGTGTTATGAAAATAGAGAGATGCTATCGCGCCCTTAAAACTAATGTCATTAGGTGGCGAACTTGTTTAAAGTCTACTAATAAATTGATATGGTGATGATGTAATGTTTTTTTATACTACCTTCGATTAGTTATAGGCGTAACCCTAAACAGACTATAACGAAAACAAAGGAAGCTCATGTTTCCTGTTTTTGAAATTATGGCCTAGAGTTAGAAATGTTAGTAAATTGCCATAGGAGTAAGAAAACCTAATTAGACAGAACGGCTACCGGACTCATTAGGTCATCGGAGGCAATGATCGCAGGGTGGAATCTTTGATGTATTACAAGATGGAAATTTATAATTGCTCAAGTTAACACTGTACTGCAACGTCCCGCCTTGAATCTGTAAGAAACTCTCTATAGCATAACCTCAGACTGGGTTTGAACCTATTTCATATGTCATTTACTTAATGTTCTAATTTACATAAGATATTATACTCTTTCTAAAAATAATAACCTCCTGATTTGTAAAAGTTTCTATTAAATTGAATCCTTTTTTTCAGAGCATGAACAAATGTATCTACATTTCATGTATCAAAAAAATTAATCGTAAAAAATTCTGTTATTTAAATAAAATATTACGTTTACATAAGTTATGGCCACAGCTGTAGTAGACTTATTATAGATGTGTCACATCAAAGTGCCATGAAACATTTTTAGATAAGCATTGTAACTGCGTATACATATATAAGATAACCAATTCTCAAATGATTTAACCAAAATTTAACTGTACTAAGAATTATATCTTGTCGTTTACCGAACGTTATAAAACAATCAATCTGTATTTTTAATACAGTCTGGCATTGAGAATAAAAAATTACGGTTAGATCTTATGACTGCAGGTATTAAACTTTATATAAATTATTACTGTTAAATTTTATGACAGTAGTTAACAAAACTTATAAAAAAATAATGGTGCACTTTGATGCAGTTGCTTAAAAAGGTTTTGAAAGACATTACTGTTAAATCTGATGACAGTACGTATTAAACGTTATTAAAAACTATATCCGTATTTGCAGTACAATCTCGCAATTAAAATTATGTAAATATTATCGTTAGATTTTATGACAGTATGTGAGTTATGTATCCCCCAATCCATATATGTACAAATAAATAAAAATGATTAGAAAATCGCTAAGAAACTTAAGTTAGACGCAACATTGTAAATTCAAGAATAAATCAGAAAGGTTATTAAAAGTTGACAAGCATGTTGTGAGAACGAATGTAATACATTGTATTCCAGACGTAAGTGATACTGCAGGCGCAGGTCACAGACGGTTAAGAAACCGCGATTATAAGATTGTTGCATTGTATAATGAATAGAATAAAGAAATAAACAGGCATGTGCTCCGCAAGTTCCTACAGACATGTGAGGGGCAAGGACAATATAAATACCCCGGTAGTCCCAGATCAGTCAGTCAGTCTTGAGTATTTTAGCTTTAACATTGTTGTGTGCTTAGGCTACTCGTTCTCATTTAAATTCAATTATTATTTAATTTTCGACTTAGAATAATTATTCAAGTTTGTCAAAATTCCATTGTAATTTCTGTTTAAGAAATAAAATTTGTTACAAGAAGTTTTGGAAAAAGTTTTTAAAAAGAACGCTCCTAAGGCCCAAAACGTAACTCGTGTTGAATTTTATAAGAAATATAAACCTGTGTTTTTAATAGTCTTATAATTAGTATAAATAATATCGCCGTTAGATTTTATGATAAGACATATAAACTTTATAAAGATGTATTCGTTAATTTTTATAAACAAAATTTTTAGTGCCATCGCTGACTTCAATTATTTACAATAAAATCGACGTTCAAGGTAATGCGTAAACACTAAGAGTAAGTAAGAGTGGAATATTTAAATAAGCAGATATCACCAGAGAGTAATTTACGCATCAGTAGTTTAACAGAACAACTGATAGGAATCCAAATAAACACGAGCGGATTCCATTTCAAACGAAAAGTACGCTATTTCTTACAAATAAGTATCAATTTATTTACCATATTTACAGCGCTCTATCAGTTGATAACCAAACTTGAGGCATTAAAGTTTCGCTTTAATTATGAATTTCCAAGATATACTACACCAGTTATTATAAAAAACATTTCAACTATAGAAATTTAATTGTATAATTAGGGGAGAAATGATAAACGCTTTCGCTGTAACGAAATGAAATTTAGACTTAAATGAAATTAATGTTAATTACTCACTAAGGATCGTATAACTAATGAAGCATACGATTCTGAAGTGGTTTTATTTAATATTTACGTGCATCTCATATATTATGAGGGATCGCAAATTTGAAGTCCCAGATTTTTAATGATATGGCGATATGCCAGTTGGCGGATAAAACGAATGCATTAGAAACGACAACCTTCGAATAGGGTTAGAGACCAAGCGTTTTATTATAACGACAAGTAAGATAGCCCGTTAGGAAAATGCGTGCTTACTATTGGCCCTTCCAGTCACTACGTCGTAAAACGGGACTATAACATTTGCGATAAGTATATGTTTGCTCAAGGCAAGCCTCGTTGTACCTTTTTCTTAAACGATACAAATTAAGGAAATTTTGCATATACAAGTACAGATGTTGCAATATGGAAATTAAAACTTGTATTTTAATATATCCTAGGTATATTATTATGGATAGTGTTTATTGTTAATTATTTAATTGGAGTTGAACTTCGGGCAATGGTTCAAAAATTGTTTACGGGAATTTTTGGAACATTACAATGAATTATTTTACTTGTCAACTTATTAAGTATATTTTAGTACCAGATCCTCAGATTACAACATTTGACGTTTTATGTTCCATCCCACTTTCGATATTTAATTTGTACATTTAGATTTAGCATTGCAACCACGAAGTGTTGTAATTTATTAGCTTTAAGTATTTTAGTCCTTCTTTTTTCTTCTAATATGTTATTGACTTTAAATTTTTAAATTTTGAAGCTGCATATAGACAAGCCTCTTTTCCAAAGTTTATATAAATTAAAAATTAATTTAATGTTTTAAACCACTAAAGATGATTTGTTAGGTTGAAAGTTACATAAGCATAGCGAAAAAATATATTTAATTGCATGGTGCGTTACTAAGTAAAGAGGGCCTTTTCAAAACGTTCTGGTAGAGCCATCTATTGACGGCTGCTGAGTTGAAAAGGTGAATCCTTCACTGACGTTCTCAAATGCGCATGACAATCTTACGTATAAAAGCCGAGTTATTGCCTCGTAAGTGATCTTATTGCATTGTTGCAAAAATGAATATCTAATAAACAGCTAACATTAAGTTATGTTTTAAACTCTGTAAACATTTTACCGAAACGCTTCAACTGATGAAACAAGATTGTGGAGATGACTGTTTGTCCTGTTGCAGAATCCGCGAATGGTATGCACGCTTTTAGGATAGTCGTGAAGACGTAAATGGTGACCAGTATAGTGGCCAATCGAAATTTGTAGTACTCAAAGATACAATAAAAGCTGAGCGGGAATATAACAAAGATTAGCTAAAATCTTCATTGAACTTAGCAGTGTGGTGTTCCAATTGTCAGGGTTTATATTGCTGATACTTCGTAGTGAGAGATATAGCATTTCATTTATAAATTAAAATGTTTAAGTTCATTTAATATACATAAAACATTAAAAGTATGAGCGCCCAAAGAAGATATTTAGAAAAGTTTTTGTCTGAGTAATTAAATTGCAAAAAGCACTTTAGTTCGTAAAGTTGCGGAGCGTGTTTTACAGCTACACGGCGATGACCTGGCTTATGATGTGCAGATTATAACGACTATCGTTACGCTTAATGCAATATGATACCTCGTAGCTATGATTATTGTCGAATATCCATGCGCCGGTAACTTGCGGCTGGTAGGCAAAGACGCTGGCGAACAGCGACATCCTTGGTTCGTAAAAATTGAAGAGGGTTGATGCGGATTGTGCCCAATCTTGAAGCGCCCATGGCGTCACGTGTTATAAGAGGCATTCTTGATGGCCGTGATGGCTTCGGTGGTGTATCGATCAAAGTTTTGGCGAGATCTTGTCAATGGTGTTCTTAGGGTTCATTTTACTTTATCCCGTTGGATTTGATGGTTACAACGACATTACCTCAAGGAAAACTCTTGATGCGCAAGGACGTTGGTGAATTGCGTCTTGCAAAGCTTCTTACCAAAAGCTTGTTGCCTTTTTTAAACAGAGAACGATAAGAAGTGATTTGCTCTAGCGTTTAAAGCTTTTTTTATACGAAAGTTTTGTTTCTACTGTACTTTCAGGCGCTCCTGTTGGTATTTCAAAGAGTGTCGGACGAGACCCTAACTGATTGAGGGGTGGTTTGTCCGTGCATGTTATTTGTTTGCATGCTGCTCCCTTATTGGTCAATTAGTTAAGAGTTGGGTTGGATGCATACTCCTACCTACCCCCTTTTTAATGACTGCGTTAGTCACGATAAAAAATGATATATTTCTTTGGAAAGTGTACTCTTCCACCACTTCCTGTATTTGTCGTTAAAGGTGCATAACTGCGTTTCTATGAAATGGTATTAACTGTTTCTGAGGGTTTGTTTTCCATGTATGATGGTTTGACACTGTAGATTGAATCAGTTGTTTTCTTGCCATGCTTATTGGCAGTGACCGTTTTGCCGTCCATATGGACTACTTTGTATGGTGCATCGTATGTGCTTAGTAAAGCATCCTTGTTGCCTCTGCAGTGTAAAGAAATGAGATTTAAATTTCTTAATTTTTTGAGTATGAACGTTTGTTTTGTGCTATGCTTGGTGTCTTCGACTTGTATACTATGGAAGTGATAACGCAGTATCTCCTTTGGTTTGCTCGAATCTGTGAGAAATTTTCATGGCAGGCGTTGTGTTTCGCCAAATGCAAGCTCTGCAGATAAAGATTTAATTCTTTTTTCTAAGCATTTTTGATTTAGAGTAGGGCTTAAGATAATGCTTCCATCTATTTCTCTCTCTCATGGCAGATCAATGCAGTTTTAATTGTCTTTTCGGGTATACATAAAGGACTTTTGTACTAGTGTCGATTAAAAATTACACAAATGTGGTGCTGCAATATATTATGTACAAACGGCGTGAAATGGAATGCAGGGAATTATACGCCTCTAATTCCTGCGTTCGGCGTTTCCCTGGGCAGTGGAATTGTACGACGGTGTATACTTGCGTACTGTGGCTCCGAATTTGTAGCAGAACCAGCATAACTCTTTAGGTTGTTGCTGCTGTTGTATGTTATGGCTACGTTGGTGTGTTGGAAACAATGGTTTAGAAGAGCATTGGCTGCGCTGTTTAGCTTTAGCACCTTGTGTTTACTGGATCTGGAATTTGAGTGCGGTTTCTTCTTGTCTAACCTTTTTCAAGAGTATAGAGCTTTCTTTTATTCGCGGTTGTATTAGCGTGATATGCAGATGGCGCTTCCTAGACGGCATCTGCTCGTGATTGAGTAGCTAGTGTCTGCTGTATTTATATTGGGAAGCGATCTAACCAAATTGACTGAAAAAATGTACCTGGTATGAAGGTTCCACTCGGTTGTTGTAGATCCTTCAAGCGTTGTGGGGATTCTTATCCCCTAACGCTTCGCACTCCAAAAGGTTTGTTTCTTGTTAGATTAACTTATGTTGAGCCATTCAATAAATTCGTCTTTGATTTGCGGGAATTTGTCGGCCTCGGGAGGTTTAATTTTGATGTCTCGAATCCTTTGTGCAACTCTAGCTTCGAGGTTGGATGTTATATACGCGTATTTTGTAGCATTTTGTGTAATACCACTAAATTCTAAACTGTGCTCTACTTCAAAAAACAAAAATCTTAAATCTACTGACCAGAAAGATGGAATTCGCACGGCAAACTCATTCACTTGCTTGGTCATTTTAAACGGCTTTAATTGATTTTAAATACTTAAATCAAGCGTTAACTTTGTCGCAATAACGTTTTGGATAATTGCTCAGTTATACGAGCCGTCTATGATACGTTGGTATTCGATGTTTATTGTTAATGACCTAGTTTAACTGTGATTAGATAAAGCGGCTTTGAATACCAGAAATATTCTCAAAGTTATTTGATAATATGTTCGCTGAACGAGTTCACTACATTTCAAATGTAAAGACTAGCTTTCCTTTTGTGTGATTTATACGTTATTGAGAACCGATGTTCCTTCAGTAGAAATTTTTAAGTTTTCAGTCCATATGTTTCATCCAACAAACTTCGTCTGGATTTTAACCCACATCCCTAGGGGATTTTAACCAATGTTCTTAGCCTTGATTCTAAACCACATTCTTAGGTTTTTTGAATCAACACTTACTTGACCTTAACACAGAAACCTCACATTTGTTAATACAACACATTTTGTCTGACGGCCGTTTGTACGCAGATAAAGCTATGATGGGATAGGTCCTTGCAGTCACGAATAACCCTTACTAGCCTCTTTGATGGAATATTATCAAGAGCAACAGGAAACGAATAGCTTTACTCACGTATGGTACTTGGATTTTACTTGTATGATAGAAATATTAACAAATTAATGAACAAATCGTTGTTTGTTTAATGCTATTATTATTAGACTAAGGATATTTATGTAGGTGTTGTCTGATATTGTTTTTTATATTAATGGATAACCGAGTGAATTGGTTTTGAAATTATATATAGACCTGATAATTATCAGTCGGCTGTAGTATTTGATTAGCTGTTGGAGTTGATTACACGTAAAGCATTATTGTACACATATACTTTGTTTCCTTGTTTCAGTAGATTCTATTGAGACAAACTCGTCATCATCAACTAGAATATAAATAGGTAAGATTCGAGTCATATTTGTGTTTACATTTATCAGCGATATTTCTATTTATATTAATTAGCGATAGTTTTTATTGATATGTAATGCGGGGTATAATTTTATTTAAATAAATATGTAGAAACATGCTGGAATAAACCCCATAAATATTCTGTTTTTTTTTCTGTGTCATTAGTTGATTGTTGTATTTTATTGTATTGGACGGACGTCCGCACGTACACGTTGTATATACAGTAATAATTTTTTTCAGGGCAAGTTGGTTTGTGCGTTCTTTTGCATCGTGTTAGCGCGGCATTTATTTTATTCCTTGTCCTTCTCTATTACAGTAAGTCGGGTGAGCATTCCATTACCGATTTCGTTTTCTCTTTCCCAACTCGATAGCCTTACGTGTAATAGCTTGCGATTTTTTTTCGTAGCACCAAGGAGGGGAGTTTGAACACTGGAATTAGCTTCCTACACAGGATTTATTACATGGCTGTAGATTGAAAAGTTTTAAAGTGCGGCATTGTTTCACTATACCCAGCAAATTTAGATGACGTGTTGGACGTTACTGTTGACGAAAAGACCTCGAAAAAGTTTAAGGAAAGTGCGTAATTTTTTAGGGTTTACTATATACTGAACGCTCCCATGGTTTACCTTCTAGAGCTTAGTGGACGTAGGTAGGTTTTGGCATTGGCTTTGTTGTCTTAAGCGTTGAAAGTTTGATAAAGATTAACTCTTTTAGGTGATTCCCTTACTGTATTTATTACATCCTTAACCAAGTTAATTGTATGCCGTATAGCCGACAAATAACGCAAGGAACATTGTACTGCTAAGTTTAGACGAAGAGAGTTGCTCAGTAATTCTTTTTCTTTATCCAGATCTTCATGAAATCCAAATTGGCAAAGTTCATAGTTGTAATCTGGTGTAATATCTTGGTGTTTTGGATGGACTAAACATGTAATTGTTGAATTTGAACGGTGGCCAAATAGCTAATTTTTGGGATTTAGTACGGTGATCGAAGATTCTCGTTTTAATGCAGCTACAAACTCTTCCCGCATAACGGGAATGACATGAATCATAAGACAACTTATATGTGCCACTCTTTTGGAGTTAAAACCACCCAGTTATTAAATAATTTCTGTATGTTTGTTGTAGTTTGTTTTGTATTTTTCTTAATCTTCTTTTGCTTCAAACAATTAAACAATCTAAACCCAAAGCTATCGAACTCCAAAAATCGCTAACGTTCCTAATAATACAAAAAAATTTCAGAATCAAATTTGGTCAGACAAGCAATAAACCATCAAGGATTCTTGAAAAAGCATGTTATAGTATGACGAGAGAAAGACTACAAAACCACCAACACATTATATAAAGTTAAAACAAGACATTGAAGGCATTATAAATTTCATACGAATAACGGTAACAAAAGATGATTTTGTTAAATTCTCGTTAGTGCAAAAACCTACTACGAATGGGAATTTGCCAGACAAAAAGAAATTCACATAAAGAAATTTAATAATCTATTTATAGAGAAAAGTAACACGCAAACTAAAACGTTAGAAAACAGCAACACCGTGCTAAACACAGTCATAAATTTATCGAAGAGAACTATTTAACGACACAGAAAAACTAATTCTATCAAAGTGCCTAATCTTTGCGGTAACACCAAAATCAATACCGACATTTGAAATAATCAGCTGTATTGAGAAAACAGCGAAGTAACTCGAAGAAGATTAAGCAAACGAATTTAGAGTACGATACAAAATCGAAATAGAAAAGAATCACAAAATAAAACCAAATGTAAGTAGTAACGAAATAAAAACAATTCGGAATCTAAAAACGATAACTCAACGATAATTCTACTTGCTGACATAGTCAATGCAACAGTATTAATAGATAAAAACGATTACAACGCAAAAGTCAACGAACTGTTCAGCACTAAGAATTACACTAGTTTAGACACGGACCCAAGAAAACTAATTGAAAATAAAATATAACAACTTTATATAAATTTAAAAATAAGTTTGAAAACAAAGAAAGAAGCAAACTGGTCCCATATTACGGCAAGCCACCCCACTTTTAAGGTCTACCAAAAATTCATAAAAGAGAAATTCCTTTGAGACCTATGGTAAGCTCCATAAATTCACCATGGCATAATTTAGGAAAGTTTTTCCTATAAATTATAAATCCATTAGCAGGCAAAACGAATTCTTTCATAAAAACAACTAACCCTTTTTAGAAGTTTTGATGTAGTAAATCTCTACAGCAATGTGCCTGTAAACAAAACCATAATACTACAAAAAAAAGAACTAGAAAAAGATGACACTTTAAAAAAGAACAAAACTAAGTATATCATCAATCATGGAATTACTTGGTGTATGCGTCAATACCACATATTTTCTAATAATTGATCAATTCCACAAACACAGCTTCGAAATGACAATGGGAAGTCCACTATCGCCAGTCTTTAGTAATATATTCATGCAGGTATTCGAAATAGATGTAATATTCACACAAGAATTGAAACCACTAATTTGGTGGAGATACGTAGATGATGTCTATGCTATTTGGCCTCATAATACAGAACAAATTAAAAATATTGTAGATTCAATTAATAAAATAGAACCTACTATTAGATTCACATATGAATTAGAACCATATGGAAAACCTCTATTTTTGGATATTCTAATTAGAAAAAACGATACAAAAATTAATACCTCGTTATACAGAAAACCAACATACACGCACAAACATCTTTAAACTTCGATTCAAACCACCCACACTGTGTCAAACGAGGAATTATCGAAACCATGTATGATAGAGCAAAATTAATACCATCAAACGAAGAAATTTAAAAAAAAGAGAAAGAGATAATCAGATGTACACTAATAAAAAACAAGTATCATAAAAGAATAATAGAGAAAGAAATCAATAAAGTTTCAAAAATAAACAAGAAGAAAACAGAAAGCACGATACGCATCAAAAAATGCTCTCAATACCATACATAAGAGGATTCTCCAAAATAATCCAAAAAAAAGCAAACAAATTCAAAATCAAAACAGTATTTAAAACCAACAATACACTAATCACACAATTAACAAAAACAAAACGCAAAATTGCAATAAAAAGTTAAAAAAACTGCATCAACAAAATACCGTGCGAATGTAACTAGTTTTATTTAAAGCAAAGTTCCAGACCATTTGAAGTTCGATTAAAAGAACAAATTGTATATAAAAAATAGAAAATTTATAAAATCCATGATCTGCCAACATGCATGGGACTTCAGTCATAAAATAAAATGGGAAGACGCAAAAATTGACAAAGGAGAAAACCATCAAAAACGCAAAATCAAAGAAGCTGCTTATATAACCCTACATATTAATAACAATGGATTCCATTACTAAGAGAAAGAGAAATAACAAATGAAAATCAAATGCACCCAATATCTAGGTAGCATTGCAAGTTTTTTTATATTTGCAAGTGTTCGTAGCAACGTCTTTCCTTATTAAATTATTCCGAAAATATTTATAGCGTTGATCGATAATTTTACAAACTTCTGTTCTGCTCGAGAAAGCTAGACCACTTTAAATGCTTTACCGAAGTATATCGCAAGTGCATTTAAAATGCAGCTTGCTTCCCATGCAACCAACGAATTCAATAGAATTAATTATCGTATTTTGTTTTCTGAATTCTAGGAAGGTTTTGCCGTTGTATTTATTTTCGCTTGCCTTCTCAGAATTATCTATACCAATATCGGTGGGAATGGTTTGATATTTTCCCTCTATGATTTTAAAAGTTGTATAAATACGACTCCAACTTTGAAAATGTTTCTTAATTATTCGACAGTTCTTACTAATTCGACTGCTCTTTGAGCGTTGTGAAGTCGCGTTTTTAAATGTGCTGGTGCAGTATTGTTGAATTGTTCCAGCCTCCAGCTGCATTTCATGAGATGGCACCCGAAAGAAGATAACTCCAGGTACAGTATGTTTTCTGATTACTTTATATTGTGTTGCTGTTCTTTGAAGATAGACACTTGTTTTTGATTACTTCTACAATTTATTACAGACCGACGATAACGCACGCTTAATTATGTGTAAACTACTGTAAAAATTTTAATGCGTTTAGAGCGCTTTTCTAACGTTTGCTTTACTGTATAAATTAATACGAACGCTAAATAATGGACTGTTTTAAAATTTTAATGATACGAAATGCATTTCCTATAACCATTTTTACTGACTATATTATTATTTCGATATTTCTTATACATATGTAGGGTTGGAACATTTTGTAAATATGCTTGTAATTAGATAGTAAGATTGAGTGCTTGATATACGTATATTATGTAAATTTACGCTTTATGTACATTACGTTGTAACGAATGATTCTGCGACCAGGTATTTTCGAAGTTTGTGAATATTTTTTTCAGGGACTTTTTGTATGTTTCCCTACATATTCGTAAAATAATTTCTTTGTTTTGTGGTTTTCAACGCAATTTTCTTTCTAGGTCACCCCACGCTCTAACATGCTTCAGCTAGCCCAAACTTGATTCTTTTGGAGTTCGATTCTGCCCGTGTTTGGTTGCGGTACTCGGTGTAGGCAATTTTTCTACTACTTACTGTGCTGCGTTCTTTCTTGTCCGCACAGAATACCGTATCATGTAACAAAGTAGCCTGAATCATAATGGGTTTTCCTCCTCAAGATAAATATAAAAGAACGGCTACTTAAGCCTTACAGTAACGTAATTGCACACTTTTTTAATAACAATCCTCTCAATCGTATAAATAGAAACATGTTAAAAAATGTTTCCAATCCCCAGGTTATTAAATTTATATGAAATTTAACTATATAAAAATTAATCAGCAGATTTCACGTAAAGCGTATTGGCTACCTCAAAATCGCTCCCAGGGCATAACACAAATTGAAGGCACTCATTCTTCTAAATTTAAAAATTTTCACCTAATGTATTCCAGCCAAATACATCAAACATTAATACATCAAAGTCACCTTTAGTTTATGTAATAAATGTTAAACTTGAAATTGTTATTATTTATGACAACGACCCTTGGTCATGGATCGAAACGTAAATAAAGACGATTTTAACAACTATGGGTTGTTTAATTCCCAAAGAAGATTAAAAAATACCAAGTTATTACATCAGAATACAACTAGGAATTTTATCAGCTAGGAATTTCTTGAAGGTCTGGAAATAGAATTAAAATTATTGAGCAACCTTCTTTGTCTAAATTCCAACTAATTTGGATTAATCATACATACCATTATATAAAAGGTTAAATTAGTTCCTCCTATCCTTCATGTTTTGTTGTCCTAGTATTATCTTCACCCAGATTTACATATTTCCTGATACCTTCTAATCATTCTTTTAATAAGAATTATTTAAATTATATTTCGATACTTTAGTTCAAATGTTAGTTCTGTACATCTTATTATGTGTGAGGCCTATTTTTAAAAAAAATTAACTTGCTAGTTTATATTATTTTAATTTTTGGTCCAAAATTTCTGTCCTAAATTTAAGTTTTAGATTATATTATATTACATTTTTGTAGGAAAACGGCACTGAAGATGAGTAGTCACTAGTTTAAAGCGCTCTGTCTGTATTAAATACTTCCATGTTGACCATTTTCTCATTCTACAACCTATCCGTATTTACACGTGCACACAGACGAATCTCCATTTATTGTGTACTTTCGGTAAACAAATTTAAATTAATTTGTAGAAGAGTTTTATGTGAAATTAACTCGTGAAATTAATTATATTAAATTAGCTTGTAGTTTAGTAGCCCTTTTTGTGTTTTAATTAGCCCTCTGCTTTGTAACTTAATTACAGCATCTGTGTATCAAATTTATTGACTTTGCGGGCCAATTGGAACGTAATTAGAAAGGAGAGCTGATCCAGAAACGATGGGTTCAGAAACATGAACGTCAGCGTCACGTAGAAATTTAAAAAGCGGTTTGTTGTCCGGTAGGAAGGGAAATTGTCACCAAACACTTGTCTATGGTAAATAAAGCAACCTGAAATATATTTAATTTTAAATTAGTTATTATTGGTAGATAGGAAGACAATTAAGTGGTCGCGCAAGCAACGCACCATCATAATAATAATCTTTTAAGCAAGCATGTTAATACTCCATTATTGAGAAACCGTATTGTTCCTAACAGGACAGCGTGTAATGCATTCTCTCTATACATTGCCACCTCTGGATATTGATCACTTTGTCAATGGACCCAAAAGTTCAGTATACTTAAAACAATGCTTTATATTTCTGTCCGTAATTGGTATTGGGCAATAGGTTACTACATTCTAACTGAATATTGCTTATTGGGAGAGAAATTAATGCCGCCTAATTCTAGGAAGCTTATTTTTAATCATGATAAAATTAAATTTATAAGCGCAGTCAATATGACGAGAGCTTTTTGTAAAGTACCAATACGTTAGTAATATAGAAAATACACAGGTTTTCAAATTGAGGGTGGTACTTAACACTTTTGGGTTTAACCTTTTGGGTTAAGCACATCTGTTGCAACTTTTGTTTTAAATTTTGTCACCTCATCTTTCACCTTTCGTAGCCATACCTTAAAAAACTTATTAACTTTCCGTCAAATTAAAGCAATTTTCAAAATAATCCCTACTTCCGATTATGACTTCATCGCTGAGGTAGTTGGATATCCTTTCACAATGATCACCTTTACCTATAATTCCAAATAAATTCCATTTAGGCTCAAACTTTTTTAACAGTAATTTCGGAAATATACACGTATCAAACTAAAAAAAAACAAACCTAATGTAAAATTCAACTGACCAGGCATTATTAACAAAGCTTTGTAAAAAATTCTAATAATACTACCTTTCTACTGTTCAGTTTCCTATGTTGATTCATAGAATATTTTAAATCCCATTTGTATTGGATATGCTTTTAACAACAATTTGTTGGAAAATATAGCGCAGTACAATTTTTACTTTTGTCTATTAAAAATGTTACATTTGCATCTTAATTCCGCAATTGAGCTTGCATTTACACATACCTTACTACTTTTAAATGTTCAAACTCCTTTCGCTAATAAAATTGTGCTTAAATTTAATCAAACTATTTCTGTCTCTGTTTTATAGTCTAGCAAAATTTCTAAGTACATAGATACAAGCCATTTATATTCACAGGTACATAATAATATAGTATAAACAAACAAAAAGCTTAATATGTGAATTTTTTAGATTATCTCTAAAACCTAAGATGAAAAATATCCAGAGGCACCAATAATTTATCTGGTTCTTATTTTCTTGGCCCTTTAGATCACCGCATCCATCTATTTAAACTCCAACGTCCGTTGACGAGTGAAACCAATTTATCACCCTTTCGTGGTTTACTAGCTCCAACCGACAGAATTCACGTGCTTGATCGCTTTATCCTCCGCATTCAGGAAAGTTACAAATAATTGGACGTCGGTCCTTGAGGGCCCAAGGTCTATCGCCAACAACACGTCCGATGTCACTCAAACATCATTTCTTTCTTAACTTACCAACATTTTAGAACTTACTCCTACATTTCAATCTACCTGCCTTAAAAAAAATTATTCTCACGCTTTTATGGCCGAGTTCAATGTCATCCATCTGTGTTAAAGATCAATGTCCTCACGCTTTATCATTAATACCAAAAGTTGGTCTTTTGTTATTTGCAATACATTAAATTTTATGACGTTTTATAATTCTGCAGCATTTTGAACGCATGCAAATGTATACAAATATTATTGTAACCGATGATGCGCTAATTTAACATCATATTAAAATAGCCCTTTTATAAAATGTAAACTACATAAGCTTCTATAAATCTTTCAAGGTTTTTCGTGCTAAAATTCATTGTAGTAACTTCATTATATAAATTTAATTTACAACTAAACATGGTTCTAAGTAACGCGCAAGCGTTACAAATATGAACAAAATATTCTTAAACATTTGTTTCCTTAGGCATTGAATGCTAGAAGTTTGTTTTTTATATCCAATGTGTCAGGGTTCGGAATATGAACCTGTCTATTTTAAATTGATCCAAACACAAGTGAAAAAAATTTTTAGCTTTGATTAGTAGTAGTGCTCTGAGAGATAGCGAGTTAATTTATACAAGTACGAAGAAAAAAGTTTTGTCATTTAGTTATGTCTTAAAGCAGTGGCATAGTTCAGCGTTAGGCCGACCATTATTTAGTATTACAGATCATAATGCACTGCCATTTATATTAAAACGTCGTTTATTAAATTCCAGATTAACACCCTTGGCTATTTTAATTTCAGAATACTCTTTCAAAATTGTTCATTGCTCTCCTAAGGCAAATATAATTGCCGATTCTATACCACAGTATCCAGTAAATCTATAAAACAAGGTTGACACCTCAGATGATTAAAGTATAACGATTTTCCCAATTGAAAAGAGTACGGCGTTTAAAATTACTATGAATAATTAAACGAATCTGCGAGAAAACCAACAAAAGTATACGTTTTTAATAAAATAATGTCGGATGTGAAACGGGGAGATAATGTTAATTACGTCTGAAAATGTTTTTTATGAATATTCATATTCTTTATCGCAAGGAAAGCGGGGATGAATAGCCTAAAACTTGTGTCCCGAAAGTAACCATGGGAAATTTAATAATGCTTTATCCTCATCTTTAATAATCTAGCATGACTTCGGTTAAGCAATTTGAGAAATAATACACGGCCGTTCGTTCAATCAAAAGTATTTCTTTATTTGTGCGTTTTCAACGGATGATTGGCAGTGCGTTCTAACGTAAACTCGATCCCCTTCTGTAAATCGAGTCAACATTTGATTTTTACGGTTCAATATCAATTTTTGTTGATTAGCTTTACCTAGAAGCCTTTGTCGAATCAAAACAAATATTTAATTGTGCTTAAGAACATTTTGAGTAGGGATACTTAATCTTATTAAAATATTTTCATCCTTACTATTAACAAATTGTACCTTATTCTGCGTCAATTCTATATTCTCATATACTGTGTCATTTAAGCAATACCCCCAAACTAGAGGTCATTTAATATGTGAAAAACATAATGCTCGTTATAAACGTACGAATTCTTTGTTTGACCGTTCTGTGCTATTTCTTTGTGGGTAATATAGGGAAGTATGTAATACCTTAATATTATGAGGGTGGTTTGAAAAGTTCGCGAAACGAAGGTGAAAATGAAGAAATTTGTTTTTAAAATATAGTTTATTTTTCAACATAATCTTAACGAATACACTTCATCCAGCGATGTTCCAAACCCATTATGCCATCACGAAAGTGCGATTCTTTAAGGCCTCCAAAACAGTCGTCGACAGCTGCTTTTACTTCGTCCGGGGAAAATCGTTTTCCCTCAAGAAAAACTTTTAGTCGTGGAAATTGGCGGAAGTCAGAAGAAACCAAATCAGGCAAATAAGGTGGATGTTGCAACAGATCGTACTTCACATCATTCAATTTTTGCATTGCTTCTGCACTTGTCTGTGGACGTGCTCTATCCTGATGGAAAATGATCTTCTTCTTACGCAATACAGGTTTTTTTACGAATATTTTTATCCAGTTGGCCTAGGAATTTAGCGTAATATTCATTGTTTATTGTTTGGCCGTTAGGAAGATAGTCAATTAGTAGGATACCTTTAGCATCCTAAAAAACTGATGCCATAACTTTTCCAGCCGACTTAACGGACATTGCTCTCTTTGGTGGTGGAAAACGCCTATCTCTCCATTGTTGAGATTGTTGCTTGGTTTCTGGGGTATAATAGTGAACCCAAGTTTCATATGTCGTAACAAATAGTCGGACGAAATCGGTTTTATTGGAGTTAAGGCGGTCTAAACTCTGTTGGCAAATTCTTTTCACCTGAAGGTTTTGATCAATTGTCAATATGCGCGGCACCCATCTTGCCGAAAGCTTTTTCATACCTAATTCCGCAGTTAAGATATGAAATGCTTTTTCATCTAAGACACCTGCATCCTTAACAATTTCGGAGACCTTTAATCGACGATACAACATAACTATATCATTAACTTTTTGAACGATTTCAGGCGTGGTGGCAGTTTTTGGTCGTCCGCTGCGCGGGTCACCTTCTAGGCTCTCACGACCACGTTTAAATTCCGTCACCCACTTGTGCACAGTTATAAATGATGGAGCGGAGTCTCCTAATGTACCCTGCGTACCTTTATGTATTTCTGTTGTTCCAACCCTTTTTTTACAAAATATTTGATAACAGCGCGCGTTTCAGTTTTAGCCATTTCGAAAAACTCACAAAACTAACTTTAATTCATATAGCACCAAATTAATACTACTTGACAGAATAATATCAAATTCAACATCTGCGCACTAGATAGTTGGATCCATCAATTGCATATATTCTATTCGAACTGATGCTGCCATCTGTGCTCCATTTCGGGAACTTTTCAAACCACCTTCGTATCTTTCATTAATATTTTTTCCAAAGACTTACAAGCCGAGTTCTTTTATCTGGTAGGTTTCCCAATATTTATAAAATAATCGTTTGGTAATTTGTTATGTACTGCCCGAGTTGTGTAGCTACACCTTTCGAACGCAGTAACTGTCCAACAAAATCAATGCATACCAATTTCTTCGGCTTTACTAGTGCAACACAATACATTTTCCCGTTTTTGATAAAGTTCGCACCCGACTACTTTCTGGTAAAAGAAATATACTTTTAAGGCAAGATAGCATCATGTGGCTCCAAAGTGCCCTCAATTTTCATGTATCCTTTTTATTTTAAAAATACGTGCTCCTCCCTGTGAGGGCTACCATTAGAGTTAGTTTCTCTAATTTCACAGATGTTTGATTTGAGATTTTTTTTTGAAATGTAAAGGTATACTTTTCTAAAACCAAATCTTAGGAGGGGTTGCGACTAAACTTTTGTTGAAAGTGGACAAAATCTATGAACAGTTACGCTTTGAATCAATCGTGCCACCACGATGTTTGAAGGAGAGTTTTCAGTTAAAGGACAGCTACGACGGCAGGAGGTTAAACAATGACTGTAGTGACTGGAAAAGTTCCGGAGAAAAAATAGCTAGCTGAGCCCAATAACGCGTAGGAATGAGCATGAAAGTAAGGAATTAAAGACTGAACAAATGAAAAAAAAGACACCGTGTAACCAGGGTCAACCAAAACACGAAGAGATTTAGTTCCACTTCAGATAAAAAATATTAACGTTAAAGTAAAAATCACTAATTATAGTATTTTTTGTCTTATATTAATTTGTGGAAAAGAGTTAAGGACACTAATTTTAACTGATCACCATAAATCTCTTAAACACGCAACACAGCCACTGAAAGACGTGAGCGTATAACTGTACCAGAAAAATATACATAAAAGAACAAAAAAAAAACAGGCCTACAGCAAATAACTACCTACTCACTAACTCATACATTACTACAATAATATAAAAACCACCAGAAAATATGATTTGTGCTTTAATAACCTTCTGGAAGGTATTAAGCTCAATTCTGGATCGCTCTGACAAAATAATGGCAAGCACCAAGTACTTTTCTGATGTATATTTGGTATTTTTATAAGTATGTACAAAAGTGTCAGCAACCAAAGAGTAAGGACAAGCTTAATATTCTCTTTAAGTCTTTCTAAATCTTTGATAAACATAAATTAGTAATTCTAAAGCGTGTATACATAAAGAGGTTTGCTAAGTTATTAAACCTTTAAAATATAAAGATTGAAATGTAGTTTTAAAATTTACCTAAAAATTACTGCTTCAAAAAATTTAATTTCTTAAAAATGTTGAACAGTTCATGGGCGAAGTGGTGTCTAGTTCAGAACTTTTCTAGCATTTAAAATTCTGATCAGTAATAAAAGTAGCAAATTTTTCAATGCTTATAGTTTCTTATAAACATGTATTTCAGACTCAAATAGTAAATTTACAACCATTTATGGTGACTGAAGATCTAATGATGATGAATCATCTATGGTAAGAATTTCGAAAGGTAAAAACACTAGCAGAAGCGTAAGTCCGAAGCTGGTTTTATAAACTTGCTCTGTCATCTGAGCAATATGACAATTATGTATGTTAACTCTATTTGATAGACACAAAGCACCAAATGTCGATAAACAAAATTCTCTTAGCATACAAAATAGTAACATATCGTCACGTATGCAAATACTTAGCTTTTATTTAACTCACATGAAGTGTAGCACCTTAACATTCTTGATCTTGCATAATAATGACTCACCTCCAGAGTAGTACGGCTCGTGACCAACGTATGTAGCGGTGAATCAATTCACTTTTAATTATATACCATCTCGACACATACAACAACAAAATACCAATGTTCTCCAAGCATACTTCTATATATAATATTTCACATCATTTCACGCGACTGTGTTAATACAAAAGTTATTGTTAAAATCACTAATAATGCCAACTAGGACTCTACTTCTTAGAATTATATTGACTCACCTCTAATAATAAATAGTGCAGCATACATAAGGGTACTTAACTGAAAGGGGTGAAAAAACAAGTTTGGTCCTTGGCCATATTCTATCAAGAGTTAATAAATCGTTGCCAAGGCCTCTCCCTGCTAGCCTTTGTACCTAAACTGTCCAAAGAATTATCCAACCGACAATATTAAAATCAGCACCTTTTATAAAAAAAACGGGCCGGACTCTATTCTCGAAAATAAAAGACAAAATCCAAAAGTTTGAAACACCTAACGTCATCTATATCATACTTTGTACTGGTTGCGATGGTAGTATATAGGCCAGACTGGGGCCACAAATCCTATTGCAAAAAATTCATCGCGTAATAATAAAGACACCATAGCTTTAGTCGCGCATTGTAAGTCAAAAAAGCATAAATTTGACTACGAAACCACCTCTGTTTTAGCCATAGAAGAAGATCTTACACGTTGTCCGCTTAAAAAAATGTTTTTTTATATATAAACAACAAAATTCAATTAATCAAAAATCGGATACTCAAAATCTGTTTGCAATATATATTAATATTTTTAAAGTAGACGCTTTGTGACAATTGAGGCAGCAGGTAGCTACCGGCTCCCACTAATCGTTTTTTAATTAAAAAACAATTAGCACTAATCGCTTTTTAATGGGTTTTCTCATTAAAAACCCATTAGCACTAATCATTTTTTAATGGGTTTTCTCATTAAAAACCGATTAGCATTAATCGCTTTTTAATGGGTTTTCTCATTAAGAAACCATTAGTACTAATCGCTTCACTACATCCCTCCACATCCTCCACATCCCTCCACTTCCCTCCACATCCCTCCACATTCCTTCACATCAAGCACATCCCTCCACATCCCTCCACATCACTCCACTGCTCCACTTCCCTCCACATCCCTCAACATCCCTCTACATTCCTCCACATTCCTCCATATCCCTCCATACCCCTCCACATTCCTCCACATTCCTCCACATCACTCCACTCATCCACTTCCCTCCACATCCCTCCGCATTCCTCCATATCCCTCCTCATCCCACCACATTCCACCACATCCCTCCACATCCCTCCATATCTCTCCACAGATCTCCACATCCCTCCACATCCCTCCACATTCCTTCACATCTCTCCACATTCCTCCACATCTCTCCATATCGCTCCACATCCCTCCACATCCCTCCACAACGCTCCACATGGGCTAAGGTTAGATAGCAGGAAAAATTGATAGGGTAGGTTAGCGCGGATGATGCAACATAATTTATATACAACTTTATTAAAACAGTACATATATTTAATATAGACATTTAATCTAACAAAGTGTGAGTACCAATAAGGAAATAGTAAAAGTTAGTTAACAGTTCAAAAAAAATTTATGAAATATATACATCGTGTGAATGTGTTTATACTAACATCCACTGTGATAGCCTAAATCAATTGAATCGGTGATCTCCAATTTTCTAAATAATTGCGCGAGTGATCGTCTTACACCCACATCATCTAGATACCATGTTTGGTGACAAATAAGTATTTCCAACAATGTCAAATAATTTGTGTTAGTGATATCATTAAATAAATAACTATTAGCGCGATGCTCGCTCTCCAATACGATGTTAACCCGCTCTTCTTCTGTGCTATTTCCAAATTCATGTGATATATCTTCTAAAAAAGTTTCATACAATTTTTGAAACCCCTACAATTCAATTTTTCCATTTTATAACAGACAAATTCGCGTAAAATTAATAGTTTGAAGCACTCGTACTCAGGTATCATAATAACATTTCGGTTTTTCTCAATTTGTAAATTGAACGAATTCTCTTCTTCAAAATTGTTCAACAACCATATACTTCTATTATAGGCTGTGGTTAGCTGCAATTTGAAATATTGATCCAATTGTATGTCGACAACGTCGTCTCCAGTAGTCAAACCATTTAATTTGAAATGTTTTGAGTCTTGAGCAAAATGGTGAATTTGAAATTCTACTTGAAGAGTACACAATTTCTTCTAATCGAAGTATGAGAGTGTTATCGTAGAATCTGCACACATACCACTACAGCAAATAACTTGGATCACAGGTTGAAGACCATCATATAAATCATACCCAACTTCTATTATATGGTGGTGAGATTTTGGTAGAAATTCGTCTAATCTATAGGTTTTCTTACCAACTAGTTGGTTGATATTTAATTGTGGTGCTAGTTCAACACTTATAACATTAACACTAGCGAAATCCATTTTAGCGTATAATTTGAATCGATTCGATTGTTTGTAATATACTAATGTTCTATAATTTTTCCTATACCTTTTATACCAGCAAGTGAGTGTATAATCCAACTTTCAAACTAGTTTGAATGGTAGTTTTGAAAGTAAGTGAATAGTTTAACCTCGTCTTACAATAAAGCATATGCAGGATTCGATAAGAAAAAACAAGTCCATGGTCTAAGTGTGTAATTATGTTATTACAGGCTTTCCTTAATATAGTTTAATTTTCAAATATGTAATTTCGAAAGGAAATCATCAACGAAGCAATTAAAATCACAGACAAGAATCAACAGGAGAATAAGTGTTTGGTCTACGTTTATAATTATGCGATTGGGGTTTTATTCCTAATTTGTATGAACTTGTTTCTTTAAAAAATATGAAAACATTTTTTTAAATAGCTGGAGGTTACTTATAGTAACATAATTTAATACTATCCATCAGCCTCATTACATTTTGGTGAAAGTAGATCCTCATTAGAGCGAGAGGTGTATACTGTTTTGTTTTTAATTAGGCGAATGGTTGACTATCACAATCAGATCGTACAATATATAAACCCCTGCTACCACCTAAAAAATCCTCAGTTTCCTCTAGAACAAGTCTTACGTGCGAGTGCTTATTTAAAACCTGACAGTGTTTGCAGAAGAAAATTGTAAGTAAAAATATATGGATTTCAATCATTTAAATAAAAGTATGTGTCGCAAACCATATATGTATTGTAAAGACCTAATCGTTAACAAAAAGATTTTACAAGCAGAATTAATCAAAACAAAATTTGGTGATCAAGTGCTGATTGAAACCGAGAAATTTAAATGTATATTACCAAAACGATACTTTGACTATCTCCAAGCAGATTGAATTAAAAAGCTAAATAATTGTATTGGTGAGAGCAATGCTATCTATTTAAGTAGAACAAGATCTGTAGGAATTACCGTTAATCTACAATTCTTAAATGATGTGTAACAAAAAAGATTGTCACATACAACGAGAAGTAAAGACTTTAATATTTTATATTGCTTGTATCTTTAGTTTAAGGGTGTAGAAATCAGATTTGCAAATTTTTTAATATTATTGTATATCGTTATTAATATAAAACATATGTGTAGTTTGAAATTTTTTCGTGCAATTACGTTATGAAAATGTGTATGTTTTATGCAGATAAGTGTTTTTGAAATTTTTTTTGCAATAACGTCTTTAGTTCGCCGAAAGAGAGTTAAACACCATAAACTGAATCTTCTTTGGCACCTCCAGACCCTATTAGATTATCATAATTTTCGTATTTGTGGTAGCCAATATTTTCATTTAAGTGTTCGAATATACTCCTTAACAGTTCATATTTTGAATTGTAATGACTGCGAAACCTGCACATATAGGCTTATCATAGGTAACTGAATTTTTGTATAAAATTACTCTTAACACCCTGTCTATTCTACTAAATTTCTTTCCGCAAACGGGGAATGTTGCGGCGTACCCCTTAGTGTGGTGGAGGATGAGACTTCTAGTAAACGGCGTTGGTCTATATTTACACATCTGTGCACGTTTTTAAATGGCGAATTTAATTATCCTTTTGTGTAAATACAGACCTGCACACTTCACATATAATAGTATAAGAAGAAGAAGAAGAAGAAGAAGAAGAGACCACGATCTAAAACAAAAGCCAGCTTTTATGAAATTGTAAAGAAGAAATGGAACTTATATGTCTAATCATGTAAAGCATGTTGATTAAAAAAACTTGTTTTTACTATATATTTTTTTTCAGTAGTTTAATTTAAAACACGATTTGAAATGATCATTTGGGCTTTGTATAAAAGTAGAAATTATTATTTCATCTTATAAAATTTAAATTAATCAACTTGCTCTATAAACTACCTATAAATACTTATATTTGAACCTGTAACCTTCCGATTGGATCTTGAACGCTCTACCAACTGAGTTATCATGGCTGGTAATTCAATTAAGGAGGAGGATCTATTTAAATCCTGACCGTAGCTTAGCTTTAAACCGTGATTTGAGCGTCGCTACCGGTTGATATCTGGCATATAGTCAAAAACTTGACAATGTCGGATATAAATGACAAAAATGCCAAACGTAATTGAAAGTTGGGTTGATATAATAGTGACGTACAGGATTTAAATATATCCTCCTCTCTAATTGAATTACCAGCCACGGTAGCTCAGTTGGTAGAGGGTCCGAGATCTAATCGGAAGGTTGCAGGTTCAACTCCAGGTTCCTGGTTGAGAATATGCAGTAAAATTACTAGCTAATTAATAGTACATGTCACATCTGAGGAGCGCGTTACAATCACCCGCGGTTTTTATGGCGTACTGCTCTTAAAAAATACTGCCAAGGAATTGATTGTATAGAAAAAGGTTGCCTAAGGAATAGATTTCGTGACATCATCCAATACTAAATTTAAAACATGAACATAGCACCACACATGCACTTGGTTAGGAGATTTTTCAGTAAGCCATGCAGTAAAACCATTATATTCCTCTTTCATATTCGCAGCGCCATCAGTGGAATTACCAATACATCTACTTATGTCTAAGTTGTTGACCACCAGAACTTTTGATATCAAATTCATAAGCCCTTTTCCTGTAGAATCGCTAACTGTGACCACTCCTAAGAGTCTTTTCCTAGTTTCACCATTCAAAACGTATCGGATGACTACTGAACACTGGTCTTTTACTCAAATGTTTTATGTAGTATCTATTTGTACCGAAAACAATCCTACTTCTCTTACCTCACTTGCTATTAATGTTTTCTTATAAGAAGATAATGTTTTAATAACGAAGTTGACAGTGGTCTTTGAGATATAAGTTCACAGAATTCCCTTATCTTGACGTTTTCTAATTTCTTCTTGTTCGGTATTTTGAGTTAACGCCAAGTACTTCTGCTCAGACTTGTGATGGGCTGCTTTACTAGTTGCGTTTGCTACAGCTAAATGCTCCAGTAATACACCGTCGTACTTGCTGATTAATATAATTAATTCTAAAAAATTTCCGTGGTCTAAGCATGAATCTTATAAAGTATAAGCTGCTTCAAACTGTTTACCTCTAAAACCTCTTTTGCCAATAAACTTTATTGTGTCGATAATGTGTTCTAAAACTGAGCATATTTTTTTTCACTTGGGAATGTTGAACAGTAATTTGTTTCTTAAATAATACGTATGCAATAGTTTTGTCCTGAGTTTTAAGAAAGACGGAATCGGCAGCATTTTGAAGGGTTTTACTTTGCTCATATTCATTTATACGTTGATGAAAATGTTTCCACGCTCATGCCTTCTGTAAATGTGATTTTGTCTGTTGTTCAAGCAAAAGCCAAACATACTGTACAATACAATTTCAACGAGTTGCATTTGAAAGTAAGCCAAGTACGATTAGTGTTATTTTGACGAAAGAACACCTTCCGTGTTAAAAACGAAAATCTGTTATCATTATACGGCTGCATAGGATGACTTTGAAAAAATAACTCTATTTCAACAGATTTTGGTGTTACAAATAAGTTAAAAGCGGGCTTTGCAGAGGATTGTGATTGATCTTGATTGCTTTCATTAATTAGGACATGAAAATCTTTGGATTCTGTTATTTGCACATTCTGTAGTTCAGTAGTTTCAGATAAGAAGGAGACTGTTTATTTAGTGTATCTGTATGTAGTACCTGAATATCAGAAGATATTGAAGACGATGTACTTGGAGTCGGTTCCATTGGCTCTTGCTTTTCTGACCGAGTCAAAAATTCATTTAATTTACCACATTTTAAGGCTTCTTGTTCCATTTTTTACGTGTTTTGTCTCTCAAGTGCTCAGCGCCACCATTTCGTTTAGTGACTTTGTCGGTAGGCATTGTTGTAGTAATATACTGACAATATATAATTTTCAAAAATCAGAAATAAAGTTATTTTTAACGTAGAATTTTGCAACTTCAAAGGTATAAAACTGAACTCTTAAAATGTACATTTACACAAACGACACTAATTCTAGCGTTATCAAAATCGACAAAAACAATCATGTGTGCTGCACAAATACGCGATTATGGAACAACAAAAACAAACCTGACCGTGATATAGATTGAAAAATGCTTCCAAGAAATATATACATTAGAGCCCCGGGCTGTAAATTTACAGCTTCTAGGGTGACAAAATGCTTGGTCAGGTATTTACATTTACTTATTGTTATTGTATACAACTTTTTCTAAAACGAACTAACAAGTATTTAACGGCCCTTTCCAGCAGGTCTATTAAGGGATTATGAAACTTGTGTATAACTGTACTAATGTGTTTACTAAGCGAGTTGGTTTCTTTAGCTTATTAACCTAAAAGATTAATAATAATTTTTGTTCAGCGCGGCGGAGCCGGCGCAATATGTAGCGGGCCACCGGGAATCGTCCTGGTGTCCCGGTAGGCCTGTCCGCCCCTGACAGCTGATAGAGCATTTTGCGTGAAGAGATAAGCATCACGGTGGTTAAAGAGCAAAGGATTTTGCTCTCATAAAATCCATGTTTTGCACGCATGCATCCTATTAAGTAAGAAACTTATGTTCACAACTATTGTTCCAGTTTCGATTAGTTTTATCCGAACTTGTTGATAAATCAAAGTACAGGTACTTGTGGGGTAACGCCGATTAAAACTTAGCCGTGGAAGGGAAAGTGGTGTAACGAGGCAAACGTCCATTAAACCTTAATACTCGTACTCGCGGCGTAGTTAGTAGATACTGGTTGGCAATTGTGTTGGATTCGATTATTTAACCTTGGGTTATAAGATTTAGTTTTATAAGGATGGGCTGTCTATGACTCATGTATATTGTATGTTGTTTATTATTATACTTTAAAGTGGTTGTTCGATGTGGTATTGTCGAAGGCTTTCACGGCCGGAGTCATGAATATGGGTTGGGACCGTGTCTTTCATAAACCAAGGTCGACGTTTCGTCTACTTTTGTAAGGGGCTTCATCAGGACAAGAAGAGAAAATGAAATATAATAATAATAATAATAATAATAATAATAATAATAATAATAATAATAATAATAATAATACAATACAATACAATACAATACAATACAATACCTTTATTCATATTTTTTAATACATTTTCATACACCATAAGCTAACCTTTTTTTTTTCAGTTGCTTGACATGGAGTATTTTTTTTTTACATACTTTTTTCCTGTTGCATTTCTTGTTTTTCTATAATATTTACAATATTTATTAAAACAAAATAATTTCTTAAACAAAAAACAAATAACAAAAACAAAAAAATTATAGCTGTGTACTTATATACAGCAAAAGTGTAACACAGGAATATTCTTAAGGTAACTACATATAAATTAATACAATTGTTATTGGCTTTACTCTCTTAATAAGTTACTTAATTTGTGTCTGCATTTAGATTTGATTTCTTATTAATGAAGTTGCAATTGGTTGGTTTAAGTGACTAGTTTCAGAGATCTGTTTTATCTTATTTTAATTTATTTTACTTTATTCTATTTAAATTAGTTTTTCTTTTATTATTATTATTATGTAATATCTTCTTTTTTTTCCTTTTCTCTATTTTGCTAAACTATAATGTTTTACTTTGAACTCAGGTAATTCTTTATAGCGTTTTTTAATTCTTTGCTGTTCTTATACTGTAGACATTCGTTTGGAAGTTCATTAAATAATTTTGGTACTAACCATCGAAGACATTTTTGACCGTATAAATTATTTTCAAAGGGTACTTCATATTTAACTTCTCTTAGTTGGTAAGTTTTTGCGTCCTTCCTTAGGTACTTGTCGCTGGAATAGTTGTTTATTATTATATTGCAATTAAATATTCCTTTAGCTGTTAATAATTTATATTCTTTTAGTGTTTCTTGAAATGTTCGTTTATTTTTGTCTTTATCAACAAGCTTTAATAGCTTTTTTTGTATTGTTGTAATTCGATTCAAGTAATTATCGTTAGCACATCCCCACGCTTCTAATCCGTATCTTATTACAGATTCTGCTAATGCTCCGTATATCATTTTATTAGCATACAGAGGCAACTTATCTGCTACATAATATAATTTGACTAATACAGCCATTAGTTTTTTACATACATTTTTTATATGTACATCCCACCGAAAGTGATTGTCAACTGTAATGCCAAGATATTTGTATTCTGTGCATGTTTTAAGAAATTTGCATGTTGTGTGACACATGTTCCTGTTCCTAGCCATCATTCTAAAACATTTACACGAATGAATGATGATTTTTGGTTGCATAAAGTATTTCATGTGAGGTGTCGTTATATGCATGGTCTTGGTTTTTTCAGAATTCATTACCAGGAAGTTATCATGTGCCCATTTTGCAACATTATTTGCATCATTCTGCAAATTATATGTTGCAGTATTAATCGACTTATGGCACGAAATAAGAAGTACATCATCCGCAAACATATATACTTTAGAGTGACATAGAACATCTGGTAGGTCGTTTATGTACATTACAAATAGCAAGGGACCTAGAACAGAGCCTTGTGGTACTCCAATATCAAGTACTTTTTCATCACTTAATTCATTATTAATTTTACAATAAATTTTCGGTGTTTCAGATAACTTTTAAATAGTTGTAACGGTGGTCCATGTATACCCAACCTCTGAATTTTTCAATCAAAATCGTATGGCTGATGGTTTCAAACGCTTTCGAAAAGTCGATAAACAGGCATAATACATGTATGTTGTTCGCTAAATTTTGATTAATTGTGTTTGCAAAATTTGTTAGTAACGCTTTTGTTCCGCGGCCCTTTATGAAACCGTATTGTTGGCTATTTATTAAACTATTATCATGAATAAAGTTTCTAAGTTTATCTGCAATATGCCTTTCAAAGATTTTTCAATTACTGGAAGTAAAGATATTGGTCTGTAATTTGAAAAATTTGTATAGCTTCCGCTTTTGTGTACCGGTCTAACCATAGCTATTTTTAATTGATCTGGCACTACCGCATTTTTAATCATAAGATTGATTAATTTTTGAATCAGAAATGTCATAGTTTCTTTTAAAAAAAGTACGTCCCCTCCACGTATAGAATCAACACCAGGAGACTTACATTTCTTTAGTTTCTTTATTTCTTTAATAACAAAAGCTTGACTAACTTTAGGTATATAAAATGAACTTTTTTCATTAGTACGTTTTACTTCGCAATTTATTAAGCTAAGTTCACATTTATGCTTTAAGGAGTTTACATTGTTAAAAAAGGTTTCTGCAAACTCATTTGCTACGGATTTATAATCATGATTTGATAGGTGGTGATTTATAACTTGATCTATATTCATCTTTTTTTTTGACGTTATTAATTGATTTACTGTGTTCCATATTTCTTTTGTATTCTTGTTTAAGTAACTAAATTGATTGATGTAATACATTTTCTTTCTCTTTACAATTGTTGAATTTAACCAGTTTCTGAACTGTCTATACTCTCTTAAATCCTTATCCGTTTTGAAATTTTTCCATTTTCTAAACATATCATCCCGTTTTCTTATTAAAGTTAATAATTCTTTTGTCATCCAAGGTTTTCTAAATTTTATGGTTTCGTGGTATGCCTTTTTTTCTATATCAATAGTTTCCGCTTTTTTGTATACATTTTTGTATACTTTTACAATGTTATCATATAATTTGTTTGCATCATTTATTTTATTTAGTTTATCAAAATCAATATTACTGAGGTATTGTTTTAGAAGCTTTTCATTTATTTTATATTGGTGCTTTTCCTGATATGTTGCATCCTTTGCATTATTTTCTATTATTAATTGAATCGAAATCATGTAGTGGTCAGATATTTTGGTTTGCAGCACTGCTGAAACAATTTTATGATATACACCACGCACGTACAAATGATCTATACATGAGGACACTAGCCTGCCATTAAATATTTCCTGCCGAGTATAATCCATAATACATCTAAAAAAGCCTTTACTGTTTAATACTATTTCATAATCGGTTATAGTTTTATTGGTCTTTTCGCGTTCTATATCAATGTTTGTATCTCCTCCGATAATAATGTTTAATTCTTGACATTGTTGTATTTGATTATGTAATTCCTCAGTAAATTCGGTAACATTTTGATTTGGTGGTCTATATACAGTTATAATTTCTATATTTTTTCCGTGAAAGCAAATTGTTCCTTGAATGTTTTCATATGTGTGTGTTTGATATGACTTTTCTGTAAAGTCTAGATTATTCCGTATGTACAATATAATACCAACCCCTTTTCTATTTAATCTAAGTTTAGAATACATTTTAAAGCCGTTTAACTGGAAATTTCCTAATTCATATTGCTTTATCTTAACTTCAGATAAAACTAAGATATCAATTTTAATTTTAGATATATATATAAGAAGCTCGTCAAAGTGACTCTTTATACCATTTATATTTAAGCATATTAGGCTCAAGGACTGGTAATTTTTATTTACTTCTATCACTTTATAATCGGCGATATCCCCAACTGTATAAAATTCAAAGTTGTTAAAGTGTTGGTTTTTGTATGCCATTTTTAAAAAAAAAAATTTTTTCTGTATTCCAATATTTCAAAATCAAACTTATTCTAAATAACCACAAAATATATATACTGTTTATTTATTTTTTAACGCATTCGTAGCAGGTCTTTTTCGTTTTCAATACGTACAACGTTTGACTCACCGCCTGATTTTCTACTGAATATCTTACCTCCTTTTACCCAAACGAATTTCCACTCCAGTTCTCTCGCTTTCTGCTTAGTACGCCATAGAAGAGCTTTGTTAAATGAAGTTAGATTTTCATACAAGTACAATTGACGGTCACTTTTGTTCTGTAGAATATCATCATTTTTTACGATTGATTTCTTCTTACTCATTATTCTATCTCTGACAACTTGTGAGCGGCATCTTACAATAACAGCTGGGATTGCATCGGGTCTTTTTTTAGGAAGTCGATGTACCACTTCTATATCGTTGGGCTCCAAGTTAACTTGTAAATTGACTACTAATTTGTCTATCGTTTCTCGTAAAAATTCTGCCTGTTTTTCATTCGTAGTTATTTCCAACCCGTGAATTTCAAAATTCACGTTACGGCCGCGTTGCTCAATTACATTAATCTTAGTTTCTAGTTCCATAATTTTTGTCTCCTTAACTTTATTATCTTCGATTAACGAACGAACATCTTTCGCAAGTGCTTTATTTGTATTCCGGAGCTCAATGACCTCTTGTTTAATGTCATCGTAAAATAGCGATAATGCTTTTAAATCGTTTTTGATTCCATCCACGTTCTGTTCGTTTTTATCAAGTTTCCTTGAAATTACGCTAAGCATTTGTTTGATATCCTCGTCCTCTACTCCAACAGATGTTTCCGATTTTTGTGTGTTATCTTCTTTCCTGCATTCAATACATTTCCATGCATCCTTTTTTACCGAAGACATACGCATGTAAGTCCTTTCCGATAAACCCGAACACGCGTAATGTAGTCCTTTATTACAAAACTTGCATTCTACATAGTTTCCATCTTTTGGTAAATCACAATCACAGATATCGCACTTCATTATTGATATTTTATCATCAATTTTAATGCAGTTTATTATTTAAAGAGAGATATCATACCACTACAATCACTAACACTTGTACAATAATTTCGTTTTATTGCAATCGTAATTAATACGGAGCGTCGCATAAACTACGTCCGAACAGCTCGAGAGTTGAGCCAATAATAATAATAATAATAATAATAATTCAATTAAATTCAATTCAATTCATTTATTTGCACAGTGAATTACATACACCATAAGCTAACCTGTATAGGCTGCTTGACATGGTGACAACAGTTTAATAATTCCTAAGAATAAATATTTCAAAAAATAAATAGTTTTTCATATCATTAAACATATTTTTGGCTCAACCCCCTACTGTTTTAAATCATATTGTTTTCTCTGCAACACATTTCTTTTAACTATAAATAGATATTCGAAAAGATAAGTAACTCATTAAAACTTAAACATATTACTCTGACCAGGATGTTTATGGTTTTGAACCTATCCTTACAAAGTGCTTAAACCTTCACTAATAACTATTTATACAGTTTAACTAATTCTAATTCTAATGCTAACATCTACACATACATACATATTTTTATGTTATACCTCTAGCTATATTTATACGTATACATATACACACATATATACATATGTACATATATACACATATACACACACTGATATTCACACTTTCTCATGCATATAATATTTACGTATTATGTATTGCTATTATATGAATAACTAATTTAATTAATTTAATTAATTTAATTTAATTAAATATGCTAATAAGCTTCATCCTTTTTCACTGGGACACTTAAATATTACTATTTAAGTGCTGTTTTATGCACTTTTTAAGTGATTTTATATTTAGGCATAACTTACAGTCTTGCGGTAATTCATTCATCAACTTTGGTATTAAATATTCTAAACATTTCTCTCCGTAAGAGTTTTTTACTTGAGGTGTGATATATTTTTTGTTTCTCAATTTATATTCCGTTTCCTGTATTTGCAAATGTTTATCATCAATAAAAGTATTTAGTAGAATGTTATACTGTAAAATACCCTTTGCCGTTAATAGGTTATTATTATTTAAAATGTTTTGAAATGAGTCATTATTGTTGGTGTTAACCACCAATTTTAATAATCTTTTTTGAATTGAATGTATTTTATTCATATATACATCGCTAGCACGTCCCCACCCTTCTAATCTATATCTAATTATCGATTCAGCAAGCGTTATATAAATAGTTTTTCGTACATTGAATGGGACCATGTTAGCTATATAATAGAGCTTGATCAATACAGTCATTAGTCTATTGCATACGTATTTGATGTGTATATCCCAACGCAAGTGATTATCTACTATGACACCAAGATATTTATACTGTGTACAAGTTGATATTATTTTACAGTCGTTTTGACACAAACGCATTTCACCTTTTTGTAATTGTAAACACTTGCATGAGTGTAGTTTAAGGAATGGCGCTGTTACTTTTTCCATATGTGGCGTTGTAATATGCAAAAGTTTTGTTTTTTCAGCGTTTATAATTAAATGGTTATCGTGAGACCAGGCTGCAATCGCATCGATGTCCTTTTGTAATGCATCTTCTGCTTTTTTAAATGACTTGTGGCACGAAATCAATACAATATCATCAGCAAACATTAGCGTTATACTGTTTTTAATTATTTGCGGCAAATCGTTTATGTATATGATAAACAGTATGGGTCCAAGTATAGATCCCTGTGGAACCCCAACGTTAAGATGTATATCCCTACTTAAGGTATTATTAATTTTGACAACAAACTTACGATTTTGCAAGTAATTTCCGAATAGTTGTATTGATGGTCCACAAACACCTATATTTTTTAATTTTGAAATAAGAACTTTATGATTAATTGTTTCAAACGCCTTTTGAAAATCAACAAACAGACATAGAACATGGATATTATTATTTAAGTTATTGTATACTATATTTGTAAAGTCTGCTATAGCCTACTTGTGCCTCTCCCTTTATAAAACCATATTGTTCTGTAGTTATTATGTTATTTTCGTTGAGAAATTTATACATCATTGCTGCAACGTGTCTTTCGAAAATTTTTCTATTATGGGTAATATTGAGATCGGTCTATAATTTGAAACACTAGCATAGCTACCGGCTTTATAAATGGGTCTAACAACAGCTATTTTTAATTTTTCCGGAATCTTGTGAGTTTTATTATTAGATTTATTAAATTGCGTATGACTAGAACTATCTCTGTTTTCAAAAAAATAATATCTTTTGACCTAACATTATCAATTCCTGGCGATTTTTTAATGTTTAGCTTTTGAATTTCCTTATTTACAAAGTCTAATTCTACTAATGGCAGGTGAAAACTACTTATATTTTCTTTTGTGTTTGATGTTGTGATAATTCAACCAGACAATTGTGCGTAATGGATTTGATGTTGTTTAAAATGTTAAAGCAAATTCATTAGCAATTGACTTATCATCTAATTGTGGGAAATGCTGTTTTATTATTTGATCAACGTTTGCTTTTTCTTTTGGATGAATGAGTTGATTTATTAACGACCACATATCTTTTGTATTTAATCGAACCTCGTTAAACCTTTTAGCATAATATTCTTTTTTTTCTTTTCTAATTTTCGTGTTTAACCAATTTCTAAATCTTTTATACTCTTCTTGATGTTTTGTAAGTGAGAATTTCTCCATCTCTTAAATAAATCATCTCTTTTTAATTAACAAAAGAGATGTTTTGTCATCCACGATTTTTAAATTCGTGTTTTGATATATTATGTGATATATTGCTTGCTTTATACATTCAGAATTTTTATACGATTTCTCAAATTTTGTTACAATGTCAGTATATAGTTTGTGAGGGTCATTGTATTTTTGTTTAATTCAAAATCAATATTACTTAAATACCGTCTTAGAATTTTTCATCTAACACTAAGCTTTCCACTTCTGTTGTGTTTAACTTTATTGGTTGAATAAATAGATTTAGTGTGATCATATAATGGTCTGATATTTTTGTTTGAATTACTGTTGAGACTATTTTATCATAAATACCGCGTATAAAAAGGTGGTCTAGACATGACGATACTAATCTGCCGTTGTAGGTTTCCTGTCGCGTATAGTCCTGAATACATTTATAAAAACCGTTACTTGTTAGTAGTATTTCATATTGTTCTTCAGCATTTGTTGTATGTTCTTTTTTTAAATCAATATTAACGTCTCCCCCAAAAATTAAATTACTACACTGTTTACTTTGGTCCAGTTGGCTATTTAATTCTTCGACAAACCCCTTAATACTAGTTCTTGGAGGTCTGTATACCATGATTAATTTTATACTTTTTTCTCGATAAAATTTACAATTCCTTCTATATTCTCATATGTAATAGAATTAAAAATACTTTCGGTAAAAACAATATTACTACGGATATATAAAAATAAGCCACCGCCTTTTTGATGCGTTCGCAGTTTTGAATATAATTTGTATCCATTGATTTTAAAGTTTGAGACTAAATCTTTGTTAATAGCAACCTCCATTAAAGCTAGGATATCAAATTGTACATTAGCAATATAAACCAATAACTCATCAGAATGACTTTTTATGCCGTTTACATTAAAACATATAACACACAAGGAATGTATACCATTATCAGCTATTATGTTTGCATATTCTGTAATACTACTAATTGTACTAAACCTAATAGTATTGTTAATTTCATTGTACTCTGCCATATTGACAATTTTTTTTTCTAAATTGAAAACTACCTTAATGACGCTATTGTATCTTTACTAGATCCTTCTCACTCTCAATACGTACTACGCTTGTTGACTCATTACTTTTTTTTGCCAATATCTTACCGTTCTTAATCCAGATAAAACGCCACTCCACATCCCTTGCCTTTTGCTTAGCTCGCCATAACAGGAATTTGTTGTACGCCGTTAAATTTTCAGTTAACTACCTTTTTTTTTATTTGTTATTATGGAATCACGAATCAACTGAGAACGGCATCTCACAATTACGGCCGGAATTGCATCGGGTCGTTTTTTTGTCAAACGGTGTACTACCTCAATATCACTTTCCTTTAAATTTACATCTAGGTGTTTGATTAATTTCTCAACATTACCTTGTAGGAAGCCACCCCGTTGTTCTTCAGGCACTACTTCCATTAGGTGTATTTCAAAATTCACGCTACGCCTTCTCTGTTCTAGTTGATTTATTTTAATTTCAAGAAGCGAAATTTTTGCATCCTTTTTAATGTTCTCATCCAATAACATACGTACGCTTTTAACTAAATCATTGTTTGTATTCTTTAGTTCAATTACCTCGCGCTTCAAATCATCATAAAACGCTGATAGTCCCTTTAGGTCATTGCACACACAATCCACAACCTGCTTGTACTCATCTAACTTGTTTGATATCACGTTTAACATTTGCTTAACATTGCTTTCTTCAAGGTTCTCTAGCGATACCGACTTTTGCGATGGTTCTTCTTTTCTACATTCCAAGCATTTCCAAGCATCTTTTTTTGCGGCCGACATTCTAATGTATGTATTTTCTGCCACCCCAGCGCACGCATAATGTAAACCGCTGTTGCAAAACTTACACGGTATAAAATTTCCGTCTTTTGGAAGTTTGGATGCACACTTTTCACAATTCATTGTTCTTATCTTTTCTATTTTAAATACTTTTGCAGATATTAGATAACGGGAGTTAGAATCATAAAATATAACTTTTTAAAACCACAGAACTATTTAACAACGCGTTTTTCCGTACCAAATGTAATTTAATCGCGGAGCAACTATAACAACGTGTGTATTGCTCGACGGTTGAGCCAAAAATAATAATAATAATAATAATAATAATAATAATAATAATAACAAGTGCTAAAGTTACTAATAATATTAGTTCGAAGAAATCAGACATAAATGATAACTGTTTCATAGGCTCGCATTTGACTACTTGTTCAAATGCTGCTAATGAAACTCGCCAAGCACAACATACAAACAATGCGCCACAATCTAAACTAACGACCAAAATAACTAGAGGATCCAATACAAACACAATTGCTCTTAATTTTAATAGCTCGCTCTCTACAGATACAGAAACAGCTGCTGTTAAATATAAGCATACACGTATTAAGTGGTCTAAAATCTTAAATAGTGACATAATGAAATCATACTATTACGTTAACCAATGTGAAGATTTACCTCTTCCAGGATGGAGAAAAAAGATATATAGCGAATTCACCAAAAGACATCCTGAATTGAAATTAAGCGAACAAAATGTTGCAGACAGAAAAAACGTTATTCTAAGAAAAGGATATCTAACACCTTCCGAATTATCATGCATTCGTCGTGAAATTGGAAATATTCTTTCACTAAACCAAATGTATGATGATGCCGAAATCGCCCTTTCAATTTCAGAAAATGCAAGATATACTACAAATATTCAACAAAATTTTAGAGAAGAATTTATAAAAAATTTAGAACTATATGAAAACATAAATTTTTCTGAACGACATAGTTTACCTGTCCTAATTTACAAACCAGAGACTTCAAATATAATCGAACAAGTAGATACAATTTTAAAAAATCAGCTAAAAGATGATACAGATTTACTACGGATTTCATTTACCATATACGCAGCAGCAGTTACAGTAATACAACAACCAACAACACTTAACAATTAAGCCTAAAAGAAATTTAGATAGTCCAAAAAATAACTATCCTGCCTGGAAATTTCGTATTACAAAAGAAATTGATTACATAAGAGGTAAAGCTGACGTTATATCCCAATACTTACAAGGAATTAGAACTCGCAAAGTGAACAACAAAATTAAAAATATACTTATATCAATCAAAGTTGATGATAAATCTCCACACATAATGCAAAAACTAATTGAATATAAAGATGAACTACGTCAGAAAGCAAAAGCAAAAGGTAGCCGACTTCGACGATATAACAAAATCACCAAAAGAAAAATTCAAAATCAACAATTCATTAAAAACCAAACAAATTTTTTCGAAATGTATTTGAAGAAAAAAGAGCACAAATTTTGAAATGGATTCTCAACGTGTTGCACATCACTGCAATTTAAATTGGAGTGTATCTTCAGAAGCTGACTTAAATGCATCCTGGTTAGAACATTTAAAAGATGCAAATAATTTAAATGAAATGGCGTTACCAATCTTTAATGAAAATGATGTTACAAATATTTTAAAAATCAGAGAAATTGGAAAACACCTGGACCTGACCAAATTCAAAATTTCTGGTTAAAAAAATTTAGATCAACTCATGAAGTATTTGCCACTGCTTTTAATCAATTGCTGCAAGGATCCCAAGGTATACCCCAACAATTAACTACAGGGCACACATATTTTATATTCAAAAAAGGCGATCCCACAGATCCAAACAACTATAGACCTATTACTTGTTTAAATACAATTTATAAATTACTAACATCTTTAGTTTCTCGAGCTATTTACGTACATTGTGAAACCAACAACATTATAGCAATTGAACAAAAGGTTGTACAAAAAATCACTAGGATGTAAACACCAACTAATTATTGACAGTATTATCATGAAACAGGCTCAAATAAAAATCGTAATCTAAACACTTGTTATATAGACTAATCAAAGGCTTTCGAGTCTGTTCCTCATAACTGGTTAATATTCGTCTTAGAACATTATAAAATAAATGTGCAAGTAATAAATCTACTCAAAAGTTGCATGATAAATTGGAACGTAATACTGAAACTCAAATATCCAATTCCTACTACAATCACTATAAAAAGGAATCTTTCAAGGCGATTCCTTAAGTCCACTTTGGTTTTGCCTTGCACTAAACCCTTTATCGACATTACTGAAACAAACAAATTTTGGTTATAAACTAGATATAAAAACAAAATTTTAATAAACCATTTATTATTCATGGACGATTTAAAATTGTATGCCGGAACTAAAACCAACTACAATCATTAATACACACTACCAAAATTTTAGTGATTCAATAAATATGAATTTCAGATTAGATAAATGTGCAACTTCGCAATTAATAAAAGGAAAAATTACATACACCGGAGAAAAATTATTTGACATTAAAGAAATAGCACCCGAAGAAACATATACCTATTTAGGTTTTCAACAACAACGTGGAATAAATCATACAAAAATAAAACAAGAGTTAAAATTAAAATATAAAGGACATTTAATTAAATTACTTAATACGCAATTAAACGCCAAAAACTTAATTAATGCCATTAACTCATATGCTGTTGCGTCAATTTGTTATTCATTTGGAATAATTAAATGGAGTAACACCGATTTGGAAGAAATAGATCGTCTAACTAGAACAACATTAACCAAATTTAGATGTCTACATCCAAACTCCTCTATCGAACGACTATATTTACCCCGAAAAGAAGGAGGTAGAGGACTTTTGAATATTACTAAACTATGCAATAGACAGATACAAAACATGCGCAAATATTTCATGGAAGTTGAAGATTCAATTTTAAAAAATAGTTAATTTAGATAATGGTTATACACCTTTAAATTTAAATAAAACCGACTACAATTATGATACCATAACAATTCAAGATTGCGTCGACAGCTGGAAACAGAAAACATTGCATGGTAGATATGCATGTCAACTACTTGCAGAAGATACAGATAAATTATTATCAATATCTTTCCTTACAAAGGTCACCTGCATCTCGAAACCGAAGGCTTCTTTTGGCCATTCAGGACAAAATTATGAGAACCCGCAATTACGAACGTTACATCTTAAAAATAATGTCGTGGATAAATGCCGTTTGTGTCAAAATCAAGGTGAAACAATAGAACATATCACCTCCGGCTGCACAAAACTTGGTAATACAGTTTATCTTGAAAGACATAATGACGTATGCAGGATTATTCATCAATATTTGGCAATAAAACATAAATTACCAGTAAAGCAAACGCCCTACTATAGATATATTACAGAATCAGTACTAGAAAATCAAAATGTTGTTTTGTATTGGGATAGATTGGTATATACGGACAAAGCTGTAATGCACAATAAACCGGATATACTACTTATAGAAAAAATTAAAAAAATAGCATACCTTATAGACATTTCCATTCCAATTTCAAATAACCTTCTTCAAACCGAAACCAACAAAATTAATAAATATAATGCACTTGCTTTCGAAATAAAAAACAACTGGAAATTGACTATTGTAAACATCATACCTATCATTGTATCTGTGGATGGTCTAGTTAGCAAAAATTTCAGAAAATATTTAGAATGTATTGGGATTCCTTTGGGACTTGCAACGTTAATTATTAAAGCTGTGATACTCCATACCTGCAGGATTGTACGCAATACCTTAGCTATAAGATAAATTGAAATGTTTCCTTATAGTATAATAACCGATACTATACCATATGTATATACTATTGTATAATTTATGGAGATAATGAATAAATAATAATAATAATAATAATAATAATAATAATAATAATAATAATAATAATCAAATCAAATCAAATCAAATCAAATCAAATTTATTTATTTCTTATTTTTTACAAATAGTACACCTTAAGCTAACTCAACGTTGCTTGACAAGGTGTATCAATATTTTATAAATTTTGTAGAGTTGTCTAACTGATTAATTGTCCAGTAAATCGAAATAGTACAACCTACTATACACATTGATTTAATTTCTATATTATTTTGTTTTGGCTCAACCCTCTATTTATATAGTTTATAATTGATCCCTGCTTTGTATTAATTTTTATAAGATAAGTAGTGAATGTATTAACTATCTTATTTATGAATTTTTATGTTTTGTCGATTGTTTCTAGTATTTAACTTAACTAATATGTAAAAATTAAAAGCTAATGTTAATGTTAAGGTTAGTTAAGTAAGGTTAGTTAAAATTAAGATTATTTTAGCTTAGTTAAAGTCATTTTACATTTCTATATTCTACGGTTTTTGTAAGTAACTTAAGATAATGTACAACTAAATTAAAACTAAATTAAACATGAATATTAATTTTAAAATAATAATATAAATGAAAAACATTCATACAGATGCAGAGGAATTGGCAATTCTAATATGTTTTTAATTTTATAGCTCCAGTAACTGCATGATTATTACTAAAAAGTAATAAAATATTAAAGTTTAGCCCTAGAGGCTTATATTAATTACTACTATACATTATATTTAACTAAGTATTTTTCAGATCATTCTTTAACTTAGCCATATTTACAAATATTTTACAATCGTCTGGCAGTTCGTTCATTAATTTAGGAACAATGTATGAAAGTGTAATAATAATAATAATAATAATAATAATAATAATAATAATAATAATAATAATAATAATAATAATAATAATAATAATAATAATAATAATACAATACAATAAATACAATACAATAACTTTATTTACATTTTTTTTCTATACATTTATATATACATCATAAGCTAACCGAAAACGGTTGCTTGACATGATGAATTACTATTGCTATTTCCCTAATTTTTCACTTAGCTTAAATTTATTGAAATGCTTAAAAAAAGTCTAAACCTATAAAGTAATTAAAATCTTTTCCATAAATAATTTATAAATAAAATATGTTATTAGTTATTTTAATTGATTCAAATAACTTAAAACCAATCTATACTTATAAAATAGTTTTTATAATTTAAAATAAATTATATTTTCACTTAGCTTTAATTCATTCGAACAACTTAACAAAAGTCTAAACTTTTAAAATAATCAAAAAAAAATTTTCCCCCCCTAAATTATTTAAAAAATGAAATATATTATCAGTTATCTTTGATTCATTCGAATAACTTAAAACCAATCTGAACTCATAAAATAGTTTTATAATTTAAAAATAAATTATATTTTTACTTAGCTTTAATTTATTGGAGCAACTTAAAATAGTCAAAACTTATAAATTAAGAAAAAAAATTCTCCCTAAATTATTTAAAAATAAAATATATTTTCGGTTATCTTTGATTCATTCGAATAACTTAAAATCAATCTAAAATTATAAAATAATTTTTATAATTTAAAATTAAATTATATATTCACTTAGGTTTAATTCATTTGAACAACTTAAAACCAATCCAAACTTATAAAATAATAAAAAAATTTAAAAAAAAAAAACTAAATTAAAAAATTTTAAAAAAGAAAAAGCTCAAAAAGAAAAACTCAAGAAAACCAAAAAACATTTTTTACTCTTACTCAATTCTATGAAACCTTCACTAATTAAGGAAATTGCGATTAAACTATTTAATGTAATATTTTTCTGGACAATTTCTTAGGCTCAACTCTCTTTATATTTATTACTATTTTATATCCCCTGCATCACTAAATTTAATATTATAACATGTATAATTCTGTGAAAGTATAATACCTAAAATGTACAATGTAAAATATATCTATAAATGTACACCAACTTAAAACCAAATTTACTGTAGAATCATTGCTACCTACTATTTTGTTAGTATGTTGTTTGTGCTTTTCGGATCCTGTAATTATAAACAATTGTTATTAAGGTATGTTTTTACATTAATTTTAAAACTCTTCATGTTTATAAATGTTTTACAGTTATCAGGTAGGTTGTTGACTAATTTTGGGACAAGATATGCAAGACATTTTTCTCCGTATGAATTATGTGTAAGTGGTACTATATATTTAGTGTCTCTAAGTTGATGCTCATTTTCTAGTACTCTAAGGTAAGTATCGCTAAATGTATTCTCAAGGATGATTTTATAATAGAACATTCCTTTTGCAGATAACACATTATTTTTAATTAGAATATCCTTGAATGTATTATTGCTGCAATCAGGATCCATTAACTTAAGTATTTGTTTTTGTAGCTTGTGTATTTTTTTAATATATGTATCACTGGCATATCCCCAGCTTTCAATACCATATCTAATAACGGATTCAACTAAACCTATGTAAATTGTTTTTCTAACATTATAAGGAACTGTATCTGCAATGTAGTAGAGTTTCACCAACAAAGTCTTTAATCTATTACAAACAGCTTTAATTTGCATATCCCAACGGAAGTAGCTATCTACTATTATTCCCAAATATTTATAAGATATACAACATGTTATATTTTACAATCGCTCTGACATAATAATTTTCCTAAATTTTGTAACTGGAAACATTTACAAGAATGAACTCTAATTTTAGGTTGGTGTGCCCTTTTCATGTGTGGCGTAGTGATATATAAGCTCTTTGTTTTTAACATTCATAGTTAATAAGTTGTCGTGTGACCACTTTGATAGTTCATTTACATCTTTTGCAGTAACTTTTCAGCAGTTGTAAATGAGTTATGACACGAAATTAAGAGTATGTCACCCGCAAACATTAGGATTTTACAATGCTGGATTACCCTGGGAAGATCATTTATATACAGCAAAAATAATAGTGGACCAAGAATAGATCCTGTGGCACGCCAATGCCTAATTCCTTTTGTAAACTTGTTTTGTTATTTATTTTAACAACAAACTTTCGATGTTCCAGATAGTTTTGGAAAAGTTTAATTGATGGTCCTGAAAAACCTAGCTTTTTCATTTTTTCAATAAGAATTTTGTGGCTGATGGTTTCAAATGCCTTCGAGCAATCAACAAAAAAGCAAATGACATGTATATTATTTGCCAAATTACTGTAAATTATATTTGAAAATACCGATAAAACCTTGTTGGTACCGCGGCCCTTTAAAAAACCATATTGCTCACACGTAATAATGTTATTATCATTAATAAAATTATTTAACTGGTTTGAAATATGTTTTCAAATATTTTTCAATTACAGGTAGAATTGAAATTGGTCGGTAGTTTGACAAGTCGGAATAACTACCGTTTTTGTGTATAGGCTTTACGATTGACACTTTAAAAGTATCTGGTACCCTATTTGTTTTATAATTGCATTTATTAATTTTTGTATTAGAATACTCATATCCTCTTTCAAAAATTTTATGTCTTTTGACCTAATATTATCAAAACCAGGTGATTTTTGGTATTTAATTTTGTATTTCGTTGAAAATAAAAGTATGACTTACTAAATGAAGATGAAAGGTACTTATTACCTGAATATTTTCTTTCTTGGTTTGCATTAAAGTTACCGGGCACATATGAATAATTCCGTTCACATTATTTAGAAATGTTGAAGCGAACTGATTAGTAATTAAATCATCATCCATCTTAGGTAGGTGAAATTTTATTAATTGATCTGTACCTTGTTTTTCCTTTTTTTGTATTAATTCGTTTATTAACGTCCACATTTCTGTTGTTTTGTTTTTCACTACATTAAATTTTTCGGTGTAATATTCCTTTTTTTCTTTTTTAATTCGTAGGTTTAACCAATTTCTATATTTTGTGTATTTGATTCTATCTTTTTCTAGTCCTGAATTACGCCAAATTCCAAACAACTTATCTCTTTCTTTAATGCAAATAAATAAATAATTATTCATCCACGGCTTTCTATATAGAGATTTCTGATGATGCGACTCGTTTTTATATTTTCTAATTACTTGAGAATTATTATATGCCGTATTAAATGTTTGTGTGATATTATTGTACAACTTGTTTGGATCATTTATTATACTAAGCTTCCGCAAATCTATATTGCTTAGATGGAATTTTAATAATTTTTCTTTTAAAATTGTTTGCTGATTTATACTTGCCTTGGCAGTGCTACTGGTAACTGTTAATTGTATACCAATCAAATAGTGATCGGATATTTTGGTTTGAATTACTGCTGCACTAATTTCATTGTACACTCCACGGCAATAAAAATGATCCAAACATGATGACACTAACTTTCCCTTATATAACTCTTGTCGCGTAAAATCATAAATACATCTGTAAAATCCGTTGCGGTTTAATAAAATTTCGTAATCATTTTCAACTTTTGTCATATTTTTACTTTCAATGTCAATATTTATATCGCCTCCAAAAACGATATATTTATAATTTTGCTGTTGTCTAGTTGGTCATTTAATTCCTGGACAAATTCCTTGACTTTTTTATTAGGCGGTCTATATGTCATAATTAGTTTTATACAATATCCTTTAAAGAGTAACAAACCCTCAATATTTTCATACGATTTAGAATTAAAAGAAGTTTCAGAAAATGCTAAATCCTTATGGATATACATAATTAGTCCTCCTCCTCTACGTTCCTTACGTAGATTATAAAACATCTTATAACCATTAATCTTAAAATTAGAGACAAGCTCCTCACTTATAGAAACTTCTACTAAAACAAGCACATCAAATCTAACGTTTGAAATATAAATAAGAAATTCCTCGAAATGACTTCTGACACCGTTAATATTTAGACATAATACACACAAAGAATCTAAGTTACATAATAGTCTACCATTTTTATATTCCGTAATATTAGTGAATGTAGAAAATTTAACATCACTTAATATATCATCTTGTTGCATCATGTAAACAGTTGAAACATTTTTATACGAAAACCAATTAATTTAACTTATTTAATAAATATTTACTCACTAGTTTGCTGAACTTAAAAAATTAATTTAAACAAAATATTTAGCTTTATAAATGGCAATAAAAACTGAAAAGTGATTTTTTTAACCAAAATTATGTTACCTAATTTTGATTATATCCTGAACACTGTCAATTCGAACAATACTCGATGCTTCACTAGATTTCTTTGCTAAAATCTTACCGTTCTTGACCCACACGAATTTCCAATCTAGCTCTCTAGCTTTTTGCTTAACACTCCATAACAAAGATTTATTGTACGCGGTTAAATTTTCAAAAAGCAGCAGTTTACGTTCACTTTTGTTCTGGAATATTGAATTGTTGGTCACAGTGACCCTTTTACGACTTAAAATTTTATCCCTAATAGATTGCGATGAACATCTTACAATTACTGAGGGTATTACATCTGGACGTCTTTTAGGTAGACGATGTATTACCTCCAAATCATCTGGATCCACATCCACGTCTAAGCATGTAATAATGTAATAATGTAATAATAATAATAATAATAATAATAAAAATAATAAAAACAAGAATGATAAAATATTAAGTAGACAAGTTAAAGTGTATAAAGTAAGAAAAGTTACTTCTGAACTAGCAGACTCACCAGCCCATTTAAGCCAAAAGGTATCTTGTGGCTGGCAAAGTAACTTTTATAGTTACTTCACTTAAACTTACATTTCGAACCACCATTTTAACTTATTTAAATACAATTCATAGAACGTAAAGAGTAATTAATTCTTAAGTTTCAAACTCACTAACGACACGCCTTTGTTGTGTATCTCAAGCTAGGAAGCAACTTTGAATTCAATGTGCTTTTTTGTGTTCCTTGAAAACGTTTCTGGAATCTCACCGCAAGCTGAAAATGTAATACGTTTGTCATTAAGACAGACTTTGCGTTTTATATAGTAGTATTTTGCTTTAATGTGACGGAAGTCTTAACGGATTTGCTTTTTGTGCGCTAGCTACAGTGCGGTAACAGTTTGGTATTAATCGTCTTGATTTTTCAGTTGCAGATATGCGTAAAACGCTACACTGAAAGATGGCGTGTGTAGTGCCGTTTGCGAATATTGGTTTTTAAGAAACCATCTTCAGCCATTGAGGATACTAGAACAATTACATAAAACATATTAGTGTGTTGCTTATTTATAAACTTTAGCATGCATTGTTTCTGAACATGCTCCTTTTAAAATATCAATCGCCGGCAAGGTTCGAATATACGAGGCACATTCGGAAAGTAAATAATATTTTGATGTGAGCCGCGCAGTCTTTCCACAACCTTTGCCGCCGAGTCGAGCACCTCTCACTCCACGTGGGTTAGTCTAGCGGCAACTACGAGCTGATACAGTCGTGTACTGATTGTTTGTACGTTTTAAAAATGTGTAACAGAATCAACGATCCCGCCAAATGAGAGATTCGTAGTGTAACACGGTTTTTGAAAACGTGCGACCTATCTAAATTTATAGACAAATAACGGATGTTTTATGGTAATGTGTTAAACGAAGCTTTAGTACGAAATTGGTGCATTATGTTTAAAGGCAAACGTACAAATGCGCACGACGAAGGGCGCTCGCGCAGACCTTCAACTTTGACTGACGATTTCAAATTAAGGGTTGACAGAAAAATCAATAGGACAGCGTTTTACGATAGTTTGTTCGTTCCTGAAATTTTACAAACCGTCCTTTATGAAATTGTTAGCAGTGATTTAGGACACAAAAAGCGTGTGCAAGTTGGGTTCCACGACGATTTAACAGAAGAACCGAAAAAGAAATGAATTGTAGCTGCATTTACTTTTATCAGTCGGTACGTCAAAGATGACAATGATTCTTTGAATCACATTGTTACTGGTGATGAGACATGAATTTCCTGTGTCACTCCAGAAACAAAAAGTCAGTCGATGGAATGGCATCGTTCCTGTTCTCCAACTCCAATAAAACTAAACAAGTGTTGAGCCGCAGAAAAATTATGGCTACAGTTTTCTGGGATCGAAATGGTGTAAGGTGTTTTACTCTTCGATTACGTGCTTAAAGGCATGGACCGGCTTATTGTCAAACGCTTTACCGACTCTGCCGCGTCATTCAAAGCAAATGCCGTAGATTGTTGTGTAGCAGCGTTGTGCTAATGCATGATAATGCACGACCACATTCTGCTGCATCGACGAAGAAATTGCTGTCACAGTTTTGATGGGAGATGATTGATCATCGGCCGTAAAGTCTGGGCTTTACCTCCAGTGATTTCCATATCTTTCTGAAGGGTGTTTAAGCAGGAACCACTATGAAAGAGGGTGTTAGTGATTGGTTAAACAACTTGGCGGTAACTGAGTATGAAAAATGTACTGCAAAATTGGTGAAATGATGCAATAAGTGTTTAAATTTAAGCGGTGATTATGCAGAAAAATAGTTTAAGTATTACGTATGTTGTAAAACAAGTTTTGTTCAGAAAACTGCAGGTTTTTTGACAGTGTGATAGTTGCTGGGAAAATTTTTTTTAAACACAGTAATAGACAACATATTTACTAATGTGCAAGTACAATGTGGGATAATATATTTATTTATTAGTTATCAATATCAAACTTGGGTAAGATTTAAATATAAATAAAAAATAAAAACAGCTTAATTTGGTTTATTGATTGCTCACTGTAGTATTGGTACTGAACCCTAATAGTGCGAGCTCGACTCGCTCTTGGCTAACTTTTTTTAATTTTTGGTATACTAAATTGCAAATTTTAATATTTTACTTATATTTGTGTTCCATTTTATAGCGTTCAAACACATCTATTAAGGCGGTACATTTATCTAACCTTGTTCGGCAAACTTCCGTACAACGACAATTCAGTTCTCGGAGCGATATGGTTTTATTGCTATCACGCAGATGTGGGGAATTCGAAGCAGTTAGCATCGAATATCATTATTGTTTATTGTTTCCTGAGTTTACAGCTGTACTCCCTAACTTAAATGCGTAAGAAGCTTTTTCTAGCTAGTTTCTTAATCAATTAGAAGTCATTCTTATACATACTATTTTGCACTATATTTTAGAGGTATTGCTTGAACATCTTTCTTTTGTTTTTACTGTGTATACCGCTTGTAGAATTTGGGAGATAAAAGACAACGTTATTAGTTTTTTTATTAGTGCGCTTTCACACTATGCCGTTGCGGCTCGGCTTATCGCACGCAGTTTACCGCTGCGGTACCGCGTGTACAAGTTATATCTTACTTTATATGAGATGCTTTCAGGTTAGTGCGGCAGGGAAAAATTACCGAAGCGGCCTGCAAAAACCGCAGACAGTGCGGCTGGCGGTCAGTAACCGGACGGTTTTAATACCGCACGGAATTTGAACTCCAATTTAAGTAAATGGGTGCTTTTACACTAGTCACCATGCGGCGACGGATTTAGTCGAACGAGGTTGCCAGCTAGGTGTACTTAATGATTAGCAGCTTAAACGATGTCAACGTAGCGATACAATTATGAAGTAATTGACCTGATAGAATTTTATTAATAGATGCATTCAATATTTTCAATGCCTAATTTCTCATTTTTTTTCTTTTACAGTGCATTCATGTTAAAATAATTACACTTCTTCTCTTCATTATGAATAAATTCAGTACTAGCTACACAATCTGTCAATGTCGAAGTACAAGCCTGAACGATATTTTCAGATGTGATAGCAACGTCCGGTTTGCTGGATGGTTTATCGCATATTCGTAAGCAACCATTGGGCGATGAGAGGGTGAGGGATCATTGTCATCAAACGGGAAAGTTTAGATCGGTTGCACACCCCCAGTGCAACATAAAATACAAGGTGCTAAAATTTATCCCAGTTGTATTTCACAATTTCAGCGGACACGACAGTCACTTTATTGTTAAGGAGCTAGGTTGTGACAAAGAGCGAGTCTCGGTGATTTCAAATAACGACAAAAAATTCATATCTTTCACAAAGCATTTGAGACTGTCTGGTGATAAAGTAGATGGCAAAGAAGTCAACGATGGTGATGAATCTGTCAATTCTACAGTGCAGTTGCGATTCATCAATTCCCTGCGTTTCATGGCGTCTAGCTTGGATAGATTGGTGAACAATTTGGATTCTCAACAATTTGTGGAGATGAAAAAATGTTTCCTTGATGACGGACACTTTGGTTTACTGACTAGAAAAGGGGTGTTCTAATATAATTATGTGACCGACGTATGTGTGTTAAATGAAACCAATTTACCGCCAAAGGATGCATTTTACAACGATTTGATCTCCACAGATATCACATACGCGGACTATGGATACGCCCAAATGTTTGAAGAACATTAAGTATTTAGAGTCTTGGCGATTATAGCGATCTACACTTAAAAATAGACGTTTTGCTTCTCGCTGACCTTCTTGAAAACTTTTAGAGACGTTTGCACCAAAACTTACGGTTTGGATCTTTGCCATTATCTGACCGCCTCTAGTCTGAGTTGGGATGCCATGTTAAAATACACTGGTGTAAAGATCGAGCTATTGACTGATATAAACATGCATCATTACATCAAGAAAGGGATTCGCGGTGGTTTAACCCAGTGCAGTGGACGATACGCCAAAGCAAACAACAAGTGCATGAAAAATTATAACCTGACGGAATCTTCCAAGTACCTCGCATACCTAGATGCGAACAATTCATATGGGTGGACTATGAGCCAATATTTAGCTATAAGTGGATTTAGATGGTCGACAGAAGATATAATTAAAAAGCTTCAAGAGGAAGTATTGAACATATTTTCAACCGCTGGTAAAGGATACATCTTGGAAGTGGATCTAAAGTATTTTGACGATTTTCACAAAGATCAAAATGACTTGCCCTTCTGCCCTGAAATAATGATTCCACGCGCTCCTGGATCAAAGACCCCGAAGGTGCTTGCCACACTTTTCAAAAATCCAAGTACATAATCCACTACCGTAACCTACAACAGTGTATATGTTATGGGCTTAAACTAACTGCTATTCACCGCGTGCTGGAATTTGATCAATCAGCCTGGATTAAGACCAACATCGACCTTAACACACGTTTACGTACGTCTGCCAGCAATGCATTTGAAAGGGACTTTTTTATACTTATGAAAAATGCTATTTTTGGTAAGAAGATGGAGAATGTTGATAAGCGGGTAGATATCAAAATTGTTACACGTTGGAAACGCGATTGTGGTGAATTTGTGATAAATGCTTTACGTAGGTAGGCCCGGAAGGTATCAGGGTTGGTTTGTGGGTTCTTCCTTATTAAAAACAGATTATAGAAACGGAGTTTGTTTTATTTACACAATCAAACAACTGACGCCAAGTTATCATAATGAGGTGGTACATAATGTACAATACAATCAAATCTTACCACATTTTCGGTGCACTAAAATTATAGTTATGTTACGATGATCATACTGCTAAAGCTAAATAATAAGGGATAAAGATACTTAGGTATCTATGCGACGCTACATTGTTCACGTGTTTACCGGTCAAGAGATGGCAGATAAGAGAGCGTTGGTCGTTATTTGTGTTCACAGGGATAGCGCCCCACTCTACCTATAACGTTCGCTAAATTATATTTTATTGTCCAGATATAGTAGCGTTTTAACCCTTAACTGATGTGAAGCCATTTTAAGTACGCACACACTGTTCACCGGTCAAATTGACCGGCACGATTAAATCGTGTTTTATCTATATTATGTATACATTAAAGGGTGATACGTTTCACTAATGACATCATTCGACTCTCCCCTTAGAATATTTGTTTCAATAGGCCCCTATCCCTTCCATTCCTAAAATAAATAAATCAAAAAACCGCCCGGCAAAATTGAAGCATTTATTAAAATTAACATAATCATAGTACATTCATAAAATAAATAGTAAGTATATAATATAGAAAAATGATATATCTAACAGAAGAATTAAACACATTTCTTGCAAATATGCCTCAAACATTGTGGGCTCACATGTTTTTTACAAGTTATGCAATTATGCGATGCTTTTTTTTCTTTTTTAGCAGTACACAAATAAAAAGTCTTACGCTTCGGCAAATTTCCTGTTTCAGTCTGTAATCCATCAGCTGCAGATACGAGTATATCAATTTTTAAAATTCGTTTAATAATATATCGAATTTCTGGTGCTGTACGGGGATTGATCAAACGACGTTCCGTTTCTAGTTTTACTAATTGGAGAACCAGTTGTTTTATGAAATCAATTCATTTCAATGTCAAACTATTTTTACATGCACTGTAAAGTATGAATGCAGTGATACTACTTATATCCAATATTCTGAAAAATATGGCCATATGCCATCGTCTTGTTCTTCGTCTTGAACAATAAATCGTGCATTTCTCATCCATCGCATCAACTCCTGCCTTAGTCGAATTGTAGTACCTAATAATTTCTGGTGTATCTGTAGCGGGGTCAGTAACTTCTGAACTTACTAACAAAGCTACTTTACTTTTCTTTGGAACATATAAAACCAAAGCGATACCTGACGTAAAGCCATACAAACTTGAAGCAATTGGTCTGTGTTTGCTAGGCTGAAATTCTGGTAGAATTTCTCTTTTATTCTTTTTTATGGTACCAACATAAGAAAGACCTTTTGTCTCCAATAGTCGAACAAGGCCTATTGATGTAAACCAATTGTCGGCAGTTATATTGTGATTAATAATTTGAATTGGTTCTGAAAGTCGTATTACAGATTGAGTTGGTTTAGGTAGCTCTTGTTCTTCTGGTGAAAGAGTTCGACCGTATGATTCTTTCCCAGAATATACATAACCATTCAAATAGTAATGAGTTTTGCTATCTGTAAGTGCCATTATTTTTATTCCATATTTAAATGGTTTATTTGGCATATACTTTCGGAACTTGCATCTACCAGGAAAACTTACTAACATTTCATCGATCGTTGCACATTCCCCACACTGTAAAGTTCCTGACAATTTTTTACAAAAAATTCAAATATAAAGGATATTGGTGCTGTAGGATCCAGTATTTTGCGTTTCTTTCTGCTTTCAGGATCGTCAAATCTCAAAGTACTAAGCAAAAAAAAGAAGCGACATTTATTCGTAACTGCTCGAAATATATCCTTTTCTGAACCATCAGTTGCAAAAATTGCATTTATCTTCATGATTTGATTTGAATGCAGCAGAAAAATAAAGCAATCCTAGAAAAGCTTTTAGTTCAATCATATCTAATACCTATTGATCTGGACAATTTTGTTTTTTGTATTTTTCTCTTTCTCTTTCAATTCGAGTATTACTCCTACCCAAAACTTCAGATAAAATATTCTTGTCTATAAATAAATTCAACATTTCTTCTAAAGTTGCACTTTCTAGTCTAGATATTATGTTGCGTTTTTGTGTTTTTCTTTTTGGTTTACCTGGTTTAGCAGTTTAAGAATAGTTATTTATTATACTGTTACGTTCATTTCCGGCAGTAAAACCGTATCCGGTATTTGGTTATTTCATTTACATAAATTCCCTTTCTATTCTTAAATTCTCCAACAATACCCTATTTAGTGTACCCGTTTGCTTTTAAAACGAAAATTTATTCGATGAATTAAATAGTCAATACGTTGTTTTAGGTAATTTGTTAAACATTCCGATAACGTATAATTGCTTTCTCTTGTGTTTCCCATTTAAAGACTTGTCGAAATAATAGATCCTACTATTCTTAGATAGCGTGCTTTCCAGTTTGCTAATCGCGCTTTGATAACGCGAGGATTGTAGTTCAAACTCGTTATTTGAACCCATTTTGAATTTGATTCTGCAGCTTGTGCATTGAAATATTTTCTACATTATTCGTTACAGTACTTCAAAAGCAATGCACGTTTTTTTGTTCGACAAGTAGGAAGTATCTTGCGTGTATTGCTTTTAGTTTGAGACCAAACGGGTTGTTTCTTTATGTAGGCCCAACTGTTTATTGACGTAGACCAACTGTCTTTGCCTGTAGACCGCTGCTGCAGTTACGGAGGCAGGGCAAATGGATCCTGACTACCGTGGCGTTGCGGTGCTGAATCACCCCCCAACGGTTTGCAAGCTAAGTATCCAGACACATACAGGTATACAACTTGTTTTCGTTTGTGTATATTAATGACATATGCCGTATCAGCGTTTGGTGTAGTTACGTGATAAGAAACGTGACACTGTAGAACTATTGTTTGTTGTTGCGAATCGATATTACCGCTCTATAGGTGTGATGTACCATTGTTAAAAATGTTTGACAAACACACGCTTATTCTTTTCTACTGATTGGTTTATTTTACAAACGGTATTATATGCAATTTAAAAGAATGTTTGACAAAAGTTCTCACCCGTTAGTTGTTTCCTACTGATTAGTTTATTTTACAAAAAGTATTAGGTGCAATTTTAGAACCTGACAAAAGCTTTCACATGTTTATTTGTTACTGATTAATTTTATTTTGTGTACAATATAAGATGCGCACTTCGTATCTAAAGTATTAAATTGTTTATATCATATAAATGTTTGCTTTGAAATCGTAACACTTAATTTATTGCTTTTGCTTGTTTGTATAGAATCCTTTACTTATTTTGTTGGTAGTTAGTCTGGTATGTACTTTTCTTCCGGCTACGTCTAGGTACGTAGCAATACAAGGGAAAAAAGCACTAGATTTTACCTCGATGGGGGTGTGTTTGTGTCACGACGCGAAGCGGAGAGAGACAAAACACCGGGAGTTAAAATCTTACATTTTTATCCGTGTAAAATACACTTTTTCTGTGACGGGCAAAAAGAAAAATTTAATATTGAAAAAATATTACAATATTTTAAAGTCAAAAAATCACTCGATGTCAAATTTGAAGTTTCAAACAAGTAGGTTGTTATACTTATACGGACAGTTAGACTTGCGTTGCTAAGGAAACCTTTAAAGTAATCAAATATCTGTCAATTTAATTCTGCGAGTGGTTTCAAAAATTGCTTTCTTAAGTTGTCTATATAGGTTGTTTTGAACGCGACGAAGTTATGATACGATGTTATGTTTCACCCGAATATTACAAGCGTGGACCCGGCTTTAAATTAAATATCTTCGTGTTCTTACTTATTTGCACAGACCCGGGAAAAAGTAGTAATTTTTTTCCTGGAGAAAAAAGTAAATTCATAAAAAGTGACATTTTGTTACCTGTCTAGAAACATTATATGTCAAATTTCTTTACCGTCACAGAAAAAAATTAATTTTTTTCAAAATATTGTTTTCCGTTGGCTGCAATTACATTATCATTACTAGTTTCGCTGGCTGCGTCGCTATGCTCATTTTCATTCTCTCTTCCAATGTCTTTGTTATCACTTTCACTGTCTTCTTCAATCAAATCGGAGTCATGCTCACTTTCTATGAGAAATTCGCAGTTAGATTCTATGTCACTTTCTAATTCATCATTATCCGGTAAAGTGTCGTCGTCAATCTCTTCAAACCATTTCATAACCGTCTCTTCGTAGTCTTTGTCGGTAATTTTTACTCGCTTAGATGTACCGGGACGTGATTCCATAATAAAACAACCTAAAATAAAATATAATAATAACTAAATAAAAATGTATAACGTACTTACCGCATCCGGTCAAATTGACCGGTAGGAAACGGAATTGATGAATATCTTGACAAATAACACGACCACACAACTGCGCGTATATCAGTCGACTGACATTAAGAATGTAAAAAAATACATTGACGCATGAATACGGCACTAAAAAATTAACCGTGTTATTTAAATTTATAATAGTGCAATAGTCAAATTGACCGGAGAACAGCAGTTACGGGTTAAATACAAAAACAGGTTGTTTGAAAAATACCGTAACAAACTGTGCGCGAGTAACTTAATTGCGAAACCTAACTTTAATAGTAGTATAGTGATAGGTGAGGATCTGGGGATCATACAAATGGACCGTGTTAGAGTAACTTTCAATAAACCAATTTATGCAGGATTTTAAGTTTTAGATTTGTCAAAGACTTTAATGTATGATTTTCATTATGGAACTATAAAGCATTTGTATAGCTCCAGACTCTCACTTCTTTATACGGAAAAATGACTCCTTATTGTATAGTATACAAACCGAAGACTTATATAGTGACATTAGTGCAAATATCGAACATTTTGACACCAACGACTACCTTTTAAACAATAAATATAACATTCCGCTTGTAAATAAGAAAATACTTTAAAAATTCAAAGACGAATTTTGCGGTGATGTAGGTTTAGAGTTTGTGGGCAGTAAAGCTAAGTCCTACTGCCTTATTAGTAAAAAAGACATGGTGAAAAAAGTTAAAGGTGTCAGCCGTAGTGTAGTGGCGAGTATTGATTAGATAGTTTTAAGGACGTAGTTGTAAATAATTGCGCTGCCCTCATGTATACGATGGTATGCATCTGGAGTAGAAAACACGATTTATATACACAACTTATTAATAAAATTAGTCTTTAGGGTGAAGATGACAAACGTTACATCATCCCTGGAAACACATCAACCTATGCAAGGGGGCATAAAGATATTGGTTTAAGATAGCTTGTATGTATTTTTAAATTTTTGTAAATAGTGGTTTTAAGATTTTGTATTTTAAACTACTTTCCTCGACTTTTTTCATCCTAAATCCTTCCAACCGTCTATCCTGTGAACAAAATGTGCGTGTTGACCTCTTCATAGTGTTCACTGAGAGGATAATATTTTGTTAGATTTGGAATATTGAAAATATTATTTGACTAGCAACACCTACCACATGTAATACTATTTTTTATTATTAAATGTTTCTTATTTAGGTTTATCTGTTTTATTAGGTTTCTGTTTGAAATCTTTAAGGTATCAAAGAAAAGTCTAAGGCATCATATGCTTTGTAAAAGGTTGATCTAAATAATTTTAAGATAAATCTTAATCACCCCATATTTAAAAGTAAGACGAACTACATAAGATAAATTAGAAATGCATTCTGTAATACTAAGAGATGTGAAGGTATTTATTTCGACTAGTTTGGTGAGCGATAGGTTAGAACACTTATCTAGCATGCGACGGTCCGGGTTCGATCCCTGGCACGGACAAACCTTTTTCCACGATTTACAAAAGTAGTTGCGTGAAAATGACGTAATCAAAATTCATTACTTCAAGAAAGCTATAGGAGAAATTTATCTCAAAGATGTGGGTGTAAATGAGGGTGACGAATAAAAACTATAAAATACAGATCACACGATGATCTGTATTCAATAGGGTAGAACCCCACCCCTATCACAAGGTTAGCTATAGAAATCAAAGAGAAAAAAGTGCGCGTACACCCGGGTCCTTACTCTACCCCTTACACTTTTATGCAAAGCGTATATGATCTTTTCAAATTGAGCTAGTAATTAAAAAATGAAAAGTATAAGATCCAGAAGAGAATTCCAACCGGTGATTGCAATTGGAAAGATTTATACATGAAAATCGTGTACACAATCATACATCGACCTAGCTTTCAACGTCCTAACTCAAAGCATTTCAACGGCAATTACTCCATTTCACCTACAGCGACACATGCAAGGAACATAAAGAATTTTCCACCTGAAAAACAGTCGTATGAAATTCTTACTCTATATTTCACATACATCAATCTTAAAGATACAGAAAAGAAAGCAAAAGCAGCAACAAATACACGGTAGATGTTAGTCTACTTACAACTGATACAAGAATTTAAAGGAGAAGAAAGGGTGAAAAGGAAATAGGAAAACAATATCCAGAAGAGTAAAAAAAATAAATATTTAGAAAAAACAACAATGACAGAAGATGCGATAGGAATGATTTATGAGATTTGATAAAAGCTATCGACAGAAAGTCAAGTGGTTATTGACATACATGTTGTGTAGAGTTTTCAAGAACTCAGATATATGGTGTAGCTGTAGAAACTCTTGCATAAAGAACTATAAACATTGTTTATTTGCTAAAGGTCCTCATAATTTCGACGCCCTTTGCTTGCTTTTGTTGTTAGTTGTGCTGCAGAACGCAATTTTCCTTGTATTAATTTTATTTTAGTTTATCGTTTCAGCTGTTGCAGGGTCGTTCTTTCTCTATCGTTAGTTGACGCGTTGACAGGTCCTCGAGCAAGTAAATATAAAACAAAAAAGAGTCACTGATTTAGCAGTTGGGGCTTCAAGCTTTTCAGTATGACTAAACGCAAACGACAGTAGTTGCCAATAACACCGCCGTGTTTCTGACAAAACATTCTTCTACGTAGATACGTTTGTAAAGGAATCATTACAAATGACAAATGTTGAGTATAAATTCTATTGAAGAGAAGCTTTTACGTCCTCGTACGCTTTGTACACTTTTCGCCCAGCAATTTCTAGGTACTTGAAACGAGGAATTTTAATATTCAACTTATAAGATCGTTGTACACTATACTTAATGACATTTAGGAATTGATTAGAGTTTTTAATTTCAGAATGTCGAGATTAAAACAAACTTCTTTAAGAGCATGAAGTAGCTAAGAAGAAAGTCATATATCTCTCTAAACCGTTGATTTATATTTTATTTTCAAAGCTATCAGCAGAGTGAAATATAAAGCTAAACCCTTTTATGTAAACATAAATTTAAACTGTAATATAGAGAGTAATTCTCCTAAATTTTGCAGTATTTCACAATGGATTGTAGCTGAATAGAAAGCAAAGCATGACTGAACTCACCGTTGTTTTGATCCCAATTAAGAAGTATTTAATTGGATGCCCATGTTTTCAAGGGTGACGAAGCAAATTCATTCCTATCTTCCAAATCTTGAAAGAATAAACGTTTCAAACTAAATGGCGTTTCCAGAGCATGATTTAATTGTTTACTAGTTGCTACCTTGTTAATTTCCTTGACGTCATAGATATTGGAGATTAGTGAAGCGATTCAATTTGTATTTTAGCTCTTGAACTATTATTTGGATGTAAATTTAAATACCTCTAACATTCTCTAATTAGTAAGAATGTCTGCTCAGTGCCAACCCATATAAGTAGTTGTTGCTACCACCGGTCCTTAATTATAACTTTTTACATCCAAAAGCAATATACTTTCTGAATTATTCCTTATAGTAGTTGTCTATAAATTTGACAGTAATTGCCACAGTTATTTAGTCAATATATAAATATTTATTTTGGAAATCATATTATTTCGTACTGTAGAAATTTCGTAATGTAAAATATGACCATAACACATAATTTAATATTGGTACCAACAAACGATATCTCTAGGTATCACTTTTACCTAATTGTTAGGGATCAACTTGTTGTACTTACTCCGTACGGGTTCGTTGCAGTAGAGGAATAGACCGATCCTGGCGCAGCGCCGCCGCCGCCGCCGCTAATCGCTTTTTAATTGGTTTTCCCATTACAAACTCATTAGCACTAATCGCTTTTTAATGGGTATTCTTATTAAAAACCCATTAACACTAATCGCTTTTTAATTGGGAAACTCATTAGCACTAATCGCTTTTTAATGGGAAAACTCATTACCACTAATCGCTTTTTAATGGGAAAACTCATTAACGCTAATCGCTTTTTAATGGGAAAACTCATTACCACTAATCGCTTTTTAATGGGAAAACTCATTAACGCTAATCGCTTTTTAATGGGAAAACTCATTAACGATGTTATCATTTTTCCTTACGTCAGATGCACCTTATAGGATCCACCACTCGGAGCGTTTTTTCTTAGGGTATGATACATAAGTTTGATCTAGAATTTTCTGGAAAATTCGAATCCGCCGGAATTGTTTAAATCAAACCACCCTTATAAAGTTTTCTGCGGGATAATTTTAAGAAACCTAATAAAACGCATAGACTAAGTTTAGAAATTTTCTCACTTATTTCCTCCCGCCTTCCTAGCCCATCCTTCGAGATAAATATATCTTCTTTGGTGTCAATTAATATTAGATTTTTATCAGCTACCTGAATTTCTAGGATTTTTTTGATAGCTTCATCCCCCAGCGAGCTACCCTCATTTTAAGATTTTTCACCAGCAACGATTTCTAACCGTCCTTATAAATTTTTTATCCATGCGATACCTCAGATTAGTCTAGAATTTTACGCAGAATCCGAATACACATATAACTTAGGTAGGACGACCCACAATGCACGGACAGCGCCGCCTGAACGCCTCAAACCGTAATGCCTCCTAAGTGTCTGCAACCCATTATACACGCACACTATGGTTGATCTGCTTATTGAACCTAAGCCCTAATTTCCTGACTACCCAGTATTGCGCGGTTTCTAATTTTAGTACTGTTTCAAAATAAAATCAACTCTAAAAAGCGCTAAAGACAACCAATGTCGATAAATTTCTTTCATGCCATAAAATTCAATTTAAGTTTAGAAGTATTTTAAAATCCTCGTTAGAATAAACTGTAAATACTTCTGCGTCATATTTATGGAATTTATTATTTGTTAGTTTCCAAATGAATTACCAAGCAAAAGTGTAATGATTTACCATGAAAACCACATTAACTATCATTACGATAATTGCTTTTAAAGCGTACTATTAGTATTCAAATAATTATCATTATACGTAATTACCTTTTGTAAATCCCAGCAAGGTTATCTATTAACTATAATTATTAAAGGTATTTTTACAATTAATAGTCAGACTTCATAAACCAGTTATAAACCTATTAACGCTGTTTATATAGGTAAAATCACCACAACGTTATGCTATTAGCTACCTAGTTTCGGCTACTTTTTCAAGGTCGTGGTGACGTCATAACCTTTTATAAATAAAGAACAATGTAATACTAAAATTTTTATTCGGACATTATACATAACGAAATTTGAAAATATTTAATCCCAAGCATGGAGCCATTTAAACTTAATTTTAATAAAAGGTTATACACAGAAAACAGTCCTTTCTTTATGTTTGTTTGGAGTGTTTTTAATTTTATCTAATTTTATTTGCAGCTTAAAATTTAAATCGACACCCAAGTTCTCTATCTCCTTTTCTAGCCAATAGTTTGATACATAGAGACCGTCTAGGTTTTCTAATTGTAAAATGTATCGAAGTTTGCCTGTATATATATAAAGTCTTTAATTCTACCGGCAACCAGATCCATTCCTTCGTGTAATTCTTGCAGCCTAATATTAATTGACACCCAACAAGATGTATTTATCTGGAAAAATGAGCTAGGAAGGCGGGAGGAATAAGTGAGGAAATTTCTAAACTTAGTTTGTGTGTTTTATTAGGTTTCTTAAAATTATCCCGCAGAAAACTTTATAAGGGTGGTTTGATTTAAACAATTCTGGCAGATTTGACTTCCTCAGAAAATTCTAGATCAAGCTTATGTATCATACACTAAGAAAAAACGCTCCGAGTGGTGGATCCCATAAGGTGCATCTGACGTAAGGAAAAATGATAACATCGTTAATGAGTTTTGTCATTAAAAAGCGATTAACTTTAATGAGTTTACCAATAATTAAAGCGATTAGTGGTAATGAGTTTTCCCATTAAAAAAGTGATTAGTGTTAATGAGTTTTCCAATTAAAAAGCGATTAGTGTTAATGGGTTTTTAATGGAAAAAACCATTAAAAAGCGATTAGCGGCGGCGGCGGCGGCGCTGCGCCAAGATCAGTCTATTCCTCTACTCGTTGCGAGGCTAAATTTTAATTTTGGGAAATAAAACACAAGTGAAGTGATCCAAATGAACATATATATTCGCTTGTCGTCCTAATTGGTCAAATACTACCTTTTTATGTTCAAAACTATATGACAGTAACTTAATATGGCCCCAAATGCATGCAGTTGGTTTGACATAAAATTTTAAAATTGAAACAAATAACTACACGTGTTACACATGTGATTGATAGAAAGATATATAATACAAATATTCATTTTTCGCGGGAAAAGGTACTCAGCATTGAAAAACGTACTACTAACCTCTTCTGATACAGGCATAGCTCTGGTCGCCGACATAACACTTCAAGTTGTCTATAGAATAGAAGAAAGTGGATTAACAGGAAGTGGTAATTGTTTTCTTCCCAAAAAATAACATCTAGGCCTAACCACTCCAATGAGATCCAGTACCCAAATCCAAATTTACAAGATGATGCTAACAGATGTATCGTGTGATATAATCAATGCATCTGTAAGTGCAAACACCCAAGTATCAAATCCCTAAAATAACGTGACATTCAGTGCCATAAGGTTGATGCAAATTAAAATACGTTAAGATGAAATACAAGAATGATAAAATAAAATAAAGAGTACCTACGAAAGGTAATTAGTTTTAAGGTAACAAACAACGTGCTTACGCGTGGGAAACAGGCGGGTGAACAACAATTTCCACCAACAACGCTGACTACCAGAATATAACTTAATAATCGGTAAAACGGCTTTACTGAAACAAATCCCAACTAAAATATTGTTGGTTAAGTGCAACAAACTATTGAAGACACTTATTTTTAGATCTCAGTACTTTGCCTATTATTCACTTCGTCTAAACTGCACGAAGAGCTGAATTAAAGGATGTTCTGCTAATCCGTTAAATATAAAGACGTTGTTTTTCTTTCTTAAGTTTCAAAAACTTTAATATGGATAATCAACTAACCCATAGGCAGGACCCTCCCAAAATAACGCTCGGAACTAAAATTTGAAATTACTAGATCTGTAAATATAGTATTAAGATTCAAACAAGCATGCACCCTAAAAGATCAATATTCAAGAATGAAAAAAGTAATGAAATAAATTTCATAAGACTAAACAAACATGTTAATCTCTCTGAATATGTAATAAAACCGTATAACAGTACGTCCTTGTTCAGAACCTTCAAACGATGAAACTGGAGCACAAGTGCGCATATCTAACCATCTATCGAATTGACAAGCATCTACTAATAACCAAACATTCCTTAACATCAAATTACTATGGGCATAAACAATAATCGGATAATTAAGAAGCATAGAATTAATACAAAACCATATTCCTAAAAACGAAAACGTCGGCAAATATATTTCAATCAATTCGAAGCTACTATGACCGCTCATTTTTTCGTCTCGTTACAAGGCGAGACCTTAAATATTTTGCAAACTATACAAGACCATAACCTAGAAAGCAAGGGCGTTAATATCAACGCTGAGAATGAGATACGGCAATTTTTTAACTTCAGCAGGTTTACCACGATCGAGCGGAGAACAGTTCCAAAAGGCCAACATTACCGGGTGAGAATTTGATATAGATATTGTTCGGTGGGTGCGACTAGCCTATTCAACTGCACTAAAGATCTTGTTAGAGCAGACTTTTGTTGATAGAATACGTATCCGAGAGATCCAGCAGACGCCACTGCTGGCGCGATCAAGAACCTTTGAATATTCCCTGGCACATGCTTTAGAATTTAGAGTGACAGAGTCAGTTTGACATTGTGGAAGTAACAAGATAAGATGCAGCGTATGAGAGCAGAGTCAAGGACGCATGGAAAACATGGTTCGATGGATGCTTCATGACGAACTATCAAAGAGGAAGTGACTCAGATGCTGGAATTGTAGACATTTCAGGCATATTTAGTACAGATGAAGTAGCCCAAAAGGGAATTTGCGAAATCGGAAAACTAGTAAAAGTCATCGGAAATAGGCAAAAGTCGACCTGCACGGATTCTGCTACGGAGACCATCATGCATATCATGCAATCTAAGCGTGCGGACAGGACAGTATATACATACATGAACGGTTTAACGACGGTGTAGCGTAGTTCTAATTTGCCACAAGAGCATCACCTGTTGTGCTTGTAATAACGAACTTCGCGTAGACAATATTTTGTGTAAGCGGTAGATAATTAAATGACGTGTCGAAAATGATACATACTTCCAGGAATTGAAGACACCCTGGATACGCTCGAGGTTACCATGGGTTTCGACACCGGATTAAAAGAATGGCTACTGGCTAGTAGAAATGATCTGTAGAATACTGCTTTCACTATCGTTAGGATCTGCAGCGCATCTGCTATCTGCGAGCGGTGGATGAATAACCTCTTGCGTGAGGTTTCGTGGGAAACCCGTCTCGGGTATTTGAACGCTGTGATCGTGATTGGAAAATTTTTTGGGGAACGCTTAAATTAATTTGGTAAAAGTGTTTCTGCAATTGATGGAAGCCCATCTGAGGTAAAATTAATGAAAATGCGAAATGTTTCCAAAAGAAGTGAAATACCTAAGACAGGTGATTTTCTGAAACAGAAATATGCCAGACCCAAAAAATGTTAGTGCGGTGCAAGGTTGACCGACGTCCCAAGACAAACACCAGCTACATAGCTTTCTGAGGTTGTGCACGTGCCATTGAAGATTAGTTTCTGGATTAGCGAATATTACCAAGTCTTTAACTAAGTTGACTGGGGAATACGCTTGGAATAAAGATTATGAAATTGTGTTCTAACAACTAGGGTATTTATTGACGGCAGTTCCAATTTCAAGCGATCTTAAGTTGAAAGGCAGATTCATATCGAAAAAGAACCGCAAATAATGTTACCATGTTTCAGATGCAGAACGGGCAAGAAGTAATTTGCTACCTCTCAAAACAGGAAAGCGATTATTGCGTTGTAGAACGCGAACAGTTGGCTATGGCAAAATTGGCAAAATCCATTTATAAATACTCTTACGGGCAAAAGCATCACGTGTAACAAACCACGTAGCCTTTAAATGATTATCGCACTTTCGAAACCTCGAAGGGCAGGTTGCCAGATGGATTGAAGGGCTGCTGAAGTATGACTTCGACACAGAACATCGGACTGGTCTAAGTCACCGTAACGCTTTAGCGTTAAGAAGACTCGACGGAAGAACCGAAAAGATTCTTATGAGTATTCTGCAACAACGACGTCAAAAAGTTGTGAGCAAGTGCTATCCGTGTACGCTCTTGCGGAACTGGAGAGACTAAGGGAAGCCCGTATGAAATAGTGTCAATCACTATTGACTACCTATCTTCTAAACCGACTTCGGGAATACGTATACCTTGGTAGACGAGTACTATTTTATGAATTGAAATGCAGCGTATGCCGTACCCAACGAAGAAGCTACGATTGTCTATAGACAACGACAAGAATAATTAACTAGTGTAAACCAATTCAAAGTTTAAAATTGTTTATGTAGTACTTTTAAGTATGGCAAACGCGATAAATATGATCTTCTTGTACTAGAAAACCTCATGAACAGATTAATATTATATAAATACTCACTGCAGAAGTAGCTTCGTCGACAACTTTTTTGTGTTTTTTTTTGTTCTAATTCTTTTTGTAGTATTCTTGGTTGTGTACCAATAAGAATGGGCAGTTTGAATTTTTAAAAATGCCCCTCTAGGCAGCCAAATTACAGTTCCACACAGAAAAAAAGCTTTTTTAATAAATAACAAAAAATACAGTTTGGTGTTTTTCATCTACACACATGCAGGAACACGACATAAAAAGAATTAAAACGATAAACAATACACAAAAAAGGTTACAGCGCCAGCACGAAACTTGTTAAACATGTTAAAATACGCACAGACACCAAAACAAAACAGTTTTCAAAAATTTAGCTTGCCTATTTTTATCTAGACGCACCCGAAACGCAATACTTAAAGTATCAGAACAAAGAACAGTATATAAAAAAGTTACAGCACCCGCACGGAAAAAATCAGTCTTATTAAGAATGTTTTTTCCTTTGCTGGCGCTGAAGCTTCTTTGTGTTTGGTTCTTTGTCTAATCTTTGTATCGTATTCCTGGGTGCATGTGGATGAAAATGGGCAGTCTGGATTTTTGAAAATGCCCTCTTGGTATCCACAAAAGAAAGCATTTTTAAAAATAATAAAAGTAAAATATTTTGGCTGTTAAGGTCATTTTCGAAAATTCGGCCTGTTAATTCTCATCCACAGACGCACAGGAACACAAAAAAAAATTAGAACAATAAACAATGCACAAAAATGTTACAGTTCCCGTTCAGAAAACATTCTAAAGTATATTTATAAGTTGATAAAGTTATTTGTGAATATTTCAGGAAACATTTCTATTATAGTAAGTTTCATGATGTTATACAATTAACATTTAAAATGTAAATAACCATCTTGTAAAGTTGTCAACCAATGGATTTCCTTTTGTGGGGTTGTCCAAACTTTAGAATAAAAATTCCTAAATTATAAATTCGATAAATGTTTGTTTCTGTCAAAGTTTAGAAAAACCAGTTCGATAATATTGATTCTGCACGATTAATAGTTCTATGTTCGTACTTGAGTACAAACTATTTTCAGTTTTATTGACAACACTTTATAAGCAACCTCCATCTATAATTATGTTCAACTGTCATGGTAATACTGCTTGATGACCTGTTGATTGTATGTGTATGGATAATTTACATAATGATTTCACTAATTTTCCATCACTTTTGTTGTGGGTTAACTTTCTACTGATATATTGTTTAAACTAACCCACGTACGACTCTCCACACGAGCATTTAATACTGTAAACCGTATTGCATAATGAAATTTTTGAATTGGGTTTTACAGTTTGGTAAGTAAAAGCCTATTGATTTAGTGTATCGAAGTAGTTATTTATACCTTTATACATCAAGAGCGAAAAGCTACGCCGAGCGGAGCGCTGTAATCATTTTAGAGCAATAATGTTACTTTATCTTCAAAATGTATGTACAATTTTTTCTATAATCGCTTAATAAAATAGAATTTTCTTTAATTATTGACCTTATTAATATACAATGAACAGCGACGTATATTTAAGAAGTCAAAACTCGACAATATCAAATTATAAAGGAGCCCTATATTTACAAGATCAACAGTAACCGTAAATTTAAAAAGTAATCTATTTTAAGTATTATTTGTAATTTGAAAACTGAAGTGTAGTCGTTACTGTCTTTAAAATAATTCCTGGCTGCGCGAGCAAAATTAGAGCTATAATTATTTATTATAAATTTTTGATTACGGCTACTACCACATTCCAGTATTTGTACAATCGATGTCTAGGTAAAATTTTCTTAGCGGTTTCTATCTTTTTAATGATATTTTCATTTATATAACCTTCAGCCACGCTCAAACTCTTGCATCACCTATGTCGGTTTAACCCTTAACCACCGTAGTGGCTTCCCTGAGACGCATCAGGTTCTTCATTTGTTAATAACTTACCACCTCTTTGACTAACCGTGTTTAGCGTCTATACACCTTCAAACTGAACGTGTTTCGGTGTGTTCCTAGCATTTCTTGGCAACAGACGTCTTTGTGTTCCTGATATAAACAATTAAAGTTTGCGCGTGATCTCTGAGATGCCCCTACGTCGTTTTTGTAAGTTTCATAAATGTTGTGCACTTTTATTAAATATGCTTTATTGTAATGAATTGTGGTACTGGAACTCAAAAAACAGTTCGCTATGACAATTCTGAGTATGAAAATGTGATTCCACAATGGATGGATGAAAGTGACAATGATGAATTTCTGTAGATCTCCACGAAGTAAGCAATTATGAGTCAGATTCGGAGGTTGAAGCAAGGAGTGAAGACAAGACTAATAAGCGATAACGCTTTAGGTCTAAGTAGTGATGATGAGGATAATTCTAACATTACAAAAGAGATTTATTATGGAAACAATCGCTTCAAGTGGGAGCCAACAAACTTTATCAAGCGCACTAGAACAGATAAACAAAATATAATTGTTCAGTCACCAGGCCTGCATGCTTCTGTTAAACTGGATTCTAGAGCAGAAGTTGCTGTGGTATGGAGTTTTCTGGTTTTGGAGGAAATGCAGGCTCAAATACAAAATTCCAAAGATCGCAACTGGGGAATTTGGAAATGCAGAAATTAAGAGCTTTTATAGGATTGTTATATTAGCAGTTTCTACTTATATTCATGAGAAGATTGAACGTATTTTTACTACAGATGGTACGAGACGTGAAATCTTTCGTTGCGTTTTACGTAAAAACAGATTTGCATTTTTACTTTGCTCGATACGGTTTGACGATTCTGCTGACAAAAATCTAGGACGAGTGGAAAACCCAAATGGCTTGGATTTCCCAACTTTTCAATGCGTTTATTGCTAATTCCCAGGCTATATATTGCCCAGGTGCATATATGACTATGGATGAAATGCGGTCGTTTTTAGAGGACAGTGCAAGTATAAAATATACATGCCAAACAAGCCATGTATGTACGGACTAAAGACAATGTGTATGACAGATGCTAGAAATCATTATTTGTATAATGCGAGTTAAGGTTCGGGCCTTTGGAGCTGTGTTTTTAGAAAACAACTTCAAACACTTAACAAACTTTTAATAAATTAAACAGAAATTACAATGAAATTTAGAATAGCTGGTTCATAATAACTTTAATAAAAATAATTAATTGTACTGGTGAGTAGCTTGAACAACGAAGTATGGAGTTCGAAGACTGACTGCCGGGCCTTGAGCTCCCGGGCTTTTTATAATAACCTGCCCCTCACACGGCTGTGGGAACTTGCAGATCTCATGTCTGCGTTTCTCTTAATTGTACACTTTATTACAATGTAACAACTTAATTCTAAGTAATTGCGGTATGTTAACCGCCTGTGACCTGCCACCTGCAGTATCACTGCCCTCTCGGATGCAAAGTTGCATTCCGTTCTTATGAACTGTCGATAACCTCTCTGGGTTATCCTTGTATTACAATGTTGCAATGAACTTATACTTTATTTTACAATTTTTAATAATTCCTATTAGATTCAATATATTCAATACATATAGGTAATTGGGCGATACATAACTTGCGTACGTGTATAGTGGAAAAAATTCCGATGGTATTGGTTTAAATGAAGACGAAAAAAGTTGAGTAAACCCACTCAAGCTGTTGTAAGACTAAGTCTATTGTTAATTCTAATAGAAACGTTATCGCGGATAATTGGTTTACGTCAATAGAATTCGTGGAAGAACTCAAGAAAACAGGGCTAACGCATTTAGGAACCATTAAGAAAAACACAAGGGCGATTTCTCAGCAATTTTTAACCAACAGAGTTAGAAAATGTGAAACTTCTTGATTTGGTTTTACTCAAAATATGACTCCCATATCGTATTTGTCAAAGAAATACAAGGCAGTAGTTTTAGTATCATCGATGCACCACACCGAAACATTCCATCTTGATACTAAAAAACCTGAATTAATTTCCGTTTATAATTTCACTAAATCGGAGGTCGATGCATTGAACGAAAAGTACACTATACATACTACTAGTTGCCGTACTCAACGTTAGCCCATGGCAATATTTTTCGAACTGTTAGATATAAGTGGTACTAATGCTCATGTGCTTCATCAAGCAAACATAAATAACGAAAAACTTGAGAAAGCAGACTTTATGAAAATATTTGCCGAACAGTTCGTCCAACCTCTGTTAGCTACAAGGGCTCAATATTTACAACTAATACGAGATTTACGATTAACTATAAATCGAATTTTGGGAATCCCCGATGAACCATCTGTCCCAAAAATGAAGAAAAACTAGAAAAGTGTAAAAATTGTCTTACATGTCCTTCTAAACTAAGAAGACGAACACGTTTGCCTTCTCAGTTTAGAAGGACAGGTAAGGCAATTTTTAGCATACTTTGATTTTTTCTTAAATTTTGTTTTTTTATTATAAAGAGGTATCCGTTTAGTTTGCAACACTAATGTTATTTTATATTATAGTGTTTGTTTAAATCTTGTAGAATTATTAAGTTAAAGCGTGTTTAATATTACCCTTCTGCAAAGAAAATACAATTTTTAAAATAAATTTACTCAACTTATTTTCTGTTGACTTTTTGAACATTATGTACCTTCCAGTAACATATCTAAGGAATATAACTAGATAACCATTAACGCATTTTATTAATAAAGGGCAAAAAACAACGACGTCTGTGTGACGCCGGTGCGGTGACAATGTAATAATTGAACTAAGGCCGTTAAGAGTTAATTGAATGAGAGCACATCGATTATTAACTATCAACGTGGCTGATGACCCACAAAAGCAGTGACTTGTGTACAAATGGCAGTCTTGCAAGGAGAGATACTTAGCCACTTTGTAACATCTAGTTTTTTCTCTCTACCTTATACGTGGCAGAGTATCCACACAACAAAGGAGGGGTTTGTGTCTAAAATCCAAGCCCAGGATAAAATGTATGGAAAGCGACCCTCTAATAAGATCTTCTAGCCAGCCAAGTTTCTTCAACTTAGGGCAGAGCTATGAGCTAGGGTCGTAGGTTGGTATACGATAAAAAGAGAGAATATTATGGACGCCACCGTATCTTAATAATAGCTATAGTTTTAACAATCCGAAGATCAGATACGGAAACCTTCGAAAAAACGTTTACTGAACAATCTGAACGTCAAAATATAATACTAACTTACCGTTAACACTGCAAGTTTAAATAGAAACTATGTCTGCTTCAATAAAAAAATTAATTCAGAATAACATAACCCATTTTCTATTTTGTTAAAAATATTTACAACTTTTATGCAACTTTATATATATATATATATATATATATATATATACAGGGTGAATGGTATCGTTCGTGCAAAAATGAACTGGGAGATAGTACATAATTTGCAACAAAAATTGTTAATATGACCCCTGTCCTATCTTGATTGGTTTAGGAGATATGGTTTTTTTAGTCTGTTTCTTAATAACGCGACTTCTTGCAGTAAAAGTTAAATTTTTCGGTTTCTGCTGCAAATAACTAGATAAGCAATCCGATTTTCATAAACTACATTAAATTTCCTATAAAAAACAACTATTTCGATTTTTAAATATTAAAAGAAACATTTATTATAAAGCATTAAAAGGTAAAAATTACAAAGGAAATTTTTTTAACAAAGTTTAAAGTAATATTACAGCGAAATTATTTTCTCTACAAATGAGCAAATGTCACAAAAACAACCTCACTTCGTAAGGATTCCAGCAGTGCGAAACACTTTCTATTTGATTTTTAGTTTATAAATTATTGCCTTCGTAATGCCGGAAAAACCTTGTTCGATTATAAGATAATCAAGGCAGTGCAAATTGAAAACAAAAATGTACAGTAATTTTAAGAGCACAGATACGTTCATAGCATGTAGTTGTCACATTGACAGTGTGAAGCATTGTCACTGATTAGACGATTGTATTCGTATAAATTTTTGATACGTACTAAATTAATATCTAAGATGCCTGCTCGTTATAGCAATAGAGAATATGCAGATATGCATTTCATTTATGGTTTTTGTAATGGTAATGCTACAAGAGCACGGGAGGAATATCAACGTCGGTTCCCAAATCGTCCGATTCCTAGTCGCAACGTGTTTGCAAGAACCCACCAATGGCTCCTTGATGAAAGAGCATTTCAAGTACCTAATAAAAGGGGCAAGATCTGAACTAGAAATTGACGAGTTTGTCTTAGATCGAGTGGAACAAGACCCTACAACTTCTACACGTTAAATTGCAAGAGAGGTGTAGTTTAGCAATGGAAAGTAGTAGATGTTCTGCACAAGAATAATATTTGTCCTTTTCACTTTACACCTGTTCAAGCTCTGGAAGGTGGAGGCAAAGATTTCCAACGAAGGTTGATGTTCTACCGTTGGTTATTAGCACGGGATATTGAGGAGCGCCATTTCTTTCGAAAAATACTGTGGTCTGATGAGTCCTCTTTACGCACGCTGGCGTTCTAAATCTCCACAATTACCACTATTATGCCGATGAAAACCCTCATGCAATAAGACAGAAAGCGTTCCAACGCAGATTCAGCCCAAAATGTGTGGGCGGCTGTGATAGGAAACACCCTTATTGGCCCCTATATTTTCGAAAGAAACCTCAATGGAGAAGTGTATTTGGACATTCTTCAAAATCAACTACCCTATTGTTGGAAGATGTCCCTTTAGAAGTTCGTACTGATATTATTTTTGAACATGACGGGGCTCCTCCTCATTACACACTTGGTGACCGCCAGTTTTTAAGCGAACAGTACGCAAGGTAGATTGGTAGAGGAGGACCGATTCTGTGGCCAGCAAGATCGCCTGACTTGAATCCATGGATTACTTTATATGGGGCTTTTTAAAAGAATACGTATACAGTACGGAGGTAGTCAGTTTGGAAAATTTGAGACAAAGGCTCGAAAATGGATGTCAACTCTTAAGAGAGAAGCTATCTATGAGCGTGACCGTGGTAGGTATGCCAAAAAGAGCAAGAACCTGTATCAGGTGCGGTGATCAGCATTTTGAACAATACAAATAAAATTTAATTTATCAAATTATTGCCTCCGTAATACCGGAAAAACATTGTGAGATCATTAGATAATCAAGGCAGTGGGCGAATTTTAATGCGAATTGGAAACAAATTATTTGTTTCCATATTTCCATACTTGATAAATTAAAAATCAAATAGAAAGTGTTTCACACTGCTGGAATCCTTACGAAGTGAGGTTGTTTTTGTGACATTTGCTCATTTGTAGAGAAAATAATTTCGCTGTAATATTACTTTAAACTTTGTTAAAAAAATTTCCTTTGTAATTTTTTACCTTTTAATGCTTTATAATAAATGTTTCTTTTAATATTCAAAAAATCGAAATAGTTGTTTTTTATAGGAAATTTAATGTAGTTTATGAAAATCGGATTGCTTATCTAGTTATTTGAAGCAGAAGCCGAGAAATTTAACTTTTACTGCAAGAAGTCGCGTTATTAAGAAACAGACTAAAAAAAACCATATCTCCTAAACCAATCAAGATAGGACAGGGGTCATATTAACAATTTTTGTTGCAAATTAAGTGTACTATCTCCCAGTTCATTTTTGCACGAACGATACCATTCACCCTGTATATATATATATATATATTATTGTTTCAGCAATCAAACTATCACAGTATTTTTTCGTTATCTGTTATTATATAAGAGCATTTTATAGAACTTAAGTATTTACTAAAATTCTTTAAGGAATATGTTGAACTTTAATTATATGTAACAACTTTTTACTGATCACCCAAAAAGGATCCTGTTTTGGTTTACAAACAAGTTATGATATAAGATTGAGTTTAGATATTTTTAAAAATTCAAATAATGAACGAAAATTTAAATAACCTTATGGTACTAAATATACTGTGTATTATTAAACTTTCAAGTAAAAACTTGAATCTTAAACGTGATAAGCAAGTGCTAGAAAGCCACATGTTAAGTTACAAACAAATTCTTGTTTAACATTTCTGTACCTTGAAATTTATCTTTAAATCTCAAACGTTCATATGAACCTTTGTACAAGTTCAAGCTTTTAAATATTGAACAAAAATATTCACTCACTTTTAGACTACTATATGAATCTACAAAAAAAATATAACCGCTATATTTCCGGTAGATTTTTATTTGACGAGTGAATAAAGAAATCACTCACCACTAAAGTTTGCATGACCACTATCTAAATCCGGTAGCAGCCATCTACCAACTTAGTTGAGAATGAGCTTTGCGTTATCACCCAATAACCTTCATGTCCAACACCAACAACAGATGTATGCCCTTTAAATATGCATAGATTGATTTTCATTCGAAATTGAACCCTTAAGTTTTAAATGTTCACAAAGTATGCACCTTAATATTTCAACTTGAAATACTTAAAAAAAAACTTGCACGTGATGACGTCGCATCAAAACCATATAAATCATTTCAGGAGTCGACTAACCAAAGAAGAATACAAACCAAAAATTTGTTCGCGACTCTCCAACACCTACACTAGTGACGATTTTTACTTTAAAAATATAAAGGGATCTTTTTTTCCAAGCCACGTGCCTGTTAGACTCCATGACTTCAAGCAATTTACTCGACCAAGCCTACGAACCAGTTTTTCCAATTACATCCTCAAATCAAAGTAAACTAAAATATATTCCTACGCCAGTAAGCGCAGTAAATTCGAATTCTTGCATTACTATATTCGCAAGTATCAAGAGAACAGAGATGCTAAATTGAATTTATTAACGCAGATGGAGTTTTACAAGATAACGAATAAATAAAGTTATTATTCTAATTGAATAGAAATTTATACTTTCAATATCGTAAGGAATATTTATAAACGACAATTATAAAAAGGCGTAAATTAACTGGGGAGGAAATCGTATTCGTTAAAACTTGACTTGGACTTTAGCAATACTATAATTACACCTACAACTTGATCGAAGCACTTGCTATTGTTATACTTTAAAAAAAGACGGGTTGATGTATTGTCGTCCTAAGCCTTGGCAATGTATTTTCTATTAAAAATAAATAGTAAATAGGATTTTGTTCTTTGTGATCTGGAATGGTGACCACTATAAGAGATTTTTTGTGTATTCGACATCTTTCACATTCATTTTGATTAATTCGTCATATCTACAAGTATCTGCAATTCCCATATTTAGAACAATCTGTAATATAGAAACCTCTAATAAATTAAAAACTTACAATAAACAATAAGTAAAATTTACCTTCTTTATTAATATAATTCGTCGGGGGTTTCGCACAAAATATTTCGTATTTCACTTTGTGAAAAATTTTTACTTCTCAGGTTTATATCCAATTCTTTGTTTTTTTAAAACGCAGTCAATTTTCTAAACTGGCTAAGTAAATATCATTCTTTGTAGACAATGCAGAATTTTACATCGAGTAAATCGACCAGAGTGATGATGATTTTGGTGTCGCAGCTTTCACCGAAAAATACGTTTTCTAAATCTTTAAAAAATTTTTTAGACTTGCACTATTCCAGAAACATTATATTGCCTCTCAAATAATAATTTAGATTTTTTAGGCAATACATTTAGTTACAGTTTTTGCAGTATTTTGAATTTTATGCGAGTTAAGGTTCGGGCCTTTGGAGCGGTGTTTTTAAAAAACGTTTCCAAACTTTAACAAATTTATTTATCTTAATATTAGGGTGAGTAGCTTGAACAACGAAGTATGGAGTTCAAAGACTGACTGCTGGGCCTTGAGCTCCCGGGCTTTTTATAATAACCTGCCCTTCACATGGATGTGGCAACTTGCAGATCTCATGTCTGTTTTTCTCTTAATTCTACACTTTATTACATCGTAACAATCTTATTTCTAGGTAATTGCGGTACGTTAACCGTCTGTGACCTGCCACCTGCAGTATCACTGCCCTTTCGGATACAAAGTTGCATATCCGTTTTCATGAACTGTTAATAACCTCTCTGGGTTATCTTTGTATTACATTGTTGCAATGAACTTATACTTTATTTAACAATTTCTAATAATTCCTATTAGATTCAATATATTCTTCAATATATATATATATATATATATATATATATATATATATATATATATATATATGTAAATTGGGGATACATAACTTGCGGTGTATTGGGGATATAATCAGTGTCGCTTCTCTCCACGTTAGTGTTTTATTTAACGTTAATATTAAGATTCTGCTTAGGTATGTATAAAGATTCGTATTATAAGACGAATCTTGAAATTTTGCTGGATTTGACAACTATTAAATTTGAAAGAACGCTTATTCCTTGGTTGCTATAGACGACGCGCGTTTTCTAGTCTCTATCGCTTGCCGAGCATAAAGTGATATGTCCCCAATAAATGTCAACTTTTCGTTGTCAATGTCAAGCAAAAGAGTATTATCTATTTAGTGACTGTAGAAAAGATACTTTTGTATTTTGTATTTTTGATGTACTGACTTGTAGGACAATTTCTGAACAAAAGGAATCGATTTGTAAGTGCTCGGTGCCATTAAATTCATTTGATGACCGTGGTTCATATCTTGTTGAAATAAGATGAAGCTGATAACTTGTTTTGGAAAAGCATTATTGATAAAATTCTTTGTATTTTTAATAAATTTTGGGCGGTATTGTAGGTGTAAAATCCTATTGGTTATATTTTTCAATGTCTAACGTTATTAATCTTATGCTACAAGTAGTGTTTTGAAAAATGCAATTCCTGTAGAAACTTTTTTTTTATACAAAGCATTTAACTGATCGAGTTCAGTGCTGTTTCTTAAATGAATACCTCAGGTTATACTCCAAACCGTCCTACATAAATTTCTAATCATATTTGCCCTTTCTATCTAAATGGGGAATTTCGGTGTTTAACTGCTCACACGTTCGAGAGCGTTTGTACCAACTGTGACCTATATCTGCTCTTTGTATCGAGAAAAGGGTCGGATACAGAATATTAGAAAAGCTTATCTGTTGGACATTTAATCTGTCCACTCAGCAGAGATGCGGGTATTTAAGGCATTTCTAACGGTGATGCCAAATATTTTCAATAAATATTCTAAGTTACCCAAGCATATTTAACTTTAGGGAAGTATTATGGAACTAATTTTCTTATCTAGAGTCATTTTTGTTATTCAAAGTCAAATAATCATATTTATAAAATATGCAGGTATTATGTATTGCGATAGCTATACAGTTTGTCTATACTTGCTTAACGTGTCGGCACCCAATTTACAAAGAGAATGTAACAAAGCTGTTCCAATAAACTTCAATGAGTTTCAAACTGGTGCCATCTTGACTAACTGTTCTATGTGCTTATACTACAGACAATCGAATACGTGTAAACAGGCTGTAGAGAAACCTTCTCACACTTGTAATTAAACTAATTGCTTCAGTATCTCAAACTAAGTATGTTAGTTTCGCAATGTGTTTCTTTAACAAACTTTCCACAATATATATGTGTTCCAGGACCATTCAACGTGAAACGTTAAATTCAGCAGTAAAGTTTTAGAATAAATTATTGTGGCTTCTACACAATATATTTTAATTTAATGAAATAGCTTACTTCGCAAACTGTTACTTCAGTCAGAAGCTTAATAATTTATTTGATTAATTTTCTTTTTAAATCGTAGTTTTCCATAACAAAAAAGATGAATTTGCAGTAGCTATTATTTCTTACAATACCGAAACTAGTTAGTGTCTGGATCCTGAATGGGATTTATAGCAAAACCATAGTCAAGTAATTTCGTTGGAAATGGGTGTTTTAAGAGCTCATCTCAGCAGGTTACCTACCATCTGCTGTAAAAGCGCGGCTAGGGGTGAGGTAGCATAGGGCTAGACGAAATGTCGAGATGTAGATATTCATTAGAAAACGATATTATGTTTAATACTCCGCCTACTTGGTTTATGAAATGTCAGGGAGCACATATAGATGGCAGTGTTGTGGAACTTATTAGTCCAGTTATAAACCTCACAGATATTTTAATCATACATATTCTCTAACATTTATAGCTAGTGAAAACCTTTGAAATTCCGATATCTAATGTAAAAAAATTATTAGGGAACAAAAAATTACAAGATTCAACATTCCTACGTTTGCACTGCACAGTTATTTTCAATTTCTAATATGCGATTGACAAAGCTGTTATATTAATTAATTGGCCAATAAATGGAAAAAACAGAATAATGGTTTGGACGTATCTCTAATAAAAAATATTACTGGTGACTTTTTAAATTTATCCCAAAACAATTGAACTTGAGCATAAAAATTAAACAATTCTGTGTTTATTCTTTTTTACAAGTCTTACACTACTCAAACTGGGGGAATACCAATTACCTGCTTCACTAAATAGGAAATCCAATAAAAATTTATATAATAGTCGAAAACTCTCATAAGGTTAGTTTAATTTCAATAGATGTTTGTTGTGTTAGTTTTATATAGCATGTATTCAAACCATTTCTGTTTTACAATAGTGTGCGACATGGAACTTCTGAATTTTTCCACAGCAGTAAGTAACAGGTGTATTTTTCTAAAAAATACTAATATTTGATTTATTCGATAAATAAACTGAATTGCGTGTGCAATTTTGATGAAAATTCATAAAAATTATTCACACATTTGGGAAAGTTATTGGTTTTGTTTAAATCGCTCTATTATCAGTAAAAAAAAATTTTTCAGTAAAAAAACTTAAATGACTTCTCCACATAGACAATTATTTTATAAGTAACTTTTATTAAAACCGTTTTTAATTTGGGTGCCTAATAGGAAAGAAATTTGGATCTTTAGAAATTTCAAGATGGCCGCTACTGCGATGAGCTCTTAACTAAATTTTCTAATAAATGACTTGTTACCTAATTAAAGATTAAACCATACTGCGATTTCATAACGTGTATAAAAAACATACTTGATGACAAGTTCCTTGTCAACTACTACTATACGTTTCTTGTTAAAATTTAATGTGTGTGACAAATTATCCAAAAATTTAACTTTTTCTCAACAAACTTCTAACTGAAACATAAATTACTTTCCAAGTAAGTGAACATGCAATTCTTTGGCAGCTTGTTTTCTATAGTCTTAACACGATTATTATTAGTATTATTCAATGTTATCTATCCACGGTGACTACGGTGGGTTTGAATTTTTCTTTTGTTTAAAATGTAAGTACCTTTCATTTATATTTTGAATTAAATTCTGAATTTTCGTGCCTATCTACTTACAATTAGTGAGCGTTTTCGACAACAGACATTTTGGCAAAAATCGTTAGCGGGGTTAATGACTGCAGTCCACGAGTTTTAATTTTCTTGCATAATATTTGATTCAACCTTTATTACTTATTTTGAACATGTATGGCTTGTGTTTGTAATTAACTGCAAAAAAATTTTGCAGAACATCCATCACTTTGAGCAAAACGCACTGTAACTGATTACTAAATTATTACAAAGCTAAAGTTACCAAATCTTCCAAGAGGTGCTACCGTAAAAGAATTAAGTCCTGCAATCAATTCCATACACATAAAAAGTTTTATTATACTGCAAACTATCTTTTTATGTTGCCTCTAAAACCCTAAGACTGTAGAAGCCAGTTTCTTTATAACTGACACAACTCTCTTTAGAATGTTTTTCCAATTTAACGTTTCTTCATCCAGCTGGACTGTCAGTTCAGACTTTATTTTTCCAATTTTTTTACCTCGTTCTTTAAAATTTATCAAACAGGGTTTATGGTTTTTAAAATTTTCATGTGTGTTGAAGTGGACTGTCGCATGCTTCCAAATCTTGTAGCCATTTTGTATAAGTTAGGCAGCTAAAATTCCAAATAGATGGCAGGGACCGCAAAAACTGGTCTCTTTTTTCAGAGTAAATCAGCTCCTTTCTTCTTATTTTCTCTCCGTTTGGCAGTTCCCTTTCAAACATATCCCTTGCTAAGGTTCGAGAAAACCACTCTGAATATGTTTTGTTAGACTAAAATCAGCGTCCATATTCTGACAAATGCTGTTTTCTGTCAGACATGAAAGCATACAATCGTTTAATATCCATTTTGTTGGATTAGTACCCTTAAGCACTTCTGTCGAACTTAATGTACTAGGAGGAAGTAAGACGTCCTCATCAGTAGGTTCATCAAACAAGCCTTCTTTTATAGTAAAAAAGAATCTAAAGATGCCGAAATACAGTTGTTCACTTTAATGCGCTCGGAATCAAAATATTCACAGCCGTTCAAAAATGTTGAAATAGATGGGTGTTCAAGAAAAGGAAACGAAGCAGAGCACATTAACTATTCGTGAAATCTGAATATACAGGGCACGCACCCAAAATTACAATTTTATTCTTATCTCATTTATAGCTAAAGTAACGCGAGCGCGCTGCAAGTTTTTATTTTAAGCTAAGAGTTTAATTATTAGCTGTTGTTTATTATTTGGTTTGACGAACAATAAAATTTGGTTATGTAGTTCCCGGGTTGTGTGCATAATTTTTCTTTATGTATTTTGGTATTGTTTATATGTGTACCAACTCCATGTATTTGATCCATTCAGATGTTGATGAAGAACATCACAAATCTAAGAACGCAATGATTTCAGTAATTTATTAGATAAATATCAAAAATCCTAGTGACGATTTACGAATAGAGTATTTCATGCGTCACGATTATACCTGGCTAATGCTTGCCAGATGTTATAATAAAAGGGACATTTGTGATTAGGTCTTTCTATATATTCAGAATTTTGTATGTTCACAGGGACAAAATACCCACTGAGGTGTGGTTTTAGGTTCTATACTTATCAGCTGTATTTGTGATTTCGGTTCATGGTAGTTAGGTTACTTCAGTTTGGTATGATCTTACCCGTAAGAATTGAGCTGGGTTACAACCAGTTGCGGTAACAGGGATTAACGTTTCACCGGTTATCAGTTCTATTAACAAAGTAACGTCATAAAAGTTACGTCATACATTGTCAAAGGATACAATTTCTTTTCAACATCCACATATCACTGGATAGTTTTCAAAAAGTATGCAACTAGCCTCACACTGAAACCATAGCCATATTCGAGATGATCCAGTACAGTATTGATGCCATCAAATCAATTAAAATCCAGTTCGGTAAAGTGCATGATGCACTTTTTGAAATTCTCTCGCAGGACGGGTAAAAATTTGATAACCCAAGCACATGGAGACTTCTTTGCGAAAAAACATTTGAGTTCATTTCTTCATAAACTTTTTGATATAATGTTTCAATAATGGAAACTAGGTCAGCAAAATAAATATTTGCTTGTCAGAGTTCGAAAAAGAGAATTTCGAACCGATAATGGATTTGAAGCAACTGTATTTTCCTTAATCTTTCTTGGGTATTAAACCACTCACAGTTTTTAAAATTGTCTTTATTTACGTTTCGATCCATGACCTACGGTCGTTGTCAAAATATTAAACAAATTTAAGTTTGACATTTATGACACAAATTGAAGGTGACTTTGATTTATTAATTTTTGATTTGAATATATTAGGTGAAAATTTTATAGTTTAGAAGAATCGGCACTTTCAATTTGTGTTGCGTCCTGGAAACGGCTTTTTAAGGTAACCAATACGCCTAACGTGAAATCAGCTGATTAATTCTTATATAGTTAAATTTCGTATAAATTTAATAACTTGATGATAGGAACATTTTTCAACGTGTTTCTATTTATATGGTTGAGGGGATGGTTATTAAAGAAGTGTGGGATTACGTTACCGTAAGGCTTAAGAGACCGAGGGCTGCTAATATGCTTATTGTTGTGTAATTAGTTGTATGTATAAATAGAGATCATGTATGTAGGCTGTATTTCATGTTGATATCGCAAGGAAAACCCAGGAAAAACTTGCAATGCTACCTAGATATTGAGGGCATTTGCTTTTCATTTGTAATTTCTTTTGTTATTTGTTTTAGTAATGGAATCCATTGGATCCCAGTCACAGATTCGTTTGCTACACAAAGGGTCATATAAGCAGCTTCTTTGATTTTTTGTTTTTAGTGGTTTTCTTCTTTGTCAATAATTTTTGTGACCTCCCATTTTATTTTATGACTGAAGTCACATGCATTCTGGCAAATCATGGATTTTTCAAATTTTCTATTTTTTTGAATATGATTTATGTTCTTTCAGTCTAACTTTAAATTGTTTGAAACTTTTTCGTATGTACAACTTGTTACATTCACACGGTATTTTGTAGATGGAGTTTTTTGAATTTTCTATTGCATTTTTGGGTTTTGTTTTTGTTAGTTGGGTTCTTAGTGTATGGTTAGTTCTAAATATGTACTGTTTTGATTTTAAATTTGTTTCCTATTCTTTGGATTTTTTCGGAGAATCGTTATATGTATGGCATTGAGAGCATTTTTTGATGCGTATCGTTGTTTCTGTTTTCTCCTTTTTTGGTTTTTGGGACATTATACATTTTTTTTCTATTATTCTTTTAAGATACTTGTTTTTTATTATTGTACATATGATTAGGTCTTTCTCTTTTCTTTTAAATTTCTTCGTTTGATGATATTAATTTTGCTCTATCATACATGGTTTTGATAATTCCTCGTTTGACACAGTGTGGATGGTTTGAATCGAAGTTTAAGTATCTGTTTGTGTGTGTTAGTTTTCTGTATACTGATCTATTAGTTGCTAACTAGAATATCTAAAAATGGAAGTTTTCCATGTTGCCCTAATTCATAAGTAAATTTAATAGTTGGTTCTATTTTGTTAATTGAATCTACAAAGTTTTTAATCAGTTCTGTATTATGAGGCCAAATAGCATAGACATCATCTACATATCTCCACCAGATTAGTGGTTTCAATTCTTGTGTGAATATTACATCTTTTTCGAATTCCTCCATGAATACATTACTGAAAATTGGCGGTAGTGGACTTCCTATCGCCATTCCGAAATTATGTTTGTAGAATTGGACATTTATTTGAAAATATGTGGTATTGGCACATACACCAAGTAATTCCATGATCGATGATATACTTAGTTTTGTTCTTTCTTTAAGGTTGCCATTTTTTTGTAGTTTGTTTTTTATAATATTAAGCTTTTTGTTTACAAGGACATTTGTAAATAGATTTACTACATTAAAACTTTCCATTGTGTGTGTGTGTGTGTGTTGGCGTGTGTGTGTGGGCGTGTGTGTGTGTGGGTGGGTGTGTGTGGGGGTGTGTGGGTGTGTGTGTGAGTGTCTGTGTCTGTGTGTGTCTGTATGTGTGTGTGTCTGTGTGTGTGTGTGTGTCTGTGTGTGTGTGTGTGTGTGTGTGTGTGTGTGTGTGTGTGTGTGTGTATGTGTGTATTTAATTTTGATGTTTGATAATTTTTCTAAAAAGTGTTGGTTATTTTTTATGAAAGAATTCGTTTTGCCTGTTAATGGATTTATAATTTTTAGGAGAAATTTTGCTAAATTATGGCATGGTGAATCTATGGAGCTTACGATAGGTCTCAAAGGAATGTCTGTTTTATGAATTTTGGTAGAACGTAAAAGTGGGGTGGTTTACTGTAATATGGGACCAGTTTGCTTCTTTCTTTGGTTTCGAACTCATTATTAAATTTGTATAGAGTTTAGTATATTTTATTTGCAATTGATTTTGTTGGGCCCGTTTCTATACTAGTGTAATTCTCAGTGTTTAACAGTTGGTTGACTTTTGCGTTGTAATTGTTTTTATCCATTACTACTGTTACATTGTCTTTGTCAGCAGGTAGAATTATACTTGAGTTATCGTTTTTTAGATTTCAAATTGTCTTTATTTCGTTACTACTTACATTTTATTTTATTTTGCGATTCTCTTCTATTTCGATTTTGCATCGTACTCTAAATTTGTTTGCTTGATCTTCTTCGAGTTGGTTTGCTGTTTTCTCAATACAGCTTATTATTTCAAATGTCGGTATTGATTTTGGTGATACTGCAAAGTTACGTCCTTTTGATAGAATTAGTTTTTCTGTGTCGTTAATAGTTCTGTTTGATAAATTTATGAAAGTGTTTAGCATGGTGTTGCTGCTTTATAACGTTTTAGTTTGCGTGTTACTTTTCTCTATAAAAAGAATATTAAATTTCTTTATGTGAATTTCTTTTTGTTTGGAAAATTCCGATTCGTAGTAGATTTTGGCACTAACGAAAAGTTTATCAAAATCGTCTTTTGTTACCGTTATTCGTATGGGTCTGAAGCAACTGTAAATTGCATGTGCATTGATATCAAACCTACATTGAAAACCGCAAATATTTTAAAGTCTCGTAAAATAAAACAATTATTTGGCATTGATCACAAATACAAAGTAGAGTGCTTTTTTTCAAGTTTTGGATCTGCAACTAATTCAATTGAAGAAAGATTTAAATTGTTCCAATCCCATAATAACAATTTCAAATTTATTTACATGTATAATTTCAATGCGTGCTTTCGAGAAGATCAAATTAATTCGTGTACAGGTGCACAGAGTAAAAGAAAGTGATATTTAAGCTAATAATGTACTTCAGGAAATAATGCATTATGTTTATTTTCTTAATGATAACATGACTCCCCATAAAACGCTGGATTATTTCACAGGGAACAACTTGAATTATATTTACCCAAATATATCAATTGTTTTAAAACTACTATTAGCGCTTCTTATTTCCATTGCTGAAGCTGAAAGATCCTTTTGAAAATTGAAGCTTACTGAAAATTATCTTCGAACAAGTATGATCCAGGAGCGTTTAACAAACTCGGCAATGATTTCAGTTGAAAATGCAATCCTTGCAATTTACCAAACCATAAGCCATAAATCAATGTCTAGACTTATGTGACAAACAAATATTTGTATGTACTCCCTGTATGTTTGTTGTGGTTTGTTTAGCATTCTTCTTAAGCTTCTTTGGGAATTAAACCACTCATAGTTTTTAAAGTGATCTTCATTTACGTTTCGATCCATGACCTAGGACGTTGTCAAAATCATAAAAACTTCAAGTTTGACGTTTATGACATAAATTGAAGGTTACATTGATTTATTGATGTTTGAAATATTTGGTTTGAGTACACTAAGCAAAAATGTTTAAAGTTTAAAAGTTTAAACGAATAATTACTTTGAGGTGAATTTTCACGTTAATGATCGGTTGTAGTTGAACTACGAGTATATTTAAACGAACCTGTACTTTTTTTTAGCGGTAAACTATCGTGAAATACATTAACGCCATTTCATTTACCTAAATAATTTTTTCTTTAAACGTTAAAATATTATGTCATTATTTAACTGAGTCGGCTTGCGCAAAGTGTCACTTTTTCTCCGGCGACAGTTTTACTTTTCCTTTTCCAGCCGCCGGAGGTAAAAGTGTTTCCATGACAACATTAAATAAGTGACAAAATAAATATGAATATGGATAAATTACAACTAAACGTCATTTTTATTTTGCAAGGTAATATTAAATGTACAATTTTTAAGGGTAGCGTTTTGAAAATTAAAGCCGTGCATTATCGAGCCAGTCTTTTGATGTGCATTGATAATAGTAGACTGCGCTGCCACGAGTCCCTCCGACATATAATCGTTGTTTGTTCCAACACAACTACTAATTCACTTAAATTTAAAATCTTTTGGGCATTATCATTTTTGTTTCTCAAAGATTCTTCAATATACCCTTCTGCAACACTGCTCGATTTCCACCCTCCGTGCCGCTTAAGACATTCCAAATTTCGTCCTCCATCAACTAACAATGTTGCCTAGTTGCGTCTCAATGAGTGGCCCGCATATTCTTTCGAATTAGTTAATTTCAAAAAATCTGCAACTTTTCCAGATACAGAACTTATGCTGTGAATTCCCATTACACTTCTACAACATTTTCCGTTTTGATATTTTAGAAAAAATCTTTTTTGAGACATATCTTGAGGTCTCAGTGACGCATAATGTCGATAAATTTTAATATAACTTTCACCGATGATCGTAAACGATCGAACTTTCCTAGTCTTGCTATCGGGAATTTTAAGAAGAATTACATTTTTTATATCTTGAATGTCTTCAGTATTCATTTTCACCATTTCATCACATCTGCAGGCACCCGTTACTCCAATCAACAAAACAATCTGAAAATACATACGTAGTTAAAATGTATGAAATTAAAACTAGTCATTGTTTACCTTTATCTTTAAATACCCATCATCAGGCGCTTTGAATAGAAAATTTTCAAACTGTTCTTTAGTAAATACTTGAGACTTCTTTGCCAAATACCCCTCGCTTGACTTCTTCAGAAAAGCTCTGAGTTTTAAATTTCGGCTTATATCTACTCCATGTTTGATTATTAATTGGGATTTAATCATTGAATATCGTGACCACATAGTAGATGATTTCCACTTCTTTTCCTTTTCCATTATATTAAAATAAGCCAGAAGTACATCTTCACTGTATTCCTGTACTTCTTTTATATAGCACCATTCTATAAAGTGCTGGTAAGCAGCAGTGTATTTGTCCCCGGATTTTGTCGGTTCGAGACGCGACACTGCTTCGTTTGCTACAGATTCAATATCAGTATTTTGCATTTTACGAATACTTCTTTATTCAACAAGATAGCGTAGTTATTATGTTTGTGCCAACTTAATAAATGTCCAAAAAGATAAAAGACGGTAAGCAACCTTTGATATTAATCAAAAACAGAAAATGTGTATACGTGAAATTATTTGAAAATGAGAAATTTTTGCATATTTTGCAGAACGTCTGAAGAAAAATAGTATACTTTATGTGGAGGAGAAGTGATTTTCATGGCTTGCCTTTTACCCGCCTCACTATCGTTCGGCGAGTAAACAGGGCGCGCCGTGAAAAGTTACACTCTCCTCCGTATAAAGTAATATACTATTAATAATATTCATTCTTTTAGAAAACGAATAGTAAATATATATCAACGTATTAAAGCCATTTAAATCACAATAGTGAAAGTTTTATAAACTCGGTATTGACGTTGCCATTACAAGAACTTCCAGGGAAAGATATATTTGTAAATTACTGCTACAGACCTTTACATTGAAGTTGCCGAGGCATAATTGAAGTTTCAATTAGCCCTCCAATTTATTGTTGAACCTCAACTTTAGTTTAGAACAAGTTTCAGAATTAACGCATGAAATAAGCTCCAATACAATTAGAAATTCAGATGTGCTTTTTAGAGAAAATGTGCCCAAGGATTTAGATTTATAATTAGCCTCAGCACTAAAGCAGAATAGGACTTTTTGCTTCCGGCCTTAATTGATTCTTACCGTTCTAGCGTTGAGTAATATAACGCTGAAGAACGAATTCACGTCTTTTTTTAGTAAACCACGCTATAGCTTTTATTTGTGCTCGACCAACTTTACATTGGGCGTTTCACTTAACTTCTCTATATTCAGTATCTATTTGCCTTGATGGAGGATTATGTAATTAACATAATATCACATCGGGTCTTTATGAAAGATGGTCACAACTTAAATATTAATACTTTTCAGCAGAGCCATTTAAAAATTAGAGTTATTTTGATAATAAGGCTAATATTCCATATTGCAGTAAAACTTACGGTTCGTATTCTTTGTTGCCTTTATTAGATGCTCTACTTAACAATTATTACAGAATTTTTAAAATAATTAAAAAATTTGCACAAATTTCGGTCACTTCTGTTTTCCTTCTACATTACTTGCTGCATATTTTTAACATTATGTATCCATGTTATACATATGTTTTAAAAGTTTGCATGATATTTTCAATTACGACATTACTAAATACATCAAATTAATTAATTTTTACAAATCTACTTAAACAGTATATTGTAAAAATTAATACTAAGACTCTTCACAGTACAAACAATGCAACACATTATCTATAAGGATAATCGTTATTGGTTATAAAGTCCTATATCAAAAGAGGTAATTTTAAAATAAACTAAAAAATAACTTTCAATGACTTAAATTAGTCATATAAAAAAAAACTAAAACATTATTATAATACAAGAATAATGAAGTTAAAAGATTATTGTAAAGGTCTGTATACGAGGGTATAATACTGTTTTGCAGCAGTTGTATTAGTAGATCCGAACCGTTTATTATAACTAATTCTTAATTTAACGTTATAAACCTTTAGAAAAGTGGATAATGTCCTATTCTTACCATGAACATTTTTGATAGCCATTTCTGAAAAATCATCTTCCAAGTACGATGTTTTGAACATAATTGTATAGGGATCTTTTCTCTGAATTTTTAATATCTTTATGTTGCCCAACTTTTCTCCTCCCACAACGTTCCCCATTTTTCCTTTTAACGCTGTAAAATAAGAAAAAATCATGTGCGAAAGTTCTCCCACGATAAAAAGTGTACTAGTTTCCTTAACAGTTCGTATATAATTTATATACTGTATTACATGCTAAGAAGTCGCTGATATAGAGGGGAACGGCATAATCAAACACGGTAAGCCAACTCTGAAGAAAACAGCTTAGCCTGGGCGCTGTTAGCTCAAGCATAGAAGTAAAATGAAGTAATTATTTAAGGTTAAAAAGTTTTTTAAAAAATGATTACCAAAAGGTATAAAACAGTAGATAGATCCTTTTATATACCAATAAAATGTTATTTACTTTATCCTTTTTTTATGGCATGAGTTGGATAATGGCAATATTATACATTTTCTCGCAATAAATAGAAAACTATATCTGCAGCCAAATTCTACTATTCAACTATAAATTAAGTGATAATCATGCACGTAGCTAAGGGGTAGGGTACTTAGAAGGCTAAATATTCTAGCCCACGCCAAGAAGGGCGTTTAGAAAACGCTAAAAATTAAGTTGTGTTTAGAAAATGATTAATGGCTGTTCAGCTCGTTATTTTAAAATACATGCAGCAGTATAGAATCTAACGCTAATTAATATATACTACATGATAGCAGTAGAGTATAATTGGGGCGACTGTGACCACATTTGCTCCCAAAACCCACATTTGCTCCCAAATTTACATGTAAAAACCCCCTATAAAGTCTTATTTTTTAAGAATCTCCACCTTGCTCCACCTGACTCCGCCTTGCTCGAACCACCCCTTATACCCTGATTTTAAGATTTCTTACCTATAGCGACTTTTGAGCGTTCTTATAAATTCTTTTATACATGCGATACATCTTGTTAGTCTAGAATTTTATGCAGAATTCGAATCTGCAAACAGATTTGAAATCGGACTACGCCCTGCAAAGTTACACATATACCCTCTGCGAGATAAATCTTTCTCCACATTTCCACCCACGAGATAAACCTACCTTGTTTGGTATCAATTAATATTAGATTTTTCTCAGCTACCCGAATCTTTAGGAATTTTTCAGATTGCGCCATCCCCCAGAGAGCTACCCCCATTTTAAGATTTTTTCTGGTAGCGACTTTTGACCGTCCTTATAAATTTTTAGTCATGCAATACATCTTGTTAGTCTAGAATTTTATGTAGAACCCGAATCTGTAAACAGATTTAAAATAGGGCCACCCCTTACCATTTTACACACACCCTCTAAATTATAACTTTCCTGCAGCTTATACCTAAAAGAAAATCTAAAAACCATTCTTAAAACTTTTTATTACAAACAATTTTTAATAATACAGTTTAAATTTTGTAAACCACATTTCTAAATACATATCCACAATTTTTATTTTTAACCTAGAACTTCTCATATCGGCTCATACTTATTAATATTTATTTCTAAATAGAGCACTTTTTCCAAAGACCAACCGGACTCACATGCTTCAAATACCTCTGATTTTGTTCTTATGGTTTCGCTTAAGACCTCGTACATATTTTCCAGGTTACTAGAAGACGTTATAACCACATTTTTTGTGTTAAAGGATTTCACGTCCTCTACACCCTCTGCCGCAGTCATTTTGGTGTAAACGCCGTAGAGTTCGCAATAGACTTTAATTGCTGTATGTTGTATTCTTTTTTCATTAATTAATCGAATAAATCGCTCTTTCTGCTTCCAAAGAAACTCGGACACCCAATCGTCGACACTGGCGTTCTATATGCGATAGCTAGCCATACGGTTGTTAAACGCTGTACTAACCATTTCTACACCATCGTCGCTAGTAGCGGTAACTGATGCATTTTTATGTTTGTTGCTCCGTAGATGACTAGGGTATGCAGACTTTAACACCTCCATGTCGCACACTTTACACATAATTCGTGGTTGTTTCGTACAAGGCCCTTTAACAGCTGGCAGAGCTGAACGTTTACGGCTTAATGACATACCGTGCTGTTTTTCCTTGTGTCGCTGTAAGTTGCCCATTCTCGTAAAAGCGATACCGCAAGTCCCACAGTTTAAGTAGTTTGCTGCGGACGGCTTAACCGTAGACGATGTTACACCACGACATTTCTTCTGGTGCCGTTTGAGAGCATTTTTCCAGGTATAGGAAGCACCGCAAGAGTTGCACTTAAAAACTTTTGCAGGTACCATTTTAATACAAAACAAAATCCGCACTATAAGACTTGACTTGTAAGCGAACTAACTTATAACTAAAGAGTTTACTCTTGCGCACCGGCTTTATGCTCCTTATAGAATGCAAACCGAAGGTTTCCGAAGATACCGAACGAAGTTGAGGATTCGGCGGGAACTAAATGACGTCATAATCCTCGCTGCTCGTCCAATACATTTAGCGCCAATGCATGCACCTGGTCCGCTTCGTCGATGGTGCGAATGCCGTTAGTAGAAACACCGGAAAACGTCTTCCATGTTATACGGATCGTGTGCATATTAAAAATCCAAAAGAGCGGTAGCACACGCACACAAATTGTGTGCAAGTCGTAGAAGATGCAGTGCTACTATAACCAAAACACTTTAAACCATTACTAAGAAAATACCAACTTGTTGTACAGGATACTTACAACAATTTAATTTTAAATAACTTCTACGTCATACTTTAGGAAATGATAGGCTTGAATATTTTCCAAATGAATCACCAAGCGAAAGTATATGCTTACTATTAAAATTACCCATTAATTTCCCATTTTACGACCGTGGTTAATTATAGATTAAAATTTAATTTGTGCACGTTCGAGCTTCTCGTAAACCAACATATTTTATAGCAACTGTATAATACATGCATACCCTTCGCCGCGCTACTGCTATTCTTGCTAGAAAAGGTCACTCTCCTTTACTGTTAGGAGCGATGCAAAGCACCATTTTTTATACTTATAACACATCACACACTTTTTCGTATGATAATTAAATTTTGCTTCCGTAGGCTTTTACACTTTCGCATAGCAGTCGGCCGCACGTAATGATTTCTAGAACCGGTAAGTACTCGATATTACCCAAATAGAGAATTAGATGCTCGATGTCTGTCAATTTCCGATTCCCTCGTAAAAGGTAGAAAAACTCGGTCAATCATCCATTAAACTTCGACCCGCTCCTGTTCTGATAATTTACAAACATTTTTCAAACGACAATGGGCCGAGAATTTTTAAACCTCCGAGGGATCTTTAAGTCGTGATCAATTACACATCCGAGCTACGCGTAAACTAACATATTTTGCAGCAACTGTATAATACATGCATACCCCTTCTCTGCGCTACTGCTATTCTTGTAATTGCTAGAAAAAGTCACTCTCCTTTTTATTGTTAGGACCGATGCAAAGCACCATTCCATACTTTCTTTATAAGTGTAGCACATCGCGCACTTTTTTGTCGGTTAATTAAATTTTTTTTGTAGGCTTTACACTTTCGCTTATTTAAACATCTAATACGATCAATTAACCACTTTCGATTATTTTAACGGGGAACCACCATACATTCCGCCGCACCGTTCTTTTTGAATCCAACGATCCTATGGGCCCCACTAACACCTGACGTATCTTTCCTACTATTTGTTAAACAAAAACTACCGGTATCGCCATTGTGGCGTAAACAGATGTTTGTGGATGTGTACGAGAATATGTAACCATATACATTAACCAGTCTAAGCTATTTTATTTAGTCCAAGAAAATTATTATTTTTCTAAACCATAATTAATAATCGCCTTTATAGGTTTAACATTTCGACCATTTCCCAATGACTGGTGCTACGTAATGGAAACTTTAATTTCTTATTGGAGAATTCTTATTCTCCACGCACTGCTGCGTAGTTGCATGCCACCCCTTTTGGGAATATATGCTCGTTATAGGTTGTAAGACCCTCGGTTTTACTTAACTACAATTCGTGAGACCCTTTAATCTTTTAATTGTATCTTTCTCCCTACAATACAGTAGGACTTAACATTACTACCAACAAATTCTAATACTGGACCCCCATTAAATAGTCTTTAATTTTCCTACAACTTTTTGTTGACAAGTGTTATATTGTATTTATTATACGCGGGGTAGTCACTCTTTTAAGATAAATATATTTTGCTAGGTATCAACTAATATTAAATTTTCTAGGGACCCCAAATCTGTAAATAGATTTTAAATAGGAACCAACCCCATACAAAGTTATGCCTTTTAAAGACCCAAATTTTTTGCCCATCTTTATTTAACCCATCTTTAAAACCCTTTTTTTGCTAACCAAGACATATGCCTTTAACCAACCATTCCCAGAAATCTAAAACCGATGTCCCCGCGAATACCACGTGGAGATAACACGTATACTCTGTCAACCAGGATAGAAGCAGGGAAAGGATTTGGAAAGGTGGGCGAAGAACTTAAAAATTATGGAAATTTAAAAACTAATATATACAATAGATTTACAAAATATACAATATCAAATCTTATATCTTTAGCCCCATGCGTAGATTGTTGTACTATTAGGAATGATTACCTTTTGTCATCTTCGCTCGATAAACTAATTTTATTAATTAACTGCGTTCAAATCGTTTTTTTACTCCGGATACATACCGGCAAGTACTCCAACCACCCAAATAAAGAATTAGATGCTTGGTAACTGTTAACTTCCGCTTCCCTCGTGTACGCCCCGGACCATCCCGCCCATGAGGCCCCCCTGCACACCCTGCCCATGCGCGCCCCTGCGCGTGCACCCTGCCCATGGGCGCCCACCCCTCTCTGTGGACTGCTATTTCGTGGTAACGTCACAGCCTTTTTATAAATAAAGAACAATGTTATATACTATTATAAAATGTTTATTCTGACATTATACATAACAAATTTAAAAAATTTAATCCAAGCATGGGCCCATTTAAACTTAATTTTAATACAAAGTTATACACAGAAGACAGTCCTTTCTTTATGTTTGTTTGGAGTGGTTTTAATTTTATCTAATTTTATTCGCAGCTTAAAATTTAAATCGATACCCAAGTCTTCTATCTCCTTTTCTAACCAATAGTTTGATACATAAAGACCGTCTAGGTTTTCTTGTAAAATGTACCGAAGTTTGCCTCTATATTTAAAGTCTTTGATTCCGCCGACAACCAGATCCATTCCTTCGTGTAATTCTTGCAGCTTGTGACAATCTTTAATCGCAGCTTTCCCACTATATCCTGCATACGTATCTTGTTAGCTTGATCGACTTCTTCTTGTCGGTATTGGAGAAATCCTTTTCTCCCCCACTTGTTAGTGCTTTCCAAGAAAAGGAAGTTAGCTTTAAACCAGTCTACGGAAAAAATGGTAAACTTTCTTGTGTAGCGTTAAACCCACAAATTTCTTTGGTAAACTCCTTTTGTTAAGGTTTTGTTCCTAAAAAGTCGAAATTTTAACCAACTTTTTGCAAAAAGGTTCTTAATTTTTATACCACCAGTAGCATCTGTCGCCTTCGACATAAAAATTTACCAATTCTTTAAGATTTTGTTCACATATTTTCTACCAAAAGCCATAATCCAAATCGCCTTTGTTTTTTTCCTTTTATCTCCTTCCACACTTGGTTTTTAATGGAAAAATTTTTTAGGGGGGGTACTAACCATTAATTTTTCCTTTTCTAACCTGGCCAATTGGTTTTAATAAAACCATTAAAAACAATTGTGAATGGGTTTTAATGGAAAATATTAAAAGCAATTAGTGTTAAGATTTTTAATGAGCTCTTCAATTATCTAATTTTTAAGGAAATATTAAAACAGCCAACCTATCAATTTTCTTGGTTGGACAATTCAGGTCATTTCTTGGTATCAATTTCCCCTAACTTAACATTACATAACCGGATATATGTCGATGCCATCCCTTGGCAGGTCGGATAACAAATATTCACTATCTTCCAATAACGACTCTTAGAATACATGAGAACAATTTTTTCATTTAATTTGTATTATGTGCTAAACGGTAAACATGGCTTCCAAGGTGAAAGTTTCCAACTTTTGGGAAAAAGTAAAACAAATAGGATTTGGATTTGGTTTTTAAAAAATTGTCAACAAAATTGGTAACAATTTGGAATTTTGTTAGCGAACACAATCTACGGTACTCAACAAATTACAAACCATTTTTACAAATAATGTTGGTTAAAATTTCACTTTTCACGCCAAAAACCCCAAAAGGGTTTATCCTAAAAAGAAATTTTGGTCTTTAACGTATCTCAAAAAGTTTACCATTTGTTTCCCTAGGCATGGTGTTAAAGCTAAGCTTCCTTTTCCGGAAACACTCGATGGGCCAGAGAAAAAGAAATTTCGGAAAAAAGACCTCGAATGCTTAATAAAAATTCCAAAATCCTTTGTGTTCCTAAAAGTGGAATACAATTTAATTGGAAATTTATTGGGGAATACCAGTAATTGCGCTCGAAAAATTATTTCTATCTTTTACAGGATGTCCCAAATTTTCTAAAGCAAATAATGTAATTTTTCTACAAACCATAACTTTTTTAAGGGGAAAAAAAAATTAATATTATAGGCCGTAAACTTAAATTATTTTTCATCTAACAACCAATGAAGAAAAATATAAACAAATTTGTGGTTAATGTTTTTAATAAAAACTTGGCAATATTACAGTTTTTATTGAGAACTTTAAAAACATTTGGTCTATTTGGTAAAGAAATTATTACGCTTAAACAATTCAATGTGCAAGGGCAATGTCAGTGCGGCGGGTATAACCCTTAAAAACTTTTAACTTATTGGAAATAGTAAGATCTTCCTAAAGGCGCCAATGTACTCGGTACCACTTGAAAATTGGGAGTAAGTATCGGAAAGCTACAAAATAGCGTTTTAGGTTAAATAACCTCTCAACTTTTGGGGAATGGTAAACAAAGAAATTGAGGGCTTGAAATTGTTGCCAAAACCAAAAGAAAGGAAAAATTGATAAAGATGTGCTTTGGCTTTAGTTTTAACTATTTTGTAAAATTTGGGATTGAGGAAAAAGCCAAGAAAAATAAAATCTTAAAAGTGTCATTAAAGCATAGTACATTTTTCCAACTGCAACACCAATTCTAAATTCCAAAAAAATATCATTTCGGAATTGGGTTGAAATCGCTAACATTCGTAGAGGTTGACGACAAGCGAAATTTGGTGTAAACTTACCGTTTACCTAAAGGAAATTGATTATCTAATACCTGTAATGGAAGGAAAAGACAACTAATTAAAAATTCAAAAAGGCAAAATTGGATACATGGAAAACACTCGAAATACCGAAAATACAAAGTTGTTAGACAAAGAAATTTATTAGAGAAAATGAGGAAGAATTAAAAGATTATTTTATGTGCCGATGGACTGACTTAATACATCCGGGTTTACAAGCTGTTTGCATTTGCGGTTAGTAAGAAAGACTCTTTAGTTATGTAGGCGTTCTTGCGAAAAGGATGGTACTAAATCCGTATACTTTTAAAAGGTTATTCTAAAACGTATTTATCAAAATGGCAGATAACAAAGACGAACTAAGGAATGCGGGTTTCGTAACCTTGGCGTACACCACCGCAAAGGGGTTCCGCTAAACATTGTATATTTGCCTAGTAAAGAACCTTTCGGATCATTTAAAACCGAGGGTCTTACAACCTATAACAACCATATATTCCCAAAAGTGGTGGATATGCAACTACCAACAGTGTGTGGGAGAAAAGGATTTCTCCAAACCAAAGAAGAAGTCGATCAAGCTAACAAGATACGTATGCAGGATATAGTGGGAAAGCTGCGATTAAAAGATTGTCACAAGCTGCAAGAATTACACGAAGGAATGGATCTGGTTGTCGGCGGAATCAAAGACTTTAAATATAGAGGCAAACTTTACATTTTACAATTCGAAAACCTAGACGGTCTCTATGTTCAAACTATTGGTTAGAAAAGGAGATAGAGGACTTGGTATCGATTTAAATTTTAAGCTGCGAATAAAATTAGATAAAATTAAAACCACTCAAACAAACATAAAGAAAGGACTGTCTTCTGTGTATAACTTTGTATTAAAATTAAGTTTAAATGGGTCCATGCTTGGATTAAATTTTTTTAAATTTGTTATGTATAATGTCAGAATAAACATTTTATAATAGTATATAACATTGTTCTTTATTTATAAAAGGCTGTGACGTTACCCGAAATAGCAGTCGCACAGAGAGGGTGCGCATGGGCAGCGGCATGGGCAGGGTGGCACGCCAGGGCGCGCATGGGCAGGGTTGCATGCGCAGGGGGCCATGGGCTGGGATGTGTCTGGGCGTACACGAGGGAAGCGGATGTTAACAGTCACCAAGCATCCAATTCTTTATTTGGTGGTAGTACTTGCTGCGTATGTATCCGGAGTAAAAAAACGATTTGAACGCAGCTTATTAATAAAATTAGTTTATCGAGGAAGATGACAAAAGGTACATCATTCCTAATAGTACAACAATCTACGCATGGGGGCTAAAGATATAAATTGATATTGTATGATTTTGTAAATTATTGTATATATTAGTTTTAAATTCCATAATTTTAAGTTCTTCCCCACCTTCCAAATCCTTCCGCTTCTATCCTGGTTGACAGAGTATACGTGTTATCTCCACGTGGTATTCGCGGGACACGGTTTTAGATTTCAGATGGTTGGTAAAGCATATGTCTTGGGCAAAAAGGGTTTTAAAGATGGAGTTAAATAAAGATGGGAAAATTGTCTTTAAAAGGCATAACTTTGTATGGGGTGGTCCTATTTAAAATTATTTACAGATTTGGGGTCCCTAGAAAAATTTAATATTAGTTGATACCTAGCAAAATATATTTATCTTAAAAGGTGACTACCCGCGTATAATAAAACAATATAACACTTGTCAACAAAAAGTTGTAGGAAAATTAAAGACGTATTTAATGGGGTCCAGTATTAGAATTTGTTGGTAGTAATGTTAAGTCCTACTGTATTGTAGGGAGAAAGATACGATTAAAAAGATTAAAGGGTCTCACGAATTGTAGTTAAGTAAAACCGAGGGTCTTACAACCTATAACGAGCATATACCCAAAAGGGGTGGGCATGCAACTACGCAGCAGTGCGTGGGAGAATAAAATTCTCAATAAGAAATTAAAGTTTCCATGTACGGCCCGTCATTGGGAAATGGTCGAAATGTTAAACCTATAAAGGCGATTATTAATTTGGTTTAGAAAATAATAATTTTCTTGGACTAAATAAAATAGCTTAGACTGGTTAATGTATATGGTTACATATTCTCGTACACATCCACAAACATCTGTTTACGTCCACAATGGCGATACCGGTAGTTTTTGTTTAACAAAAGTAGGAAAGATACGTCAGGTGTTAGTGTGGGAAGCCCATGGATCGTTGGATTCAAAAGAACGGTGCGGCGGAATGTATGGTGGTTCCCCGTTAGAATAATCGAAAGTGGTTAATTGATCGTATTAGATGTTTAAATAAGCGAAAGTGTAAAGGCCTACATAAACAAAAATTTAATTAACCGACAAAAAGTGCGCGATGTGCTACACTTATAAAAAAGTATGGAATGGTGCTTTGCATCGGCCCTAACATAAAAGGGCGTGACTTTTCCAAGCAATTACAAGAATAGCAGTAGCGCAGAGAAGGGTATGCATGTATTATACAGTTGCTGCAAAATATGTTAGTTTACGCGTAGCTCGGATGTGTAATTGATCACGACTTAAAGATCCTCGGAGGTTTAAAAATTCTCGGCCCATTGTCGTTTGAAAAATGTTTGTAAATTATCAGAACAGGAGCGGGTCGAAGTTTAATGGATGATTGACCGAGTTTTTCTACCTTTACGAGGGAATTGGAATTGACAGACATCGAGCATCTAATTCTCTATTTGGACGATATCAGTACTTACCGGTTCTAGAAATCATTACGTGCGGCCGACGCTATGCGAAAGTGTAAAAGCCTACAAGCAAAATTTAATTATCAACGAAAAAGTGCGCGATGTGCTATAGAAAGTATAAAAATGGTGCTTTGCATCGTCCTAACAGTAAAAGGAGAGTGACTTTTCTAGCAATTACAAGAATAGCAGTAGCGCGGAAAGGGGTATGCATGTATTATACAGTTGCATAAAATATGTTAGTTTACGAGAAGCTCGAACGTGCACAAATTAAATTTTAATCTATAATTAACCACGGTCGTAAAATGGGAAATTAATGGGTAATTTTAATAGGCTAAGCATATACTTTCGCTTGGTGATTCATTTGGAAAATATTCAAGCCCATTTCCTAAAGTATGACGTAGAAGTTATTTAAAATTAAATTGTTGTAAGTATCCTGTAGACAACAAGTTGGTATTTTCTTAGTAATGGTTTAAAGTGTTTTGGTTATAGTAGCACTGCATCTTCTACGACTTGCACACAATTTTGTGCGTGTGCTACCCCTTTTTGGATTTTAATATGCACGGATCCGTATAACATGGAAGACGTTTTCCGGTGTTTCTACTAACGGCATTCGCACCATCGACGAAGCGAACCAGGTGCATGCATTGGCGCTAAATGTATTGGACGAGCAGCAGGATTATGACGTCATTTAGTTCCCCGCCGAATCCTCAACTTCGTTCGGGTTCTTCGAAACCTTCGGTTTGCATTCTATAAGGGACATAAAGCCCAAGAGTAAACTCTTTAGTTATAAGTTAGTTCGCTTACAAGTCAAGTCTTATAGTGCGGATTTTGTTTTGTATAAAATGGTACTGCAAACGTTTTAAGTGCAACTCTTGCGGTGCTTCCTATACCTGGAAAAATGCTCCAAACGGCACCAGAAAAATGTCGTGGTGTAACATCGTCCAGGTTAACCCGTCCGCAGCAAATACTTAAACTGTGGGACTTGCGGTATCGCTTTTACGAGAATGGGCAACTTACAGCGACACAAGGAAAAACAGCACGGTATGTCATTAAGCCGTAAACGTTCAGCTCGCCAGCTGTTAAAGGGCCTTGTACGAAACAACCACGAATTATGTAAAGTTGCGACAAATGGAAAAGCTCCTACCGCCATTAGGAGCAACAAACATAAAATGCATCAGTTACCGCTACTAGCGACGATGGTGTAGAAATGGTTAGTACAGCGTTTAACAACCGTATGGCTAGCTATCGCATAGAACGCCAGTGTCGACGATTGGGTGCCGAGTTTCTTTGGAAGCAGAAAGAGCGATTTATTCGATTAATTAATGAAAAAGAATACAACATACAGCAATTTTAAACTCTACGGCGTTTACACCAAAATGGGGAAGAGGGGAGATGGAAACCTTTAACACAAAAAATGGTTATAACGTCTTCTAGTAATCTGGAAAATATGTACGAGGTCTTAAGCGAAACCATAAGAAAAAATCAGAGGAATTTGAAACATGGGGTCCGGTTGGTCTTTGGAAAAGTGCTCTATTTAGAAATAAATATTAATAAGTATGAGCCGATATGAGAAGTTCTAGGTTAAAAATAAAAATTGTGGATATGTATTTAGAAATGTGGTTTACAAAATTTAAACTGTATTATTAAAATTGTTTGTAAAAAAAGTTTTAAGAATGGTTTTAGATTTTTTTTATAAGGCAGGAAATTTAATTTGAGGGGTGTGTAAAATGGTAAGGGGGTTTTTTAAATCTGTTTACAGATTCGGGTTCTACATAAAATTCTAAAACAAGATGTATTGCATGATAAAAATTTATAAGGACGGTCAAAAATCGCTACCAGAAAAATCTTAAAATGGGGGTAGCTTTGGGGGGGTTTGAAAAATTCCAAAATTTCTAGAAAACTAAAAAAAATTTTAACCAAAAAAGGTGGTTTTTTTTGGAAGGGGAATTTACTGCAAGGGTGTTAATTTACGTTCCGATTTCAAATCTGTTTAATTCAACTCAAAAACAATAAAAATGTTCCAATAAAAGAATTTTAAGGCTAAAAGTCCTATAGGAAGAAATTTAAAATGGGTATTTTCAAAAAATTAGGTTTAAAGGGGAATTTTAAAAAAAGTTTATGGGGTTTTTTTAAAATTACAAATGTGGGTTTTAGAAATTTCAATCCCCAATTATTTCCTGATACAAATATTATTTTAATGGGCCCAAATTTTTTGCTCCAAGGTTAAAAAATTTCAAATTATTTACGTCTTTTACAGTTAATATTTTGACATAATTATTTATTTAAAAATAAATCAACATTTAAAATTTAAAATTTAAACAGGCTATCATTAAATTTAATTTCAAAAAACCATTATTATGGGGTTAGGGAAAAGGTATCCCTTGCCAAATGGGAAATAACTTTAATGAAAAGGGCCGGCTTAATTTTAATTAAAATAAAAAATTTAAATTTTTTATATTACAAGATAATTTTCCATATTAAATTTTAAATTTTTTTAAAATAAAACAAATTTAAAGAAATTAAAATGTGTTTAAAATTAAAAAAAAAAAATTTACAACAATTAAAAAAAATAATTTTTTAAATAAATTTAATAAAATAAATTATTACAACATTTGTTAATTTTTTTAATATATTTGTACCTTGAACCGAATTTTTCCTGGGGAAAAAGGTGGGCAAAAAAATTTTTCTTAAAATAATATAAAACACATAAAAAATGTAAATTTTACACCTTTGAAGTTTTATCCCCAAATAATGTTTTGAAAAATAATTTCAATTCAAAAAGTTTAACAAAAATTTTTTAATAACCTTTTTATTAAAAAGGAAAAAAATCTTTTTAATAGAAAATAAAGAAACCAACTAAATAAATCTAACAAAATAAAAAATTAAAATAACCATTAAAATTATTAGAATGGATTATAAAACCAAATGGAATTAGGGCTTTAAAAAAATAACAATAAATAAGGGTTAAGAAACAATTGTTAAGAATTAAACATTTGGCAATTTGCCTATTTTAATAAATTAAACTTTAAAAATTTTGTAAAAAAACAAACATATGATAAATAATAATCCAAATTTTAAAAAATATTTAAAATAATTATTTTATTTATTGAAGAACTCAAAAATTTTCAACAAGATTTAACTCAAAATATGAAATAAATTTTAGGTAAATAAAGGTTTAACGATAATAAAACATACCTTTACAACATCTTTTTGAGAAATTCAATATAAACGGACAAATCAAGGAACCCTTGAATTTAAAAACAAAAGCATAATAAGTATTTACTAATGATTTACAAGTAATTAAAATAATAAAATATTGCATAAGCCTTTCCAAAAAATTACCAAATGATTTAAATATAAACTTTTGAATAAATAAACATTTAAGAAGAAAATTTAAGAAGAAAATTTTAAAATGTTAAAAACCTTTTTAAAAAAATGAAATGTAAATATTCTCCGGTTTAAAAATAAAATTTAATTTGAAATTAATTCTTAAAATTATGATAAATTTATAGAAAGGTTTGAATAATTATTTTTGATTTATAATCTCCTCGAAATAAAACCCAAAACAAATTGCAATGGATATCAATAATAGTCAAAAAATTAATTGACTTTAAAAGTTTGCAAATGCTTGCGACAAAAATAATTTCAATGTTAAAATTATTTCTTCATCAATTCATTTTTTTGAAAATTTTTATTAACATTAAGTAATAAATTTATTTTTATTATCTTTCAACAGTTGTTGGAAAAATATTTAAAAACCGCATAATTAAAAATTAAAAATTTAAAAAAGCAATTTTCCAAATTTTAAAATTTTTTTTTTTTTTTTTACAATTTTAGATTTATTCATAGGGGTTTTATTTTACAAAATTGCTAATTAAATGGTGTAAATACAAACTTAAATATTGTGAAATTTTCAAAAAAATTAAAAAAAGCGAACAAATTAAATGCTTTTAATTTTAACAGAAAAAAAAACAAAATTTTTGGTAATTTATTAACATTACTACCAATTATAACCACTTGATTTTTAAAAATTTAAAAATTTGTAAATTAAAAAAAAAAAATTTTGAAAATGAAAATTTTTTAAAAAACCGTTCATTTTACAATTAAGATGGATTTCCATATTTTTTTAATAAATTAAATTACAATTTTCCAATTCCCCCAAACATTAATTATTTAGAATAAAATTAATAATAAATAAAAATTCTACATTAACTGCAATTCCAATAATAAATTTTTATTAAGAAAATAAATATTCATTTAAAAGGAAAAAAATTAATTTTAATTTATTAGGGGAAAAAGGGTTAACCTGGCCTTTTAAAAAAATTTTTTATGGGAACCCACCACCCTATCCCCGGAAATACCGTTTACAAAAAATATTGGGGTATTTCCTTTTAAAACCAAGTACCCTAATGGACAAATTTATTTTTCTCTTGATTTGCAAACCAAATCCAGTTTCCGAAAGCTAATTTACAGTAATTTTACGGTTTAAATTTATTTATTAAACATTAACCCCTAGGATTTTAAAGGGGGTTTTAAAATTTTTAAAAGGTTTGGGTAAAATTGAATAAATTGGGGCCTTAGTTAAAAAATTTATTATAAAAGTAGGTTTTTAACTTTTTGAACCCTATTTTAATAAATGGATTTAATCCATTTTTTTTCCCAATTTCCCTTTGGGGTTTGGTCAAAAACCCATTGTTTTATTTTTAAAGATATTTTTTACAAATTTTGAATTCAAAGTTAATATTCATTAAAAGGGGCATAAAATTCTAAATGGAAAAATTTAGCCGGGGGCCCCCTAAAAAGGTTTAAAGGACTGGCCCATAAATAAAATTTAAGGGCCCCCAAAAACAATAAAAATTATGTTTGGAATACCCTTTTCAGAATTTAAAAAACACCTAATAACAACCTTTTTATAAATTTTAAAAAAAACAAAGGTACCCATTATTATAGTGGTGGGCCCTTTTAAAACAAAAATTGCAATTTTTATTATTTTCAATTAAGGCGGTAAAACCAATATTTTTGATAAATAAAATCTAAATAGGCCCTGTACTGAATTTAAATGTTTCAATAATTTTGGGTTTTGGGCCAAAAAATTATTTGATTCAACTTTTGGTTACCTAGAACCTAAAAAGGAAAAATTTCTTTAACAATACATTTTTCCTTAAAAGATAATTGCCCTAAACCTTTTTTAAAGTTTTTTTTTTAATTAAATAAATAAAATTTTTAAAATTTAAGAATTTTAAAAAGGGGGATTTTAAATTTTTTTTCCCAATTAAAAATTCAAAATATTTTCCCAATGGCAAGGTAAAATTAACATAAAGTTGCGATTTTCCTTCAGGAAAATTATTGTTTTTTTAAATTTTAAAAGGGGGGTTTTTTGGGAAAAAAAAATTTTTTTAAAAAAAATTTTTCCAAAATTTTAAAAGGAAAAAAATTTTTATTGCTTTTCAGGTTTCCCCGGGTCAAAAGTTTTTGAACTAATTGTGAGTTTAACTTGCGATTTGATTGGATGCACCCGGCACCAATACCGGTTACCGAAGAATATACCTTGTACATAGACAACCCCAATTTTTACAACATTTTGTAGTTATAAAATTTGACATACTAGCCGAATCCACTAGTACCCTTATTTCTACGTCCCCTTTAGGTGTGTCCACCTTAATCAATGCGGTAGGAAGTACTGCTGCTTTATTTGTGATAGATTTAGAGTGTTGTTCTGATTGCGAAATTGAACAAAATGTATTAGTGTTCGGTTTTGGAACACTAATAACGGTCGGCGATAGACTTGAAGTACTTGTTTCTGGATTTACTGGCGTTAACTTAGGCCAATGTAACAAAGTGTTGTGACGCTTATAACAAACACCACAGCATTTTTGCGAATTACAAGATTTAATGCGATGAACAGAACTTAAGCAATTGACGCATAACCTTTTTTCCCTTGCAAATTTGTATCTGTCATTTGGCGACATCTCTAGGAAGATATCGCACTTGTAAATAGGATGGGAATTCTTTTGACAAACAATACATGAAATAATAGTACTATTAGCCACGAAAGACTGCGAAACTTTCCTAAATTGCGTATCAGGTTGTTTATTTTTATTAACACGTGTATCTGAACGATACAAAATTTTGCTTTGCTCTTTAACAAAAGTGAGCACTTCTGTATATGTAGGTGCGGTTGAATCTCTCCGATTTATTTCAAATGATTTAATTGTTTCGTTATCTAATTTAGAAAGTGCTAAATAAGACAACATAAAATCCGCTAGATCTGGCAAGTTCAAACTTTTCAATGCGCTTACCGCTGTATCAAACTTCTCTAAGAACGCGTTTAAGTGATCACCTGATTCGGAACGGGCTTGTTTAAATTCTAGTATTGTTTGTATATAATGGTTTGCGATTAAACGTTTATCCTCGTATTTTTCAATAAGAGTTTTCCAAATTAGTTCATAATTTTCTGCAACAGGTGGCACGGCAGAACAAATTGTTAAAGCTTTTCCAGACAACCGACCTAACAAATAATGTAATTTACTAATTGGATCTAAATCCGCGTTTCCATGAATTAAACTTTTGAATGTTTGAAAGAATATAGGCCATTCCGCTATTTGACCTCCGAAAATGGAAACTCCAACTTCGGCAATCTTACTACGGCGCTTTTAACCGGTTCGGTAACCAAAGTGGTTTGCTTTTCCTGAGGAAGCTGCTTGGCGGCTAGCATGCAGTATCCGCACAGTTCATCAAATGAGTCCAGAACATTAAAATCTGGCGTGAATGTTTTATCGATTTCTATCGAAATTGCGTTAAATCTATCGATTATACTATAAAACTCGGTTTTCGTTTCTTGAAAGGTTTCAAACCGTGCGCGAAACTCTTTGATGGCGGTTCTGTTTTGAAGATCTTTACTACAATCGTATAACCTTTGTATGCGCCTAAATAAGGTTTCCTTTTTTGCTATCAATATTTTCAGAGTTTCTTCCTTAGACGGCATTGCGAAATGTTGTATAAACTAAATACTTTAATATAAATTTTGAACTAGGAATAATGCGTTTAAAATTATATAGATGCGTTAACAAATTATTGCAAAATTTAACTCACAAATTGTAAACAATCTTTTGTATGAGATTTTGTATACAACATGCAAAATTAACTTGAGTTGAAAATTTATAAAATTGTGAACCTACTGTAAACAAACTTAACGTGCTTAGATATGTCAACCACTTTCCATAAGTCGCGATAACAAACCCGGGTCGTATGGACCAGATGTCTATGTATTTTAGCAAATGTGCTACATTAAATGCGTGAATACAATATTCAAACTATAAATACCTTCGATAGCAGGACCATATGCGTAACAACAACAATTAATATGATATAATGCGTAACAGAGACTTATCAATCGCTGTAGATTATCACTTCATTCAACACGCAATAATATGGAACAAAGGGAAACAGGAGTGATATTTGGTAATTGGAGTATTATACTATTACGTACGGTCACTAGTTATAACCACTGGTGAGTCTTTGCTATATAATTAAACATGTGATTGACACATCTCAACACATACCAAAATTTAAACACGTCGGTACAATTAGTAAGGTTAAACTAACTATAATTTTGAAAATGAATGAATTTTGTAGATAAGAACCAGTTCTATGTTGTACAATATAGACTGGATTTACCATCATTTATTTAATAATAAATTAAATTACAATTGGCGCGAACAATAGGTTATGTTTTAAAAATGAATAAAGAATTAATCTCTTTTGTGATTAGGTGACCTATAAAACGTGTTTAACTATATTGAAAAAGATCAAAAAAATTCTATTTACACAAAGATGAACCATTTTTTATTATTTGAGTCTTTCATTTCCCACTGATTTAATAACATTTGTATTGTTGTCAAAGTGTTTTCACGCAATACTCTTAGAGTTTACTTCAAGACACTGTTTTTTACTTCTTCCCAAACCTGTAGTATATGTTTTCAAAAGGATTTTTACACCTTACTTCTAGGAAAAGCATTACAAAACAGCATCCTCGTATTTAGAGCGTTGACGTTTTATATCCTTTTCGTGTTATAAACTTGAATATTATATCTCTAAATTTAATTACGGAAACAACACTACAAAAGCCATTTAATTTCACAATATCTATACAGAAAGAGGACAATTAAATGTAAGTTTGTACATTAGGCATTTGGTATATGTCAAAATTATGGCGCTTTAAATAAAAGCATTCCTTGCCTGTATTTAAATTAAATAAAGATGTCCTGTATTTTAATACAGTACAAACATTAATGATGTGTTAATTGCGCATGTGTAAATGTCAAATAAGGGAAAACTTTATTAAAAAATTGGTAAAATGAACGTTGCAATAACTCTCTAGTGTTTTAAGCAGTATCCATAAACTATACACGCTATTGATAATATGGACGTTCGCCGCATGATTGAAATTTGAAGTATATACATATACATAATATAAAACGTACAAACTTTTGAATTATGAATAAATCACCTAGTTCGATGTTCCTGGGCATTTTTAGCTTGTCTAAAGTACAACATAAGGGACATTAAATAGGACTTGAAAAAAATATTCGGGAAAGGAGTGAGTTATAATATCACGTCTTCTTTACACTAAACAAGACGAAAAACTGATTATTATTGGGTGCATGAAGACACTACGTGAAAATATAATTAAAAACATTTACTTACTCAATGTGAGATAGAAGTGAAAGGACAGTGGAGTATCTACTCATGCATTTTTCGGCCCGAAAAATTTGGCCCGGCCTGAAAAAAGATAGGCCCGGCCCGGGCCCGGCCCAAATAAAGTAGTCAACGGCCCGGCCCGGATACAAACCCGAAATCGGACGGGGCCCGGGCCGGGCCGGCCCAAAAGCCCGAGCCCGGGTCCATCCCTACAAACAAGTTATTTAAAAAAGAAAAATTTTACGCTCCTCGAAAAGAATTTCTAAATAATTTGCTTGTCAAGCAGGCGCTGTTTTAGCGGCGTAAAATGGCACCTGATTCACTCCTAATTATGGCATGAAAATTTTTGGAAAGATCCAAAAAGGTACGGCTGCATGAACTTGGCTAGACGCATAACTTTTTTAATATAACTTGCTTGTCAAATGGGCGCAAAATTTAGTTTTAGCGGGGCAAAATCGTGTCAATTTGGCACCTAATTATGTCATAAAGTTGCCGCTAAATTTAAATCCTGCTACTTCGCAGTCTAGGTCAAAAACTATATTTCCCACGCGTTCTAAAAATCCTAAGATAGAACAATTTTGATTTTTTTACCGAAAATTCTAACACAAAAACGTAAAAACGAAATATAGTTGAAAGATGGGACCTAATCTAGCACACCACGACAACCCTTTACCTTTTAGTATACCAACAGCTTATCCCTAACTTACTGCATTGGATTTCTCATTACCTTAACGCGCTAAAGAAGAGGAAAGACTAAAATTATATGCGAAAAATTTTATTGGCTTATGTAACAATGCTGCTTGACATGCTGCATTGTACCAATTGTATTTTATGTTTAATCGCGGAAAATGAGACCCGCGAAAACAACCAATGAATATATCACCTGGTATTAGGACTGGCAAGGCACATCCCGCTCTTTTATACAGTACTTGCTATTATCTATAATCTATGACTTAGCGGAGGGGTAAACGAACACCCTTGGGTGATACCTGTAATTATACCGTCTCTCTGTATTGCCCTTGACGACTGTATTTATATGAAACGCGGACTTTTTACAAGGGTGTCTAAAAATTGTTTGAATGATTTATGAATTTATTTATGATCTATGACTTAGCGGAGCGGTAAACGAAGAATTTCCTTTGGGTGATACCTGTAATTATACAGACTCTTTGTATTGCTCTTAACGACTGTGTTTATATGAAACGCGGGTTTTTTATAAGGGTGTCTAAAAATTGTTTGCTACGTTTGCTTTACGATGGTCAGTTAAAACCTACCCCTTTTTGGCATTTCATAATTCATTTACTTAGATTCTACTCAAATCCTCCAACAACACCCGGTATATTAGACCTTTCTACAATAAATACGCTTTTTAATAATTTTCAATTTCAAATCCATTTAGTTTAAAACGAAAAGTTTATTCTATAAATTAAACAGTCAAAACCCTGTTTTAGGTATCCGTTAACTTGCTATATATTACGATAGCGTTTAATTACTTTCTAGATTACTTCAATCTAAGGACTCGTTGAAATAATGAATCCTACTTCATCGATAAGGCTTGTTTCGAATCGCTAATCACACCTGTGTTTGATAAAGCCGGCATGGATGTGAATTCGCGCTATCAAAAGAATTAACATTCATTTTTCTTTTCTGCAGACGACTGAGAGTGTTCGTTTCAGTTTTCGTTATTTTATAAAATTTTCGTGCACACATTGTGTGTTTCCTCCGGTGGACATGCTAGTCTCTTGAATTGTCGCTCCCTTGGGTATAGAAGTATAGTTACTTGGTCTCCGGTCCATTTGGCCCGCTCCGGCCCTAGGAGCGAATGAGAAATCCAACACCGTAGACACGTGGATGAGCGTTTCTTTACTATTAGATTTTACTGTTTGGCGCTCATACTTGTCTCGAATTAATTGTATGTATGAAAATGATTTAACTTTTGGGATCTATTGCTATGGAATTAATATATTACGATTGACTTTAAAAAGAAAAAAACACAAAAAATATACTAGTTATTAATGCGTGAAAGGGTTAAAAACTTGCTGGCACATTGGAAGACGTTATTGCCATTTTATTTGTAACTGTATGTTATATGTTAGCATTATCAGAGCCTATGTGAGGTATCATAATATTATGATTACTAAACTAAATTGTGAAATCTGGCATACAAATACACTAGATAGCAAATACTAAAATAAATTGTTTATTCTCACTTACTCAAACCGGGTCAATGCCCGTTGTAATGTAGCCAAATATTGGGCAGTAAGAAGGTAGTAAGCGTTACACAGTATAGTCATTATTTTTGCAAAATGTTAGTTACCCTACAGGAATTGTAATGTTTTTTTCCTTTTTTTGATAATTAGAGTTTTTTTGGTAATGTGTTATTTCCTTTATTTTTGTTTGTATTTAGGTATAACTTCAGGGGGGGATTTCTCCTACAGGTTGTACTGAACAGTTAATAATTTTTTATTTCAGGCCTTTTCCTTATTTTTGTATTTGTAATATCCCGCCTACTCGCCAACTGTGCCCAGGAATTTTTTTCTTTGTCTTTTAGGCTACGTCAATGTACGTAACATGTATGAATGATATATAAAATGAGATTGATTATTCTTATTTATATATTTATTATTCACGTGTTTCATATCTCATATGAACCGAAGCTTTATGAAAACTAACAGAAAAGCGTTTGATTCTTAAACAGTATTAGCGCCTATTGTACTTGAGCTTTTCATTTTACAGGAAGAGTTATCCCTAAACTGAAATGCTGCTATGCTAATTCAAACGTTATTAGTAATGAAATCCTTAATAATAAATATCTTCTAAATAACGAACTGACTGGTTATAATAATTGCTCAGAGACATAAACGGACCCTGATTTTAGGAAACGCTTAATCTGTCTCTATAATGGAGTGTAGAGCTTAACCCTCGTTCTAGGTATGGCCGCTTATGTGAATTTTGTGGCATATCGAATTAATGTTGCAAATTTTAGAAGACCGTATGTGTCATAGATATTATAAACTTGTTTTTCAGGGGTCCTGCACACTTATCTGAATAGAAGCAATGTCTAGTTCATTGCACGTGAGCAAACAAGATTCAGTTTCATTTTCTCTTCTGTGTCCGTTTGTTTCATTTCAAACGTAGCAAGTTCGTTCATTGTTTTGTGAAGCTTGTTTAATTTGGTATACGATGAGGTTTATCATATTGAGTTTGATTTATAATAAAGAAGAGAAATATCTGCTTTGCATTTTCTCTCTAGCGTGAGTTTCATGTTCATTTTGGTTTCAGTTTTGAGTATCTGAAGCGATCACATACGAAGCACACATGGACCACCAGTCCTTCTTAGGACTAAAGAAAGAGATATTAAAGTTGATGTTAAACACTTTGTGATGTATAAAATATTTGTCAATAGGAACTTTATTTTATTTACACTACCCAAATAAACCCTATACAAATTGACAAGAGATTTTCCACCATCTATTTGCTTACGAGTAGATTTACTTCTCCTATAGTGGACCTTTGATCCCTGGTATTAAACTTATATGATCGATTATGCCATTTTTATGCTGAGATTAAGTTCCGGTAGTTCTCTAAGATCATTGGACACTATTCCAACTTCTATTCGTTTCTCAATTACCGTTCTAATAGACCCGTTGATGATATCTAGCGTGGGTTTAAAAAACTTTCTGCAGACCCGGGTTCGATTTGCTCTTATCATAAAATAAAGTGCATTAATCCATTAATGTCCCTCCGTTTAATTTGATGAACATGATGCTGGTGATATTCTTTCATACTGTTATTGGTTGTATACATAAATCTTGCCTTCATTTTTTAACCCTTTTACTTTATTCTTTCCTTGTATAGTATTTGACGTGAAATGTTTGGTTTCTTTTCTTTATTGACTAAAATGTTTGTAGAGGATCATCCTGGAGTTTGGAGGCTTGACGAGTTTGATGAAGAATCTTGAGTGGTAATCAGAATACGGTGTTGTAACGTCTTCAGAGTTGCTCTCTAATTCTTCACAATTCTACTTGCTTGACAATTGCCTATAAAGAAATATTACAATAAACTAGAATACATGCTATCAATGACTACAACATTACTGTGGCATAATAAATGTTTTTCATTCAATTCGGTAATATGAATGGGAATTGAAGGACTTTTTCGTGAAGTAATTTCACCCAGTTTAATATTAGCGCTAGCAGACATGGAATGACATTCTGAAAAATTATATAACAGAAAATGGATACTATGAACAATTCTAACCCCTGTGGTCAGTAATGGAAGCTTTGACTTCTTATTCCATATTTTTAGTACAATACAAAGTAGTACATTCTGAAAATTAAAAAAATTAATCAAACATAAAATAGGGAATTCAAGACATTGCCGGTTTTTGTCTTCTTGTGTTTTATTTAGTGCCAGCTTCAATATTTATTTACTTCTTCTTGACTTCATTACATTTTTTAATTGAATCAGACACAAGCACTATGAGTGCAGTAATAATCTTAAACTAAGTTATAGTATTATAACATGCATATTAATCGGAACTTGTATAAAGAGTAACGACATTATTTTATTCCAGTTTGCTTTAATATAAAAACGATTTAAACTGTTACACATTCTTTAACGTAAGATAGACGCAATCGCGATTACACCAATGGTTCTAAAACTAAGGAATATAGATGATAAAGATTTATACAGAACAACGACACAGTTGTTATGGTGACGTTTTCACAATAACGCCTGCCTAATACCTATAACTTACAAGTTGAAAGAGACGTTCTGTTACTGCTTCTCCAGCGGCTTTTAGAGTTTCTGCTTGCACCTTATCTGTACTCGACGTCTTACCATTTTCCAGACCTTTTAATGCTAATTCAAACTCATCTCTAAGTATAGGATATCCTAAGTCATCGTCAGAGCTAGCATACATTTTTTAAAGGACTCAACGGTAGCATTCAAAGCTGTAATACTTCATAGTTGTAGGATTATACGCCAGACCTTAGTTAAGGTCCTAAATACTTCCCTATAGTTGTAACTCCCCATACTGTATATTGTAATGTGTGCCATTTTATCGAGTTTATCAATAAACAATATTAATAACTTTAATAATACTCTGTGTGTAATGCAATACCCCGGGTGCTAATCCTTATTTATGATAAATAAAACTTGAACGAGTAATAAAGTAATAAGGTGCAGTGGTGTAAGTTCGAATTATTTTTGCTAAGTTCGAATTTAACCATCTTTATTTTAAGTTATTTTTTAAATAATTAGCATATATTGGTTTCAAGGCAGAGTGGAATTAATGCTCCGTAATTGGTATTGATAAAAATTAAAATTTATGTTTCTATGTTAAGGGGTAGCTCGGAACTATTCACAAGATATATATAAAATGCTTTTTACCACATTAAAATACTTTGCTTGGTTTTAAAGGTTCACATTTATAAAGGTAAATGGTCTTTATTTGTGTAGTTTACTGAAATAAGAGAACCCTAAATCTGCTTAAGGTTTTTAATAAATGCTACAAATTTACAAAAGAAATAAGTAAATAAAAAATTCAAAATTGTTATATTATATTTTTAATTAAAAATCATCCATACATTTTTCACATTCAAATCGTCTCTTCTTCGATCCTCTGTTGCATATTCCACACACCCATTCCATACAAGTGATGCATTGAATTCATGCTCTTTTATCGAAATAATATTTAAAACCACACTTGCATATTGTACATAAGTTGTCATTTTCTTGTTGACATTACAAAATTTTACATTCTTTCTAGAAGTGCGGCTGTTCTTGATAAACTTACAGATTGTTCTTTAATTTGCTGTTCTCTAATCAACTAATTTTTTACTTCTTCGACGGTAATCACCTCAGCCCCTTGTAATATAAAAATATTTTCTTATAATGAGATACTTTCTTTATTATTCATTATAAGCTTTATCCTCGTGACTATCAGCTATAAATTAAATCTTCCAATTTTCTAACCCTTAATCTGATAGCACAAGGTCGAGAATTTCATCTTTTTCTTGTAAACCCAAGGTACTGTTGGATGGAGAATGGCTTGAGACAAAGAAAAACTCTTAAGATATAAACGGCTAGTCGAGTGTTAGCTCTGGGTAGATCATGAGCTTGGGTCATGGGTGAATAAAAGACCAAAAATATATTTAATGAGCGCCACCGTATTTTTCAATACAATAACCCACAAAATTTAACTGTGCTTGTATAAGGGGAATGCGGAAACCTTATCTTAACACCACTAACATAGCCATAAAACCTGAATTTCACTCTTTAGGACACACTTACCAAGACCTCAACCACCAGATCTCATACAGATGTCTCAGCTTTACCTGTGAACAAACAAAGCACAACATGGACACCATTTGTGTCCTCAAAACATTTGCCAAAAATAAAATAATAGAATTTAGGCATCTAAAATATACTGAGAGAATTTGTTTTCATTTCACACTCTTTCTATTCCGGCAGGACTTGCAATTTTTGAATGTTAAATAATAAAACGTCTTTCAAAAACAAAAAGGATTCTATTTGGATAAATTTCTGATTATATATGTACAACTGCAATGTTTAAGTTTGTATCTTTATAAAAATTTTTCATAATAATTCTAATGAAGTTTTGCATTCAAAAGTAAGAAGATCTCTGAATAGATCTTTTCTATAAAATTTAATTAGATAGACGTATAATTTATAAGTTATTCATAATACATAAAAAAAAAAATTTAAATCAGCGAAGTACTTCCTTGATCATTACAACAGAGATTAATTATCAAAGTGCAGACTTTGTAAAATGTAATTATTCTAATTTATTTATATTCTATAATAAATACGCGAATTTCATATGTCGATGAAAGTGCCTGTACATGACCTCAAAATCTTTAAACATATTGTAAATTAAATCAAGACAGCATATGGCGTCTAGATAGGAAAACAGAATCTATATATTTTTTTTATCTGACATAGGTTATCATTAAGAACTTTATAAAATACACTATTTGCGTACATGTGCAAACATAAAGACAAGCAAGCAACATATTATTTAATTTACTGATTTCTCAAAAACTATTTTCTCTTTACGTTACTCAAATATTTAATGTTAGATAATTCATAGTAATTTACTGTATTTTCAAAGTTATTAAATGCTAAAGAACACTCACGTGCAACAAAAATGAACTAAAAGTGCTGGACCTTGACCTCAGCTATCGGAAATTTCCATCATAATCTCCTTGTTTAATATTGTTCATCGGTAAGGTTGAAATATAGGGAACACATGTGAAATCGGCTTCCACGTTACTGCAGGTTATATTAAATAGAACGAAACCATAAATTCTTGTTTTAAAATAATGCCTTCAGAAATTATTTTAATTTATTATCGGAGATATTATTTAAGATATGTCCTTAAGATATTGCACTAAGATGAAAAATAATAGTATAATCTATTGAATTAATATATACCAACTGTCTAAATGATGTCCAAAGGGGGTTCCATCTTCTTAGGCCTGTCGGGATCAACTAAACTGTTCGGAGCGAGGCTTATCGAAAATCATGCTCACGCAACCGCTGTTAGGCTCGACCTCCAGACACCAAGAATTTACCAATCCTCTACTTTTTCTAACTTTGTTAGAAGCCACGTGTTTACACAGGGCCATCTCGACTTCACCTCCTCTGCAAAGCAGCTTGCCCTTTCAAACGTTGAGAATGAAGTGCCGACTGACAACTTGACAGAGCTTGGTAACGAACTTTAGAGTATAAACGTATAAGAATCTATGCGTTATTATGAATATTATATATTAATTTTTATTGGATGATAATTCACAAATTAAATATTTTAAATTATAGCTGTTTTATTTTGTATTTTATTGTACTAAATGTAACTAGAAAAAATACGTTACACCCTTTAGCAACTCTTTCTTTTCTTTTGAATATTTGTTTTAGAATTTGTTTTTAGAGTTTCCATTAGTAAATTTTCGAATGAGTTTGATGTTGACGATTGAGTAGTATTTCAGAATTCAATAGGAGAACTGTTTCTTGAAGATGGCTTTTTATAGTAGAAATTTCCTCAAAAAAGATTAACCAGGTGGCCGTAAAAGTCATCATTGGATAGAATTTGTTTTTCAGTTTACAATAATAGATTTTGGAATGAGGCTGACGTTGACGGCTGATCAGTATTATAGAATTCAATAGGAGAACTGTTTCTTGAAAAGTGCGTTATTCTTGCATCAGATCGGTCTGTAATTATATAGAAATTTTCTCAACGAGGATTAACCAGGTGGTCGAAAAAATCATCAGTGGATGTAAGTGGATAACATTTAGCTTCTTTGATGATAGATTTCGCCTCGTCCATTTCAGTAAAAGCTTTGACGTTTGCTTCCTTCCATTATTTCAAAGCAATAGAACTGTATGCAGAGCCAGAAACTACATTCTTGGAAAATGGATAAATACCAGCTTTCCTGAAACCATTAATTATTATTTCTGGATTTACATCCAGCCAAATTTCTCCAATCATTATTGAGAATTGTTTTTTGGTAGTTTTACCCCAATATTTTTCCTTTGCCACGTGATTAATTTTTGATCCCACAAAGATTTTTAATTGTTTAAATACGTTCGAGTACAAGACATGTTCTTACCACCAACTACTTTCGTTTAGAAAGGTCAATGCAAAAATCTGTTCCATCTTGCTTCCAAATTCTGAAAGTGCTGTTTTAAAGCGCCAGATATTTTATATTTTTTTTCTAGTAAAGTGAAATATTGCTGGATGACCGAAGTATCGCAACTTTGTTTACGGACTATATCTACCTCTCGTAGCTTCTTTAATGATAAACTGTTTCTTTTGTAAAACCTAAAAACTAAACCTCTCTATTGAGATCTTCTGTAAATGGCGTTTTCAGTTTGTTGGCTTTTATAAACTGCCCAATTATCTCCAATACCTCTTTTCTATACAATCCAAAACCATATTTTTCCATTGTGCTGAGGCGTTTTCCATGTTGCATTGAAAGGACGGTTTTTTGCCAAGTGTTTTACTAAATATGCCATGTTTTCACTTTAAGTTATCGACTATTGTGCTGAGAAGTATTTTATATTTTTTCTATCCCTGTAGGCATTTATGCTCCCTGCCCTAATTTCTCTTATAGTTTCTTCAAGTGTTTCTGTGGTGTACTCCCGTCGATTTGTTTTTCTAACGTAATTGCGAACCATTTTGTATCTAAAATACAACATTAAGTATTAAAATAAGAAACCAGAAAAGGTATGAGAATATTTAGAGTGTAGACAACTGCGATCTTACTACGTTATGCTCCTGTCTTGCCCCACGAGCTGATATTTTCGAAGCAAGGCCGATGTAGGATTTTTCTCAGTAAATTTCAAAGAAACTAAAGCATGTATATATTTAATATACATTTTATGTAATATTTTTCACGCTTATCAAAAATAAACGTTAACGATACGAAATTTTCTAAAAAATAACAGCGCTTACTTGGACAACTCAAGTTTCAATGTGTATTTTACAAGTGGTTGCATTTTATAGTTGGGAACTCCCCTAAATAACGACTGATTTTTATGATATTCAGCTTGTAATAACATTTTACAGTTTTCTGTCTCTTAGCTCGCAGAATTCATTTTATAATAGAATAAATACAAAGCGTTTACCATTTTACGCCGTTTTCGATGTTACCCCATTCTACCTTACTATAAATGTAGACCCATTGAATCCCTTCACTCTAATTTGTACCTGACCCACGAGAAAAATGTGAGAAATGCATTGGGTTGGTTAGGTTAACTAAATTAAGTTCTAGCTACAGAACTCAAAGACAAAAGGTTATTCAAAAAGAAATTCTAATTAGTAAATGGTATGCAGAAAGACTCAGGGATTTTCTTCTTCAAAATAGAATTTTTTATATTTACCTAGTTTATTAATAAACATACTTTCTACTGCGTTTGAGGATAATGCTAAGTTGAAAATAATAAAAGGTTTAAAAACTGTAACACCTCTTTACTGTAAAACAAGCATTACAAACTCAAGACATTTCTAGTAAGAGGTCAGATTTTTCTTCTTACCAGAAATGTCCTGGCTTTACGAAAAAATGATCTTGGAAAATACGACGAAGTTAAGGAGGTTCCACGAATTAGTTACTTTCATGTGACATTACAAATCTCAATTTCCAGGATAGGAATCCGATTTCCGACACACACCACTTGAAAAATACGCCCTCATTTCGACGAGAGTTTAAATGTAAGGTCCTTATGTAAGAGCTGTTACGTACGTTACAGATATCTAGCTTGTGTTCTGCTAAGTTTTTAGTTCCTCGTCAAATAAAACTCCTTCTAGCCAGTGTAGTATCTTCGGTTGAAGCATTGAAAGTTTCGAATATCGAGGTTATTCGTGCATGGGGCGGCTCCGTATATAGCTTGTGTTCGTAGGACTCAATGTAGTACCTTGAGGTGATTCATCGAAAAATCAATGGGCTCGATTTATCATAAGATACTCTTGAATAGAGTAGATCGAAATTTTTTTCTCCAGAAAAATGTGCGTGTTTGGGTGTTGTCGCACACGCTAAAAATCGCATACTTTGCTTAGTATGACAAGGCTTTGGATAAATTCTAAATTACTGCTCCTGAACAATGTAGTACAATTAGGTAAAGTATCTAATCACATTAACGTCCTGAGTTCGATTTCTGGCGCGAACAGCTTGGACAATGTTGACGAGCATATTTTCACAAAAATTCGCTCGCTTTGAATAAGAAGCTAAATATAAATCACTCGTAAGGTTGTTGTTACGCCACTACCTTCTTTCGTATGACAAGCGTTGGTATAAATTCTATATTTTTAAGTAGAAAACATTCATTTCTTGCCGAATGTTGTACTTTCAGCTTAAGCATTGAGTACAGTACGGTTCTATGTAATAGTTACGCTCATATGTAACTATTGATTCAAGGTTCTACATCCGATTACGAATGAAATGTTAAATATAGTTCCCGTGTGAATGTTGTCGCCCACGATAATTCTCTACCTTGCTTAGTATGGCAGGGGTTGAGCTAAATTCCGAAGTTCTAGAGAGAAATAGAACTCGGTTCTTGGCTAATGTAGTACCTTGATGTAAAGTATTGGGAATTCACATTCAAGGAGCGCTCGCGCTCCTATTTTGTATCTATTTAGTCTAACACCACCAATACGGGCTTTCAACAACAATTAACAGTCTATGAAAACAAAACTCTATGCATGAGAGCTGTACAATTTGTCTTATTAAACTTTTTATGGCAAGAAAATTGTAATTAGTTTTTCTTAAATTCGTCAATAACAAGTTAACCAGCTATACTTTTTGTTTCAGATAGTTGCATTCAACCACAGCTTCAACGCTCACCAACTATATCTATCTAAACCACTGGTAAGAATCTGTACTTTATTTTTCCCAACAATATATCATGTTCCGCTTCCATAAAAGGAAGTCGAATGGGTTGTGCTAGTTATATCCAATATTTTAAAGAACTGAAATACGTTTTGGAACTTTTAAAAATATTCTTTTAATAGCATTTTTATTAATTTCGTATTTTTGCAAAACTTTTTGAGAACTTAAGAATCTGCTTAAAGAAATTCATTAGTGTTTTGAAATTCACTGTTGGATTGCTAATATACAGTATTTTACAAGACGCATTTCAAAGTAACGAGAACTTTCTCAAGTTTTTTTTTGCAAAACTCTTTTATATTCACTCAACACAATCTCTCTATGACTCCATACCGCGATATACATGATCTAGAAGCATATCGTTCAATTATTTTACGTCATCTGTAGAGATGTTCTTGAGAATGTTGGCCTCTACATCGGCATAACACATTTCTTTCATGTATAAATGCATTTTTCGAGCAGGTAGAAATCCCATTTGGTTAAACCAGACGAATATATCGAGTGACTGATAATTATAATGCGAGTTATATTCAAAAATTAGCCACTATTGTCGATCGATGAAACGCAGTATCATAGCAATCGATAACTTCCGCGTTCAATGTATTCCAACTGACGAGTACGCCGCACCAAACCTTTCAAAACCTCAAGATATAACACGGCATTAACCATCTGGGTAGGTGGAGCGAATTTCTTATCAATTATTCCTTACGAATCATAGAAACAAATAAACATTATCTTCACGTGGATTTCTCCCTTTTTGTACGATATTCGTTTTGCACCGATGCTACAAACACACCATCACTTACAATGCAAGAACTCCGCTTCCACACGTCCGATTGTTATGTTCGTTTGACAAGTAAAGGATGTACATTTCCAGTTCAGGCAATCATCAATAGGTGATGTCACTAGAATATCCTATTTTGAACAAGCTCCGTGTACTTGAAATACACTTTGTATAATTGTACCGCTCTAGTACGTCAAATAGTGTACGTACTTTGATACCAATACACTGGTAAAGCATTGATAATTTTGAAGCTTCAAAAGCAAGTTGTTTAGTAGAGCCGAATTCGAGAATCGTTTCCTATAAGAAGCATGCTGAAGAAATGTAGTAAAGGCAGTTATGGATGCTCGGGAGATATTCAGTAAAAGAATCTCTTACACTTAAAGCATATTAGTAAATTGCAGATTTCCTGCATTTCTTGTGTTATTATTTAACCTTTACAGATAAAATGTGTTTCTGTCGATCTACTTAATTCTGTTGTTGACGCAAATGAAAGGTTCTAAAAAGTGTTTAATCTACATATTGATTTATTACATTATTAGCAACAGTATCTTATTGTATGATTCGTATTTTTAAAAACATTGTATTGCGGACTGCATGCGAATAGGTACGTTACACGTACGGCATAGCTCCGCACTACGCTTTTGAAGGATCATCTAAGCGTAATTAGGGAGATCGTAAAGGTAACATCGCCTAAATCCGTTTCCATCAAATTAAACTCAATATAAATGTATTGAAGTTATATAGTCCTAAAAAGCTGATTTAAACAATTGTTTTGAAAAAAAAATTAGAAGAGGAACACATAGTGATACTTTAAACCAACTAGTGAACTTGGTACCTAAAATGATTTTATATTGCATCGACTCCAATATTTTTATGCCGTTGTGACACATGAAGAAATCATTCCAAACGCCATATCGATGTTCGATCTATTAGTAGTGATACCGTTTGAAATCGAAAATTCTCGTTCTCCTCTCGATCTCGTCTTGAATTTCGAGACGAGATCGAGACGAGAAACAAAAATCTATTTTGAGACGAGAACGAGAAACACTTAACTCTCGTCGAGCATTCTCGACGATTCTCAAGTTCTCGAAATATCCAATACACAAAAACAAATTTCAATAAATAAGGTAAAGGCTGTGTCAGTCAAAACTTCGGAATTCTTGTATTAAATAAAGTACCTATCAAAATAAGAAGATGTTTTCAATGTGACAATTTAAAAAATTGAAACTGTTACATTTATTTTAGTCGATATTAAAAGAAAAGTTTGCTTCTTCAACTGCCTAGTAGCATCCGAAGAGCATCGTCAATGATGTTGTGTACTATAATTGTCTTCAACTGCAGTTCAATTGTTCAAATCTGGCAAATCTCACAAGAAACAAAATTAATAACCGACTTTACAGTTCTGACTCCTGAAACTTTGTATATCTATTTATTGTGTTAGTTTTGATAGTTACTTGTAAAACTATGCTATAAACACAAATTTTACTATTTGCAGTTTCAACTTTAAATTAAGATACAATCGTTTGTTACAATTAGCAATTATAAAAATTTTTTGTGATTTATGAACGTAAATATATCACTTTGAAAGTTATTTTTAACAAGACAGCAGTATTAATTAGAACAAACAAATTATACATGATCTATTTTACTCCGTTTAAATGCCGTTGTTGAATATTTATTAGAGTATATGGGAAAGCTGTGAGAACTAAATGATTGTGCTAATTTTACATTTATGATTTTATGATGTTAAGACAAAGCGATATAGACAAGGAAGTTATGTTTAAAATAATACGATTTCTCAGTAGAACCATTCCCTTTTCAAAAGTCTTAATCGTTTCTTGGCATAGTTGTCGAAAAATGTGTTTTGGCGATTGTACTTTCACTTTACAAAGCATTGCGATTATGTCGATAATTCAGACGCACATTAAGAATACCTAGCAAAACATTCATTACATAATACGAAAGTCAATCACAATTTTCTCCAGTAAAGGACTACAATTTCGAAAACAAATAGGGACTGCCGATTTATAGAAATTGGCGAAACAAAAGGACACGCATGTGGAAAATGTTGATGATGTTTTAAATTTCTATAGGTACTTTTGTATACTATGGGTTGAGCTCAATAAAGAGTAAAGACATGAATTTTGTTCAAAAATTATAGTAATTTTATTTGAATTACTATAGAATGAAAATTCCAGAATTCTTAGTGGCGCAACCTCAACTATTGCAATCTGTAAACCAAATGTATTTAGCTAACCTCCATGTGTAGTTTTGTGTTTGGATTGAAAATTAATTCTAGAACTAAATAAAACAAGCAAATTATTTTTGTTTACTTGTACCAAACCAAACTATAAATAAAATACTAATGTTGTATATACAATACTTTATAAATGTATATGTAACGGCGTTATTCTAATAATTTATTATTTTGCCAAGAAATTATACACAGTAGTGCCTTTACTGATTCGTGACTTAACCTATTGCGATTTTTCCAAATAGTCAAACCAGCTTTTGAGAAAAGTTCCTCGGCGGGCACACTAGTTGCGGTGACACTAAATAGATCGCGTGCTATTGAAGCTAAACCTGGATAAACAGATTTATGGTTCTTCCACCATTTTAGTATATCTTCGCTTTTATTTTCTCTGAGATAATATAAATAATTGTCAATTTCTTGACACAAATTGTTATTTACGATTTGATTTTTTTCGTAAATGGAATACACATCTAATTCACCATCGTCACTAACATTCATATCATAATTTCCGACTAAAGGAGTTGGTTGGGGCTGCGAGGGTACGTAGTACTTTTCTTTATATATATATATATATATATATATATATATATATATATATATATATATTGTTGTGTATTTAAAGGGGTAAATAGATGTAGACAATAAAATTTTAGCAACCGTGTATATAGAAAAGAGCAAATTATTTACGCGCCAAATACTTTAATTTATATAGTGAAAACGGACGAGTATTAAGGTATTTTTATATTTAAATAATTGGAATTTTAGAATTACATAAAGGAAAAAGCTGAAAAGCACAGAAAAGCTCAAGGATACGCATAATTAATCATAATTTCTTTTAATCAAACGCACGAAAGCAAAAAGGGAGCGTGTTTGCATAAGAAAATCAATAATTTCTAACCCAAATACATTCGTTTTAAAAGCCAAGGTTCATTTACACAGATACTACGAAGCAGAGAATCGAGGAATTGTTATTTTCAAACGGTCGACAATTACAAGAAACACCTGTTTGTTAAATGTTACGTTCCGAGAATATTGGACGGACGTTAATATAGAATTCCATAGAAAACGTTTTCAACGGTCAATTTGTACAAACAGCTATAGTGACAAATATCTTCAAGAGTGAGTGGAATGGACAATCGATAATATACAACAGATAGAGACAAATATAAATGAAGCGTTGGATTGAAAGTCACGTAAGATATACACGTGGAGTTGATGAAGGACGTCGACAATATCGATTTTCTGTAACTGTAGTGGGGTTTGAAAGGAAACAACAAACATCCATAGAACAATGATGAACAGCGTTTAGGTGATGCATTGTAACGACACAAAACTTTGTCATTGGTTGAGAGCCAACAGTTTTAAAAATAGAGCCTACGGAAAGGTAGAAAACGAATTCTAGGTAAACAGCACGTAGGACGGGAGAAATTTTGCAGAATTTAGTGTGGGTTACGTTCAAAGTTTTAAGAAGCCGCTTTGCAAATAAGCTTTTCATTTGAAACGGGTCCAATAGGGGGATTGGATAATAATATAGATACCCAAGCAAAGATATTAAAACTCTCTTCTCTTTTACTTCCATGGAGTTCTGAATACGGGTTCAGACCTACAATAGTAAAGCTTTCGGTTAGAATTTGTGTGTGTAGTAAAGTTACATTAAACATCTTAGTTGAAAGTATAAAACAGTAGTGGCGAACCTCAAATTATTAACGTGATGCACTAGTTAGTGCTTATTTAAATAAAAGGTCCGGCTATTACGACAAAATTATTAAATGGATGCATTGTATTCGGGGTAAGCAGAACTGGAAATCAATTTTGTATGCGTGAAATATCTGGTATGGAATGGTACTGTGAGACGAATCGAATATCTTGCGGAGAACAGGAGGGGTAGCGGAGATATCAGATGGTAGAGGTCTGTGGTTCCGACAATTAGCGTAGTAGATGGAAACAACGACGAGGGGTTTGGGGTGGCCATCTCCGACGGTAATGAAGAGTGAAGTTGTCTCCAGGTAATAAATTTGAAATTTCTGTTTTTATATAAACATTTGTGGATATTTTGTGGTTGTGTGGATGACTTTTTGGTGGCACATTTATTGTTTTAACAACTTGTTTAAAAGGATACTTGTACAGGACAATTTAATAATTTTGAGTATTGAAAAAGGGTTTATTTAGGATATATAAAAATTTATTCAGGCTATAAATTGTGTTGTAAGGAGTAAACGGGTCTGTAAATTTGTTTTCATTAATGCAAGGTTTAAAAAGCATATACAAACCAAACTGGGTTATAATGAGCTCACAATACACCAGTGTAAAGTCAAATTAGGGTTACATGTGGGGCCCAACTACTCATATCTGCTTGAATTTGTTTAAAATCATTTAAGAATCAAGGACTTTAAAACATTCAATAAATTGGGCTGGTAACTATTGTACCAAACTGTTTGTACACTTGTGTAAATATATTCTATCTGTTAATATATGTAAATAAAAGGTTGTATGGTTGGCGTATTATTTTGGTAATTTCATTTGATGGTGTGTGAGTGTGAACGAGGTATGTACGTAAAATTAGGTATTCAAGAAGAGGACGATTGCTGAGCTAGCCAGGGTAAGCTGAGAAATTAGAAGGCGTCCTAATAAAAGGGTAAGAAATTTTTTTCTGAATTTTTTCAATTTTATGTTGGCCCAAGAAGGGGCACGAATGTTACTGAGGTTCCACGGCAATTTTATGACGGCCCAACGCTGGGGCTTGATGCTAAAAGCATAGTTCCCGATTTCCACGGCTATATATATATATATATATATATATATATATATATATATATATATATATATATAAATATATATATCTTGAAATTTTTTTATTGACGCTTATTTCATTCCTTGCCCCCACGTGGTCAAATTAAATGTTTGCGTTTTATGTCGTTAATCTAAAATAAGGACGGCACAGTAGATGCAATTGTTTTATGATAATGTTTTAACATTTTAGTATGTGCAGCTTGATAGGCTAAAAACAAATTTTATTCGTGTTCAGATTTCAATGAATTTCTTCTTAAACCCTAAATGGCATCTCCTATTTTGTCAAGCAACATATTAAAGCGTACTACTACATGCGGCAAAGTGACATAATTTTCTCCACCAAGTAAAGTAAAAAGACTTTTAAAATGCTTTAATAAATTCTGAATTTTTGAATAAAGTTCCCATTCAGTTTTAGTAATTTTGAAACCACCTAATTCTTTGTTGTTTTCACACAATGCATTTAATGCGTTCTTCATGTTAAGTGCTACTAATATCATGTCGTTCGTCGAGTTCTAACGCGTTGAAACATCAATATTTGTAGACAAGTACCCTTCGTACCCTTCAACTATAAAGCACAAAGTAGGGTGCGGTATCCAATTTTAGGTATACAAGTCACACGGTTTCTTAAACAAGTATCTTGTTAAACAAAGTTTACATGTTTTGCAAAATAAATATGAATCATAAATAAGAAAAGCCAAAAATACTGAGCACGGTTTATACAAAGTCACGATAATCCCTGAAAGAAACAGTATGTAGAGGTTGATGCTTAGCTTCTTATGTTAAAGAAGGTTATTCTTTTTAAAAGGTATGAAGTGATGTATGGGGTATAAAATATTTGAACCCTATAAAAATAACAAAAATTTCAAACAATATTTTGTTTAAATGCATCCTCTATACGTTTCTTAGGAAATATTTATCTTGAGGTAAAAATGTAATCCCAAATTTTGTTGCATCGCTGTTGGTTGATGTATAATCGTAAACTTATTTTGTTAGGTATTTTAAAGATTCATGCAATATTTAACGATTTTGAAATGTGCTAGCGTATATTGGGCGACGTTCAATGAACTATTTTTGGTTGAGACAAAAGAAGACATTTTCCCAAGACGATTTATAACTGACAACTTATCGCAGCATATGATAGATAAACCAAGTATATACCTAATTCTAAATTGCAATTTTAACCAGGACTAAATACTTGCAGAAAACAGTGATTTGAAATTTAATAAATTTTGCAAAACTATAGTAAAAGATTTTAAACCCTGACTTGTACGCCACTTAGTTATAATATTTCATGATTTCTTTTTAGTATAGTATACAATTTTTTGGTTTAATGCGTTTAATTTGCATTTATTGTTATAAGAAGAATGTTGAAATTAAAGAGCATTCTTATTAATTTATAACTGAATGAAAGATTTTCAGTTCGTAATATTAAGAACGATTTAAAGAAAATACCTGAGATAGTGATGAAATAAAACGCAACCTGTATTAAATTTATATTGTTAGTTGATTAATGCAATCAATTTTTACAACTTACAGGTAATAAACTGATTGCATAATTTATTTTTTAGCGTTTATTTTCCTTTTCCATAGTGTTCAAATTCAAATATATTAAGGTAATTTTCGCTTGGTTGCTTCCAAACTTTCGGATTACAGTTACTAGTTACTTAGAACAGAAGCAATTTAATTTATTCTAGTTTCAATATTTAAAACCGCATATAGATACTATCTGAATGTATTGCTCACATAGCAATTGGTGGTTCAAAAACATTGTTGTAACTTGCAGAGCATTTTAGAAGTCAAGTAGTCGAGAACTTGAGAAATCTCAACTCGAAATCGAGAACGAGACGTGAAACATCCTTTGAGAACGAGAGCTCAACCAAGTTTTTGTCTCGAATTTCGAAACGAGAACGAGAAGTAAGCATTTCTCGTCTCGTTCTCGTCTCGCGGCATTACAATCTATTAGACGGTACTTCGACTTCTATACCAACATTGGGAGTTTGCTGCAGTATTGCCGATGTTCCTAGCAAAGAAATTGGATCAACAAGTATAAGAAGTTTTAAATTTGAATAAATAAATAAATGTCTTTATTTCCATACATAAACGAAAATAATACGTGACTCAATATTAAATTAGTAGTATATATAACAAATATGGAAATTCTAGGCGAAGTTTAACTAAACAATAAGCGACCAGTTGATATACCGTCCAAGCTTTAACTGAAATTGATCATGAACGACTTTATCATAAATGCTTTAAAGTGCTGTAGCTTAGAAAAGCAATAATGCGACATTCAAGCATGAAATCAAGATATACAAACCTCAAACACAGAAAATTAATTGCACATAATGAGAATAACAAGCTAAGATTGGAAAAAGTTGAAACATGATCGAAAGATAAATAAATTGAGATTAAAATTGATTTTTGGGATAAGAGTATGCCTTTAGAGATGTGTGATATTTTTCTTTCCAAAATTCAGCACTCATGAAAACACGTGATCTCAATATAGACACTATAAAACTAATGACAGTATGTAAACCTATTTATGACCGCCAGTGCTATTGTAACAGTGCTGGAGCGGTTGCTATTCTACAGTTCTACGTAAATATGAACCCTTTCCCAAGGTGTTAAATTATTATAAATCTTATGAGAACGGTTGAAGGTCATGGACGTTGTTCAACACTGATAAGTATAAAACCATTTTTAGGAAGCATGAAACAATCGCAATCGATTGTGTTAGTCATGATGTCTGGAGAAACAACTCCTAAAAAAACGTTAACAGTTTTGATAAAAATGTTACAGATAATTTTTCTAACCAAAATGAAAGAAGAACTCATCTCAAATTTGACCAGTGACGATTTTTCCCAAATAAAATAGTTAAAAAATAAATACTCCAATTATATATTTATCACAGCGGAAAAATAAAGACACCCGAGGGTAGTATTTCTGACTACACTTACTAAACTTACATAATTGGTGATTAATATTGAAAATAAGTTGGAATGTAGTAACTAAGTTCTAAACACTAAACCACTACAAACGAAGTAGATCGTGTTGTGAAGTTCAAAACACATTTGAGCTTAGGTGTACGTATTTAACACGCCCTATTATTGCTTCTACAAACGCACGAAATCAACTGGCAGGGCGAGCTGTTGAGCTTCAGCTTCTTAGCAATTCCTTCTTCTATCCAAAGTCAATGTATTTTGGGTTTTTGTACACGCTATCGTGTAGATGCCACTGTGTCTTACACTTTCAATAGTTTAATGTTAAATACTACGTCATCATTAGGTCTTCAGTCCTGGAACTGGTAAGACGAGTACCTTCATTGTTATCTATTCTGAAACCAGCTCGGTTCCCCTTCTATTGTCTTCTAAATATATACCCTATTTCACCGCTATTCACTTGTGTGTGAAGGAGGTTTGGCAACCTGCGGCTACCAAGATCCCCAACACTTATACATTTGCCTATCTACATACATACATAAATTAACTAAATAAATTGCAGTAGCTTGTGATTGCTGTTTCTAAATTAGCATGTGCAATATGACTCCGCTACAGCCAAAAAGGTGTATATTGACTTTGAAACAAAAGGTGGACATTATTCAAACAACGTTTCAATATTGACACAAGCTGCTGAAATTGTTAAAAAAAGTGAAGGGCCATTGAAACATTTTCACTCGGATGCTAATTCTAAACAAAAGCGAAATTTTTTTAAACCCAAGGGTCTTACTATTGATAAGCCGTGTTATGAGTGGTTTGTGAAAGCACGGAATAAAAACTTTCTTTTCTCAGGACCTATCATTAGATCAAAAGCTAAACAAATTGCAGAAAGTTTAGCCAATAAAAATTTTAATACTTCTGCAGTATGGCTCCAGAAATTTCGCAAACGACATGCGATAAGTTTTAAATTAGTTTCGGTCGAAGCTGTCAGTATTAATTCGATAGATGTTGGAAGCTTTACGAATAAACTTCCAAGCATATTAAAAACTATGCACCACGAGACGCTTAAAATGCTGATTAGACGGATTTATTTTTTTGTGCATTACCCATAGATAAAACATTTACATTTAAAAAACAAAAATGTGTTGGCGGACAAATGCCCAAAAACAGACTAACCCTTTTACATTGCTCTAATATGGCAGTTGATAAAGATAAACTAGTTGTCATTAGTAAATCCGCTAGGACCCGTGCTTTTAAAAAAATAAGGGTTGATTAGATACCAGTAACTTGGTTTTCTAATAAAAAAGTTTGCACGACTTTGACAAAAAATTGGCGCACAATTATAGTGATACTTGCCAAGTATGCGATTATCTTCTTGGTTCAACTTTTCCTTAGTACTGGTAAAATATTACCAATAGAGACATTAGGTTCTAAATAAAAAAATCTAATGTGTTTATTCTACAAATATGTACATAGTTAGTATTAGTTTTAACTTTGATTTACGGCCCACGTTGGGCGCAATAATTTATGTTACGAAAATCATAATACAATCGACAAAAACAAAAGACACCGGGCTCAGTAAGAGAGTAGGGGTGGGTCGTAGGAGACGAGCAACAGCTTTTCGGTGCGCAACTGAAAGAAAAGTCGTATTGTGGTAAATATCTGAAATAAAATAAATAGTAAAACAACATGATAATCATGTAGGTAAAGTAATATAAAAAAATATCAACTCGAATAATATATATATTGCTGTGTTTCCCTGTATTAGAATCGAGCCTCACGAATTGGGCGTCAAGAATGCTGTGAAACCTACAAAAAGCTATTAACTTAACTAGTCCGTCATTTTCTTCTCTTAATCGCCTCTTTACTCCTTTCCGCCTCGGCTGCTCACCTAGTTAAAACTTTCATCCTCAATCATAAAAAAACAAACACATTCCTATCACAAACACCAACGTTAACTCTATTTACATCAATATTCACAATACATTAAAATTTCAAAATTAAAATTCAGCATAAATTTCAGTATCAGAAAATTTCAAGATTAAATTTATTATCATTTTAATGTGCATCCAGAATTAAAGTCCTTGTAGGATGCCTACTAATTACTATAACAATATATGCAGACCTGAGTCTGAGTACAAAGGGAGCATCTCCCACCCCTTTACGTTAATTAACCAGGTTCGTCTAATTGAGCTCAAAGACATACCCAAATTTTCATCATAATCCAGAACATAAATACTAAATACCTCTTTCTACTTAAACAAGCAAATTTCACCTTAAAATTAAAATTCTGTTGTTAGTACAATTTCACTACTGTCCATTTTAAGTAAATCAATTATAAAGTTATTCAACACACACCAAAATATCAAAAAAATCGAACAACAAAGCATAAGTTACCTGAAGGTTAATGCACTCGTGGCTCCAATGTATATCGCCCTCTGTTAATCACACCAATCCAACTGGGTTATGTTTAGGTCCTTGTATTGCTGGTCGCCTTTAAAATTTTCTACACCACCATTCATTTAAAGTTGTTTCAGTGCTTTTCCGGAGCTCATTTGTGTATATCTGAAGCTTGTTTTGTGGATACAGACACGTTTACGAATCATTTAATTATTAACACCCCCGCAAAATAGCAAAGAAATTCATACTTCTTTCACAAATATACGCCAAAACTGCCTACTTTTGTGTATTCATTTGTCGTTGCAAATTTGACTAATTGGTACAGTGATACTAGACTTTATTACCTTGTAACTTCTTTTCTAAGTGCACTAAATTACATTTATAGTAGCACGTAAAGAACAAACTGTTTTAAATCACCAAAATATACGAGCAAACTGTTTAAATTATTCTATCAAAATCAGAAAACTAAAAAGCACTGTTTAACGCATTGAATCAAATCGAAAATCTAAAAGAGCCCCACTCCTATCAACACGGGTTTAAATAGTGGTTAGCCTGTCTGTCGGTCTTGTCCCCAAAACGGCCAAGTTTCTAGAATTTCGTGTACTATGTTCCCATCTCGCCCGCCTGTGCGTCGGTTCTTATTAAATTTGCACTCGCACCAGTTAAATCTCAGAAATTTCGACACGGCTCGCAACGTCTGGAAATAACTAATTAATTTTTATACAGAAATGTTATTTTTACCTCTCAAGTTTGCCTTTTACTTTCAACCAATCGCAACCCAGTGACGTTGCTTCACTCATGCCTTTTACTATATGTGTCTCGGTCTTGCGCATATTATCTGTCTCTATCTACCCTGTTCTTATTGGTGCAAATTGATATTCTTTATTATCGATTATTTTAGTCCACGTGTGTTCTTATCTGGGTTAAATAACCCCGTATCCAGCCATCCCGTGAATATTAACCGACGGTTTCTCCAAGATTCTCTGTAACCATTTGTTATCTGCAAAATTTACGCAGAACGAGCTTTTTTAAAAATACGCAGGTGTTCAAACATAATACTTCTACGATCTGAATATTATTGGGTTTTTTTCTAGCTTTAATACGTATTATATGTTCCTAACGGTTCAATTAACTCCAATTAAAATAATATCCTTTAATTTTTAGTGAATCCTAATTAAATATTCAATTATTATCTGTACATTTTGTTTAATACCTGTTACCCAAACTTGAATCAATTAATATAAATTTTGCACGTAATTTCCATTTGTTTCTTTACGCGGAATAATTATATTACACGTGGAGCATTTTAATACTGCTTCTTTTTATACAGCAAGCGCCTTGTAAATGATTTAAATCTCTTATTTTTAATGAAACGAATGGATTTTTATTCTCCACGTTTTTTTTAAATCGCGTACCTTTTCCCAAAGCTTCTACACGGTGATTAAAATTATTTGGTGTGATTATTTAATTTTCTACCCTGGTCTAAATATGAGTAATATATATATATATATATATATATATATATATATATATATTGTAGTAGTTTTAAAAGGTTAAATTTAACTATAAACTAAGCAATTTGAAACACCCTGTATAGAGGAACAACCAGAATTTACGTGCGAAATTTATTTCATTTAGTTCATTTTAAAGCAACAAGTATTACCATAATTTTACAATTAATGATTAAAATTTAGTTAGGTTCGTAAAGAAAATAAATTTTAGAAGCCAATGCAATTTATTTATTAATTTAATGGAGAATTGAACGGGTAATTACGTATAATACGCAGAAAAGCATGAAAAATCGATAATACCAAGGTGAAACGCTTTGCTAACACATAAACAGCCGTTGAATATAAAATACCTTGAAAAGCCAACTCTTGAAATGTTGTGTCAAAACGTCGGTTAATTGAACACCTGCATGTTTTCGAAATATCAGGTTCTCCTTATTTTTATAGATAAGAAGCAAGTTTTAAAGAATATTGGTTAAACGAGAGTCGCAAAATACGTATCAGTCCACATGGAGTAAATTTGAAACGCGGACAATAATATCGATTTCTACCACTCAAACAAGGTTAGAAGAAAACATATAATATGCATAAGAAAGGGACAGCGTTAATATAGGCGGGATTTTTAAGACGTCAATGCGTATACTATTGGTCGATATAGTTAGTTCTAGAACAGACAAACACGAGAATATTTGAAGTCAGGTTTATTGAAAAATATCGTAACAACGCGCTAAATTTTGGAAATTTCGAAAACGGTTGAAACAAAATTTGAGGAAGTGTTATTTTAAATTAGATTTTTCACGGAAAGAGTGGCCTAGAGGTGGCATTTGGAATCATATAAATACTCGAAGAGAATTAGTAAAGCTCTCTATTTTAACTTCGATCTCTTAGTATTTTCACCGCTTCAGAATACGAGTTTGTAAGTATACATATTTTTAAGTTAAATAGTACAGTGTTGGCCTCATAAGTTGATACGCGAATGAGTGACGAGTCTAAAATTTAATTAGAGGTGCAACATTTACCTTAAACAAGCTCGTGAAGTGACGTGAAGTAACGTAAATTTCAATTAAATTAAACTAAAGTACGCAATTATGAAAGAAGTGTAATTAATTTGGATTTGGACTTGGATACACCGTGAAGGCAGAGCAGACAGAACAACTTACATGGGGTTCTTTTACAAATAGCTAGAAGCCGCCAACAGAGCAGAGCGAAACAACTTAACGGCATCGTCAACGGAGTAGAGATCTTCAAGAAATTCCAGGTAACGCTTTAAAATTGTTGTTGTTATAACTATGAAACTATGAAAATTGTGTGACGTGTGAGAGTGAATTTGAAAGTATTGTGCATTATTTTGCGTATTGAAAATAATACGTATAACTAACTTTATTATGGTATTTAAATAGAAATCTAAAGGTGTATATAAAGCTTATTAACATTCCATCAGGAATTTAAAATTTTTATTGTTACGAGAACATGTTTTTTTTTGTTTGTTGTAAAAGTATGGAAGTACAAAAGCATACATTATTCATAATTAACTGGGTTTCATGAGCTCACCATACTCCAGAGTATACTAATTTAAAATAAATTATAAATAAAGAAAGAAAATAAGGTATTATTCAGGGCCCATTTACTCCGGGCATATTCAATGTGTTTGATATTTTAAATTAAAATCCAGGACAGTACAAAAATAGTATTTATTGAGGTGTAACTTGATCTCTGAAAAGTGGATAATCTTGAATTTTATTTATAAATAGTGACTAAATAAATATTGTATGATGGTTGTATTATTTGAGGTTTTATTGAGAGTGTGCGTGAACGATACAGAGTATAATAGTGAATCTAGGTATCCAAGAGGAGGTCCAACTAAGCTAGCCTGAGAACTGAAGAAGAATTAAGGTGATGAAGAGAGGAATCTGCGTAAGAGATTAATTTTTTTTATTAAATTTTTCTACTGTGTGCAATTTTCGATTTTGTAAAAATAAAAATAAATTAATTTTCGAATCTACTGAGATTCCTGAGAGAAACGCGGCAAAGAAGAGAGGAATCTGGGTAAGAGCTTAATTTTTTTTTTAATTTTTCTATTGTGTGAAATTTATTTTCGAGTTTTGGAAAATAAATAAAATTTTCGAATGTTTTTTTAATTCGTGAGGCGCGATTTAGAGGAAGCAAAAACGGCAATGTATGACGGCCCAACGTTGGGGCTCGAATGTTTTTTTTTTACTCTGGCGAGGCTTTTACCGAAGGTCCACGGCAATTTATGGCCACCCAAAAGTGAGGCTCGAATTCCAGATAGAATTTTAACAATTTTATTCCAGGAAACTGGCGATCTGAGAGAGAGAGAGAGAGAGTTTGTTGTGTATAAATTTAAGAATATTTTTAGTGTGTGTGTGGGTGTGATTTGAACGTATGCAGAGAAAGGAGTGGTTACGGAGTCAAGGAGTGGAAATTGGAAGTGACGATAGTGCCTTGTGTGATAAAAATTCTAAAATGGAAGAAGCTGGAGGCAGTAGGGATAAGTCGAGGACGGAATCAGGGGACCAAGGAAACGAGTTGATGATGAGAATGCTAGAGGAAATGAGATTAAGTAGGGAAGAATCTAACAAAGTTTGAGGAGATTAGAGAAATGGGGGAAGAATCAAAGAAAATAGTGGAGCAAATGAGTGTGGAATCGAATCGAAAGTTTGAGCAAATTAGTCAGAAAATTGATAAGTCGACGAAAGAATTTTCGGATTTTAAGAATAGCTTGGCTGTAAAAATGGGGGAAGTTGAAAATAGGGTTGATAAAAATGAGCGTGATATGAGAGGTTTAAATCTGGAAATGCGACAATTAAGGACTGATGTAAGGATTTTTTGTGAGGACGAGATTAATGCTAAAATGACTGAGGTAACGGACTCGTGTATGGATCAGTTAGGTCGGGTTGAGAGAGAGGTGACCGGGATTAAACAGAATGTAGTGACTTTAATGGGGGATGGTCCAAGGTTTGTAACAGGTAATATGTCCTTAGAGCAGCAGATGAAATTTTATGGGGATAGTAGGGTAAACCCGCAAATATTCATTAACAATATTAGAGGTTTAATAAGTAATTTATACGATGAACAGGCAAAATTGAATGTTGTAAAAGCTTTACTAAAAGACCATGCTGAAGCTTGGTACAATTTAATAGGACAGGAAATTGACACGTACACGGACTTTGAGGACAGATTTTTGAAACATTATTGGAGTGATCACAGACAGGACCAGGTACGAGACGATTTGATCACGGGGAAATTTAGAGGAGTATTTTTAGGAAGTAGGGAGCAATATGCTATACGAAAGTATAGCATAGAGAAACAACTGAACCCACCACTGACGGACCGACTTCATAAAATACTTGTCGAGGCATTTTGAGGTTGAAGTGAGACAGCACGTAGCATTACAGAACATTGTGGACAGGGAGATGTTTCTGGAGTACCTGCAGAGGTATGACGACGTAAGCAGTGGACGACCTCGGGAACCAAGGGAACGACAGGTAAACACGGTTAGGTTCGACAACAGACGGGACAACTATGCAAGACGAGGGAATAATTTCACGTATCAGCGACAGAATTGGGAACTGCGACGGACATTTTATAGGAGCAACAGTGTAGGTAGGGGACCTGCACCGAGACCGGGACCAACAAGACAGAACAGTTCACCGGACATGAGAGGGACTTCAAATACAAACACGGACAGAGTGGAGACGCCAAGGACATACGCTGAAGTGACAGCAAGACCGGGACCGAGTAGGGAGAACAGACCTGGACAAGATTTTTAGAGCAGGACAAAACACTAGACATTACTGTGTACAAATATGAACATCCTAGGGAATTTTTGAAAATAGAAGAAGAAATTGAGCCAAAAATTGTAGAAAAATTTTGTTTGCCCATAATTGAAAGTAAAATTTTTGAAAAAAATTTAGTATGCTACTGAATTTGTTTTTATTAGATTCAGGAGCTGAGACGAGTTTGGTATCGGAGGAATTCGTCAATGAAATTAAAAATAAAGTGTGTGACAGGAAAATGCCAATAAAAAGAAGTCACCTGGTTGCGCCGAATAAAAAACGATTTGCTGTTGTGAATAGCGTGGTTATTTTGAAAGTAGAGTTAGGTTAAGTAAGCTGTGAACAAGAATTTATAATTGTACCTGGGTTAAAGTTTAAAGGGATATTAGGGGTCGATTACATGATGAAGTTAAGGGTTATAATAGATATGGAGGGGAAAATAGTTAGGATTGGGGATAGGATATTGCCCTGGAAGGCAAGTTATGATGTCACAGAAGATGACATGGGGTTATGTATTAATAGTATAGGGGGAGATGATGAAGAAGTGAGAGAGATTGACTCAGGCGAATATAAGGTGGAAAGGTAAGATGAGGTACAAGTAATAGTGAAAGAAGAAACTAAACAAGTAGAATTAGGGTCAGGCGCAGCATTAATAGTGGATAACAAGTCAGAATTAAGAAAGATAGAAGTAAAATTAGCATTATGGGACACACAAGAAGTAAATGTAGGCATAAGTGAGTTAAAGGGCAAAGATGATTTTGGTGATTTGAATTTGTATTTGAAATATTTTTGTGAAATGAATATTGTACATGAAGGGTCTAGAAGAGAGAAAAAGTTTTGTATAGAGGGGAAAGATATAGATGTTGAGGTAGTATCGTTTGGTTTGTCCACAGAAGAAGAAAGTATAATAAATGAGAAACAGACAAGTATAGGGAATGAAGAAGAAATATTTAAGAGTCAGGATAATAGGGATAAGTTTATTTTATGTTAAGTAACAGGGATGATGAGTATAGAAATAGGAGGAGAAATAGGCATGAAGAGTATTAGGATAGTAAGAAGAAAGACTTGGAGGATTAAGAAAAGAGTCAGATTTAAATAAGAAAAGGAAACTTAATGACAAAAAGATAGAGATAGGTGAATAGTAGTGTAGAAATAGAATAGTTAGAGATAGAAATAGGTATACAGAAAAGTAGAAGTAGAAATAGGATAAATAGAGATAGGTGTATAATAGAGTAAAATTTGAATAGCTAGGGATAGAATAGGTGTATATAGAAAAGTAGAAGTAAGGGTTTATAGAAAATAAGACTAGGAATAGGATAAAAATGGGAGATAGTTAGATATAGGTATGGAATTAGGTATGTATAGGTAGGATAAGATAGATAGTGATAGTAGGTAGGGTTAAAAGATATGAAAAGTGAAGATAAAGAGAAAAGTACAAAAGAGGTACGTAAAGAGTCAATAAAGGACTAAAGGGTGAAATAAAAGAAAAAAATACAATGAAATAAGAGAGTGAAAAGTTAATAATAGATAGAAATAGTTAGGTAAAAGGTAGCAATAGGTGTGAATAGGTAATTAGAAATAGAGAAATAAGTGTAGATAGATAGAAATAAGTAGAAATAAGTGTAGAAATAGTTAGAAATAGGTAGATAAGTAGTGATATGTTGGATAAATAGGTATAGGTAGTGTTAGGTGAGCAAATAGGTGTATAAAGGAAACAACTAAAATTTACGTGCGAAATTTATTTCATTTAGTTCATTTTAAAGCTACAAGTATTACCATAATTTTACAATTAATGAATAAAATTTAGTTAGGTTCGTAAAGAAAATAAATTTTAGAAGCCAATGCAATTTATTTATTAATTTAATGGAGTTTAATTGAATGGGTAATTACGTATAATACGCAGGAAAGCATGAAAAATCGATAATACCAAGGTAAAACGCTTTGCTAACACATAAACAGCCGTTGAATATAAAATACCTTGAAAAACCAACTCTTAGAAATGTTGTGTTAAAACGTCGGTTAATTGAACACCTGCATGTTTTCGAAACGTCAGGTTCCCCTTATTTTTATAGATAACAAGCAAGTTTCAAAGAATATTGGTTAAATGACAGTCGCAAAGCACGTATTAGTCCACATGGAGTAAATTTAAAACGCGGACAGTAATATCGATTTCTATCACTCAAACAAGGTTAGAAGGAAACATATAATATGCATAAGAAAGGAACAGCGGTAATATAGGCGGGATTTTTAAGACGTCAATGCATATACTATTGGTCGATATAGTTAGTTCTAGAACAGACAAACACGAGAATATTTGAAGTCGGGTTTATTGGAAAATACGCAACGACGCGCTAAATTTCGGAGATTTCGAAAACGGTTGAAACAAAATTTGAGGAAGTGTTATTTTAAATTAGATTTTACACGGGAAGAGTGGCCTAGAGGTAACATTCGGAATCATATAAATACTCGAAGAGAATTAGTAAAGCTCTCTCTTTTAACTTCGATCTCTTAGTATTTTCACCACTTCAGAATACGAGTTTGTAAGTATACATATTTTTAAATTAAATAGTACAGTGTTGGCCTCATAATTTGATACGCGAATAAGTGACGAGTCTAAAATTTTTATTTGAGGTGCAACATTTATCTTAAACAAGCTCATGAATTGACGGGAAGTAACGTAAATTTCAATTGAATTAAACTAAAGTACGCAATTATGAAAGTAGTGTAATTAATTTGGGTTTGGATTTGGATACACCGTGAAGGCAGAGCAGACAGCACAACCTAGATGGGGTTCTTCTACAAAGCTAGAAGCCGCCAGCAGAGCAGAGCGAAACATCTTAACGGCATCGTCAACGGAGTAGAGATCTTCAAGAAATTCCAGGTAACGTTTTAAAATTGTTGTTATTATAAACTATGAAACTATGAAAATTGTGTCACGTGTGAGAGTGAATTTGAAAGTATTGTGCATTATTTTGCGTATTGAAAATAATACGTATAACTAACTTTATTATGGTATTTAAATAGATATCTAAAGGTGTATATAAAGCTTATTAACGTTCCATCAGGAATTTAAAATTTTTATTGTTACGAGTACATGGGTTTTGTTTGTTTGTTGTAAGAGTATGCGAAGTACAAAAGCATACATTATTCATAATTAACTGGGTTATCATAAGCGCACCATACTCTAGAGTATACTAATTTAAAATAAATTAAAAATTAAGAAAGAAAATAAAGTATTATTCAGGGCCCATTTACTCCGGGTATATTCAATGTGTTTGATATTTTAAATTATAATTCAGGACAGTACAAAAATAGGATTTATTGAGGTGGAACTTGATCTCTGAAAAGTGGATAATCTTGAATTTTGTTTGTAAATAGTGACTAAATAAATATTGTACGATGGTTGTATTATTTGTGGTTTTATTGAGAGTGTGCGTGAATGATACAGAGTATAATAGTGAATCTAGGTATCCAAGAGGAGGCCCAACTGAGCTAGCCTGGGAACTAAAGAAGAATTAAGGTGATGAAGAGAGGAATCTGGTAAGAGATTAATTTTTTATTAAATTTTTCTACTGTGTGCAATTTTCGATTTCTGAGAGAAACACGGCAAAGAAGAGAGGAATCTGGGTAAGAAATTAATATTTGTTTTAATTTTTCTATTGTGTGAAATTTATTTTCGAGTTTTGGAAAATAAAGAAAATTTTCGAATGTATTTTTAATTCGTGAGGCGCGATTTAGAGGAAGCATACACGGCCAAAGAAAACGTTCTCCTCATGCGCCAAAGAGCCGTAATTCAAAGTTAAAACTAATACTAACTATGTACATATAGGAGCACGCATTTGTAGAATAAATACATGAAATTTTATTTAGAAACTAATGTCTCTATTGGTAATATTTTATCGGTATTAAGAAAAGTTGAACCGAGAAGATAACCGCAGACTTGGAAAGTATCACTAGAATGAACGGTATAAAATTTGTTCAAATACAGAATATATACACCAAAATTTGTGGACCAATCCTAGATAGGCTACTCGTTTCGCGGCGTCGTTTGATAAGACGATTCCTTTGGAGTAAGTTTAATTATATTTACCCCTTAATTTATAATGCAGCAAGATAAATAAATTTTCCCTATAGTGACTATAAATGGGCAGAAGCCTGTCGCGTAGACTACCATGTTAAAATAAAAGCGGTAATATGGGTAGGACTCACCAGATAGACCTATAAGGTGGATTCGCTACATGCATCGGTAAGACGAACAGCTGAACCCATTTAATATCAACTATCCATACGGTGGTGAAACATCCTTACGGTATCTCAGGCATTACACCAAACGGAAAAAGCACATGAGAAGATTATCGCGCCAAAGACACTCATAGCGTCAACTTCACCATGTACTAATTCGACCGAAAACATCCATAGTAATTTGAATATAAAAAACTAAATCTACTCAAACGGATACTTGAACAAAATAGTACAAATGACAGCGTCTTTGGTGGCGGCAAGTAACAAATTTTAACAACCTTACGCCTTTAACTGCATAAATACCCTTCTCCAAGGATGGGACAACGAACAAGCACTCTGTGCACTTTTAATATTACGCGATGTCAACTGTTACCCGGACATACTACATATAAAACTGAAAAAATGTTAGTGTAGTCTAGCTAATTTTTTCTAGAAGGTACCAAGAACGGCTGTGCCATTACTACCTGGCTAAAGTTAAATAGGAAGAACACGAGAAGATAAGGAACTTGACTACCAATATTCTATCCCGCACGGCCATAAAATGTTAGTAAATTCCACAAAGGCTGAAACATACACGTTTATCGTACATACCATTAACAGTTTCCAGCTTGCTTGGCATTATAGATCACAATGACTAACCTACATTCTATCGCTACATAAACATTACTACAAATACATTGGCAAAACAAATATTTATAAACAAACATGAACGTATTCTATTATAGTACTACATAGTCATAATACAAACGCGTCATTTAAAGGGGTCATAGAAGAGGTTCGCCATAATCACATCGTAACAAGATTAATTAAATTTCAATATTAGTTACCGATAGAATTGCAGGTTATAGTGTACTTCAGATATTAAACTAACTTATAGTTTGGTTATAAAAACGAGGCATGAATTATACAGTTACAAACGCACCACTAAAACTGAAATAAACAATTACATAATGATAACAAATTATTAGAACATTGAAAACAAATTATAAAATATGCATGTAACAAATACATTTCAAAATTCTACAGAAACAAAAGCCCAAATTCTGGCGCTAAATCTTTAAATAAAATGCATGTTAAAATATATTCGATGTAGTAAGCAAAAGTTAAGAATTATTCATTATGAATGCATCAGTTAATAAACGTGCATTTATAAATTAAACACATCGTGGCATTACAAATTACAAACATAAATGTGAATGACAATTTGATCCTTAATTCAATTACTATCTTAAAACACAACCAAATAACATTAAACAATTAATCAAGCTTTGATGCAATCAGATATCCTCAAAATAGCATATAATTAAAAATTTTACCTTTAATAAAACCGCCAAGTAAAGCTTTTCAAGCTTCCATTTTGAAATCTAAAAATCAAATCTCGTTAAAGCTTGTAAACAATACGGATTGCCCCTACAACGGTCAATTCTAACGTCACGGAGTGCGTTTGGAAAACCTAGAAGTGGTTACCGTGCTGTTCAAAAATACTCTCGAATATCGAAATATACACTATAATATTTGCAATAATTATCAACCAACGAGAATCGACCAAAGGAAATAGTACGGATCACCACACTATAAATCTACAACTTTGGTTGAAACAATAAACAGTGAAAATGTTGGCGCTTACAAAGATTTTGACTCGGAAGATGACCTTTCATTGATGAAAGTTGCCGAATTAAAAAAACTGATGCGACATGTTATAGATCAACATGTCAATTCTAAGGATTTTATGGACCTTGATAAAGATTTGTGTTTGTAAGATAAATTCGTATTGTGAAGCTGTCAATAGTGTGAAAGACTTAAAAGTATTTTCTATAAAAAACAAGCATTTGAGGACTCTTAAAACCCTATCCGCATTGCAAATACATTTTGACAGTAATTTAATCAGTAGAAAAATACGCCAATCTGTAATTGGAAATTATTTTTGCCAGTAGATATGTAGGTACGTATGTATGTATGTAGATACTAAATAAATAACTAAAATATGTAGATTTTATATTTTTGTATTTTTTCGTGCAAGTTGCATTATGCATGTGTGTCAGAAGGATTAAACCTATAAAAACATTATGTACATTTGTTATTTTCATGTAGATCACATTGTCTATGTATCGGATACCTCTAATAACCGGACATATATTTGACTTAATAGAGATTTCACTGTACCGAATTTAAGCACCTTGCAGAACCTTTCTATATTGAACAGAACCTTTAATAATGAGTCGGTTTTTTCTCCTCAATAGATGATAGAGAATGAATTATTAGAAATCTTATAGTAAAAAGCTGTTAATTAAAATTGAATTGGACTAAATTTAAAATAATTCATCCTAGTAAGATCGTCAGTCATTCTGAAAGCTCTTTTACCAAATAAGTAACAATACACGATAATTTGTAATTCCTTTGTTAGAGAGGTTATTAACTGAAATTAAACTTATATTTGAACATCCATTAACTAATGTTAGGAATTGAAGACATATTTTAAGATACCAAACCAAGATTCTGATCCAATAAATTTCAATGTGCGTGACGCCCACGCAGCACCAATAGAATATCCGCCCCTGACCGCAATTAATGTCACTATTGAACAAGCCTGTCTAAGCAATATTAGGTATCATCGCACTATGATTGTCAAGTCTGCGCCACTGTATTACTAATTTATCGCTTTAGCTTTACTTTACTTACTTTATGTCGGGCAACAGATAATCAAATTCTACTACCAGTATATAGTTAAATTATTGAATAGATAATATGAAATTACATTATATTATATTATATAATTTGAGATTACAATAGCAAAATATTTTGCGACACATTGTATATTTCACTTGTAGTTGAAGGAAAATTTCACAGCGTTTCAGTTCATGGAACAGTCAGATGAGTTGATGTAAATAGACTATATTGAATAGACTGTAATTGAGAACCTGCCTCATCCAAACACCTTTTCAGTGACAGCATTTCTAAAGCATCACCGTTGCCATGACGTTTTGGTAACACATTTATTTACGATATCGGAATCGTGTTACGGTTGGCGTGAAGTGAAGTAGCATTATATAAAATATAGCAACACTAGCAAACAGCTATTGATCCATCAGTAGAAGCATTTTATAGTAAAGCTTCTATTTTCTAGGTTTCATACGTCTCTATTTTCAGAATTTGCACCAAGATCAATTACTGCCAAGCCTATTTTCTTTTATACTAAACTATATATCTGTTTATATAGGGTGAGCCATTTAGCAGTTTCTTTTTAAATCAAATGTTATTTTAACACCGACAGCTGGTTTCCGCTCGAAATATTGCCTCATATCTTCGCTGTTCGAAATGTGCATATTTGCACCTAATTGACGTTCGGAAATATTGAAATCTTAGTACCTAAGTGGGTGCTCTGTTACCGAAACAGTGCAAATTTTGAAAAAAAATTATCCAAAATGAAGCACTCACGGCGCCTGCTGTACGCAAATTTCTAGAGAAGGTTCATAAGAAGGGCATGCTAGTGGACAACAGAAGCTGTCCGCGTGCTCGTACAATGCCTACAATTGAGAATATTGCTGTTGTAGCCGAAAGTATGCGACTCAATCAAAGATCAATGCCGCAGATCGCAAGAGCTCAACATTAGCATTACCGCCCTCAGGAGAATTAGGCAAAACGATCTCGAATTGTTTGCTTACATTGTCCAATTGACACTGAAATTGAAGACTGACGACTACCCACTTCGATATTGCTTCCCTATTTAGGTCCTACAGCACCTCCAAAGTGACAATAAATTTCCTCGAACAATCACCTTTTCGGACAAAGCGCATTTCTATCGGTCACGTTGAAATGAGGGGAAACGTATATTAAAAAAAAAACAGTAACTGGAATCTAGATAAACCGGGCTAGCTACAAAAGTGGAGAGTGGGGTGAGTCGGCAAATATAGGCGTCGCCGTGGATCAATGTAGTAAGCGTAAGACTACGGATTCCAAGGTCCTCGGTTCGAATCCCGACACGGTCGACTGCTTGAAAAATGGCAGGTGAGCATTTTTCACAAAAATTACGCTCTCGTTCGGATGAAAGTTAAAATGGAGGTCCCGTGTGTATGTTTTATTTATTTATTTTTTTATTTTTATTTATTTGTTCCAACGTTTCAGTAGTCTGCTACCTGAAATTTAAGCAGACCTGGCTTCCCCACAGAAAGTAACCGTCAGTAAGGTGTGTGTGTGTGTGTGTGTGTGTGTGTGTGTGTGTGTGTGTGTGTGTGTGTGTGTGTGTGTGTGTGTGTGTGTGTGTGTGTGTGTGTGTGTGTGTGTGTGTGTGTGTGTGTGTGTGTGTGGACCAGGACCAGGAGGAGGCAAAATCTTCACAGCAACTGCAGCAAGCGCCATCGATCCGGGTTCACTAACTGCAAACCGGAACTTTTCTTTCAGCATTACATGTTGCGATCATTTTAGCTATCTCTATCGTGTCAGACACGACGAAAACTTCTTTGGCAGAATCATTTCGGGTGGCAGTAGCAAGCTTTTTAGTGGTTACGGTGAAGATCCAAAGGGTCCTGCGACTAAAGACAGATCAGACTATGCCGAAGAGCTAAAAAAGAAAACCTCGCTAGTATGAATCTGAACAATTATTGATAAATTACGTGAGAATCCAGTGCCCTTGAATCGGATTCAGTTTGTCACCTGGCAAACACTTGTACATCACGATGTAGCAGGATGATCACTTCAAAGAAGCTTAAGGGTATTGTTCATGCGCCATCAACCTCTCAATACAAACAGTTGGGTAACAGGGTTTAACGTGAAAACATCTCGTTTTGTATCAACAAATCAAGTTACCTTGTTTGATTATTATTTATAATATTTTGTGTTATCTGCCTTGCATTCCAGTGTGACCTTTTGTTTAATAAAGCGTGATTAAGTATAGCGATTAATTATTACAGTTCACTATATCGATTGAGCCTAATTTGGCAATTAAACGGGATCAATGCTCTAGAACTTACCAATGTATTTAGCAAGATCTCCTTGTTCATGAAACCACAAAATGGGTACAATGCTCATGAAGATAAGAACGGTGTTAACTCTGTAGAGGGTGTGTATTTCACCGCCGATAGCAAGATTAAAATGAATGAAATTCCGGATCACAAAAAGATAAGAAATTCCCATACTTTATTAACATGTGTTACCAAAACACTTTCAAATGTCGTTGTTAAATAACCAAACCGGCAAATTTGACTACAAATGCGCTATTAAGTGCTTTTGAAGGAATCTTATGTTATTCAAACTCGTATTAACTAACGCAAGTTAAGGTTCGTGGCTTCGAGCGGTCCTTTTTAAAAAGACTTCTTTGAACTTTAACAAATTTATTTGATTTAAACAGATTTGAACAATGGAATTTTACAATCTTGAATTATTATTCTAAGTCGAAAATTAATTTCTTAATTGTACAGGTGAGCTATCTACGAACTGCAATGTAAAAGCTAAACGTTTGATGAACTGACTGCGAGTGGAGCTCCCTGGCCTTTTATAATCTCCCTACCCCCTCACAGTTCTGTGGGAACTTGCAGACTTAATGTCTGCTTACACTTGACTCTATTCATGATACATAGTTGCTATCTTAAATCTATTCATAACTACTTTGTTGCGAGCTTACTTCTGCGTAATTTCGGTACGTGACTTCCTACGACCGTCTGTGACCTGACATCTGCAGTGTCACTTATCCTTGTGCTACTTTGTAGCGCTTCCGTTCTCATGAACGTTTATAAACTGAAATAAATTGTAATAAATTGTCTTTTATGACATTGTTGCACATTTCCTAATATTTCCTAATAACTTCTTAAGTATTAGTTTTATATAGATATAATAGATGGGGGATTACATAACTCGCATTCTTTGGAAATCATCAATTGAACCAATTGTAAATAATCCAATATATTTGCTAGAATACTATTTCTGAAAGCCATGTTTTTGAGAAATGAACTATTGTTCTATTACAAGAGTAATGGTTATATTCACAAGATAATAGTTGTTCAAATTCAAACATATAGGGTGTTTAATAAGCATTTATTTTCAGCATTTCAGAATGCGTTTAAAGGAATAAATTGATAGGTTTAATTAGCAGGTACAGTTAGGGGCGTTTCTTATGACAGGTAGTTACAGAATACTGAAACGCAGGCGCATGAGTATTTATGAGGAATCTTAAAATAAACAAAAACCATTCGGCAGGGTGTAGGTGAACGTAATATATCTCGACGGCTATGTATACAAGAAAAATTGTCAAATTTGAGGTTCGGACAACCTACACGTAATCGTAGAGAAGCCAAAGTATCAGTTTGGTTTGATCATTGGGGTTGCGGCATCATTGGCCTATTTTTGTAGAAAATGATGCTGGCAACACTGATAGTCAATGGGGAGCGTTACAGAGCGATGCTAACCGACTTTTTTGGGACCAGAAATTGAACACATGTGCTTGCACAACCTTTTGTTTTACTACATTGATTTCTCAATGCTTCACCCGAAGGTACTACATTGGACAGGAAAAATTTTTTTTTACCTGGGAATTTTGAATTTTGCCGAACCCTTGCTATTCCAAGGAAGGTTAGGGTCTTTAACGCATGCGACCTATTTTTAATTTTCATCCCACCGTTGGCGTATTTTCGTGAAAAACTCTTGCCTAACACTATTCAACGGTCTGTGTTGGGAATCGAACCCGGGACGTTGAGCTTTGTAATCACACGCGAACCAACTGAGCCACGTAGTCACCTCACTGATTTTTTACCGCAGTTTTTATAAACATAGATCCGCATCTCGTAAATTGTAGCTACACCACATGAAAGAGCAGGTTGCAAAAGAAACCGCAACTAAGTCATTTCGTCTTTTAATGCGACTTCGATTTTTTTTTGCATTGAGCTCTTCATATGTTTTCAAGGATTGGAACTTGATTTAAGTTTCTTACAATATTTTTCATGCCGGGAACAAATTTTAAAATAATGTGCTTGGATGATCTTCTTGTTGCAGTGGCTCATTCGTACGCCATTTAAACCTATTCCTATCTAAAAGAATATTGGGTATCTTCGCCAACATTTGTTTAAGAAAAAGCATTTTCTTGACAATGGTTATTATTAGTCGTTGTTAGAGCTTGTAGTACTGCGGGAGCATACTGTTCTGAGGCAGTATCAAAATCTTTATTAACATCCACGTTTTACTAAAACTATAGATAGAAATTACTAGTTTTGTTCGATCTCGATCGAAATCTCAATTCCGCCAATTTTATTTTTAAATTGGATATATCTGAGAGTTATTCGTGCACGCGTCATTACTCAATTAAAATGGTTGTACGTTGGTGTATAAATTATTGAACAATAAAAAACACGCACCGACGTTCAGCTATTGCCGTCCTGCAAAAATTTTTGCCAAGTAAACACTTTGTTCTGTTTCCGTCGGATTTGTATGATATTCATTTTTATAATTTTGTCATACGTACCTTGTTAATTATTTCAATTACTTGTCGTGTGTATCATATTTCTTCTTAATAAAACACATAAAAAGCATTTCATGCAGTGGATACTTTTAGGGTGTTACTTGGATCATCCTGTAATTTTAAACTTACATCAAGAAGTGGGGTTCTGTCTTATTGAATGAGTTGTGACCTAGGTCAACTACAGCATCCTCGCCATAATCAAAATCCGAGTCTGAAAACGTTTCCAAATCCGCAGTGTTTACATACACATATTGATATTATCTTCCGGTTCAGTTTCATTCTTGGTTCCATTTTTCGTTTTTAACAACAAATTTAAAAGTTTTTGAAATATTTGCGTGCGCACAAAAAAGAAAGCACTAAAGTAAGCAAAGAAAATAGCCCGCATCAGGTACCGCAACAAACAAAAGAGAGAATTGAAAACGGTAATGCCTTGCCAGCTAAAGTGCCGTAGAGTGGGGCGGGTAACACAGAAGAAAAGGAAACTTCAAGAAAGAAAATTTATATACACACCCACAGAAATCAACATGTTACAAAAAGGAAAACCAACTCGCAAAGAAAACAACATTTGTTCAAAATATCTCGGAAATATACATTGTGCAAAAAATCGCCGCAAAAATAATTAATACCCATTGTTAATTATCTTAACCTTATTTTCGACCTCAACCCTAATATTAATATAAAGCAGATATTAAAAAAATACATAGTGAATGGTTTTCAGTCACTGTTGTCCATCTTAATATTTACATAGAACGGCATTTAAAAAAAGTTATATAGTGAACCGTCTCCTTTACCTTCAATCTTACTGTTTACATAATACAGCAATTAAAATAGTCATACCAAACTTATACTTATGTATTGTCCACGAGTAATTCTCGAGAAGTAAATACAATAACGAATTGATCGTAAATTACAGTAGCGAAGAAATAAACTTGCTACGAGTCGATATGCATTCCCTCACAGCTAAAATATAGTATTAGAAAAACGTCACACTTTAACATAGTGTACTCTAAATTATATATAGTTCAAAAATTATATTTTATAATTAATATCCAAACAAGAAGAGCTATTTTCGTTAGCATGTTCTAACAGTTTGAGTGAAATAAACTTAATTTACCGTGATACCTCCGTTTGTGCGATGAGCAACCAGAAAAACTTATCAAAAAACAGAACCAAGCTCTCCTGATGTAGGTCATCAAATGTGACTCAGAAAAGAAATAGGAATTCCTATTTGGCCACCGGTGTGGCCCAACAACTGGTTTTAGTCGACACGTGCGGGATCACATGGCACACCATATCAAATTGCTTTCTTGGAAAACCAAGTAAATCAAATTTAGAAAAAGTAAAGGTGACCAGAGGAACTCTGCACTTTCTATAGCTAGTAGTAAATTATTATCTGACTTAGGATATTTGTTCATATATGTTGCGCAATGATAGGTTGAATTAGTTGCAACAAATTATAGTAGATAATTTAATTGTTAGGAAAGTTCTATATCTCAAAGGAACAACTTTGTACAAACTAATTTCAGAATTCCAGGTTATAAATCGATTTGTTTTAAGAGCCCACTTGCATATCTTGAGGACTGGGTCGTACTGCTTCTGTTTCAGGCAGTTACAAGTTATTAGTAAGATTTAAAATAAAAGTTTGGCAACAAAATCCAATGTCCAACATTAGAAAATTTAAGCCAAAAACTATTGATAGCGGGAAACACATTTGACGATATTGAAATGTATGTTATTTCTCATGAAACATCCATATATAGATAAAGAAACCGGCATATTCGAATAGAATCACACATATAGAAAACCCATTTCGCACAACAAGTAACTACATGATTGTAATATTTTCGAAACCTAATGTTTTAACAATCGAAAATCACGTTTTTAAACTTAATGTATTCTCTAAGGAAAGTACCAGATTTGATACTATATTGAAAGAGTAAATTTGCCATACTTTAATTATAATTGCATGTTTTAATAAACCCTACATTGTGTTGAATAAGCAATCATTTCGTTTAATTAGAATGGGGAGGCGGACTTGCTAATAAACATGCAAAATAACCGCGGATACAGTATGGAATATGAAATTTAAAATATGAGCCAAATTACTTAAACACAGATGCCCTTCGTTCTCTTTCTCTTACACAGACACACACACACACATCCCTACACACTCACACTCCCGTACACACACCCACACTCTATATCGACCCACATACTCACATATCTTTGGTTGCTTTATTCTTTTGACGATTTACTACATTTGCTGTGGCTGGAGCAGGCAAAGAGATATTGATGTTAATAACCAATAGTATAATAACAAACAATTATGATAGCTCCAGAGAAGAGATAAAGGGACTTTAATTTGACTGTGAGTAGTTACCCTACATTTGAATATTAAAAGTCGCTCTTCTTCACCTTACCCTGTAATTGGTTGCAGTGTTGAGATCGCTTCTGTTATGGTCAACTGGTCGTAGTAAACATCTTTCAACACACAAGCACCACTTTAAATTACACACAACGGCAACACGCACACCTGCAGGTAATTGTAGCAAAAACAACAACAACGTGTTCGTTTTGCAAAGAATAGCGGTGCATGCTATTACCTACTTCCAGCCAGTCATGTCGGTGATAACGTAACTAATCGTTGTATAGTTTATTAAGGCGAGTTAAAGTTCGGGCCTTTGGAGCTGGTTTTTTAAAAAGCTTTGACACTTTAACAATATTTTTATTACTAAAATTTGTACATAATAACTTTTAAAAATTAATTGTACAAGTGAGTAGTCTATGTAGACAACAATGTAAAAGTTGTAATACGCAGACTGACTCGGTTGAGTAGCTCAAACAACGAAGTATGGAGTTCGAAGACTGACTGCCGGGCATTGAGCTCCCGGGCCTTTTATAATAACCTGCCCTCCACACGGCTGTGGGAACTTGCAGATCTCATGTCTGCGTTTCTCTTAATTGTACACTTTATTACAATGTAACAACTTAATTCTAAGTAATTGCGGTCTGTTGACCGCCTGTGACCTGCCACCTGCAGTATCACTGCCCTCACGGATGCACAGCTGCATTCCGTTCTCATGAACTGTCGATAACCTCTCTGGGTTATCCTTGTGTTACAATGTTGCATTGAACTTATACTTTTACATAATAATTTCTAATAATTCATATTAGATTCAATATATCAATATATATATGTAATTGGGGGATACATAACTCCTCCCACCGTAAATGAAAAATTAAGGTTTTTCTTAATTTTAAATACATAAAATTCATTATTTAAATTCATTTAAAATTCATTGTTTCTAATGGTATGCTTATTGTTTCCTTTTTCTCTTTGTTTCCTTAAATCTAGAACTGTTTCCTTCATTCTTATATCTAAGGTACATTTTGTATAATACATACATGATTACAAAATTACTAAAATGATCAATACAATTGTCCAAACACTTATATTATTATAATGTAACTTTGGCGTTTTGATTTCACTTAATTGTTCTTTATAACTTTCCACTAATTTCACGGCGTGGTTGAGATCGTCTAAGTCTAGATGCTCTAGCTTCATAGGTTTCTTGTTTATTTCTTCGTCTTCTTGTTGTATTTTGAATTGTAGTTCCGGTAGGTTTGCAAGTTTCTTTGTTGCTATGGGATCTTGATAAACTCTGATTACTTCATCTTTCAATTTCACATAACAATCTTCTTTGAGGGTAATTAGTTTGCTTCCGATTAATGCTTGGTTATTTTCATCTTGGTTGCAGTGGATGGTTGCTATTACTTCTGTTGGGAAAATGGCTATCCATTTGTTATCTGTAACCTTTTGAATTTTCATATTAGTTATTTGCACTTGTTTGGTTTCACAGTTTTCGTAATGATTTGAGAATTTTAATAGTTGTACTTCACAAGGGCTGTCTTCTTGAATGGTTGTTGTCGTCATCGATTGACATAAATATTGATTTGGTGTTACTTCGGTACATTTTCGTTTGTATAACCATATCTCAGTTCATTTAGGGATAGGAATTTGGTTTTGGGTATGATTACTTGGTATGTGCTAGTAACCTTTGTTGGAAAAGCAAATAAATGATAATAATGATAATTGTTACTTTCTACTATTAAAAATATTATTTCGTTTTTCTTAATGTTGCTAAAATTTGTTACATTAAAGTAAGGGTTGATATTATTGCGTAAATATTGTATTTTGTATACTGACTAGTTTATTGGTAGTATACTGGGGTTTGTTTTTATATGTTATATTATTACTTGGTTGTCCGTTCTACCTGGGTGGAGGTTGACGGTAAGGGTGATGATTGTCCATCTGAAATTACAGGGTGTCTTAGGTTTTTCAAATGAATGTATTTAGTTATTTTACCGTTGTCTACTACTGCTATATTTTTATCTGATATTTTCTTAATTTTAAATGGTCCTAAATTTCTGGGTGCTGTTTTATGTCGCTTGCTTTGAAAGTTTTTCTCATATACGGTTTGTCCTATTGAAAATTTATTTGAGTCGGTATTTTTGTTTCTGGTTGTGGTGATACGTTCTTTATCGTTCTCTAGTTTATCTTTTACCTTGTCGTAAGTTATTTTTAGTTTCTGTTTGTGATCTTTCGCATATTGTTGATATACTTCCTTGTTGTAGTGTATGTCATAGGGATTTCGTGAATCTGAATGTCCTAATGTTAATTCTAAGGGTGTAAAATTTGTTGATGAGTGAATTGTGTTATTATAGGCGATTAGTGCGTATGACATTAAATTGGTTATATGTTCCTTTTTATAATTTATTCTTAATAATCGAATTTGTTCTAACAGGGTTAAATGTAATCGTTCAATTAGTCCGTTTGATTCGGGGTGGTTTTCCGTTATGAAATGGATGTTTATTTTGTGTAGTTCTAAAGTGTTTTGTATTGTCTCATTTTTAAATTCGCTACCATTGTCTAAAGTGATTGATTCGGGTGTTCCATAAAATGTGAAATATTGTAAAAATCCTTGGGTCACGTCAATGCTATTTTTGGATGTGATTGGTATGGCTTGGCCTATTTTTGTGAATGCGTCTATGATTGTTAGATAGTTTTGCGCTTCTACTACTAGAGTATCGGCATGAAGTTTTTGAAATGGTTTGTCGGGTGTTTTGGTTAACATTAAGGGTATCTTTGGGGGTTTCCTATCGTATTTTGCTCTGTCACATAGTTCGCATTGGTTAATGAAATCTGTGGTCAAGTCCTTCATGTCTTTAAAATAATAACGTCTTACAAGTTGTTTTATTGTTTCGTTAATTCCACGATGATTGGTTTTTCTTTCGTGTTGATTTCTAATTACATCGTTTATTTCGTCAGGGTCGTTTAGTGTTATTAGTTTTCTAGTACATCTGATGAGTTCAGGTCCAGAGTTATTGAATAGTTTAATGTATAATTCTGAAAATCTTTGGTATAAATGTTCGGTATTGAAATAAAAATAAAATCGTTTTTTCTCGGAGTGTATTCCTTTAAAATTTTAATTATTTGTTCCTCGTTATCATCTTTTGTTATTTGAATTTGATATATCTTTTTGTTATCTACTTTTGTATATTTTACTGGATTGGGGTTATTTAAAACTTCGGTTATTATAAATTGATTGGGTTTCATATCGATTGCTTCGTTTAAAATTTTAATCGCGTTTTTTGGTTCTTCGTTTTGTGTCGAATGTATAGTGTCGATCTCGTCTGGATCTTCCCTTATTTCTGTATCGTCTACGTTTCCTATAATGGATTCCGTTTCTAATGCATTGAGTTGGATTCGGCTTAAAGCGTCTGCGTTGTTGTTATAAATTCCTTTTATATATAATTTCGTAATCATACTCTTCGAGTCTGATTCTCCATCTTTGTAATTTTGAATTCGGTTCTTTCAGTTTGCATAACCATACTAGTGGTCTATGGTCGGTATATATGTAAAATTTTCTTCCGTATAGGTAAGGTCTAAAATATTTTGTTGCCCAAATTATGGCTAATAACTCTTTTCTATAGTGCTATATTTTTGTTCGGTTTCATTTAGGGTTCTGGATGCGTAGCTAATAGGTTTATCGCTACCTACTTTTCCTTGGCTCAATACTGCGCCTAATGCTACATTTGATGCGTCTGTCGTCAGTATAAATGGTTTTGTAAAGTCTGGGTATTCTAATACAGGGTGATTGGTTAATATGTTTTTAATTTTGTCTACTGCTTTAATAAATTCCGGGGTGTGTTCAATTTTGTTTCCCTTTTTTAAACAATTTGTCAGAGGTTTGGTTATCTGAGCGTAACCTTTAATGAATTTGCGGTAGTAACCACTAAGTCCTAGAAATCCTTTAATTTCTTTGTTTGTTTTTGGCAATGGGTAATTTAGAACTGCATTTGTTTTGTCTGGATTTGGCATTACTCCTTGGGGTGTTATTACATGTCCTAAAAATGATACTTCTTTTTGTAAAAATTCACTTTTGTCTAATTGTACTTTAAAATGTGCTTGTCTAAGTCTTTCGAATACTTCTTTCAATCTTTCTATGTGTTCTACCAGTGATGTGGAATAAACTATGATGTCGTCAAGGTATACAAGGCATTTTTCATTGTGTATTCCTCGTAGTATATTGTCCATGACTCTCTGGAAAGTAGCGGGTGCGTTCTTTAGTCCAAATGGCATTCGTTTGTATTCGTAATGTCCTCTAGGTGTGCTGAAGGCTGTTTTGATATGTCTTTTTTTCCATCTCTACCTGATGGTATCCTGATGCTAGGTCTAATGTTGTAAAATATTGGCATTTGCCTAATTTGTCTAAAATTTCGGTAATATTTGGTAGTGGATATTTGTCATCTACCGTTTTTTCATTTAACTTTCTATAATCTATTACCATTCTGTACTTTCTCTTTCCGGTTGCGTCTAATTTCTTGGGTACTATTAACACGGGGCTGCTCCATGGTGAATTGGAGTGCTGGATTATGTCTTGGTCTAATAAATCTGCTACTTGTCTGTCAGCTTCTTCTTGGCTTGCATGAGGTAGTCTATATGCTTTTGTAAAGATTGGTTTATTGTCTGTCAACTCGATATTATGTTTTACTGTGTTGGTGAATGTTAATGGTATTCCTTCACAATGGAATATGTCTCGGTATTCAAAACATAAGTTTTTAATTGCTCTTTCTTCTTCTTGATTGATATCGGTATTAAAGCGGATGTTAGTTAAATTTTCTCTTAACATTTCGTCATGTTCTATTGGGTTGTAATCGTTTTCTAAATTTTCGTCTATTTCCATTTCGTTAAAATTTAGTTCTTCTACGTTAATTGGGTCTGTCAATGATAATTCTACGGGATAGTCGTTTGAATTTAATATTGTTGTGGTTGCATAGTTATCTTTTATTTGTACTAAGGCAGTTGGGGTTTCTACTCCTTGTTGAAATGTCATATGATTTATTATTCCTAAATTTTGTTAGATTTTACTGGGATTTTTATTTTTCTTTCCGTTCGGGGTTCTATAGTGTATTTTGTTCAACTTGTGTGTTTTGAAATTTAATTGGGATTTTTCCGTATTTTGTCCTTAATAAGCGATTTTTAATGTCAATGTTGGCTCCTAATTTTCTTAGAAGGTCCATTCCGATTAATCCGTCATATTTATCGTTAAATTCGAATACACAAAATTTATGTTTCATTTTGACATTAAATGTTCTCGGTAAGGGTATATTTGCTACGAATTGGTGTAGTGTCGTTTGATGAGCTGTTTTGATTTTGAATGGTTCTCTTTCTACATAATCTAAATAATGTTTTTGTACGGTTCTGGGGCTAATTAATGTTTTAGATGATCCGGTGTCAATTAATAGTTTGAATTTGGCGTGGGGTATTTCTATGTATGGTAATACTAAGTGATTTATGTTATTTAAGTTTATTAAGTTTGGTCGGTTATGAATTGGTCCATTTGAAAATTTGAGTTCGAGTTTTCTTCATCATACTCCTCGTAAGTTTCGTATTGTTCGTCGCGTTCGTAAGTTTCTGCATGGTTTGTTTCATTGTTCGTAGGTGTCTCAATGTCATTATTCTGGTCAGTGTCAAATTTTTCTATTTCTTGATGAAATAATTCTTCTGATGTAAAATTACGTTTCTGATGAGGGTTTGGTCGGATATGTGTTATTTTTGTGTTTTGTCTGGTGTTACCAGATGAGGTGTCCATTGGTGTTGGTTTGTAATAATTGTTAGGGTTGTTATGAGTATTAGTCATTGGTGTATTTCTATTAGGGTTTGCGTTGAATGCTGGTCTTTGTTGGTTTAGGTTTTGATTGAATCTCGGTTGGAATGCGGGTTTCGTAAAAGTTGGGTTGAATGTTGGTCTTGAAAAATTTTTAAATTGATTATTAAAATTGGTATTGTTAAAACTTGGGTTGTTACTTCGCGGTTGATTTGTTTGTGTGTTAAAGGGTGTGAATTTTGTTGAGGGATTGTTTGTCTTGTAGCTTGTATAGTTTTGTTGGTGAATAACTTTTATTTGCGTTGGGATTGTATAGTCTGTTGCGGTAATACATTACATTTTCTTCTTCTATTACTAGGCTCATAGCTTCTTCTAAATTTTGGGGTCGTTGGAATCTGATTTTATCCGATAGTCGTTCTGGTAAAGCGTTTATATATGTGTCTAGTGCCATTTCGTCATACATTTTGTTTTAAATGTCTAACGTTTTGATCGGGTTCTTCGATTTTTAATTTTGTTAAAATTAAACTTCTCACGTCTTGGCATTTCATTCCGAATTGGTAGGGGGATTGATTGTGTTCCATTCTAAGGTTTATTAGGTCTCGTACCAGGCATTTTATATTACGTTGGTCTCCAAAATATGCAATTAGTAGCTGTTTAAACTGGTCCCATTCCGATAAATCGTCCCTACTGGCGATTAAGGTTAGTGCCCTTCCGGCTAGTTTACTTATTACTAAGCGTATAAGCAATGAATTTCTTGCGTCATCTCCGGGTTTGTAAAAAGTTTTTAGGAACATTTCACATGCTCCAATGAAATTTGAGAGATGGGCCTGGGTGCCATCAAACGTCTGAATTGTCTCTAAATAGAGACGTAAGTCTGTGTTACTCATGTTGGTTAAGGGTTGTTTTCGATTTTTTGGAAATTTCAAAAATTTTTTTTTTTTTTTTTGATTTAAGCTTTATTTCGCTATTTGTATTGTTAATTTTGCTTCGGATTTATTAATTTTCCGTTTGGGTAGTGAAATTTCAAATTTTGTAGAAATTGGGGTTGGTTCTGTTATTTGTAGCGTTTATTATGCTTTGGATGTATTAGTTTTTCTTTTGGATTAAGTAATTTTGGATTTTGTAAAAATTGGGGATGATTTTCCTTTTATGACGTTATTTTTGCTTTGGTTTTTAAATTTTCCTTTTAGATTGGATAACTTAGAGTTTTGTAAAATTGATGTTGATTTAGCTATTTGAAACGTTAACTTTGGTTTTGGTTTTTAATTTTTCAATTAGATTAGGTACATAAAGATTTGGTAACGGTTGATGTTTATTTCGTTATTTTTCGGCGTTATTTTTGATTTGAATTTGTTAATTTTCAGTTTGGATTTTGTGGATAAAAATTTGGTAAAATTTTGAGGTTAATTTCGTACTTGTAATATTAATTTTTGGTTTGGATTTGTAAATATTGCGTCAAGTTATTTTTAAAATCGTAGTCGTTCTTTGTTTATATTTAATTACACAGTGCAGTGATGTTCTTGTGAGATTTATTTCAATAATGTTAGAATAATTACCGTAGTCTGAGATTTGTCTGTTTTTAATGCAGCTTTTACTTTGTCTTGAGTTCCTGCTTCTTAAGGAATCTTAAATGGATAGATTTATTCTCGTTTAGCTTTGTTTTATTTAACTTTTGTCAACTTGTAATTAATATGACTTGAGGTTGCACTTTATTGTTTGCATGAACTACTAAAAGATATAGTGTTCGTTACTTTGTAATAATTGCGTACATATGATTATACTTGTTGAGGTACTTAACTCTTACAGGTGTTAATAGAAATTAGATACGTCTGTTTCTGTAATTGCTAACTGCTTTCGCATAAAGTGTTACGTCTGTTTTATTTTTAGATCTCTTGGTATTATAATGCTTGTTGGTAATTGAATCTCTTCGTAATGTGCGTTTTCAGGTTTACAATTATGAGTGTATGATAACGTTTTAGCGTTTTAATTAAAGATTCTTATGATGACCGTTTTACTGCACTTTATAATGCTGATTAATTAGTTGAAAAACGTTTAGAGTTTATTGCAATTGTACACGCTTTTATTAATATAGAAATTGCGTCGATTTTATTGTCCCGTGTATGATGCAAATTGCTTTAGTACTGAAAGTTCCTGAAAGCTATTTCTTTAGTACTGTGCAAGAATTCTGAAAGCGATTTTCTCTGAGTTTTAACTGTATAATAAGGAATGCTTTCTTCGCGTATTTATCTTAGGTGGTTTTAAATTACCGTAGCAGAGTGTTTGCTATGATTTATCAGTATTATAGAGGTCAATGGTTTAATAATTGTTCCGTGATTGCTTAAAGATTAGCTTTAGCTTTGAAATTAAATTGCGTTCTGTGTTTTAGTTTGCCGGTTTATAAACGTGCGTTGAATCGCGGTAATTATTTGGTGTTAGTGAATGTGCACGCCCGTTTATTTTGGATTATTTTGAGTTCGTTCTATTTATTATGGTAAGGATATCTTAATATTAATTCTCATTTACTTTTAAAAGAAAATCTCTTTTAAATTCAATTCTTATTTATTTTAAGAAAATCTCTTTGTAAATAATCAAGTCTCATTTGCTTTTTAAAGAAAAATATTTCTTTAACATTCAAGTTTCATAAAATGTTATATAGTCTCGTTTTGAAAGTAATTCACTTTGAACTATTTTCAAAATATTCATAAAATACAATTCATAAACAGTAAATATAAATGGTACTCAATAGTTATAATACTAGCATATATCAATTTGGTTTTTTGGTTTGAAATAAAAAAAAAGGTTATGGAAATGAACTTACATTAATTTCATCAGTTTCTTTGGTGGGTTCGATCGATTCTGTATCTTGTCCACCTTGGTTTGATTGTTGGCCTTAGACGATTCTTGTTCCTTGTCCAACTTGGTTTGTTGCTGGATTCAGACTATGCTTGTTCTTCCTCCAACTTGGTTTGGGTTCTGCCAAAATTTCGAATAAAAATTCTTGGTCACCAATCTTCCGATTTTTGGATTTTCAGTGCCCTTTTGACATCCGTTACGACTGCGCCAGTTAAAGTTCGGGCCTTTGGAGCTGGTTTTTTAAAAAGCTTTGACACTTTAACAATATTTTTATTACTAAAATTTGTACATAATAACTTATAAAATTAATTGTACAAGTGAGTAGTCTATGTAGACAACAATGTAAAAGTTGTAATACGCAGACTGACTCGGTTGAGTAGCTCAAACAACGAAGTATGGAGTTCGAAGACTGACTGCCGGGCATTGAGCTCCCGGGCCTTTTATAATAACCTGCCCTCCACACGGCTGTGGGAACTTGCAGATCTCATGTCTGCGTTTCTCTTAATTGTACACTTTATTACAATGTAACAACTTAATTCTAAGTAATTGCGGTCTGTTGACCGCCTGTGACCTGCCACCTGCAGTATCACTGCCCTCACGGATGCACAGCTGCATTCCGTTCTCATGAACTGTCGATAACCTCTCTGGGTTATCCTTGTGTTACAATGTTGCATTGAACTTATACTTTTACATAATAATTTCTAATAATTCATATTAGATTCAATATATCAATATATATATGTAATTGGGGGATACATAACTGGCGTTAAACGGATGGCGTGTACATCGCATTATTTAATTTAAATGCAACTAGAATATGTATAAGTATGTTGCATTGTGGATATTAAATTGTTTTGTATTCTATGTTAATATTTCTGAAGTTTCTAAATATTAAAAAATTATATCTTGAACCAAACTAAAAATAAATAAATACGCATTGTAGACGCAACATTCCGCCCGCCCAAAATGCGAAGCATTTTGCTGAATTAAATTACAGGGAGCGAACACAGTTCTGATACCAGCAGCCGCAAAATGCCGATTGCCGTGCGACCTGACACGACACGTACAGTATTATCCGTACCAGGTAATTTTCTACTACTCGACAAAGTACCCATTTTAACAGGGGTAGATTTTTTATTTTGAATGAAAACTAGAGTGTTTTTCGGAGGAAGGGGTTATTCCTGTATCACTTATGGTGCTGATGATGGGTGTGTAAGTATCCACGGGACCACCTCTCTTAGTAGTACTTATATACCCGCCGGATTATTTGCCATTAGGATAGACTGTTGCATTTAAGTGCCGCGAGAAAACAGTCGGCCGATTGGAACGCTAGTTCCTGATGGATGGCCTTTGTTGTAAAACACACAAAAAGGCAAATAGAAGTCTTTGAAGTGTTGACACAGCTGCGTGTGCTCATAAAAGCTTAAATGAACCGCCGAAGTCTACGCCACTGTGAAGAAAACATTTATGGTTGCCGGTGACTCGCGCTGGATGGAGGTAAGTTTCCCATAAAAGTAGTTGCAGCTCCTACCGGACGAGTTTTCCAACAAGGTAAACATTTAAAAAGAATGCGATGTACGACTCGTTTACTATCCAGAATCCAGAATTCCTGCACGGTTTAAAGACTAGCGTGCAAAAACTTACTATAAATATAATTGATTAACAACGAGGCAAATGTGGAGCAACTGAGCAGCAAGATAGGGCACTTCTTTGAGAATTGGAATAGAGCGAAACGTAGCGTCTCACGCACACGCAGAAGTCCTGAGAGTTTAGAAAAGGGCATACTTTGCTGAGAGTTTTCAGTAGACGCCTACCATTTTTTAAACACGTAAGTTCCTCGAAGGAATGTACTTGTGGCGTAGGTTTTGCAAGCAGAAATATCGCATAACGTAGTTCATTAGATGACAATGCTACTGAATTATATGTAGAAGGAATTTTCTTGCAACGTGCAATAAATCGTAATATACAAGCTAAAACCCTCTGCAGCTATAATAATGTAAAATAATCTTCCAACAATTTCGTGAGCATGTATGGATTCGGAGCTACGGTAACTAACTAGACTAAAATTTTACGCTCTTCTACGAATGTTTCCGGAGAACCTGTACCTAAATTATCATTAAGCCACTTACATTGTGAGGATACTAAAAACGGAGCGCTTTGCCACAATAAACGACAACGCAAGAGTTAACCAGGCAGAAGTCCGCACGATCCGAAGTCAGCAGGGTTTTGATTAAAAGGTACTTAAAACCAGCTGCAAGGAGGAGTTTTTTCCTAAATATATGACAATCGGTTAGCAACAAACAAATGTTTTACACCGATTCGGATCAGATTAAATCCAGCAGAGGATGATATGGAAATCTGACCAACATATTCATGAAAATGAAAGTGTATTCTTGAAAATCTGTATTACATAAGATAGAAGCCGCGCGACTCACACCGATGCATACAACTCTAGTCGATGTAATGTTAACCTTTTAAGAGAAGAAACTTTGTACAAACAAAAAATGTGGAGAAAGTACCATCCTTAGTTGGAAATACCAAATATACAACGGCACAATAACCCTTTTCCCTTGCATCATCAAAACAATGAAGTTCACATTGTACGAAAAAACTGGGAGAAGGCATGCGTCACACACAAAATTCTACAACGCGGTGAACCCTTTGCAACACTTTTCTCGCAAACGCGAGATAAATGCGGGCGGAGGGTCATCCCAACACGATAAATAATGGGAATGAATGCAATTCAAGTAATATAGCATTTGTATTATCAATACAATATGTTTGATAACACAAACTTGACCTCAGATAAATTATGTATTAAATTATAATGCTTATATTTGCTACTGGTAATATCTGGCTTGCAAGGATCAAAATTTAATGTTAAGTACATAAAAGGCTACTCAGAGGGAGAAAGCTGGTCTATTACCTAACAGATATTAAACAATGCGGCCTTCAATATTCTTACCTAATGTCCAGTTAGAGCAGTGAAGATTCTTGGATCCAGAACACTTCTTACTGCACTCGTGAAATTAATTAAAGCGGTGAGGTAGTCCGATACGGGAATTGACCTCCGAAACAGAAACTTACTGTTCAAGCGGCGACAATGGACTGTGTTAGGCCGTACAATCACCAAACATACGGCAACAAGATAGAACATTGAAGGCGAAAACGCGACCGGGTTTATCAAGAATTTAAATAAAGAACAGATATTACCATTAACAAATAAACTTAAACTTTATAATAATAATAATATAAGAAACTAAATTAATATGTACAGGATTGGACGGAACACTTGCTACATCCAGGACGAGATTCAAGAACAATTATCTCATTTCGAATTGTTACCTTTTTTAGGCAACTCTTTGAATTGATTATTTTCTGCAGAATCTTACGCTGAAGTGGTTCTACAGGATACAGTATGAAATGAAACTGTCTGATCTGCTATATCGATATCGGCAGAAGGATTAGGATCATCTGGTAATACCTTGCTGTATCTTGTGCGGGATCAACAAACAATTATCTCATTGCAAACTTTGTTAACTTTATTATTTTCTGCCCTGTTTCCGCAAACCCGCGCTCAGGACTGGCACCACCGGACACAGAAACAAACTTTTCTATTGACGAATTCTTGCAATTGTTTTTGTATTGCCGGCACTCGTTGGCTTAGAGCTTGGGTAGGAATTAAGATGAACTGCTAAATGTTTGTAAATATTGCCACCCTCTGTTAAAGTAGGTTTCCTAGCAGAATTTATAATTTTGTACTCACTTTTACAGTAACACTTTATAATACAACATAATTTGTTAGGTGTGCCGTATTTAGTTTTGAAGGCAATTTGATGAAATTCTGCTTTAAAAAAAAACACCACTGATTAGTGATGATACATTTACTTAACAACCAGTTTCTTACTGTTCCAAAAATATGGTCTAGACGACGCAATTGTAATTCATAAACACCCTCTAAAAAAAGCACGTTGTTTCTAGGAACTCAAGCGTTCATGGTGTTACCTATCTAAAGCAGGCGTGTTTGCATGCGTGCCTAGGAATTCATTTATCGTTTCAGACACCCGGAACTTCACTCGAAGCTAATTTAAAAAAAGCTTGATTAATTTGCGGTGATATTGTAGAATTTTGAAACTTTCTGGCTGATGACTAAATATTCCGAAGTGCTTTTGGCGCTCCAGAGTTGCAACTACTCACGATTGCACTGTGCTAGTCATAGAGTTCTCTATTTGTAATATGTCGTCGTCAAGCATTGAGCTAACAAATTCGAATTGTTAAATCCATTGAGAATTAAAGTATTTCTTAGACACTTGGGCAAAGGAACGTTTGAGCCATTCTCAACTTCTGTGAAACAACTTGAATTTTGTTTTCCAAAACGAAAACTTCCATAAAGAATATTTATTAAAAAGTGAACAGGTCATCACAAATCAAATACAACTGTAACACAACTAAGTTCAGGAATATGGGTTAATGTTCAACGGTGAGTAGTTGGTGTGCCCGTCAACTGTCGTTTTTATACATTTATTATCGTTATGAAAGGTAAAATAAAAGGCGATAGTATGGCTACTTTTGGAACTTTCTCTAAATGACTTAAAATTAACATAATGGCAATTTAATAGCAAGATGATGTGGAAAAGTATAGTTTACAATAAATGTGTACTCTACTTGTTTGATTCTGGTATTTCAATAACATTACCCTTTCCCACCTAAATTAGAACATTGGTTCGTAGTTAAAGCTATACTCTTCTTACGTTTAGGTTTCAGAATTCTGAAATAAATTATGTTGGACATTGTGCTTAAAATTAGAATTATAGTAGGAGAATATGTTCATTCGAGGACAGCGCCACCGCCACCGCCACCGCCACCGCCACCGCCACCGCCACCGCCACCGCCACCGCCACCGCCACCGCCACCGCCACCGCCGCCGCCGCCGCCGCCGTCGCCGCCGCCGCCGCCGCCCTGGACCAGAAAGTTTTCTTCGACTAACCATTTTTCATCTTTCGAGATAAATATATCTTAAATTTTTCATCTTTCGAGATAAACCTATTTTTAAAATTTCTTACCGCTAACATTCTGAACCAAATAGTTTTCTTCGTCTAACCAATGCATCTTTCGAGATAAACCTATCTTGTTTGGTATCAATTAATATTAGAATTTTCTCAGCTACCCAAATTTCTAGGAATTTTTCAGATATCATCACCCCCAAGGGAGCTACCCTGATTTTAAGATTTCTTGCCTATAGCGACTTTTGAGCGTTCTTATAAATTTTTTTATACATGCGATACATTAAATTAACTTAGAATTTTATGTAGAATTCGAATCTGCAAACAGATTTGAAATCGGATCACGCCCTGCAAAGTTACCCCTTTAAAGCTCTCAAATCTTATTAAAATTTTTGCTCGTCTATGACATATGCTTAAACCAAACATCTCCAAAAATCAAAAACCGTGGAGATTATAGAAATGAGTTCTTTATAAGCCATAAGTGCTTAGTATTTAAAATAATTTTTTCAAACAGTAATGTGCTTTTCTCAGAATATCGCAAAAACCCATGACTTAAAATTTTTCTGGTTTTAACATAATTACATGCACAATGCTAAATTGTTGGAAAATACGTAGACGAGGACAAACTAATTGCTTTACAATTATGTGACGTATAGTGAAAGTAGCCTTTCTTTTTTTATTAATTAGCGGGTATATGATTTGAGAAATACAATAGATATGCTCGATGCTAAATGCTTGGAAAATACAAGTCGTTTCAAATCAATTTCTTAACGAACATGTGAATCACATGTGAAAGCTGTATATAATTTCTTTTCTTGGACTTTCTATTAATTATGTTGAGAATATGTTTCAATGACGTACATTTGAAATCGAAATATAATTGTTTGTAGATTACTAATAACACAAGGTAATCAGCACGTATTTAGGGAACACCGAACTTGTTGTATACAGAATACTTACTAATAAAGCAATTTAATTTTAAATAACTTCTACGCCATATTTTTCGAAAATGACATGCTTTGGAAACAATCGGAGATTGCCGAAAACACTCGAAGAGTGCACAAACGCGGTCACTAAACCACAATTAATAATCGCCTTTATAGGTTTAACATTTCTACCATTACCCAATGACTTTAATTTCTTATTGGAGAGAATCCTTATTCTCCCACGCACTGTTGCGTAGCTGGATGCCTACCCCTTTTGGGAATATATGCTCGTTATAGGTTGTAGCACCCGCGGTTTTACTTAACTACACTTCGTGAGATCCCTTTAATCTTTTTTTAATCGTGTCCTTCTCGCGTACAATACAGTAGGACTTAGCCTTCTTACCTACAAATTCTAACACCAAGTCACCGTTAAACTCGTCTTTAAATTTCCCCACAACTTTTGTTAACATGCGGTATATTGTGTTTATTATTTGCGGGTACACCACTTTAAACCTAAAAATAAAAACAGGATAGTTTAATACGTCTATTAATAATTTATGGTAATGTTGGCGGTACAAATATGTAAAAACAAACTTTATCAAGAAAAATATAATGTTTTTAATAGAATACATACATGTATTTATAACATCTATAAACCGCTGTGGTAACCAGAGTCTGGCGAATCTGGGATAGCCAAATCTCTAAACATTTGCGCAAGCGATTGCCTTGCAGTTGCATATTTCAAGTACTGAATGGGAAACATTTAATAAGTTCCAACACTGTCAAGTAATTTAAATTGCTGCAATCATTAGACAGAGAAATACTGGCACTGCTCTCTCCCTCTAATAACGTTTGAACCCTTTCTTCCTCCGTTGTATTTCCACATACTTTTTTTATATCACCAACAAATTTTTCGTAAAATTCTGGAAAGTTTCTACACCTTAACTCAGCCATTTTAAAACAGATCAATTCTCGCAAATTTAATAGCTTGATGCACTCGTACGCAGGTAGCACAATAACATTCCCATCTTTCGTAATCTCCATATTATATAAATTCTCTTTTCAAAATTGTTCAACAGCCATATACTTCTATTAAAGGCTGTGCTCAGCTGCAATTTGAAATCTTGATCAGTGTATCTCAACAACATCGTTTCCAGTAGTCAAACCATTTAATCTGACTTGTTTTGAGTCTTGAGCAAATTGGTGAATTTGAAATTCCACTTGAAAAGTACACAATTTCTTCCAATCGAAGTAAGAGAATGTTATCGTAGAATCAGCACACATACCACTACAGCAAATAACTTGGATGGCAGGTTGAAGACCACCATATAAATCAAAACCAACTTCTAATATATGGTGGTGATAATTTGAAGGAAATTCGCCTAACCTATAGGTTGACTTACCAACTAGTTGGTTGATATTTAATTGTGGTACTCGCACATCACTTGTAACGTCAACACAAGAAAAATCCATCTTTAATTTATAATTTTAATCAAACTCGATAATACTTTGACGACTAATGCACTGGAACATGGCTCTCACCTTTTATGCCGATGGTCGAGCGTGCGCAGCTCCTTATTATATTAGTTGGCGTTATATGCAAGTCTTGTCTGGAAAAGTGACGCGTATAATTGTTTTATAGTGGGTTTTACCTGTATGTATTTAACCACCAACGCCATTTTAGAATTATTAAACAAAATTACTCTTAGCAGTATTTTAATATACCATCGTGTAAGATTTCAATTATTATTGTGTTTTCCTCAGGTTCTCAAATCCTCGGAATTTTTCAAATCGAATGACCCCTTACTGATTTGCAGATTAACCTTTTGCAAGCACCGTATATAATTCACCTTTAATCTATTTCTAAACCGTATCGGTTTGTCTTTTGAGATAAACCCCTGGTGTAACCTATAAAATTAGTATAGAATTTTCCTGGGAATTGAAATTAATTATCACGTCTTTTGAAATTAGTTCCAACAAAGACCTGTATATATTGTATTAATATTCAAAAACCTATCAGCAAAACACTTTTGCATTTTTATTTAGATTTAGCTCGATAATAGAGTTAAACTCCAAAAATATTTATTAGTGGCTAGAATTGTTAAAATTTTCAATTAGTAAATCCACATACAAATGATTAAACCAAAAGGTATAATACATATATTAATTCTGCACGCTGACCTAGAAAGTGGTTCGATAATCTATTTTAAATGTAGTTCAACATAAGACGTATATTCTAAATAAATTTAGTGAAATGTATGATCATTAGCCTTGCATTGTTTGTCGATGACGTCTGACTATTAATTTAATAAAAGCACTTTCCACAATTCTAGTTAATATACGGGAATACACATTCTATAATTTGATTTAAATTGGGTTAATGTAAGGACAAATTATACTTATACTTTCTCTATGTACATAAATACGGAGGAAATGATACCAAAAGTTCATTTTAAGTTTATTTTGTAAAACGTAAGGTTGTTTATAGTGTAATTAATAGTAATACTGAATTTTCAGTTTTTGGTTTAAAATTTCGTGTGAGGACTATCGACAAAGAAGAGTAAGTCTTAGTTTGAATTTTGCAAACGTAGAAGAAATTAATATTTACATGTATAATTCAAAACTGTTAATCAATAATTTTTTCTAGAATGAACATCTTAAGTATTGCGTGCAGTGTGTGCGAAAATGTTTTACTGGATGTGATGCCATAAAAAACACAACGAAAGGCACATCGAGATGGTTTATTTCAGGAGGAACTAAAATTACAGCCAATGAGTGGGAACAAATTAAGGATTTGGAAAACCAATCGACCGCAGCGCATAAAGAACGTATAAACGCCGCAATTCAGTTAGAACGAACCAAGTTACTATTTGAAAAACCATACACCATAACAAAATCTTCTTCCAAAATCATAATTGTAGGCCTGAACCCGTTCGACGATTACAAAATAATTTTTAGATTTGTTGACACCATTTCGCAGAGCGTACTTGATGTATCCCTCAACGTATTTAGGAAGTTTATATCAAATCTTCCACACATTATACGCACTATGGAAGTTGGCATGCAAAATCAGATATGCAAATTCGACAACTTGCGTTTTATTTAAATAACAATTGTTTAGTGAAGATGATGACATTTGATGGGAATTATATGATATTTACCAAAGGAACTTTAGAGCACTTTTTAGGGTATCTCAGATCGTTCTCAACCATGCTAATACTTTAAAGAACTAACGGAAAAGGGTACTCTAATATAGATCTGTTTCTGTTAGATTCGCAATGGAAAGATATAATAGGAATGATGTTCTACAGAATCTCGCACATGATGTAATTAAAAGCAAATACAGTAATAGTGATATTGGGGTCATATTATACGAATTTATAAGAACCTACCCAAGATTGTTTGAAAACAGTATTTGTAAACAAGTTGAGTATATGGAAGAATACAACAGGTTTCCATTCCACGCATTTACGAGCGATGTTTAAATTTTAAGCCAAAGACTGAAAATTTTGTAACACTATTAATTACACTTTTGTTTTCTTATACGTTTCTAAATTGTTGTATTTCATCTACAGATATTAATAGATGTCAATAAAATTATGTTATAGTTTTAAATAAAACGATTCTGATTAATAATTTTGTAAAACGTTTATAACTAAATTGTTATACTCCAACTACAGATATAGATCGAATTATGTTAAACTCGATCGGTTTATATTCACTGAGTACAATATTATTACTTTAGTTTATCTCGGATATTGAACCGTAAAGCATTGTAACTTGAAAATGATTTCCAGAAAAGCGTATACCAAGGAATGTTTGCAAGAAGCTCTTAATGAGGTTAGACGAGGTGTTGCAACAATGTACTCTGCTAGTAAAGTTTAGGATTCCAAAGTCTACATTGCGCGACCATCTCATACGATCACAGAGTAAAAGAGATAAAGTGTGAACAGTTACATCTCTGATATACAAACAACTAATTTACAAACTGCGGAAATGGGCACAGGAAGTACTCTAAGATGTACAGCAACACCTATCTACTCAGATGGTAAAGATGATAAAGTAGTTTGTAAAGAAGTTTTAAGATGCAAAAACAAAAGTTTAATATTGAGAAATGAATTCTGCAAAAATAATGGAAATGCTCGTCATAAACTATCAGAGCAAATAATATATGAATCAAGTTCTATGGATTACACCCCAAATTCTGAAGATGAGGATTCAACACAGGAAAGCAATAGTCGGGGACTAAAATACCGATGTATATAAAAGGGGTGTTGTATTAAAAATACACATCGTACTGAGCACAGTTCAGATGGTGCATATATTCACTTTAATGTACATGGGTTGATCGAAAGACTGCAGTTGCTAGTTACTGTTGATTATCACAACCATCGAGATATGCATAACCTAAATGAAATTATCTCTATAATATCTAAACTTCGACAAAAGGAATTATAGAATAGAACGACAACGAAGTTAGATGGAGGTAAATATTTATACATATTTTTCGAAATTGTAAAATTGGAATAGTCTGCATTTGCATTTTGATAAGTAAACATCGTAATAAAAATGAGCGGGAAAGAATTATATCTTTAGATGCTATAAAATTTTAGAAGAAGTTGTCATGGAGATGAAAAAAAGTTTATCAAACAATTCAACTAGCCAACATTTGAATGGTATGCCTAATGAATCTCTGGCAAATACTAAAATAGTGCAAGATAAACCTACACATGATAATGTTGATGCGAAAGATCAGAACATAGACTCCAAGTCAGACGTTTCTGGTAGAAAAAGAAAGAGACAACTTAAATCATATACTAAAGAGGATTTAAATAAAGCCATTGACGAAATAAACAAAGGATGGATTACTGGTTCAGAAGCATCCGAAATCTACAATGTTCCAGCTACACTCTATACGAAACTCAGATCAAACGAAAATCGTGTACAAAATTTGGATATGTATACTACATTTCCCAATTAAAAGGAGGAAAAAGTGACTTTTTGTGCGTGTATGTGTGTATTAGTTTTAATAAATAAAAATATATTTCTATGTGAAGTGTACTTGTTAAGCATTTGAATTGAAATATAAATATTATTTCAAACGTTGTGGTTTATTTATATATAATGGTATTGTTAGGATACAATTACTCGGAAGCAGTAGCAGAATCTTGGTTTATGTAATATCATAGAAGTCAAACAAAAAAAAATTTAAACTAAAGGTATGTTTCAAACACGTAGTTGTACTCATTTCTATTAAAATTAAATGTAGCGCTCTTTGTTATAATTCTTTTCATAAGAACTTAGATACCCATTTCAGTTGCGGGATATTTGAAAAATTAAACAATACTTCGGATATGTACCGATTGTGCCCGATTTGTGTGCACACGAAACAACCAGTATGGAATGTATTCTATGAACTTGCACACGCGCAAGGGTGCGCATGGGCATGGGTGTGCATGCGCAGGGGGTGCGCACGGACACATTACGAGTTAGAGGCCTTGGTATAAAATTTCCAGTTTTATGTTAAAATTTTTCTAAGTCAGAACTACTAATAATTTTACCAAGACCCAAAATATTCAAAATCTAAAGTAGTTACGAAAATGTATTCACTCTGTTGTTCCAGAGACCTCAACTTCATTCACTAATAATGTGCATGACTATACCCTAATAGCTTCGCATACTACATTAATTGCGGTTATGATGACAGGACATATGTTGGACACCGCCATATCGCGTACATTTTCTTGATTAGGAACAGTTTTGCTATCCGATCTGGGTCATTAAAATCCGATCTGGGTCGGATTAAAATGATCTGGGTCGGTTAAAATGATCTGGGTAAAATACCTAGGTCGGAAAATTCACCCTATGGGCAATTTCACTCTTGGGTTTCACATTCAAAACTTTCCATTAATAAAACCAACCTAATTTATGCAAAAAGTTTAATGCAATATCACAAAGTTTACAACCCTTTTATTAGTTTAATGAATAAAAATATATTTCTATGTGTATTACCATCCGTCCTAGGTTGGATGTGGAGCTGTCAGATAGGTTAGCTAGTGTTGTCCAAGGTTAGGTTAGCTGGTTGTGTGGACTTAGGTTAATAAAGTAAAAATTGATATTACTGTTTTAATAAGTTTAAATTTTTTTTTTGTTGACTCTGTATTACAAACCAAGATTCTGCTTACTGCTTCCATAATTGTTTCCTAACAATACCATTATATATAAATAAAACCCAACTTTGAAAAATATTTAATTTAATTCAATACTTAAAAGTACCTTCATTAAATTTTTTTTTTTATTAAAACTATATACAATAAAAAAGATTTTCCTCCTAATTGGGAAATTTTATAATACCAAATTTTGAACATTTTTTTTAATTGATTTCGTAAATTATGGAAATTTATTTCATTTCTAAACCAGTAACCAAATCCTTTTTTTTTGGGAAATGTTGTTAAATCCTTTTGTAATGATTTAGTTGTCTTTTCTAAAAGCTGACTTGAGATTTCGGATCTTTCGCATCAACCATTTTGTTTTAGGTTTATTTAAATTTTTAGTATTGAAGTTTCTTAGATACCATTCAAATGTTGGCTAGTTGAATTTTGATAACTTTTTCATCTTGACAATTCTTAAAATTTTTATACATCTAAAGATTAATTCTTTCCCGCTCATTTATCGATGTTTCTTATCAAAATGCAAATGCAGACTATTCCAATTTTCGAAAATATTTACCTCCTCTAACTTCGTTGTCGTTCTATTCTATAATTCCTTTTGTCGAGTTTAGATATTATGAGATAATTTCATTTAGGTTATGCATATCTCGATGGTTGTGATAATCAACAGTACTAACTGCGTCTTTCGATCAACCCATGTACATTAAAGTGAATATATACCATCTGAACTGTGCTCGTACGATGTGTAAAACAACACCCTTTTATATACTCGGTATTTGTCCCCGACTATTGCTTTCCGTGTTGAATCTCTTCAGTTTGTAATCCAGAACTTGATTCATTTTTGCTCTGATAGTTTATGACGAGCATTTCCATTATTTTTGCAGAATTCATTTCCTCAATATTAAACTTTTGTTTTGCATCTTAAATTACTTTACAAACTTTTCATCTTTACCATCTGAGTAGATGGTTGCTGACATGTAGACTTTGGCACCATTCCGTAAAGTTGTTTATATCGAGATGTACTGCATTTTTGACGTCGAACTTTGACTCGTGTAACCTCATGTAAGAGCATTCTTGCAAACATTCCTTGGTATACGCTTTTGGAAATCATTTTCGTTACAATGCTTTACGGTTCAATATCCGAGATAAACTAAAGTAATAAATTGTACTCAGTGAATATAAAACCGATCGAGTTTAACATAATTCGATCTATATCTAGTTGGAGTATAACAATTTAGTTATAAACGTTTTACAAAATTATTAATCAGAATCGTTTTATTTAAAACTATAACATAATTTTATTGACATCTATTAATATCTGTAGATGAAATACAACAATTTAGAAACGTATAAGAAAACAAAAGTGTAATTAATAGTGTTACAAAATTTTCAGTCTTTGGCTTAAAATTTAAACATCGCTCGTAAATGCGTGGAATGGAAACCTGTTGTATTCTTCCATATACTCAACTTGTTTACAAATACTGTTTTCAAACAATCTTGGGTAGGTTCTTATAAATTCGTATAATATGACCCCAATATCACTATTACTGTATTTGCTTTTAATTACATCATGTGCGAGATTCTGTAGAACATCATTCCTATTATATCTTTCCATTGCGACATCTAACAGAAACAGATCTATATTAGGAGTACCCTTTCCGTTAGTTCTTTAAAGTATTAGCATGGTTGAGAACGATCTGAGATACCCTAAAAGTGCTCTAAAGTTCCTTTGGTAAATATCTATAATTCCCATCAAATGTCATCATCTTCACTAAACAATTGTTATTTAAATAAAACGCAAGTTGTCGAATTTGCATATCTGATTTTGCATGCCAACTTCCTAGTGCGTATAATGTGTGGAAGATTTGATATAAACTTCCTAAATACGTTGAGGGATACATCAAGTACGCTCTGCGAAATGGTGTCAACAAATCTAAAAATTATTTTGTAATCGTCGAACGGGTTCAGGCCTACAATTATGATTTTGGAAGAAGATTTTGTTATGGTGTATGGTTTTCAAATAGTAACTTGGTTCGTTCTAACTGAATTGCGGCGTTTATACGTTCTTTATGCGCTGCGGTCGATTGGTTTTCCAAATCCTTAATTTGTTCCCACTCATTGGCTGTAATTTTAGTTCCTCCTGAAATAAACCATCTCGATGTGCCTTTCTGTGTTTTTATGGCATCACATCCAGTAAAAACATTTTCGCACACACTGCACGCAATACTTAAGATGTTCATTCTAGAAAAATTATTGATTAACAGTTTTGAATTATACATGTAAATATTAATTTCTTCTACGTTTGCAAAATTCAAACTAAGACTTACTCTTCTTTGTCGATAGTCCTCACACGAAATTTTAAACCAAAAACTGAAAATTCAGTATTACTATTAATTACACTATAAACAACCTTACGTTTTACAAAATAAACTTAAAATGAACTTTGGTATCATTTCCTCCGTATTTATGTACATAGAGAAAGTATAAGTATAATTTGTCCTTACATTAACCCAATTTAAATCAAATTATAGAATGTGTATTCCGTATATTAACTAGAATTGTGGAAAGTGCTTTTATTAAATTAATAGTCAGACGTCATCGACAAACAATGCAAGGCTAATGATCATACATTTCACTAAATTTATTTAGAATATACGTCTTATGTTGAACTACATTTAAAATAGATTATCGAACCACTTTCTAGGTCAGCGTGCAGAATTAATATATGTATTATACCTTTTGGTTTAATCATTTGTATGTGGATTTACTAATTGAAAATTTTAACAATTCTAGCCACTAATAAATATTTTGAGTTTAACTCTATTATCGAGCTAAATCTAAATAAAAATGCAAAAGTGTTTTGCTGATAGGTTTTGAATATTAATACAATATATACAGGTCTTTGTTGGAACTAATTTTAAAAGACGTGATAATTAATTTCAATTCCCAGGAAAATTCTATACTAATTTTATAGGTTACACCAGGGTTTATCTCAAAAGACAAACCGATACGGTTTAGAAATAGATTAAAGGTGAATTATATACGGTGCTTGCAAAAGGTTAATCTGCAAATCAGTAAGGGTCATTCGATTTGAAAAAATTCCGAGGATTTGAGAACCTGAGGAAAACACAATAATAATTGAAATCTTACACGATGGTATATTAAAAATACTGCTAAGAGTAATTTTGTTTAATAATTCTAAAATGGCGTTGGTGGTTAAATACATACAGGTAAAACCCACTATAAAACAATTATACGCGTCACTTTTCCAGACAAGACTTGCATATAACGCCAACTAATATAATAAGAGCTGCGCACGCTCGACCATCGGCATAAAAGGTGAGAGCCATGTTCCAGTGCATTAGTCGTCAAAGTATTATCGAGTTTGATTAAAATTATAAATTAAAGATGGATTTTTCTTGTGTTGACGTTACAAGTGATGTGCGAGTACCACAATTAAATATCAACCAACTAGTTGGTAAGTCAACCTATAGGTTAGGCGAATTTCCTTCAAATTATCACCACCATATATTAGAAGTTGGTTTTGATTTATATGGTGGTCTTCAACCTGCCATCCAAGTTATTTGCTGTAGTGGTATGTGTGCTGATTCTACGATAACATTCTCTTACTTCGATTGGAAGAAATTGTGTACTTTTCAAGTGGAATTTCAAATTCACCAATTTGCTCAAGACTCAAAACAAGTCAGATTAAATGGTTTGACTACTGGAAACGATGTTGTTGAGATACAATTGTATCAAGATTTCAAATTGCAGCTGAGCACAGCCTTTAATAGAAGTATATGGCTGTTGAACAATTTTGAAAAGAGAATTTATATAATATGGAGATTACGAAAGATGGGAATGTTATTGTGCTACCTGCGTACGAGTGCATCAAGCTATTAAATTTGCGAGAATTGATCTGTTTTAAAATGGCTGAGTTAAGGTGTAGAAACTTTCCAGAATTTTACGAAAATTTGTTGGTGATATAAAAAGTATGTGGAAATACAACGGAGGAAGAAAGGGTTCAAACGTTATTAGAGGAGAGAGCAGTGCCAGTATTTCTCTGTCTAATGATTGCAGCAATTTAAATTACTTGACAGTGTTGGAACTTATTAAATGTTTCCCATTCAGTACTTGAAATATGCAACTGCAAGGCAATCGCTTGCGCAAATGTTTAGAGATTTGGCTATCCCAGATTCGCCAGACTCTGGTTACCACAGCGGTTTATAGATGTTATAAATACATGTATGTATTCTATTAAAACATTATATTTTTCTTGATAAAGTTTGTTTTACATATTTGTACCGCCAACATTACCATAAATTATTAATAGACGTATTAAACTATCCTGTTTTTATTTTTAGGTTTAAAGTGGTGTACCCGCAAATAATAAACACAATATACCGCATGTTAACAAAAAGTTGTGGGGAAATTTAAAGACGAGTTTAACGGTGACTTGGTGTTAGAATTTGTAGGTAAGAAGGCTAAGTCCTACTGTATTGTACGCGAGAAGGACACGATTAAAAAAGATTAAAGGATCTCACGAAGTGTAGTTAAGTAAAACCTGCGGTGCTACAACCTATAACGAGCATATATTCCCAAAAGTGGTGGGCATCCAGCTACGCAACAGTGCGTGGGAGAATAAGGATTCTCCAATAAGAAATTAAAGTCATTGGGTAATGGTAGAAATGTTAAACCTATAAAGGCGATTATTAATTGTGGTTTAGTGACCGCGTTTGTGCACTCTTCGAGTGTCTTCGGCAATCTTCGATTGTTTCCAAAGCATGTCATTTTCGAAAAATATGGCGTAGAAGTTATTTAAAATTAAATTGCTTTATTAGTAAGTATTCTGTATACAACAAGTTGGGTGTTCCCTTAGCAAAGTGTTTATTTAAAATTTGTATCCTGCAATTATTAATCAATTTCTAATACACAAACATAATTAATAGAAAGTCCAAGAAAAGAAATTATATACAGTTTTCACATGTGATTCACATGCTCGTTAAGAAATTGATTTGAAACGACTTGTATTTTCCAAGCATTTAGCATCGAGCATATCTATTGTATTTCTCAAATCATATACCCGCTAATTAATAAAAAGAAAGGCTACTTTCACTATACGTCACATAATTGTAAAGCAATTAGTTTGTCCTCGTCTACGTATTTTCCAACAATTTAGCATTGTGCATGTAATTATGTTAAAACCAGAAAATTTTAAGTCATGGGTTTTGCGATATTCTGAGAAAAGCACATTACTGTTTGAAAAATTATTTTAAATACTAAGCACTTATGGCTTATAAAGAACTCATTTCTATAATCTCCACGGTTTTGATTTTTGGAGATGTTTGGTTTAAGCATATGTCATAGACGAGCAAAAATTTTAATAAGATTTGAGAGCTTTAAAGGGTAACTTTGCAGGGCGTGATCCGATTTCAAATCTGTTTGCAGATTCGAATTCTACATAAAATTTTAAGTTAATTTAATGTATCGCATGTATAAAAAATTTATAAGAACGCTCAAAAGTCGCTATAGGCAAGAAATCTTAAAATCAGGGTAGCTCCCTTGGGGGTGATGATATCTGAAAAATTCCTAGAAATTTGGGTAGCTGAGAAAATTCTAATATTAATTGATACCAAACAAGATAGGTTTATCTCGAAAGATGCATTGGTTAGACGAAGAAAACTATTTGGTTCAGAATGTTAGCGGTAAGAAATTTTAAAAATAGGTTTATCTCGAAAGATGAAAAATTTAAGATATATTTATCTCGAAAGATGAAAAATGGTTAGTCGAAGAAAACTTTTTGGTCCAGGGCGGCGGCGGCGGCGGCGACGGCGGCGGCGGCGGTGGCGGTGGCGGTGGCGGTGGCGGTGGCGGTGGCGGTGGCGGTGGCGGTGGCGGTGGCGGTGGCGGTGGCGGTGGCGCTGTCCTCGAATGAACATATTCTCCTACTAATTATCAAAAGTGATGCTTTGATCCAGGAATGTGAAGCTCAATGTTTATATGTTTTAAATTTTCTGCCATTAATTTTAGATATTTAATCTTCTCACTGTCAATTTCTTGTATTTAAAGTGAGTGGTGATTTGCATGCAATTTCCTTAAACGTTTATTGAATTTACAATTTCAGGTAATTGATAGATGAATTCTTCCAGGAAAAACAGTTTTCCACATATCTTCATGGGAAATTTTTCTATTGATGTAACACTAGGTGTTTTGATTTCGAAGAGTCTCTTTTTGTCATACTGTGATTGTATAATGATGGGTTTTGCAGGGATCACTACAATGTCTGCAGCGTTTATTAGTGTTATTGTAGAATTTAAGAATGGGTTTGGAATAATTTGGTAGGTATTTTCTCCAGCTATTATTAAATTTGCGATGCATTGTTGATTTTTGTGCAGATTTTATTACTGAAAATAGTAAAAGCTTTCTATTTTTTGACATCTCTCAGTAGTGGTCCAGTAATATTCGTTATTATATTATATATTATAATCAGTATGGTTGCTCGTGATTCATAATTAGATTAGAAATAGGAATGGTATATAGTTGAAGGTATATAAATTGTGCAGATATGGCTGGGTATGAATTTTAAATAGTACCGAGTTATTACGAAATGATACTTGTGTAGAAGATAAAGAGCAATAATTGATACATACGGTATTTAGTCATTTTCCTATATTTTATTTAATTTTGAAGTAACTCCATTTAGTTGATTTGGTTCAATTATTCAACTGTGTAAAATATTGAGACGTGCAGGTGACATCGCTAGCTCTAAATTATCGACCAAATTTTGCATTAAGTGTAATTGTGTCAATAGGTTGTCAATAATGCTTGAAAGTGGAAATGCTATTTCTCCTAAGTAGTGACTTCATCGAATCCTAACGTTAAATTATTCAATTGACTTCGTAACAGAACCTGATTTTCATGGAAATTATTAAATCTGTCTTCGTAGGTATTTGTCATCTCTCGTAGTAACGTTTTTTGTGATTTCAATTCCTTGTGTACTTTTTCGCGTCACTTATTAGTAAATTAAAATAAGAAAGTATGTCTTGTTCATCTTTGGAATCTAACGTATCCGACAGCCATTTGATAGCTTATCCTTGCCGTTTATTAGTTCTTTTTTTATTTTAAGATTGTGAGAAAATGTATTCAATTTAATTGTGGAAATCGATGTTAGGGTAATGCATTTGCAATTTTATTTTTTAGTAAGATTGAACATTGATTTTGAGTATCTTTTGGATTACGATGTTTTTTTAAATATTTTTAATCGTTTCTAATTCTTTTCAGGAACTTTTCGGGATACGTTAAGTTTACACGATATAAGAATGCATTTTTGAAAACAATGATTTTACTTTATCCAATGTGAAGAGAACGGATGGGATTCTTTATTTTTTTAATCTTCACTGATGCTATCTTTTCTACTCATAAGCACATAAGCACGATAATTATCCTCATTTTTCCTGAAACAATACGTTGTGGTTTAAATAGATTTTTGTAGCATCTTTTACCATTTACTGAAATTTTATTATCACCGATTGAAATCGGTTTTTCTGTTTTCTGATAAGGATTTAAAGTTTTCCCTTGTGAAACGTCTCTTTTGCGTACTATAAATACACTTTAAGTAGTGTTCATATCTATAATTGGTTATCGACATTTATCTTGTTCATCTAAAATGGTTTGCTGCTTCTGAAGTTGACGTTTTGATATTAATTCATTCATAACTTTAAGCTTTCCATAATATCTTGTAGGTATTGATTAATTAATTTTCTCGTCTATTTCGAATGAATTTCTGTAATCAAATCTTCCTCTAGTCATTTGGTAAGGTGTGTACTCTGTGAAACTATGACTGAAGTTGTAATAGGATAATAATGCATAATTCAATAGTGTTTCGATATTTTCATGAAGTTTTGGCATTTTTCAATGAAAGTAGTGTTTCTGCTACAGTAGAGTGAAATCGTTATTGGGTTGTTACTACTTGGGTTATATAGTGTGGTGTAATGAATTTATATACTACATGCATGTCATAGTCCCGGATTGACTTCGTGTTTTTAATTCGCGTCAGTTCTCTTTGGTTATTTTTCTAGGAAGGCCAAAGTGATTGAAAACTTGTACAAGTTTATTTGCCATTTCTACGGATGTTAATGATTTATAACGTATGTTTGTCCAAAATTAGATAGACTATCGATTATTGTTACGAAATATTATCCCAGCGTTTTATGTCTATCAGCATAAAGATTGCCACACAATTCGTATCCAATGGGGGTTGGTTTGAATATTAATTTATTGGGATAGTGAATAGAATGCAGCCGAAGGGGTTGTAGAAGAAATTACTAAAAACGAATGACCATTACCATCCCCTAAAGTGATCCTGAAGATTCTGTCGTCGAAGCAACTGTTGAACCCATTATCAAGCAAAATGTAAAATTACTGTGAACGGAGATTCCACCACTACTAAAACAAATTTAAGTTGATGAATAACAGAAACTAAATGTGCCCGTTGGTAAAGAAGATCTCGTTGATTTCTTCTATCTACTTGCAGATAACAAATTTTTTTTCTTGATGTAGAAACAAACCTGTATGCAAAATACGTATTTTTACATGAAGCTCAGGGTTTGCGTTCAAATATTAGCCATTGAAAGTCAATTGATTGAAAATAAATATTAGTATTCTTAGATATTCCGCATTTTTATGGGCACATGAGAGTTACTTAGACTACGGATTTACTGGCGTACATATATATTGATATGATAACGCCGTACTCGGTGTCAATGGCGTTTTCTTACTTGACTCCACTTCTCTGTGTTTTCCTAATCAAATTACACTCCCACTAATTTTACTTATTATCCTGCCACGGCTAGCTTTTATTATTCCACACAGAGTGCACAACGTCACGATGATCAATTTTTCTCTTTACCCCTTTATGATTACCTCTTTGTTTGAATTATAAAATGAAGTTAATTAATTCCATATAATGAAAAGAAATATTATGTACAGGTTTTGAAAATTATTAAAATACACTCTTCAATCAATCAATATCATAAGTCTTATTTATCTCAAAACTTATCTGCTTTGCAATCAATCTAAAGTCACCAAAAACTACTCGTTTTATCAAAGAAGCCTGGAACGTTCTAAACCCCTTTATAATATTACGTACTTTTAACGTATGCAAAGTTTGTTGCTGACTCTGTTACACTTTTATATTAATTAAGCAAATTCAATATTCAAATTCAAATAGAAAATATGTCTTAAAACCAATAAGATCTAATCTGCTCTGCTTACTTCGTGCTTCTTTATTGATTCTCGCAACTCAAAATTGTACCAAGATTATCGACGCTTTAAAATATTATACCATCAATTAGAATTTTCCATGCATTTAAATCATTATACCATCCATTATCAACCAACATCAATTCAGAATTATTATCACCAACACATTGGAAATATTATCAACCAACTAAGATTATCCATACACTCGGATTTATTATACACCCATTTGGATTTTGAAATTACTGTTATCAGCCTCAAAATTATTACATCTATCTCAAATTATTGTCATCAGCCTCAAATTATGGTCATCACCCTCGAATTTATTATACACCCATTTGAAATTTTATCTATCCACTCGCTTGAATTATTATACCCTCATTAGAATCTTCCACTTGAAGCCCTATTATTATCTTATTAGTTTAAATAAATTCCCCAAATTCTACTTACGTTAATCGGCAAAAGAATTCTTCATATTTGTATCACTTATCTGTCACTATACAATTTCACTATTAAATATTATTACGCATGACTTTTCGATTTAGAGTATCGTAGGTCGGCCTTCTTGAGTTAAAACTGAGCTTCGTTATCATTGTCGCTGTTAATATGTGGGTTAATCCTACTTGGATGTGGGTATGGCTTATAACAAGTCCGTCGCTATCTTAACCAATGAGGTATTTGTATATCCTGCACTTGAAGTGATTTTCTGATGTAACATATTCGTTCCCAGGTAATGGTTGTTTGTTAATAGATTCCTCGTTATCAGACCATACGGTGTTTTGAGTAAATAATCGCGTTTTCCATATTATACAGAAATACATGATGTAATTTCAACTTCTATTTTCGTGTATGTTTATTTATTTACGTATCTTTGAACTGCATTTTTTTTATCAAAGATGTTAATTGTCTCTACGCACTTACACAAGGCTTTGTTAAGTTTTATCTCTTATCTCCGTATTATATCATAACTAATTAGAAACATTTTGAATGCGTGTTTAATTATATTTATTATCATTCTCTTCTAAATACGCGTGCTTCTACTGAAAAATATCGTTGTTTGCATTACTTAAAATTAATGAAGCTCTACATACCGGGTGTTAAATACTTGTTATTCACCTAATGTATGAATTACCTTTTTCTATGCTAACTATGCGTCCTATTGTTGTAAGATGTGTTTATTTGCGTCACTTAAAACTACTTATGCTCTATATACAGGGTGTTAAATGCTTACTATTTATATAATATACAAGTTATTGAATTTTCTACTAAATAAATGCAGTTTTCTGCTTCCTATAGTAATTTATATTTCCTGCACGACATTTGCTATACAATACACTCTTAAACAACCCCTTATCACAGCATTATATTTGATAATATTGCGGTGCCTGCATTTTGCATCAAATCCTCAAGATGGCGAATGTAGTCCCGATGACAGGTTACTTAAAGTTCTTTGTTTTGTGGAATTTTTCTATAAGAAAGTGCCCAATAACTCATTGTACCATTTATGGCGGGGTCGGTTGTAATTTCGTTAGCATATACAGAGGAAGAGGTACAAATACGGTATATAATCTTGTTTTACTACGCAGAGTAACGGGGCAGTTTTGAAGAAGTAGATTTATACAGCAACATGTGTAGGTGTTAAAGGGCATGCTGCAAATGTTGTTTTCCGTCTCCTAGGTAATGAGTGTGATAAAGGTCATAGCCCACATATGGATAGTTACTACAATTTAGTTACACTGGCAAGGCAATTATAGGAGGAAAGGCGGTTATTTAACAGGAACTTTGCATGTTGGAAGAAAGAAAATCTCTTAAGTAATTAGTAAAGCAGCATTGAAGATTTGCGAATCCATCCATCGTTATGGAGATAATCTATGTGTCGGTAAACAAAGGGATAAAACGCAAGTTACTTTATCTTGCAACCGAACACGAAAATAACTTCTTAGAAGTAACGTCTACTTCTGATAAATGCAAGATGAAACCTGTACCGATAGTATAATATAACAAATCCAAGACTTGTATAGATCCACAGAATTCTACTATTTAGTACACGGGAAAACCATTCGATAATACAAGAAAGTAGATATGCATATTTTTGACGTTTGTACAGTTCATATATGCTGCATAATAAATTTTCTCAACCCAAAATGTCATTTTTAGAATCTCTCCAATCAACTGTTCATATCTCTTATTGATAAAAGTCCAAATTTGAAAAACATCGAAAAATTCTTGTATTTGACAAAACATTTAAAAGATTAATCTTTGCGGTTAGTATTTGCTTTACCCGTAAAAAATAATTCATAAGGGACGGTGTTAAATATTTTGCAATGGAGGTATAAAGATGAGTATTCGATTATGCATTAGTACATTAATGACTCAACTGTAACAACCCACGGTTATTACGGAACTTTGTCCAGAAAAAGGTAAATCGTTGCTTATTTAAAAAATTTGGCCGAGTCAATTTGGGATACTATAGTAGTGCGTTTTATAGGGGGGAGTTTCTATGAACCCGACAGCCAATGAACCGTACGCACTAGTTTCCTACTATTCCCGACAATAATGTCTGCATCGTCAAGCGACGTCTTGTGGATAAAGATAGTATCAGTTATCCGCTTCATATTGACTAGGCGTGTATTGAAAACTACAAAGCTCGTACAGTAAATACTTATGTAAATGTGCGAAGTGAATAGTTCAATTTCTAGTAACGATAATAATTAAACGATCTTTGGATATAAGTATTGAGGGATTGTTTCTCATCAGACAAGTATGTGGTATTATCAGTATAACAGTATGTAAGAATCGTATTTTGCGGTTACGTTTTAATACTAAATATTCCTTGAACCGGATACTTCCACGCCCATGAATTGGCAATTACAAATATATAAAGAATATTGGGAATAGAAAAACGTTAAATAAAACCAGGGGAGCTATTAGTTTCTTACCTTCGAACAATCTCGAAGATGTGTCATGGTTTGAAAACAACGCAGACAAGAGAAGTGGCTTACCAATTTGCTTTAGCCAATAAAATGGAACAAAAATAATAAAGCAGGCATCCACTGGCTTCACGGATTCATGAGGCGTCACAAAAAACTATCACTAAGTCAACCCGAAAGCACATCCTTAAGTAGAACTTCCAGTTTTAACAAAACGATTACCACAGGTTTCTTCTCAAATTGTAACAAATTATACAAGGAATACAATTTTGCACCTAATATGATATGGAATCTCGACGAAACAGTCACAAAACCACCAAACGTAATAGCTGTTCGGAGTACGAAAAAAATTCGGCAAATTGTTTCACCAGAAAGAGTCACACTGACAACAGTCCTCTTTTTTTTTCAGTGCTTTAGGGGTACAATTTCCCTCGTATTCATATTCCCACAAGTTTATTTTAAAGATAACATGCGTAAGGGAGCTTCTGTTGGCTCCAAAAGAATGGCAAATCTATCTAGTTGGATGACAGAAGAAATATTTGTTGAATCCCTGAAATATTTTGTGAATTATGTAACAATATACGAGGTTGCTGAGTTTGATAATCCTACTTATAGTGAGTTCTTTACAATCAGCAATATCTGCAAGAACTTTGAAAAACCGGAATATACCCATTTAATTCTAATATCCTCACCGATGACTATTTTCTTCCTTCAATTATAACTGACAGACCTGATTCGATATCTATAATCCAGAGTAAGAGTGGTTCACCTACGCTCTTACAATCAAAAATGGATCTGACATAAAACGAAAATCCCTTAGACCAGCTATATACTGATCTCAACCGTCCTTTTACAAGCGATATTGTAAACAGAAATATTACTGAAAGAATAGTATCTCCGGAAATGTTAAGACCATACTCAAAAGCTTCCGCACGAAATAAAAGTAAAATCTGTTACTGAAAAAAGGAAAAATGCTCGATTATAACAGACACACCTGAAAAGGATGAGCCAATAAGAACTGAAGAAGAAAGAAAAGGTAAGAAGGACGCCAAAAGCATAAAGTTTCCAAAGCTGCAGAAAAGCAATTCACCAGCGATTCAGACACTGACATTCAAATCTCTCTCCACGATGAATCTTCACTTCCACAAGACCTTGAAGAATATTTAATTCAACTAGAGCAAGATGAATATGGTTTTGCAAATGAAGAGGATAAAGATAATTGTAAGGAAGATGATAGTTTTACTTGCATCGTTTGTGGAGGTGAATATCGTATAAATAAAGAAGAATTTATTCAGCGTTGTTTGTGCAATAAGTGGGTCCACAAATCATGTGGAATATTTGGAAATTTACATTTATTTTGTAAAAAGTGTCTGTGAAATGTTATTTTCACAACAAAACGTATGTACCGACCTATTTTCTTGTATTATGTACCAGTGTCCACTTCATACGCATAGCTGTCCTTAACAAGGACAACATTCTATCAGATGGACATTTTAAGAAATATAATTGAAATATTTTTTCGTTATGACTAGCTTTTATTTTTCCAGCATCTTATGGGAAATTAAACCCACAAACCCTCTGCCCGTAATCAAATGAAGTAATTTTAATCTTTTTCAATGAAAAGTATATTTTAAAGCTAAAACAGTAAATTTGTCCGTTTCAAGGAAACTGTCCCTTATTATCGAAACTAGACGTTTACTGTAATCGAGCGTATTGAGTTGAGCGAAAAATCTAATTTATAGGCTAATTTGGAAGAACTTTTAGATTTTTTGGACTGACCGACATTAAATTCGGAGTTAAGTAAACCGGCTACTAAAACTCAATACAATGGTAAAACATTTAATAAGCAAACCAACTTTATACCTGTAGCGACCGCAACCACTGCTGTTCCAAATTCAGGCAAATCTTTTAAGTTATAAACTGAGAGAGGTGTCTGTCTGATAGGTAAATTCAAAAAAGTAAATTGTAGAATTTTGTAAGCATTGAAGTCATTCAATTTTTAGGTGCGGGCATTTTAAATATGCTACATGTATTAAAAGGAAAAATATATATTCGAAAGTAAGGTGTGTATTATTCGTTTAAACGAGTACGTGGGTCAATAGCGTTTGATTGATCTCAAGCATGTTATATGCCTGTGGAGGAGCATCATACATTTTTACACCAGGGTGTTTAGTTAAGGTCTGTGTGTAAACTAGTGGCTGCTCAAGGAATTACTAGCGTCAAACCCACTGTTATAGACTTATTTTTATTTATCGATGCTGAAAGTAAACTTTCAGGACAACCCTTATTAGATCAAAGCCATAGACTAATTTTGTTACAGTTAAATTACGTGAAAAGTTCGTGTTCAGAATATATCAAATTTTCCATTCGTTTGAGTCACAAGATTTGGGAGTCGTTCTAAACATTACCGTTGAATTGTCCCAAATAAAATTTGATTTAGGCAGTTTTAAAATACCTGAGACATTACTGTTGAATCAACTAAAGTAGACATGCTCTCGGAGCAAATCACTTGATGGAACAATAAAAAACGAATTACCAGAACATTATTTTGAAAATAATTTAACAAAAATCGAGGGGCATTTCTAAAGAGTTTATTTTTAAAATAAATTTAGATGAGTTCCACTTGGACGATTCGGTTTCTATAGCGCTCGAGCGTTTTGAAAGGAATTTGTGGATAAGAAATTTCTAGTAGTATTGGAGGTTAATCCCTTTAGTTTAAATAATGATACATGGTATTTTTGCAACATTCTGATGTAGTAAGAGATGACATGGTTGAAAGGAAAATATAGAATTGGATGGTAGTGCCGTTACGAAAACAGGCATTTCCTTAAACTGAATTCATGTATTGGAGAAATTGTTCAGCACGAATTATTTCACATTTTACTGTTATTTCGTACTTATAAATGCGTATGTATTATGAATGTAAAACATGTATTTACAAATTACAGTAGAAGCTGTACACAGAAAACTTTTAAACTTTCTTTGGAGAGAAAATAAGAAACGTCCTTCAGTTTTAAAGGGTGGCCTTCATTTGGTAACAAGGTGTTTATTGTAATTAGCTGTTGAGAGAGCAAAAGAATTTGTTTTGGTACCTTATATTTTGCGTTAATAATACATATATTGATGACCGTCTTTTTATAGCAGATCAACTGAAAAGTTTAGTACAAGCTCAAGTAGAACTTCTAAATTTATCGCGTTTACTAAATGTGAATTACATCAATGGTGTTTAAATCATGTGGAAATAGTGCAATTTCAATATTTTGAAGAATCAAATATGATGCAGAGTAAACAACTTATTTTAAAACCCTAGGTCTGTGACTTAATGTGAAAACAGACAAGTTTGTAATTAGTTGTGGAATGGAAACAATTTCTCCCACATTCAATAAACGAATAATTCTGAACTTTATTGCGAAACTATTTATCCTTTCGGGTGCCAAGCGTTAGTTATATGTGGCAAACTTATTAATGTAGTTAATATGAGTTGCAGGTTTGAACTGGGTCACAAACTACCATATAAAATTGAAGAGGATAAGAAATATTTTTGCAGGGAATGATATTCACGCCAACAATTAACGTAACTAGATGTTTAAATTTCTCTGACGCAATTCCTATTGAAATGGTTGGATTTTGTTATGCTTCACAAATTGCTATCGATCATACTGTAGAAATGGGGTTGTTAGCTTCTGAATCAAAAATTAATTCGTTGTGAAATAAAATAAGCATTCCATGTTTAAAAGTATAGGGTACATTATTAGCAAGATCATTATAACACATTTTCTGTATTTTGGACGACAAAATACAAAAGGGGATTTTGTTCTGTTATTCGAAAATTGTTTTAGTGTGGTTGAAAACGGAATATTAGAAATATAATACTTATGTATCCAATAGAATTAAATGATACAGTAGCAATAAAATTTCTGCGATGTTTAACAGTTTTATCGAAAACTCCGCCGATCTTGTTTCCAGAGGCGTTTTACCACAGAACATTCAGAGCTGTAAATTGTGGTTGGATGTTTCTGAATTTTTTTAGCATCACTTGAGTTTAGAGTCAACAAAATTGTTCTACGGTTTGAGTTCGATGAAATTTTGCGAGAAATAGAGCATACAGTGAATGCTGCTGGTTAAGGGATGGATAAGTTAGCGTTGTTTGAAAAATTTGCAAACTTTATAAAAATTAAAAGAATTTTCACTTCTTAGTTATCTGTGATTTTAAAAATACAACTAAAAATAATTTATTAATATTCGAATTAGATGAAACGCATACAATTATTTTAAAATTAGTTCAAGTAGATCATTTCACAAAGAAAATTTAAGAGCCAAAAACAGGCAAGCATTGTAATTCATAGTCATTATTACGAAATCCTTTTTTTTTTAATTTGCTAGGATTGTTGTGTGTAGGAGAAGGAAGCAGAATAGTAGTGCACTTATATATGAACAAAAATTTCTGATAAATCTATCCTCAAAAAGTTTTAATACAAAAATTATAAGAGGAAACGAGTATATATGATTATTATATGCCAGAGTAAAATAAACATTGGCAGTTTTGCAACAGCAATATTGGGTATTAAATGCTACACTAAAAATTAATAGTGTTATTTCTAAATGATTAATCTGTTGAAAGCTAAAGTTTGAAGCTTATAAGTAATTCATGGGTAATTTGCCAGTAGAAAAATATGTTCCTTTTGGAACAGATCCTTCTCACCAGATCTTTATAGCGGATCCTCTTTACGGGATTCTCACAACGGATCCTCTTTATGGGGATCCTCATAATAAAACTTTTGTTTAACTATGGTATAAAAGTTTTCTTTAACTATGGTATAGTCGAAACTCTAAGACCAACTCGAAACACTTTTAAATCTTTACAAAGTTACAGCCCTTACATTGTATTGACATACAAAATAAAAGTTTTCTTAGAATAACCAACATTTCTTACGTTTTAGTAGTATGACCTATCAAATTAATCTAGAATTTTCTTATCTACCCGAATCTGAATGATTTTTTTAAATCGACCCACCAAACGAGGAGTTACTCCTGCTTTTTAGTTTTTCGTTCAAATCAATTTCTAACAGCCTCGTGCAAAACTTGTTTTCGTTCGACGTAGCTAATAATATACCTTTCAGTGGCATACTTTTAAGGAAAACCAATAAAACACATAGATGATATTAAGAAAATTTAGTAATTGTTACGTGAGATATGTAATCCCCCAATTGATATATATACTGGGTGCTTCAAAAAAATGTATACACACTTTAAACTATTGTAGTTTTCCCGCACTACAAGGCTAATATTATATTTCTTCGCCAGGTGCCAGCATAATCGTCCCTCTATGTTATATTATCAGTTGGAATTTGTAATATCAACATGGCGGACGTACGTTTGAGTTTTGAAGAACGAAAGCAGGTTATTAAGTGGTACTGGAAGTTTGAGAATGTAAATGAAGTTCAAAGACAGTGGAGAAGGGAGTATGATACAGAACCACCTTCAAGATTAACAATTACACGCATACGAGACAAATTCGAAGTTCATGGAACAGTGTGTGATGTGCATAAAGGTCATTCAGGTCGGCCTCGAACAGCTACAAGTGATGAGTCATCAACGACAGTCTTGGAACTGTTTCAACGCTCTCCTAACAAATCTTCAAGGCAAGGGGCACGTGAAAGTGATGCAAGTGCTAGCAGCGTGCTACGCATTTTGAAGAGAGGCAAGTAGCGTGTTTACATTCCAAGGCTGGTGCAACAGCTAAATGACGACGATCCAGATCGAAGGTTGCAATTTTGTGAATGGATTCAGGAGATGGTGATACGTGAACCGGGATTTATGGGTAGCATCATTTGGTCGGATGAAGCCCAATTCAAACTTAATGGAACTGTCAATAGGCACAATTGTGTTTACTGGTGTGAAGAAAATCCTCACATTACAATTGAAAAAGCTGTAAATTTGCCTGGTGTAAATGTGTGGTGCGGTTTGTCTTCAAGGGGACTCATTGGACCTTTTCGATTTGAAGGCACTGTAACTGGTATTAATTACCTAACAATGCTTGCTGATTCCATATTTCCTGCCATTCGTGCATTATACGGTAATGATGATTTTATTTTCAACAAGATGGTGCTCCGCCGCACTATCACAGGGACGTACGAGCTTACCTGGATCAAAATTTGTCGGGCCAGTGGATAGGACGCAGGGGCCAATCGAGTTTCCAGCACGCTCTCAGACCTTACACCACTGGATTTCTTCTTGTGGGGCACAGTAAAAGATGAGGTGTATAAACGTAAACCACGTAACCTAGACATTCTTTGGAATGAGATTCAAGCAGTGTGTAGAGAAATCTCATTGGACGTTTTGATACGATGTACAGAATCTGTGGTGACTCGTACTCAGAATTGTATTGATGCTGCAGGTCACCAATTTGAACAGTATTAACATTTGTTATTTATGTTTCATTTACATTGGACTTTCAGCTTTCTATTTTCCTGAAATTTAACTTTGTAGAACGGTAAATAAATTTTCTATGGAAGTTCAAAGTGTGTATACATTTTTTTGAAGCACCCAGTATATATATAAAAAGTATAATTATGAAATTATTAGAAATACTAGAAATGCGCTAAGTGATGTGCAACATTGTAAACCAAGGACAATTTTATACAGTTTATTAACGTTCATGGGAACGGAAACGCTACTTTGTAGCACAGACGATAGTGACACTGCAGATTCCAGGTAACAGACGGTCACGTACCAAGATTACCTAGAAAGTAAGCTCGCAACAATGTATTTATGAATAGAATTAAGTGTATGCAAACATTAGGTCTGCAAGTTCCCACAGCCATGTGAGGGGGTAGGGATATTATAAAAAGCCCGGGAGCCCCAGTCGAAGACAGTTAATCCATCGTTCAGCTTTAACATTGCAGTTCATTAGATTAATCATTTTTGTACAATTAATTTAGTATTTCGGATAATTTTAATTCAAGTTTGTCAAAATTCCAGGTCAATTCTGTATAATTAAAAATAAATTGTTAAGAAGTTTCGAAATGGTTTTTTTAAAAAGGCCGCTCCCAAGCCACAAACCTTAACTGGTGTTGTTAGTCAACCAACATTTTAAAAATTACAAAGACAACAAGATATTGACGCGGATAAACAACCTCATACAACCCCTTAAATCGGGGAATAACATACCCCAGAATTTTTTCGATGTGTTGGGCTTTCAAATTAAAGCTACTTTAATCGGGATTCCATTATCCATCGAATTCTTACCTAAGAGCCAATCAAAATTCTGCTAATGTATTATAGACATTTTCTAACGGTTTAAATTTTACTAATAAACAATTAAATTTTATATACGTTTCTAAGGGGCGACTACATTCCAATTAGATAAATGAATAGCGAAAGTACATTTGATCCTTAGATGCTTTTTAGTTACCCGAGATGCATAATTTAATCAACCACTTCCCGGGCGGTATAACACTGCAGGAATTTTTAAAATCGAATCATCCCTTATCGAGTTAAACCTCTTAAAACCCTAAACCTTCAAAATTTCTGCTCATCTATATTTAGCGCCATCTTTAAACCTCTTTCGGACATTTAGTTTTATCTAGAGAATAAAAAGTTTAGGAGTGCTACCACCTTAAACCTAAGAATAAAAAAAAACGATATAGTTTAAAACATTTATCAATAATTTTTGCTGAAGTTGGCGATACAAATACGTAAAACAAACTTTATCAAGAAATATTATATTTTATTAAAAATATTTATATGTATTGATAAAATGTATAAACTGGTGTGATAACCAGAGTCTGGTAATTCTGGGATAGCCAAATCTCTAAACATTTGCGTAAGGGATCACCTCGCAGTCGCATCTTCTAAGTACTGGATGGGGTGGCATTTAATAATTTCCAACACTGTCAAGTAATTTAAATTACTGCAACCATTAAATAAAGAAATACTCGCACGACTCTCTTCCTCTAATAATGTTTGAACCCTTTCTTTGTCCATCGTATTTTCACTTACATTTTATATAACACCTACAAATTTTTTGTTAAAATTCCGGAAAGTGTCTACACCTCAACTCCTCCATTTTATAACAGATTAATTCTCGCAAATTTAATAGCTTGATGCCCTCGTACTCAGGTAACACAATAACATTCCGGTCTTTCGTAATTTCCATATTATATAAATTTTCTCCTTGAAATTTATTCGCCACCCATGCACTTCTATTAGATGTTTCGGCAATCAGTTTTAATTTGAATTCACGATTCAGTGGTAATTCCAAAACATTACCACCAGAAAATCCATTCAATCGTACGTTTGTAGCTTTGTTTATAGTGGGTGTTACATGTTCGTATTTAATCACCGTCATTTTTAGAATTTATGTAAAAAATTATTCTTAGCTATATTTTTAATATAACTCCGTTGTGTAAGATATTAATTATTATTGTTTTTTCCTCAACTTCTCAAATCTTTTGGAATTTTCAAATCGAACTACCCCTTACTGATTTACAGATCAACCTTTTACAAACCATACGGTGTTTATCTTTAATCTATTTATAAACAGTATAGTTCTGTCTTTTGAGATAAACCCATCGTGTAACTTATCAAATTAGTATAGAATTTCCTGGGGAATTGAAATCAATTATCACGTCTTTTAAAATTAGCTCCAACAAAGACCCGCATAATGTTTTAATATTCAAAAACATAACTGCAAAACAACTCTGCACTTTTATCTAGATTTAACTCAATCATAGAGTAAAACTCAAAAAAGATTTATTAATAACCAGGATTGCCAAAATTTCCGATTAGTACATTGACATTCGCATAATTAAACCAAAAGGTTAAATATATAATAATTCGCACGGTGGGGTTAGAAACTAGTTCGATAATCTATTTTAAACGTAGTTCAAAATAAGACATATTTTCTAAATAAATTTAGTGAAATGTATGATCCTTAGCCTTGCATTGTTTTGTTAATGACGTCTGACTATTAGTTGTAAAAGATATTGTCCTACAATTCTAGTTGAACGCATTCTAATAATTTGATTTAAATTGGGTGGGTGTAAGGAGAAATTATACGTATACTTTCTCTATGTGCATAAATACGGGGGAATTGATACTAAAAGTTCATTTTTAATTTTTGTTTGAAAAACGTAAAGTCGTTGAAAGCGTAATAGTGTTGTAGAATTTTCCACCTTTGAAAATTTAAAACTTGCATGTATAAACTGTGTTTTCTATTTAACAATAACTTCAGCAACATTACCTGCAAGACACCTTTTATATTATCCGCATTATTGCTCACGTGTTCATTAAGTCAACGTGTTAATAATATATTTTTTTCAAAATATTTACTGTGTCAGAACTATCGAAAAAGAAAATTAAATCTTAGTTTGAATTTTAACCTGTAAACGTGGTAGAAATTAATATTTACATGTATAATTCAAAAACTATTAATCATTGATTTTTCTAGAATGAACATTTTAAGTATCTTATGCAGTGTGTGGGTGTGTTACCTGAGTACGAGTACATCCAGCTATTAAGTTTGCAAGACTTAATCTGTTATAAAATGTTATAGAATGAAAGAGAAACTTTCCAGAATTTTACGAAAAATTGGTAGGTATTATAATTAATGTAAGTGGAAATACAACGGGCGAAAAAATATTCAAACGGTATTAGAGAAAGAGAACTGTGCTAGTATTTCTTTATTTATTGATTGCAGCATTTACATTACTGGACAGTGCTTCAAATTATTAAATGCCACCCCATCCAGTACTTAGAAAATGCAACTGCAAGGTGATCGCTTACGCAAATGTCTAGAGATTTGGCTATCCCAGATTCACCAGACTCTGGTTATCACAGCGGTTGATAGATGTTATCAATACATGTATATATTTTTAATAAAATATAATATTTCTTTATAAAGTTTGTTTTACTTATTTGTATTGTCAACATCAGCAAAAATTGTTAATAAATGTATTAAACTATTTTGTTTTTTATTCTTAGGTTTAAGGTGGCAGCACTCCTAAGTTTTTTATTTTCTAGATTAAAGTAAATGTCCGAACGGGGTTTTATAGGTGGAGATAAATATAGATGAGCAGAAATTTTGAAGGTTTAGGGCTTGAAGAGGTTTAACCCAATAAGGGATGATTTGATTTTTAAAATTCCTACAGTATTTGACCCCCCGGAAAGTGATTGATTAAATTATGCATCTCGGGTAACCAAAAAGGATCTAAGAATCAAACGTACTTTTGCTATTCATTTATCTAATTGAAATGTAGTCGTCCCACAGAAACATAGTTTGAAATTTAATTGTTTATTAGTAAAATTTAAACAGTTAGATAATGTCTATAATACATTAGCTAGAATTTGGTTTGGGTTGGCTCTTAGGTAAGAATTCGGTGGGTAATGGAATCCCGATTAAAAGATCGAAAAAATTCTGGGTTAGTATTTTCCCCGATTTAAGGGGTTATGTGAGGGTGCATATCGGCGTCAATATCTTGTTGTCTTTGTAATCTGCAAAATGTTAGTTGACTAACAAGTACCAATTAATAAATTTTCTTAATTTCATCTATGCGTTTTATTGTTTTTTTTAAAGTATGGCACTGAAAGGTATATTATTACATAGGTCAAACAAAAACAAGTTTTGCACGAGGCGGTTAGAAATTGATTTGAACAAAAAACTAAAAAGCAGGGGTAACTTCTTGGCGGGTGGGTCGATTTAAAAAATTCATTCAGATTCGGGTAGTTGAGAAAATTCTAGACTAATTTGATTGGTCATACTACTGGAACATAAGAAATGTTGGTTATTCTAAGAAAACCTTTGTTGTGTATCTTAATCGTGCATAGTCGAAGAAAACTATCGAGGTTGATAAGAGGTGTAGCTTTGTAAAGGTGTAAAAGTATTTCGAGTTGGTCTTTAATTTTCGGCGATACTATAGTTAAAGGAAACCTTTATACCATAATTAAATAAAACTTTTATACCATAGTTAAAGGAAACTTTTATCATGAGGATCCCTATAAAGAAGATCGGCTGTGAGAAACCCGTAAAGAGGATCCGCTGTGAGAATCTGGTAATGAGGATTTGTCCTAGAAGGAACATAATCCTCTACTTTTGCTTTACGAAAGCAGCCCGATCTCTTGAGGAAGTCGATGTGCATTTTACTAAACAATTTTACGTAAATAATTTTTACCAAGGCATATCTAGCAAATGTTGTTTGTTTTGTAACAAAAGTTTTTCACTTACAAGTACTTTTGAATTTGAAGACAGAGACCTTCAGTAGTGTATTAATAAGATTTGTGAACCGTAGAGGAACTGATAAGGAATTGACAAATTATATAGCTATTTAGAAACATCAACAGTTTCAAAAATGTATATGTGAATTTCGTATAAAGTGGTTCCTCATTCCGCCATAAAATGCAAATTTTAGGGGTTTGTAGGAAACTAAGGTAAGAAGAAATGCAATTTAAATGAGTAGTGGGATTAACGCAATTAAACTATGAAAAATGCATCACCGTTTGATTCAAGTAGAAGCTATGCCGAACTGAATGACAATTCATTTGTCTTGCTTAACGCCAAACCCTTTTCTAATTGGTAGTTTTTTGACCCATTTACCGAAAAGTAATGTTTCTGATACTCCAATAAATAAACTTAAATTTTCGAATGTTTGTATTCGATTACAGCATAGTTTTTTAAAGGTTTGGTGTAGGGACTGTTCCGGGTAATAGCAAAGCAGGCCGAAATGGAAATAGGTTATGCCAGATGTAAAGGAAGGTATGTTAATATTTGTTAGGAATGATTAAGTATCTCCTTTAGGGTGGAGCCCAGTTCGTATTATTAGTACCATTCCAGCTAGCGACAATATAAGTAGAATGGTTCATTTAATATTCAAAAATGGCACTTTTATAACATCTGTATTTTTCCCATTGAATCGGATAATGACTACTTAGTTGCTTAAATAAGGTAAATATGTTGTAGAAATCTAGTTTGGTCACGGAGTAAACGAAATACTCTTTAAGGTTAGTAGTTATAAGGGATTTTACAATAAGTTTTATTTTGCGTTTCGATATTATAGGTACACAAGTAGGAAATTGTTTTCCTACTTTAATTTAGTTAACTTTTATTACGGCTCATTAGTTATGTGTTGTGAGTGATTCTGTGCTTGCTGGCAATTCGTGGTAGCGACGAGTAACGGACTACGTTGTAATATTAAAGTGATATCAATATCGAATGTGCAGGAACAATATTTTTGTAGGTTCATTCGACTGATAAAGTTAGTTTCCGTTAAGTCTCCATGCACGCAAATTTATTTCAAAAAATATGTCTGACTAACTCGATGCTATGTGGTTTTAACAAAAATTCCTGCTTTAACTTCTAACTGGCATCGCGCATGAGCAGATAACTTTTGTGTAAACCCTATGTTGTATCTTAGAAGTTTCCTGAAAAAATTAAATCTTCCAATGTTCTTGAGTGTTTGCAAAATACAAGTAACCTGCACGGTACAGCATTATCTATCAACGCTAAGTGGTGCTGAACTTAGTATTACGCCATCAGTTGAAGGATGCGCTTCCAAGAATCGAAGAATAAACAATTCGATACAGCGAATGATCTCATATTGCGTTTCATGCAGTTTCCACGAGAAGGGATAACTCGAACTGTTATCTGCGTGTTATGCACTACTTGAAACTTTCGTCTACATTAATAGATGTTTAATGTGAGATCGTCTGTAGCAGAGAAATCGCTTTCAAGATATCAAAAGTTGGTTCTCCCGAAATAAACACTACTAACGCTATGTATACAATAGATATTGGAGTTGTTATGATATGCAAAAACCACCAATTTAGTTTAAAAAATTTTCAACTGTATTTTAGAATTTGTAATAACTACAGTTTCTCGTGTTCTGGAAAAAGAAGGTAATAAGCGAAGCCGAAAACTTAAAACAAATTCGATGTGGATGCAAAGGGTGCAAAGAGGCTCAAACAAATAACAAATTCAAATTATAAATTGTTTACGTTATTTTAAAGTTTTTAGAATATTTAGTACTGCCCGAGTCTACTAGCCCTAATAGTTTTCCAAACATAATAACAACCTTAACATTGTCTTACCTATTAGCACTGCAAATCCACGATATCATTTACAAGCTAAAAGTGAACTTACGTACCGCACTTCACAACATGGATTAAATAATTTATTGCTCTTGGCAATGGAACAAATTCATGAAATATAAACGATGCAATAATTGAATTTGCCGCATCAAATAGTGATCTTAGCACGTTACGTTAATCAACATTAAGTAGTAGACATAAATTTATAAAATTTAGTTTGTTAAATAAGCCTCTAGCACAAAAGTAGGCTATAATATTTAAAGAAGCTTTGGTAGTTACATTTAATAATGTGGCTATGTCAATGTAATGTTAAATTAGAATACAGAAATAAACAGATAAGCTCACTTAATATATTTTATGGGAACAGTAACAACGATCGGGATTTTATATTATTTGTATTAAATTTACAAATATGCAAATAGATACTCGGGAAATAACCGGCATATTAAAGTTATTAGCACCCATTCATACGAATTCACAGAAACCACAATTATAGTAGATTACCCGCAATAACCATCTACTCATATACTCATAAATTTCAGCCTTAAGAAATGTGTTGGAAACGTAAACAAAGGGTTTTCTATATTCAATATTAAATTGCGTCAACCGTTGGTGAAATGACCATCGATATTAACAGAACGATAGTGAATTCGAGAATCGAGCAGTTTAGATGCACAACGTTAGAGAACAAATATTTTAAAAAGGGGAAAATATTATATAACGACGAATTTCAAAAATGTTGTTGTTAAGAAACGAAAGATGGTTAAGTGGTAGCAGATGTGTAGACGGGTGACCGTAGGCTTCTTCATGGAGGTTGCCGATGATGTACTGTTTTAAACTGTGCAGGATAAGCTGGCTAGAAAACTGAGTCACATGTGTATTTAGAAATCTATATCTACGTCGGTCGGGAATCGGAAGTCAATAAAGGGGTAGTGAACGGATTTCACTCTTCACCAACAGTTGAAATTAAAATAGAAGGAATGGGATGAGCTACGTGTCGATAGTCAATAAAAAGGTGAATCATTGCATTTCTGTATGTGCTCAATTAAAAAAATGCATGAAATGGAATTTAACTGTAAGTTTGAGCTATTGTCTTTTCTTTGTTTACACGCTATAAAGATGTACATGTGGAATTTTAAATATAAATTGTAAATGGTTCATCGTTGCTTGGTAGAAAATTAATATTCCGGTAAATAAGTATTCTGTTGCACTATGATATAGCGACGGAGCAGTTTTTGTTTAAATTTAAGCATACCATTATCGGAAAGGGAATTTAAAACTTTTGAGACGCTAAGATGTGCGTATTAATTTTAGACTCAAGCTTTGTTTGTGGGATATATTGTTAGATACCTTTTTGTGAAAATTTAGTATTTTTAATGGACTAATGTTTCTTAAAGGATTTCTTTTAGTAATACCTGGCCAATTGTATGTTACAAAAGTTTGTTTTTTTTAACACGTAGAATGCCATGGGGGACAAGTCATATCTCCCATTTAATAAAAACTTTTGTTACAGAATGGCCACGGGGGATACACAATATCCGACAGTAAGAATTTTACTTGTGGCCATGTAAAACAAAATTTGTGCGACGGAGCAATACGAAACGTATGTAGATAGTTAGGCGATGTTATGGGCAACATTTTGATATACTTGGTTTTGGTGAAAGGTGTTTATATCACGTACAGCAATGATTTTAGTTGGAGTAAGTACAAAATTAAGGTTTTCTTTATATATTATTAATTTAAAGGCTCTACCTGGTGAACATTAAAAAAGCAATTTAAACAAAGGTATTTTTTTTGCATTCCATCGAAATTTAGTTTTCAGTGCAGTATTTTTTGCTACCAATCGACCATAAGCTTTGACAGTGAGGGCGTAACAATCGGTGCAGGTTCTTCTTTTACAGGTTTTGAGTCTATGACTGTTATTTCTATTTTTGTTTGAGTAAAGAGAATGTCATTCATTTTTAACTAACCTAAAAATTAAATATTTCAGCAAGGATACATATTATAGTAATTATTCGACAACAAACCTTTTATTATTTCTTCTCGAAATTTTGTAATGGTAATTTTGTTAAAAGTTACTTGCTGATGCAGTATATATGCATTGACTAAAGATCATCCAACTACCAACTCTATAGCCAACTTTCTATACCATTTCATACCACGACGTAATGAAGAATTATATGATTTCATTTGTTCTGCAAGCAATACATAAATTAATGTAACAGCAGAGATAATGGAAGAAATTACCTAATATATAAATGTATGCCTTATGTTTATTATATTCGATAACAGTATTAGGTCTGTGCGTTTCTCCAGACCTCGTCTTTAGATTTACCATCTCTGGTGGAAATTTTGTAGTTACCATTCTCTTCTACCTCGCAACTTATGCATACACTCCATTATTACTTTCCTCTGAAATTTATTCCTCTTTTTTCAATTTCTTTTGTATAACATTTTTTGAAATGTTTTTTCTGTTACTGCGTACAGTCCCCAGAATATGTGTTTTCTCAAGTAAGGCAAGGGTTAATTCAACAGAAGTGTCGTAGTGATTTACAACAATTGTACGTCCTTTATGTAATAAATCTTTTGCGAGTTTCAACACCTCTGCTAAAAGAATTGAACTTCTCCCCGTAGCCTCCTCTACTTAACCAGAGTAAACAGATACATCATATAAGTAACCATTTTGAAAACACAATTTAAAAAGCTTAATACCAAATGTATGGCATCTGTTACTGATGTATTGTTTAAATTTAAGTCTACTCTTGAAAAGTACTAAGGTTTCATCTATAGAAGTAAATTCACCTGGCACAATAAGATTTTGAAAACTTGTCATCAGTCTTTTTAATAAAAGAGTTATCTTAAATAGACGGTCAGGATCTTCGACATTTTGATTGTTCTCAAAGTGCCAGTTTTTTAACAATATTTGGAAACGATTCCTCGATATCACTTTCTTAATGTTATTATTATAGATTGGGTCTGTAGACCAAAAAGCAACGATTATGGCAGCAGAACCAGACTAATCCACATTAAACAATCGATAAACTTTTCCATTTCATTTTGATCTGTCGGTTTCTACTGCTGGATGCGGCTTCTAGGAGTTGGGTTTTGGCCTTCTCTTGCTCAGCATACAAATTTGTTTCATTTACAAATAGTTGAAATATTTCATCAGAGATCATAAGTTTATAAAAGTAGTAAGGTGACACTATATAAATCATAAACAAACGGAAAAATACCTGGCTTTTGTTCAGAAAAATCATAATTTTTTAAATACTAATCTGTTACCGATGACCAGATTTTTGTACTTCTTTCATGACTTTGGGTTTTTAATTCCTCTTCAGTTTCAGAACAATAGTTTGCATTTGGTGCAATCACTTGCTCTATAAGCTCATCTATTTCATTTGAAGTAGAATCAGTCGGTATATGCTCACAATTGGATGCCGTGATCGGTTCTGTTACTTTCACAATTTTTTTTAATTTCTTTTTTGCAGATAAAATAAACGATTCAGAAGACGGTCTAACTGTAGAATCTGACAAAACACGTCGGCATACACTGTATAACTTTTCCACTGATAAAGGTAGCATTTGTCTTTTGGGACTAATATGAATCATAATTTTTTTCTGGATATTTCGGGTTCGTCGTCAGATAAACTCTAAGGATTAGAAGGTTCATATTAACTTTTTACAGGTGCAAAATTTCTTTCATCAGCAGAAAACACATCAGCCCACAGCTCTTGCAATCTAATTTGTTCACCTTCATAACTCATTTTCATATTACACGCACAAATACAACTTCAACACCAGGCGTCACAAACACGGATGAACAAGAACGATTTATAGCATGATGCTGCGACAGTAGTATTTGTTGGTGCACATGTACAGTACGTGGGTCCCCCTCCCCATGGTCACTAGAACATCAATAGTCGTTGTAGCCACGGGGGACAAATGCCGCTCGACAAAAGAATTTCAAAATTTTTCACTGGCTACTAATATTTTAAAAAAATATCAGTTAGCAATATACATATTAAGATCATAACAAGTTTTCCATGGTGGCACTCAAAGTGTTAAGTTTAGTGAACGTGCATTTATATTTCCGTTAAGAGTTGAAGCTAACGTGAATTTTAATTTTGAATTAATTATAATATAGGAAGGGTAGATAATTGTGAAAGGATATTAAATTATCCAAGTGAAGAAGGCGTATTTGGAAGGAATCTTTTATTTTTAAAATTACTTCAACTTGACGAAAAGTTAATGAGTGCCTCTTAGGCATTGTTGAAAAGGGTAAATAATGAGTTGGTAAATTGTAAAACACCGAAAATAAGGAAACCTAACCGGAATAACCGTTCTCTTGATAGCGAAAATATGAAAGAGATTGTTCGAACCAAACGGTTTGATGATCCTTACTTTTGATAACCAGCAGAACCTTTCAAGATGAGTGCTACTTCTAAAGCAGTTTGGTATTTTTGACATCTCACATGTTAATCTTTTTATGTTTATTATTTTTTCCCATAGAACCCTACTCCCGCACCACTGTAGTTAGCCGGCGCACTCTTAAAATTGTTATAGGCTTCCGCATTTGTAATGTAACGTCATTTTTACCTTCAATAAGTTTTGAGGTGTATATTAGATATTTTATGCGGTTTATAAATACTAATTTAGCTAGATTTGAATAATTTCAAGTCAACCATTCAGGTCGCACCGGTAAGTAGAGCCCGCGGTTGCTATTCGGTATTACGGATTTCCCTTCTTTACTTATTTCTAGTGCCTTGTTGATCAGACACACTCCAAAGTCAACGCTATAGTACCATTATTTAAGCCATAACTTTAGTTTTAGTTTATAAATTATATTTAACAATTAATTAATTTTGAAGCCAGATCTATATGAAGCACATAATTATTTGCGATTAAACTCAATGTAGTACCTTCGGGTGGAGTATTGGAGACGTGGCCGCAAGTGTAGCGGTCGTTGCTCAAGTTATACGCTTCTGAATGAATGAATACCAATATTTTATTAGATAAAGCGTGACTCAATGAATACATGAATGTATACAAAGTCTAATGCTGAAAATGGGATGTGCTTCAAATGCTACAATATAATTGCAAAATAAATCCAATAGAATGGGAATGGGCTCAAACAAGGAATGAGATGATGGCCTTTAAAAGCTAAACGCTTAGGTTTACTGAAGCTATAAATCCTTCTCTTAGAAGATCTGCAAAACGTTAGAAGTATTTATAGAAAAAACCATAGATATTACGGTATTAAAAAATAATGGCATTATTGACAACTCTTATCGTTAGCTATTTCAGTGAGAAAAACCGTGCTAATAGCTATGTTAATAAACATATGCGTTTTGTTTGCTTGTTTGTTACATCCATAAATTACACCTGTACCTTGATTGTTTTTTTACAACTATAAAAATTCCCAGATTTAAAACACTAAACAAATTTTTAAGTATTTCTTTAAAGATAGGCTGCAAGTTGAGGCAATTTTTAATGTATCCTATTAAATCACCTTCAATAATTTCAATGCGTACTATTTTATTGTAAATAGGGCTTTTCGATTTTCTTTACCTATTCATAAGTGTTGTCGACAATTTTTTTTTTTTTCAGCTACTGTGTGTATTTTTCCAATGAGTCTATCATACATGTGTAGTCGTGCACGCAAAAAGTTTCTACCCTGCCTGGGATGGTGATAGTTTCGTTTACTGCAGTGAAGTAGCAGAAATAGGCCAATGCAGAACAAATTAGTATCCACGTATATTCGTACAAACATAGTAACAAAGGCAAATTTACAAATTTTTTCGCCTATGGGTTATACTGGTTTTTCCGCCCCTTCTCATGGCTTCCTTATTAACCAACTGAACTACCAGTTTTACTAATTTTCCCCGATCTGTATTAACACACCTATTAACCCTGTTTGTTTCTTACTTAATTAGCTGTAATATTTGTAGATTTGTAGTTATACATACCATTGCATATTAATACTTCGTAAGAACCGTGTATTTCTTTTATATAAACTACGAACGTTCTTGTAAAGGTATACTGACAGTCAAAATAGATTCGCGAATGACGTGTGGTATTGTATGAGTGTGAGTCATATTACTGATGAATGAGAACTCGTCAATTCGTTAAATGTTACTAGCTCGGAACATTAGAGAAAACACTATAATACGTATATGTATCATGCACATTCCAAAACTATTTTTATGAAGGGTTGGTAAAACACAAAACAGAACGAAACAATTTTCTATATGAATAAAATATATTCCGTGCATTGTACATGAGTTTTGGAATAAATGAAATGTGCCATAAAGTAAAAAGTAACTAATTGGTCAGGTGAATGAACTGTATTTACAATTGCTTTCTTCGGGATTGTCCCTGAGCAGAGGCATCAATCAAGTCACCAAGGTTGGTGCTTTTTGTCACCTCGTACTCCATCGTGGAAACTGCCAGCCAGCGTGGTAGATCGTGGATCACTGTCGACTGCATGAAGCTTTTCGGTCTCTTCATAAATGAAAATGATCTTAAATGATCTTCCAGCCGAGCAATTTGAGGCTGGTGTCGTTAAGAAGAGCCTTAAGGAAATTTCAACGTAATTCTTTCAGGCCACTTTCATAAATCAGCTAACTAAGGCCGAAGAATATCCTTAAAGAAGCTTTGTCTATACCGTTAAAGAACAAAAAGTGAACACATTCAAATTCAAAACTGTCTTTTTCTAGCAATTCACCTTTATAGTTATCAAATAGTTCTTAATATTTTCTGAAATAGCGCTATTTCGAGTTGTCCCTTGTTATCGTCTGGTTGAGGTTTATGGTCCTTATTTTTTCAGAATCTTCATAGTCACAAACTGTAGATTATACGAGAGCTGCAGTATTCACATATATCTTGTTCGAATGCTTGAAAGACATTTATTGAGGGAACTGTAAACCTTAGCAACAATAGGAAAATGAATATCAGTATTTTGAAATGTCCATCTTACAAGGTTCAACATCTGCAATAGGTCACACCATACAAGTGAATGAATGACAATTTCAATTCTCTTAATTTGTTTAAGGTATCCCGAGGTTTCATTCCTCGTAATAGGTTTCTGTGATACACCGTTTTGGATCAAATTGAATTAATCTGTTGTTTCACTTCCACCTTTGTTGAAGCTTTTACAAGCATCATAACGAGCTGACAAACTAGTTATAGACTTATTCTTCAAACTTAAATTTTCTTGTTTTGCAAGACAACTGTGGAGTACCTACCATCTTTTAGTAGAGCTTGTGAAAAACCATAGGGGTTTTGGAGAACCGTGAAGAAGTTGTTCCTTTTCTAGCAGCAACAGGCTGCGTGCTCACCAACCAAATTAAGCGTCTGGGCAACACAAGGTATGTATATAGCTTTGAGGTTGACTTCACTTATCCTATCCTATACACCCCAAACATATTAGATGTGTTGTGGTAGGATCGGTCTCTATAGTTTTGATGTCTATATCATATTTTGCCAGAGTATTGATTGCAGTGTATAAAAGTGTCTCTGCTTTGTGAACCTGTTGTGGAAGGAAACACAAGAACCTTTCTACAGGACTTCCATTTTCCTGAACATATCTAACGGTAACTGCCCACACATCAATGTGTGTAACGTTTGGACTAGAATCGACAGTTATCGAGCAGTACTTACGAGCTGTTATGTCCATGACCATCTCTTCTGTTACATTCTTTGGCATGAGCTGAACAAAGTATATATGTAGTTGAAGAAAGGTACAGCGTAATTCCCTTTCCTGGTTTACCATACTTAGCAATATGTGCTGCTAAGAAAAGAACAAATATACATATTAACCCAATACACATTACGAAATTCCCACCATTAACTAATGTTTCAAAATATTTATTGTCGCCTCTCAGTACCAAAACAGCAGCCACTAATGCCTGAGTAGCTTCAACAACGCTATTTAAAAAGTTGCGTAAATATTTTGTGTCTTCTTCTGTCTGGCTAAACAGCTACAAGTGAACATGTCCAGAAGAACTTGACCTAGTCTTTACAGTTAATACACACGATTTATGCTCAGCTGAGTATTGATTTTTTTCCAGAGTTTCACCGCGCCTCAAATCATCAAAGTCTTTTTTCCCAGTTTTGTTGATGTGACGCCGAATAATTGACAGGAAACACAGAACAATTTTCCTGTCTTTTTTAAGTACACTAAGTAGGATTATTTTACCTCTTGGCCATTGTCTACTTAAGTTTTAAATAATGACAAACGGATCTTCAGTAATTTAAAATGAAACGTTCAAGCAAGGTTTGAATGCAGAAATTCGGAGTCAACGTTCTTTAGTCGCGTACATGCTGACATTATATTTGAGTGTAAATAACTCTACTTAAGAAGGCAGAATAAAAAGGCGTATGCAATCGTCGACAACACTTCGTCAACGGTGTCCAGCTTTTCCAGGAGTTGTAATGAATGAACTCCTGGAAAAGCTGGACACCGTTGACGAAGTGTTGTCGACGATTGTATACGCCGACGACATCTTGCTAGTGGTTGAAAGCAATTCCAGAACGGAAATCGAACGTAAAGCTAACATCGCCCTTACCCATACACAAAGTTGGTGCAAAACCAACAAAATGACCATAACACCACAAAAAACTACATACCTTGTGATGAAGGGAACCCTGGCAAGGGACCCCTCCATCAAACTAGACGGTGTAAATATAAGTAGAACACAAAACACAAAATATCTGGGCTTAACATTAGACGAAAAACAAAATTACTCTGCACATATAAACACCGTCTGTGCAAGTGCAACTTTGCAATGCAGAACTTTGCAACGCTGCCCTAAAGGACTTATAAGATACCACTTAATTGCGTAAGGCTATATCTCAACAGAGTGCTCGGTGCTATGGTATCATACGCCGCGAGCGCGTGGGGATATCGCCTTAACACAATCAAACCTAGACAAAAAATTAACAGTACACAACGAAGTGTTTTACTGCGACTGACGGGGGCTTACGGCACTACCGCACATGATGCACTTCATGTACTGGTGGGAACTATGCCCTTGGACCTAGTAGTGAAACAGCAAGCTGCAATATACAATCTTACACACAATGACAACCAACAACTACAACGCATCTTAAACACAAACCAACTGCCCACGACAAAGACGGAAATAAAGAACTACTTGCAGAATGGCAGACAAGATGGGATCAAAGCACACCGCCTAAAAGCCAAATACCTGGTGCCCAGTCGGGGATTTATTCATTACCTAACTGGCCACGGACCCTATCCAACATACAGAGAACGCATGATCTTAGTTGACAACAACATAGGCACGTGCGGAGAAATAGGAACACATTAACATATAGTATTCGAGTGTAATGACTTAAACCGTACCTCTACGCACATATACAAACATTATTAAACAAGACCCTACACCAGATGATTTGGAACGAAAACCTATTTCCACACTTAAATGCACTCACACAAAAAACCACGGCACTTATCCACCAACGTTATCTTGACGGATAAAAGACACATACAAAACTACCCGGACAGAGACATAAATGTACCACCTCTCCTTGGACCGAGGCTCTGTCCCGGATACCGGAGACCGATCTCCTGGAATTCCAAGAGCTCTGCTCTTGACGACCAGAAGCAACAAGTTCAAACCATTAACCCGACTTTGAAACGATCCAACCCCTTAATATGTAGAATTTGCATGCTTCTACATATTAGCAACCCTGTCTCTCACAAATAATAACCAACAGTAGTAGTATAAGTTAAATTTAAGTAGTAGAATAAGGAATTTCTTTTCTTTTTAACAAACGCTAAATTTTAAGAACTTACACATACCCGAGGCAAACAATCATCATCATCATTTTGTTTTCGACCTTACTTAAGGTCGGTTTGACGCAGCTCTAAATTCTTTTCTATTCTGAGCTAGTCTAAAAAGGTCTGCATACCCTTCACAACCTAGATCTCTAATAATTTGACTAATATAGCTTTGTCTAGGCCTTCCTACTCTACTTTTATTTGGTAGTCTATAATCTAAGACTTTACTAAATAGTCCATCATGTCTTAACTGGTGCCCTATCATTCTATCTCTCCTGACCTTCAATTGTTTCCACATACAGGGTTCCTCACCTATCCTTCTATAAACTTCCTCGTTTGTTACTCCATCTGTCCAACTAATCTTTAACATTCTCCTATAACACCAAGTTTCAAAAGCTTCTATCTTTTCTTATCTACTTCTTTAATTGTCCAAGTCTCACTACCGTATAGTAGAACGCTCCATACGTACGACTTTAAGAAACTTTTCTATTATCTAAACTAATACTATTAGCTATTAGTAAGTTTTTCTTTTTAAAACATTTTTCCAGCTTGAGCTATTCTAGCTACTATATCCCTTCTGCTACGTCCATCCTTTGTAATTACACTACCTAAATAGCAAAATTCATCTACCTCCTCTAACTCGGTATTACCTATTTTTAATTTTGGTTTAGAACTAGGCTGTAACTCACTTGTCATTATCTTTGTCTTTACTGAGTTAATTCTCATACTATAGTTACTCTGTAGTATCTCATCTAAAATATTTAAAACTCTCCTAACTCTTTTCTAGACTCTGCTATAATGGCTATATCATCTGCAAAACGTAACATGTCTACTTTCTGTCCCTGTACACTAATACCTATCTCTTTCTCTCTCTAGCTAAGTTTAAAGCTTCCTCAATATAAACATTAAAAATGAAGGAGACAGTATACAACCCTGTCTAACACCATTTCTAATCTTAGCTTCCTTTTCTATTTCATCCAATCTAATTACTACGCTTTGGTTTTTATATAGACTGTAAATAATTTTTCTATCCCTATGAGAGATTCCTATTTTTGCAAAACCCTGAACATAACAATCCAATTAACCTTATCAAATGCTTTTCTAAATCTACAAACGCAAAATGAGTCTTTTATTTTTTGTAACCTTTTTCGATAATTACCCTAATCATTAGTATCGGTTCTCTAGTCCCTCTGTCTTTACGAAAACCATATTGGTCTTCGCCTAAATAATTCTCAGTCAAAGCTTCTAGTCTATATTTAATTATTGTTGTTAGTATTTTGGAAGCATGAGAAGTTAAACTAACCGTTCTAAAATTCTCACACCTATCAGCTCCTGACTTTTTTGGGATTGGGATAATAATGTTTTTTTCGAAATCTATTGGAACCTCACCTGTGTCATATATTACTTTTAGTAGTTCATATAATCTATCTAAAAGTTTTCTGACTAGCATATTTTATTAATTCTGCGGGAATATCGTCTATCCCTGGCGCTTTATTTAGTTTAAGATTCCGAACAGCTCTATCAAATTCCTCTCTTAATATTGAGAACCCTATTTCTACATACTCTTCTTGATCGTTCTCTAACTCATCTATATCGTCTCCCTTATATAAATCTTCTAAATATCTTTTCCATCTATCTGCTACCTCAACTTTATTTATTAGAAGCTCATTATTCTCGTCTCTAATACCATTATATTTTTTCCTATCTTCCCCAAAAAACTTTTTAACTGCCCTGTAAGCTCTGTCTGTCTTACCTACTCTCAAATCATCTTGTATTCCCTTACAATTCTCCTCCATCCATTTATTTCTAGCTTTTCTACACTCATGTACTATCTTATTTCTAACTGTATTATATTTTTGCTTACTTTCACTATCCACTTCTCTGAAAGGTTTAAGCTTTCTTCTATTCTCTATTAAATCTAATATCTCCTTTGTTACCCAGGGTTTTCTCGCTTCTATTTTTTTCTTACCTATAGTCTGTGTTGCTGTATCATGTACAGTCAGTTTTATTTCTTTCCATCTATTTTCTACATTCCCTCCTACAGCTATCTCTTTGCTCTTATTATCTAATACTTGTTTATATTCCTCTTTTACCCTACTATCATTAAGCTTACCTAGATCCCATCCCTCTCTTTTAACCTTTCTCAATTTTTTGAACTTTAGTTTACACTTCATTTTAACTAAGTTATGATCGCTATCTATGTCAGCCCCTGGATAACTAAGACAGTTTTTAACTTGGTTTCTAAATCTTTGTTTAACTAAAATATAATCTATTTGGTATCTAGCCCTATCACCTGGCGCTTTCCAGGTATATCTTCTCCTAACATGTTGTTCGAATAGGGTGTTTACAGTTACTAATCTATGTTCCTGGCAAAACTCAACTAATTTTTCTCCTCTATCATTTCGTCAACCATACCCAAATTTTCGTACCATTTTTCCCTCACTGCCTTCTCCCACTGACGCATTAAAATCGCACATAACTATTAAATTCTCACTTCCCTTTACTTTTCTCACTATACTATTTATATCCTCGTATACCTTTTCTACTTCCTCATCCTCGTACTGAGTTGTTGGCATGTAAACCTGAACTAAAACAGTGTCTGTGGGTTTTGTACTCAATCTAACCATAATTATTCTATCACTAAATTGTAAGTACTCTTTAACTGTATGCCCTAATCTTTTACCTAACACTATTCCTACCCCTGCCTGTCCATTAGTTGAAGAAGTTGTAATTATTCTATAATTATCTTTCCAAAAGTCATTACTATCTGGCCATCTCACCTCACTAATACCTAAAATGTCCAGCTTTTCCTTTCTCATTTCGACTAATAAATTCGTTAACTTATCTACTCTAAGTAATGACCTAACATTCCAAGTCCCTATCACTAAATCGAATTGTTGTTTTATATTCTTATGATAACGAGCCCCAAGTACTCCCTCCCGGAGATCCGAATGAGGGAGTATTTTACCTCCGGACAAGAATTTTACTTGTGAGCTCTCCATCATATATATTTCGTGTTTTAGGCCACGCATACCTGGGAAATATTGTGGTAGGCTCCCATATCTTTCCACAACGCAGTTTTTAAAGATTTTAGCAGAAAGCCGTATCCGTCACGGCCAACCCCTAACAAGCTTGTAACTTATTGAGGATCGCCCGAGACCAACCGACCCTCCTCCAATATCTTTTAGCCAGCAAGGCTGCTGCCCCTTGCTGCGCCTTTTAATCGCCTTTTACGATAAGCAGGCTTACTATAGTAGTATTCTTTATCCCCTACTATAGGCAAACAATACAGCAAACAAATCCTTTCCTCTGAAAGAACCTAATTTTTTATTTATGTAATAGTATAAGTTCAAACATGTACAAAATTATACTAATTCATTCCAACCTTTCAGTAACCTGAGCAAACATAAACACAAATTAACCTTTCAAACATACTTCACATACACACACAAACACACACACACACACATGCACACACAAACACACAAAACACCTCTTATGCACTGTGCAAACACAAAACACCATTCACACACTTACATTGCCTTTTCAACATCTGGATTTCCGGCTGCCGATGGTCTAGACTGATAAGGCAACATCCGTCGAGCGTTCCTCTTTGAAGATTGGGATATAAGGCTTCCGATGGTCCTGGTCCTAAAGGGGGAACGTAGCACGGATACCAACATCACACACAACACACATACACACAACTCTCTCTCTCTCTACACACATACACACACACAAACACACACATACACACACCTAAACACACGCTTCCATTGCCTTTTCAACATCTGGATTTCCGGCTGCCGATGGTCCGGACTGACAAGGCAATGTCCGTTGTGCGTTCTTCCTTGACGACTGGGATATCCGTATGCCGATGGTCCTGGTCCTAGAGGGGGAACGAAACACAGACTAACATCACACACAACACACATACACACAAACATCGCCCCCCCACACACACACGTACACACATAACACATGATGGTTACTTTCTGTGGGGAAGTCAGGTCTGCTTAAGTTTCAGGTAGCAGACTACTGAAACGTTGAAACAAATAAATAAATAAAAATAAAATAAATATTAAACTACAACCGGGACCTTCGTCGTGAGACACATTTAACACATAAGGTTTTTAAAGGAAATAGATGTGCGTTTAATATTTATTTCAAGTTTACCTTGTAACGTGCATTTTTATAGCTTAACATTTTACACTTTTTCCCAATTCGTAAATACATTTCTGCCATTACTATTTCTATATTTTATAGATTGCATCGTTCTTGTCTTGCCGTTCGTATAAATTTTGTTGCTTATGTGGATATACAAGTCTAGATAAGAGACGATAAGAGGTTGTAATAGCAACGAATTGATATAAAACAGATGAGCAGTTGTAGTTTTGTTCTTGGTTCCTAAATACTAATTACGTTGAAAATACTGCTTCTTTTGCTTTGACAATAGTAAGAATTAATGCGGTATCAATTTTCAAATTGTTCATGAACAAACACGGCACGATTTTAGTTGTTTTTCTTGTGAAATAGAAATTGTATATTAACTGTAGAAAGTGGAGTGATAATTGCGATTGAAGTAGTATGGTTTATAGGCGAACGTGTTTGGTCAACGCACGTGCGTTTTTAAGGATATTTGACGGACGGTTTTATTGCTTACGCGTGCCTTACTAATTGTTGTTTTTGTTGAGTTTCTGTTGGAAATAAAAGTGGTAGAACTTGTTAAACTCGACCTGCACGCGTGTTTTACGGAACATCTGACGGACTTACTTTAGTGATACACGTGCTTTACTCATTGTGGTTTTTTTGTTGGTGCTTCGTCTTTTGATATTTAAACTAGTGTGCGATCTAGTTTCGCGGCCCTTTTTTTTGTATCAGAGTAGTGCATACTTTGGATTATCCAAATATAGTTGATACTAAAGTTTCTGAATTTTCTAACCCTAAAGAATCTAAAATAGATCATTGCTTGCGCAAATTTCGTTAATTGCGAAATATAACAGATTACCGGTTTACAAAGGTATTGGTTGAAGTTTCTCCCTGCTTTTTGGATGTTTATGAAAATAATATACATTTGGTTCCAGTTGAAATTAAACTAGTGCTACAAAATATTTCGAAATTATTGTCTCAGGAAATAGAATTAACAAGAAATTTATCAATGCTACATAGTTCCGTCGTGTGATAATGTCTGCTGCTAACCCCAGTGAAATACGTAGGTGTGATTAGGGTTACGTGTGATAAGTTCCATCAACGCCCTCACAGTCAAGGGTGAAGTGCTTCGTTAGTGCCGGACATCGTGAATCCCACACCTCAATTGCAAGGAAGTGTTACTGAAGGACCTTTTTGTAAGTTGAACTATTTCCTACTTGTTATTACTTTAAATATCTATCCGTTTGTTTTGCCATATCTTTGTCGTTCTGATACCTTTTACAATCGAATTGCCTGCTATTAAGAAACAAAAAAAAAAAAAACCAATACTACTGGATTACTCATATCATTTGTGTCTTACCTATTTATCTTTTGTTAACATTTTGTCTGATTTATGTTAATTGGTGTGTGAGGAAACGTTTCTGCTACTCCCCAATATTACCTCACTTTGTATTAAAATTTTTTTGTATTGCTTTTACCGTTGTTATATTATATAGATTATCCAAACAGTTTTTTTTTACATTTTACAAAGTACTGAACAATCTATGCTCGATCAGCATGCTATGCTTTTTCTTTATTTCAGGTTTGCAGGACTAATTTTTTTATTGCAGGTATTGTTACTAATTCCTTACAGCCGCGTACATTAGATATTGGTCTGCTTTCTACAACCCCCCCTAATCTCCGATTGAGCCCGGTCATTTCTTTGATTTTCTTTATGTTACGCACGGCTACGAGCCAACGTAGCATAAATTTGGCGCCCAACGTGGATGCCCCGAATAACGTAACAACCTTAATCATCTGCTTTTTCTTTGGCAACCTTTCTATAAGCAACTCCGTCAACTCCCTTCTCAAATCATTCATCGTGATACGTATGTCTAGAAAAAATTTGTTATAAATTTTAAATATTGTTAAAATGTATTTTCTTTAAATAGCTACGATCATACCTGTAAATGCTTTCACATTGCTCAATTTGACATGAATAAAAATTAAAATAAAAGGCATTAGATAGTAAAAAAAGGTTTTAAAAATAAATTCCAACATAGTTAAATAGTTTAAGACAAAGTTTACACCTCGTTTACAGCACTGACCCTCTTAGTGGTGAGTGCCTTCAAAATTTAATCAAAATCATTAGACCAAAGCGTTCGACACAATAGCAAAAGCAATAACAAGAATTGATGTTATTCAACTCACTTTATAAAAATACCGATTAATAAAATACCAACCGTTGAAATTTAGAATCAGTGGAATATTCTCTCAGTTCTGTTTCACGCTTCGTAACTGCAGATTGCAGCGCTGCTCACTACACAAAACACATAAGAGGGCAACATTTGCCAGTCTGTACTCTGGACAAGTCATTTTGGAAATTCGACCCTGCATAGTAAAATGACTTTAAAAAAGGGTATAAAGTTACAACCTCAAGGATGCAGATATACAACAATCATAACAGAACAAGCATGCTACAGTTAAAACCGAAAAGGCGAATATCATGCAATCGCAGATAGAAACTGGAATGAAGTTCTGCAAATGTAAATACGTACAAAATTTTTCAAGACCTAGAATTTAAATCACGTAGCTTCTTTCAACTGAAATTAGTTTTTGCGTACAATAATAAACAAACTGATAGAATAAGTTTTGCAATTACACTATTCAAATGTTTAATTTAGGTTGAGAAAATGGTTTCGCGCTTTTGATTCTCGATATGATCAAACGAATCAGAACAAAGCTACTCTAATAAAACATATTTTTCTTATTCTCCGAAAAACAAAGCTTTTGATGAATGTTGTTTTGACCTATTTTTACATGAAGCAATTATCTTTGAATTTAATGTTGGTGTTAGATCCCCGAAAAAGTTTTTTCATTACAACTTAGAAAACTTATTAAAGTTTCTAGGAGAGATTTTTACCAAGTAAGTTTGATGGGTTACGCATAATGTGAGTTTATTTTTAAGGCCGAGTTTTCCGGAATGGATTGGTATACGTTTAAAAGTTTAAATGAAAATGTCAACCCAAAGGTCACTTGGGAGTTAAATTATTTTCCCTATTTACAAGTTGATTGTGATATGCAACCAATAGCAACAATAATATTTTATTTGAGAGTATTAAAACAAATTGCCAGATTTTTCAATATTAGAAAGTTTGTGTTGGTTTTCTGTAGAAGATGCAACTCGGTTTAATCTAATAGAGCAATTATTGTATTCAATTACAATTTTGTAGTAAACGGCTTTGGCGATTTCGTTTGAACTACAGCTGTTGTCAATGGACGAAGCAAGGAAACTCGTGATGTACAGCTGTCATCAATAAGTGATCTGATATATTAAATCGGATAAGGGTGTCGTTTACTGAGAAATTATTTTTATTATTAGTAGCCATGGGTGTTGTTATTCACTTGGGTGAATAGTTCGTACTAAACTGATTTAGTTATAGGAATTTTAAAGTCAATAGTGCAAAATGAACTATAGACAAGATAATAAAAATGCTTCCTTCCTTGTGAGATCCGAAGATCCGAATGAGGGGGTATTTTACATCCGGACAAGAATTTTACTTGTGAGCTCTCCATCATACATAGTTCGTGTTTTAGGCCACGCATCCCTGGGAAATATTGTGGTAGGTTGCCATATCTTTCCACAACACGGTTTTTAAAGATTTTAGCAAAAAGCCGTATCTAACATGGCCAACTCCCATCAACCTTGTAAATTATTGAGGATCACCCGAGACCAACCAACTCTCCTTCAATATATTTTAGCCAGCAAGGCTGCTGCCCCTTGCTGCGCTTCTTAATCGCCTTTTACGATAAACAGGTTTACTATAGTAGTATTCGTTGTCCCCTACTATAGGGAAAATTAATAATTAAAAATTATGGTAGCTTTCACATATTTCGTATATTTCTCCAGTCTAACCCATCGAGTCCACAGCCGATCTTGGGTACGGCCAACTTCTTGTTTCCAAATGTGAGCTGGTAGTCCTTGAGGTCCACAACACTTTCCTCATCTTGGTAATTCGATTTAAAAGACGACAATTGCCTAATCAACAGGTATTAGATGTCATGATGTCGGTTCCTTAGTCGAATGATCTTCCAACGTCTGGTTGTTGTCTACGAAGTTGATTCAGACTACCAAAGCAAGTCCTCAGAACATATCAAAGTCCGCCGCTATGTATTATGCCATGAAGTAATCGGATGACACATTGAATAGATCAACTTGCATCTATTCCATAACCCCTAATCTCGCTTTGTCTGTAACGTTATACACAGATATGGACCAATTATAGTTCGATCCATACTTTTGCTCATCTTCGTGAGTGTAGCTGTTTCTCGTTTCACTGCTTGCTGTTCTTCGGCATTAAGTGCGTCACCACTATCGTAGTGCGAGAGCCGGTTAATGTGCATCATTGTTCTTCCTCTTGAAATCTTACGAATTTGATATACCACGTCGTTGAACCTTCTTACAACTTCGTAGGAGCCCTCCCAATGACTTTCTAACTTTGGTGACAATTGACGCCTCTGTCATGGATTATATAACCAGATGCGGTCGCATTCTTAAAAACCAGAATTCTGCGCCTTGATGTCATCTATAGCCTTCTCTGGTCGCTTGAGATCTGGATATTGTCATCATAGATGAAATACATCTTGTGCTTGAACTGCTCGACGTAACTGTCGCTTACAATGTCTCTACGGACTTGCACCCACGCTCAATGTTACATGGTAGACATATCTTTGGCCCCAGCATAATACATGTCAAGGAGCTTTCCAACACCCTCATAAACCGAAAATAGATAGGCCAATAAAAATAGATATAAATATTGGTTCCAGTCTCTCTGTGTTGAGATCACTTTGGAAAGGTACTTGCTCAAACTGCGGTTTAAGCGCTTTATTATACCATTTGATTGTGGGTGTAGTGGTATTGTTCCAGTCTTTCTCATTCGTAACAATCGGCAGATTCCTTGGTATAACGTGACTTAAAATTTATGCCCTGATCAGCGTGCAGCACCACAGGAACACCAAAACAACAAAATGCTTCCTTTATTAGTACAGCAGTCGCGGTTGCAGATTCTTGGCGTAGTAAAATAGTCTATGAGCAGTATCATACCTTAATTTTCTAGCACAAAATTTATTAACTAATTTGTAGTGTTACCGTCGATAACGCTTTGCGTCATATGTTTTCTGTGGATTTCCCATACCTGCCAATGTGACGACTATACTAATTTTTACCAATATTCCAAATATTTCCTATAGCATTAAAATGACAGCGATAAAGGGGCAACATTAATACTTGGTTGCCATACTGTTCTGCCAAATGATCCACCTTATATACACTTAGTGGTTTATTTCTGAAAACTAAAACACATTACTTTTCTACATACTATTTTTACTTACCATTTAACTATTTTAAACAATTCAACCTTGATTGTATTGCCTTTATATTGAATTCGCAGTACCTGACGTTAGTCTGCAATGTCTTTCTTTTTCCAGCTGTTATTTGGAATCTTGTGCACAGTTGTATTATGGTAAGAAGCATTGTCTAAAACAATCACAGACAGTTCTTCTAAATCTTCAAACAATTGCTTTTGGAATTAGCAGAGACAATTTGTTTCTTTCATTTTCCATGACATCCGCTACCTTTTTAGAACGGTGATGGAATGTTTTTAGAATATTCAAAACTATAACTTTTTAAATTTTAAACAGTTATCAATGTCTGGTTTAACATTTTTTAATAACTATGCACGTCATAATTATAAGCTCAAATGCTTGGAAAATACAAGTCGTTTCCTTGACGATAATAGATTGCCCAAATTACATATGAAAGCTGTATATAATTTCTATTAATTATGTTTGAATACAGTGCATTAAAATTGATGTATAATTGCTGGGAATTCACACAAGGTACTTTCTAGTAACCATCCTCGACTACGTATTTAGGGAAATACAAATTTTAAATAAACACTTTAAACCTTTACTAAGGGAATACCAAACTTGTTGTCTACAGGATACTTACTAATAAAGCAATTTAATTTTAAATAACTTCTACGTCATATTTTTGGAAATGGCAGGCTTGAATATTTTCTTTGGAAACAATCGAAGATTGCCGAAGACACTCGAAGAGTGCACAAACGCGGTCACTAAACCAATTAGCATTAATATTAAGTATTCCGTACTTTCGTAGGTTGCTCATTTCCTAGAACCAAATTTTCCGCAATGTACAATGTCCTTAAAACTATCTACATTAATATTCTTAACTACACTTTGTGAGACCCCCTTTAATCTTTTTAATCGTGTCTTTCTCGCTTACAATACAGTAGGACTTAGCCTTAATACCAACAAATTTTAATACTAGACCTACATTAAGGTTGTCTTTAAATTTCCCTACAATTTTTTTTTGTTGACATGAGGTATATTGTGTTTATTATCTGCGGGGTACACCACTTTAAACCTAACAATAAAAATAAGATAGTTTAATACGTCTATTAATAATTTTTGCTAATGTTGGCGATACAAGTATGAAAAAAAAACTTTATCAAGAAATATAATGTTATTAATAAAATACATACATGTATTGATAACATCTATAAACCGCTGTGGTAACCAGAGTCTGGCGAATCTGGGATAGCCAAATCTCTATACATTTGCGCAAGCGATTGGCTTGCAGTCGCATCTTTTAAGTATTGGATGGGGTAACATTTAATAATTTCCAACACTGTCAAGTAATTTAAATTGCTGCAACCATTAGACAGAGAAATACTGGCACGGCTCTCTTCCTCTAATAACGTTTGAACTCTTTTTTCCTCCGTCGTATTTCCACATATTTTTTTTATATCACCAACAAATTTTTCGTAAAATTCTTAAAAGTTTCTACACCTTAACTCAGCCATTTTAAAACAGATTAATTTTCGCAAATTTAATAGCTTGATGCACTCGTACGCCGGTAGCACAATAACATTCCGATCTTTCGTAATCTCCATATTATATAAATTCTCTTTTTCAAAATTTTTCTACAGCCACATACTTCTATTAAAGGCTGTGCTCAGCTGCAATTTGAAATCTTGATCCAATTGTATGTCAACAACGTCGTTTCCAGTAGTCAAACCATTTAATCGAGTGTTTAACACGTCACTAGCAAATTGGTGAATTTGAAATTCTACTTGAAAAGTACACAATTTCTTCCAATCGAAGTATGAGAATGTTATCGTAGAATCTGCATACATACCACTGCAGTAAATAACTTGGATGACAGGTTGAAGACCACCATATAAATCAAAACCAACTTCTATTATATGGTGGTGAAAATTTGGAGGAAATTCGCCTAACCTATAGGTTAACTTACCAAGTAGATGGTTTATATTTAATTGTGGTACTCGCACATCACTTGTAACGTTAACACAAGAAAAATTCATCTTTAACTTATAATTTTAATCAAACTCGACGATACTTTGACGACTAATGCACTGGAACATGCCTCCATCGCCTTTTATGCCGATGGTCGAGCGTGCGCAGCTCCTTATTATGTTAATTGGCGTTATATGCAAGTCTTGACTGGAAAAGTGACGCGTATAATTGTTTTAAAACACCTAGCATTTGTCAATGAACCCATGTTCGTTACCTGCATGCAATATTATATATCTACAAAGTAAAATTAGTTTTTTGAGATTAACAACTTTTCCATCCACTTTAGTAGCTTTCGCGGTTTTCAGATTGCCGTCTTACCACGAAGGATTTATAGCACCAGTTTGAAAAAAAAACATGTTTCATCTACATAAACAAACTTAATTCGCAAATACGATTTCAGGAGTTATACTATTATAAAAACAACATAGGTTATCTCCATGAGACTTCTAAATGGATTATCTTTCTTCCAAATGAGTCCGATGTTATGTAAAGGCTTAAGGCAGGTGAAGGAACAGAATATAAACCCCAACAGATTCTTGTGGGGCTCTCTTGCTCTGAGTTTTCAACAAGCGAAAAGATCTCTATGAGCTTTCAACTAGCGTCAAGCTTCTAATCTACAACTAGTATACGTCACCTTTGAGTAACGACCAGCTGACGGCTCCTGAATTATAAATGCTTTTACGATGTGCATTAAGAGTTAATAATGTAAGTAAAAACTGCGTGATTTTTTTTATTTGTATGAAGTGGGCAAAGTATGCACATTGGAACGGAGTAGATGTCAGTGGTTGGTCGATTTGGTGGTTTACCAACAGTTATAGGTATCTGTAGAAGAGCCTGGGGAGTATGGATGCGAATTGGTAGACGGGGTGTTTTCGTGGTAATATGGTTGCAGCTGGCAGTCAAGGTTAGTGCAGTCCAGATTGGGGTGCTTCTGAATGCCGCAGTCATTGGTGGAATGATAGCAGGTCGTGTGCAGTGAAAAAATCCAGGTAACTGATGTTGATTTGTATTGCGTATGTGTATAAACTGATGCTTAATGACTTTTTGCTTTATGGGTATAATTTTATGAAATAAAAGGACAAACAGGGGAAAAGTTACGGATTGAACTTTTTCAATTGAATTACTGTACTGTATTTTATGTGGGAATTTATGTTTTATAACATTAGAAATATTTGGTTTATGTACAAAGTAAAAGGGTTTTTTGTGATTGATGGGCAAAAATTAGGTCGAAAGGTTAAGGTTTTACTATGAGTTCATATTAAACCAGGGTTAAAATAAGACACGTGGTAAAGCATTGTTACTTTCTCTGATAATCAATTGATATTATTTATCTGGGGTAATTATTAATCTCGATATGTATTGTTTGGGAAGTATTTTAACAAGGGATAAATATAATATGTAAATAATGTGTGAAGGAGGAGTTAATTGTGATTTGGCGTAAAATTTTCTCTTAAGTATGTTAATAAATTTAGGCGATTTACCATAGTAGCAATTTTTTTTGAAGTTAGTTTATTTTCAAAAAGCAGCTAAGCAGTCGTAGCATATATTTCTTTTTAAGCGTTTCAGGCACAGTACATCAACACTTCATCAGCTCCAGAGATAGTAGCAATTTATGACGCACAAGTCGTGGGGCTTTATAAGTTTATAAGCAGTCGTTGGAACTCAGAGTTCGTAGCAATATATATATATATATATATATATATATATATATTAATTACGAGTGAATGAGCGCTCAATTCTTAAAATTGGAATTGGTCAAAACGGGCCGGAATCCCGAAACGGGTTAAGGATGCTTCGGCTAGCTGCAGTGGTGCGGGAGTAACGCAATAAATAGAACAACAATCGAAAGCTGTAACAATTACCTGGGTACAATTTTAACTTACGTTGCCAATAACACTTACCTTGAAAGGCTTTCAACTAGTCATAAATTATGGGTGACATTTCTTAAAATCTTCACTAAGTAAGTAGAGTCCAGAGGCATCTCCACTACTTCTTGCCGTACTTCGTCGTTTGCCACATCAAACGTTCTCATTTCTTTAACAAAGAATTGGCTTCTTTTATACTAGAAGCCTCGTAAATTAGGTCCTGATTAATCAATATCCATACTTGGTGCTAACCCATATATACTTTATGAAATCTGTTGTGTTAATCCGGCTTCTCACTCACCCAGTCATGCAACCAGCAACCAGTAGTTTCTGCCCATAGGTCAGTTCTTGTATAGCTTTTTCCACTGGGTATGTCTCGGGTGCTGCTGAGGTCTGTATCTCCTCGCCATAAAAGGCTCATACGCTTGGCCGTCCATATAATCTTCCAGTAGATGGGTTATAGGAATCGTTTGTTCTACTTTAACAATTTTGAACAGTTTCGTGTTGCAGTTCAGATGTAGTTCTCTGTCAGAAACAGCTTTATATTTAGAAATACAGACTCTGCCACCGACCTTAAGCAATTTTCTGCGGTTTGTAGCATTACTGTCAGCGGTATAAAGCTTTATTCTTTCCAGACGTTCTTCTGCTTGCTCAGGTGTTATTCCGAAGGGTTAGTGCTTGATGTTATATTTTTCCATAACTTTAGGTACAATTTCCAGCCATTTGTAAGTTCGTTGCAGGTAGATAGCTTTGCAGAGTTTGTTTTATAATTGTTTCATTAAGATGTTCTGTCATGCAGGCTTTGACTTCGGCGTAGGTGGAATAATGTTTTATCTTATATTGTGTTGCATTAGTTTTTTAAACCTGCTGTTCTTTGCCTTCGTCCGTTTGTAAATTAATTTTCCATGCAATATTTTTATTGAGTAGCATTGTTCTCAGTATGCTTTTCAATATATTTGCAACTTCTGGAAGTGTTTTCGTTTTTAAAGGTTTAGCAATTGCCTACATTGTGAAGCAATCTAAACCAATAAGAATATACTTGTAATCTTTATTATCCTAAATCTTCATTCATCATTTTTTTGGAGCGTAAACAATATTGTTGAAAACCTTTACACTGCATACTATCACCAAATCATTGAAATTTTTTACAAAGTTTTATAGAATAATTAATACGGCTAGTATACAATAAAAAAATAAGTAACTGTTGCAATTTTTAATATTTAAAATACTGCTTACATTTTACCAAAGTTGATACTTTCTTAAACTTACTTGTTTCGTTGATAACAACTGTAATCGTGAAATTCTTTAATTTGTTCAAACTCTACGTCATTCTATATGCACAGTAAAGGTAGAATGTCAGATTTAAATACGCACATAGCAACAGGTGGAGAGTAGAAGGTAAAATGTGAAAGATAGGATGTGGAAAGGAAAATGTGAGAGGTAAAATGTGAAAGGAAAGGAATGGAAAGGAAGATGCAGAAAGAGCTGTAAGATTTATTTTAAATCAGAAATCAATTTTAAGTTTAGATCTTTATAGAAACCTTTGAGGCCGAAATTTTTTTGTTAAAATGACAAATGCTACTAACTTATAAAATCTAGAAAGACCACATATAAAGCAAACCCAACTTGCACAACTTGATGATCAGAATATGTTACGTTTTTTTTCGTGGCAGCACGTCGGGCGCCAAATTTATGCTACGTAACACAAAGAAAGCCAAAGAAATGACCCGGCTCAATCGGAGAGTAGGGGGGGTTGTAGAAAGCAGACTGACCTATGATGTATGCGGCGGTAAGGAGTTAGTAACAATACCTGCAAGAAAAATAGTTAAGCAAACCTAAAAAAAAAAGAATAAGTATAGCAGCAATGAGAAGTCTAAGTTATTCAGTACTATGTAGAATGTAAAAAAAGAAACTGTTTCGATAATCTATATAATATAACAACGGTAAAAGCAATACAAAAATTTTTAGTACAAAGTGAGGTAATATTGGGGAGTAGCAGAAACGTTTCCTCACACACCAATTAAACATAGATCAGATAAAATGTTGACAAAAGATAAATAGATAAAACACAATTGGTATGAGTAATTCAGTAGTATTGATTGTTATTTTTTTTCTTCTTTCTTTTTTTTTCTTAATAGCAGGTAAGTCTATAGTAAAAGGTTTTAGAACGCCAAAGGTATGGCAAAGCAACGGACAGGTATTTAAAGTAAAAACAAGTAGGAAATAGTTCAACTTACAGAAAGTCCTTCAGGAACGCTTCCTTGCATTTGAAGCGTGGGGTTCAACGATGTCCCGCACCAACGAAGCACTTCACCCTTGACTGTGAGGGTGTTGATGGAACTCATCACACGCTACACCTATCACACCCACGCACTTCACTGGGGCTAGCAGCAGACAACATCACGCTTCGTAACTATGTAGTTGATAAATTTCTTGGTAATTCTATTTCCTAAGACAATAATTTCGGAATATCTTGTAGCACTAGTTTAATTTCAACTGGGACCAAAGGTATATTATTTTCATAAACATCCCAATAAGCAGTGAGAAACTTCAAACAATACCTTAGTAAACCGGTAATCGGTTATATTTCGCAAACACGAAACTTGCACAAGTAAGGATCTATTTTAGATTCTTTGTTGTTAGAAAATTCAGAACAACAGTATCACAGCAACAAACAACAATTAGTAAAAGCCACGCGTATCACTAAATAAAACCGTCCAAAATGTTCCGTAAAACACACGTCAAGTACTTTTATTTCCAACAGAAAATCAACAAAAAAACAATTAGTAAAGCTACTCGTAAGCAATAAAACCGTCTGTCAATGACCTTAAAACCCGTGCGGTCGAGTAAACACATTCTACAGTTAAAAAGTACAACTCAAATCGTGGCGTGTTTTACATGTTTTCAACGTACTTCACATATAGAAACGAAGAACAAAACAACACTCCTTATCTGTTTATTCGTTTCAAAGCAAAACAGCAAACAGTAACTTTTACGTAATTAATATATATCAGAACCAAGCACGAAAACTAACAAGGTCACGTAATTCACATATAGGAGCAAAGAACAAACTAGAACTCTTCTCTGTAGATATATCAATCGTTGTTATACCAACCGCGTATCGACTCTTATCTTGACTCCGCTAATAACATAAGGAACCTCTAAAACGTGAATGTAACAATCGTATCTAATAATTAATTACAGGCTGTTTATCGTTTCCGATAATTTGGAATTTATTTATTAATGAGAAACAAGCTTCAATTTATCTATCTTTAATTAATACACGCGAGTTAAATTGCATACAATATGAAAACTATTCGAAAGTATTTACTTTATACAAACAGCGAACTCAAAGAAACGATGTATTTTTAAGTACATTAACAGAAAGGAAGCGAAAAATGTTAAACTACAAAAATGCCCGTTACAAATTTGGTATAAAACTACCTAACGTATAGCTTGTTTTACCAACTATTTTGGGATATAGGTTTTTATTGATACACATATTCTATAACTTTTATTATTTCTAAAACATTTGGTAACCACTCTTCAAACTCCATTTTGAACTTATAATAGTTATTACCACCTGGCTCATCATTTTCCTCTACACTACGCTGCATATTTTCTACTGAATTTTCCTTCAAATTGTCTTCTATATTTTCGTACATATCACCCTCTATATTTTCTTCTACATTTTCTTAAAAATTTTCTAGCACTGCTTTTAGTAATAATTTTGCATACCGTATAAGATAGTTATAATTTTTAACTACAGATTCCTCTCAAATTTGGGGTTCTTCTTTATCTGCTGTATATCCTGAATATTCATTCATCATTTTTCTGAAATGTAAGCAATATTGTTAAAACCTTTACCTTTCATACTGTTACCAAATCATTAAAGTTGCTTTCGCCGTTTTATAGAGTAATTAATACGGATACCATACTATGAAGAAATAAAGTAACTGTTTCAATTTTCTTAATATCTAAAATTCTACTTATATTTCGCTGCTTATGTAGCACTGTAAATAAAGTCGAAACTTTCTTAAACTCACTTGTTCCGTTGATAACAACTGTAAGAGTAAAACTGTTTAATTTACTTGAATTTTACGTTTTTAATGTAAAGCAATGGGTAGAATGTGAGATTTAAATGTGTAATGTGGCAGGGGAAAGATGTAAGATCTACGGCGGACGGTGGAATGTTGTGAAAGGTAGAATGTGAGAGGAAAATGTGGAAGGTAAAATGGGAAAGGTAGAACGTGAAAGGAAAGTGTGAAAGGAGCTATAAGATTAGTTTTACAATAAAAATTAATTTTAAGCCGTACACTGTTTGTTAAAATGGAAAACGGTACTATCTGATAAAATCTAGAAGTGAAACTTTTAACAAACGTTATGTTTGATAGTTAAACAGGTCTATCTCCCTCCTGTTAGATGTGTCAGCAAATGGTAGACATCTGCAAGACGAAAATAAAGATTTGATTATTATACCTAAATTAGGTCAGGCAAATTCGAGCTGTAAATATGTAAATGTATTAAAATAGATGGTGGGTGCAAACAGTGTGAACTACATATTTGTAAATAAATAAAAGTTTTTACAAAGAATTTGTACTACTCTTTGGAGAAATGTTAGGCATTGACTATTGCTTGGTGAAATGTTAAATTAATTGCATGTTCGGACCTCTAAAGTAATTTGAACTCATTAAATTTTTTACACGCCAATAATAGGACGTTTAGAAATAAAAAACTAGTTTATAGTGGACGTCTGAAATAACAGAGGATGGATGTCTTACACATGAATAGATGGAACAATATCTTTTTTGACATGAATATAACACAAGATTTTGCTGACATTCTTTTTAGCAAAAAAAAAAAGATAGACGTGTTTAACTACTAACAATAATCTTTGTTAAATGTTTCACTTCTAGAGTTTACCAAATAGTAACATTTACCATTTTAATAAAAAAATTTCGACATAAAAGTTCCTATAAATATCTATACTTAGAATTGATTTCTAGTTTAAAATAAATCTTATAGCTCCTTTCATAATTTCCCTCCACGTTATACCTTTCATATTTTATCTTCTACTTTTTACATTCACATTCTACCTTTCACATTTTACGTTCCAGCTTATACCCGCTGGCTGACATATGTTTCAATCTAACATTATACCTTTCATCGTGCATATATAAACACGTAAAATTCGAATAAATTAAACAGTTTTACTTTTACAGTTGCTATCAACGGAACAAGTGAGTTCAAGAAAGTTCCGACTTTGTCTAAAGTGCTACATAAGCTGTAAGATATAAGTAGAATTTTAAATATTAAGCAAATTGCAGCAGTTATTTTATTTTTTTAATAGTATAGTATCCGTATTAATTATTCCATAAAGCTTTGTAAAAGAATTTTAATGATTTGGTGACAGTCTGAATGGAAGAGGATTTAGTAATATTGTTTACATTTCAGAAGAATTGTGAATGGGGATTCAGGACATACAATACATAAAGAAGTGTATCAAAATTTAGAAGAATCTGTAGCTAAAAATGATAACCATCAAGTGGAGTATAAAAAATTATTACTAGCAGCAATGTAAGAAAATGTAGCAGAAAATATAAAGAATGATGTGGAGGAAAATGCAGAAGACCATATAAAAGAGAATTCAGTAGAAAATATGGAGAGCTATGTAGAGAAAAAAATGACGATCAAAGTGGTAATAACTATCATAAGTTAGATATGAAGTTTGAAGAATAGTTACAAGATGTTTTAGAAATAATAGAAGTTATAGAATACGCATATTAATAAAAACCTATATCCTAAAATATTTGGTTAGGTGGTTTTAAACCAAATTCTCACCACCGCGTCATGGAATTTGAGTTTGATTTGTATGTGGTCTTTCTAGATTTTATCAGATAGTAACATTTTCCATTTTAACAAAAAAATTTCGACAAAAAGTTTGGGAAATTTAGTCTACAGCAGCACTCGACACATACCTAGTGAATAAAGTTATAATTTAGAACCATGGGCAAGAACTACTGGTTGCATGGTTGGGTACGGAATAAGCTGAATCAATACAAGAAATTTGATTTAATGTATATGGATTTAGATATTTATTAATCAGACTTCTAGCACTAAACATAGCTTACAGCCTGGATATACAAGGCTATCAATAAAACAAGCCAACTGTTCGTTAACGAAGTGGCAATGTTTGTTGTGGAAACCATGACGTAGTGCAAGAGGTATTGCAGATGCCTTTAGACTCTTCCTACTTAAGTGAAGGTTTTAAGAAACATAACACATGGGTCAGGAAGGACTTGTAACTGGAAAAATCCATCAACAAGCAAATTATCACCAGTTTTTCTGACGGCATACTTGCAAAAAGTTTTGCAACTATATGCTATCGTGTAAGTGAAAGAAGTGGACGGTGAGGATAAAGTTTAAATATCTGCCAAAAATCATGTTCAAGATGTAGAAATATTTGATATTGCAAATCTCAAACAAGCTGTGACAGAAAAGTGAACAAGCCATTGTCTACTACACGAAGTTAACCGTTCGACGTGTGCTCGACAAAACGTTGTAGGTAGTCACAATGCATTTTGTTACTGGATTTAAATACAATTAAATAATCAATTTTGTACATGTATTTAAAGTTGTATAGAAATAATGCTATTGTAATAAAAATCGTACCTGGTAATAATTATCACATGCTTGTTTTGGTCTAATAGTTAACGTATTTGTTTTATATTTAGCAACCCGGCTTTGAATTCTGCAACAACACACTTTTTGTCTCAAAGGTTTTGCGATGTATTCAATACAAAGTATGTGAAACTCAAATTGTGACGTGAGCTAAGATGGTAGGTGCGTCAAAGTTACAGTTGCGACAAGATGGCGGAAGCGTTAGAGTGACGTCAGGAGACAAGCCTATGGTGAAAGCTAGTACAAGGTGGTAGCATTACTTAAGCTGATAACAAGTAAATATGACACTTGTGACGTAAGTGTTAAGGGCAAAATAGAAGAACGTAGAAATGGCGTCTGTGACATATTGACAGAAAATGATGTCCGTATTGACATGGAAAAAGTGGGGTAACTAAAAGAAGGTTAAACTTCAAATTGTCTAAAGGTGTGTGTTGACCGGTGCAGACCTCTAGCGCATACCTATTGAAGACTACGGATTTAGTGGTGTCCGTTAATAAAAACATACAGGGTAAGTCTATTCAAAATTGGCGGTTAGGTGCTTTTAAGTTAAACTTTAAATCAAGATCGAAGTTGTACATGTAACAATACTAAGAGATCTACAAGTAATTATATCTATTGACTCGGTGGTCTAGTGGATAGGACATTCGCTTTGCATGCAGGCGATTCGAATTCAAACCCCGTTTCAACAAAGTATCTCTTTAAGAACTGTGTAACGTAGCCATGTGGAAATATGGATACAAGATGGAGGAGAAGTGGATATATACAGAGTAAATCAAAAATCGTGACATTAGAAAAAAATTGGCTGGTTGTTAAAGTGACATAAGAAAAATTGCGGATTGTCAAAGTGACGTTAAAAATGCCCGATTTTCAAACTATTAGCTGTCAAAGTGACGTCTGTCAAAGCGACAGCTGTTAAAGTGATAGCTGTGATATCAGTGATATTAGGGGGAAAGTAAGGGTTAAGGTGGAAGTTGGAAAGCGGAAAGCGAAATGCAAAGGCGGAAGATGAAAGGTGGGCGGCGGAAGGTGAAAAGTGAAAGGTGGGGTGAAAGGCTGAAGGCGCACGGCGAAAGAGGGAAGGCAGTAAGCGATTTGGTTTGTTTTGGTTTGATATGGTTATCGCATTTTGAATGTAATTGTGTCATGCTTTTATACCGCCTGATTATAATTGTGATAATTGAACATTCGAAACGTGTGACAAGTTTTGCAATGTTTCAATATATTCGTAAATGGGGAAATTCCGAGTTTCTTATTTCGTAATGTCAGCATTTTCAAACCAGTCTGAACGGACCTGCACCTTGAAGAAGTTCTACATGCTAGAACGGTTAGAATGACTTCCGTGTTTCAGTGAGATAAAGAGCCGAACTATAGGTTTAACTAAATTAGTGGGTCTTTAGTAAGAAACCAGACTAAGACAGGTTTTCAAAAGAGGTACTTAGAGTCCAGAAACCATGGGAGTCGGTATGACACTAAGACACAGTACTGTGATGTGAAAGGTAACAGGAACCCACCATATTACCTCTCGAGTACACAGCGTACTTAAATTGTTATTTAAGATGTTGACATCCTTTGAGGTAAAAGATTCTGGAGTTAAAGCAGTCCCCCGTTCGGACCTCCGGGACGGTACTACTTCAGAGGATGCGATCGACAAGGTTAAAAGAAGAGTAAGGAACATTTTGCGAGCTACAGCGTTGAATATCATAACCATGAGGCAAGTAAGTAAGCTATAGAATGTGAAAATTGCAATGGATAAGTTAGCATTAGAAGTAGTAGGAATTAGCAAAGTTCGATGGTCAGAGGCAGGGGATTTCTGGAGCGAGAGCGTTAGAGGTATTCATACAGGATCAGAGGAAGGAAATTTGGGTGTGGGTAAATTCATGCGGAACAAGATAGGACACTGTATAGAGAACTACTTACAAAAGAAGGAAGGAGCTCTAATGGTCAGATTAAAATCTATACCAGTAAATACAGTAATAATATACATGGCCACCTCTAGTGACAATGAGGAGGAGGAAGACGCGATCGATCTACAAAGATATCAAAGACAAACTGAAATGCATAGAAGGACATGATAATTTAATAATTACAGAAAATTTTAATGCAATGGCAGGCGAAGGCCGGGAAGGAGCGGTAGTAGGTTTATTTGGTTTAGGAACGAGAAATGACAGGGGACATACGCTGGTAGAATTTTTCGACAAAAACAATTTAACCATGTTAGAAGAAGATACAGGTGGAAGATGCCAGGAGACATAAAGAGATATCCAATAGATTACTCTCTTGTCAGACAACGGTTTAGGAATCAAGTAAAAGACTGTAAAACCTACCCTGAAGCAAAGATAGAAACTGACTACACCTAATAACTATGAAGCCGTACATAAATTAAAAAAAATTGAAAAAAGAAACGTAGATAGGCACGTTCATTTTGAGAAACTAAAATATAACGATTTCCACAAAAGATATGAGAAAAAGTCAAACGAAGTTTTGAGAGACATCGGGAAAATCTCTGATACTAAGGAAGTAGAAACAGAATGGAATAACAATAAATCCAGCTTGGACATGCCGCACAGAAATATGCTAGGGTATAAACAAAACGAAAATAAAAAGCTGTGCGTAACAAAGGATATTCTGAATTTAATAGAAGAAAGTCAAAAATACAAAAACAGCCCAAACGAAGCAGGAGAACAGAGATACAAAGCCATAAAATGGGAAATTATTCGCAAATGTAGAAGAGCTACAGAACAATGGATTGATGAAGTGTATAAAGAGGTACAAACTAATATGGAAATAGGAAAGACAGACGAAGCGTACAACCTAATTAGAATGAACTTTAGGAATTTGAAACTGTATAGTAAAAGTATAAAGAGAGCGGAAGGAAACATAATTATAGAAAATGTAGATAAAGTTGTGGCAAGAATATGAAGGGAATTTATATGTAGGAGAGGAATTAGATGCACTAGAACAAGAATTAGACGTTGACAAGGATAACTTGGGTTATCCTGTATTTAAAGATGAGTTTGAATTAGCAATAAGGAGTCTGAAAAATAATAAGGCACCGGGTATAGACAAGGTGCTTGCAGAAACTTTAAAAACCCGTGAACAAGCAGTAACAGAACGTCTTTTGCAACTTGTAAGCTATATGTTTGAGACAGGCGAGATACCCAAAGATTTCTAACGTAACACCATAGTCACTATACCAAAAAAGAAAGACACAGCTAGATGTGAAAATTTTCGAGAAATAAGTTTGACGACACGTGTCAAAAATATTAACTAGAATTTTACAAAGACGTATGGAAAAACGGGCTGAAGAAATACTAGAAGATCAATTTGGGTTTATGCAAAACAGGGAAACGCGAGAGAATATTTTAGATTTAAGGGTGTTGATAGACAAAGACAACTTGAAGAATAAAGGGGTTCTCGAAATGGTAGGGGAAGAAAGAAATATGTGAAAAACAGTAAAAAATAGGAAAGATAGGATAGGACAAATACTAAAGCATAAGCAAATAGTGAGTAATATACTTGAAGCTAAGAAAGGAAAAAAGAGAGGTTGGGGTAGACCTAGAAAAGACTATTGCACACAGATAGTGAAAGATGTAGGCTGTGCGAATTTTAGAGAAATGTGTTGGTTAGCTAAGAATAGGAAACAATGGCGGTATGCGTCCAACTAGTTCTAGGACGAAGACCTCACGATGATGATAATAAACATCTTCATTGTAAAAATAGGTATAAATTTTATCCGCCTAAAAATATTTATTAGGAATGTAGTGAAATAAATTGTGGAAAAATGCTGTACTCTGACTGATGTTAGAACAGGAGGACAAAGTTTGGACGTAATCAATGTTTAGCTGTGGTAATTTTATGAAAAGGCATTACCTTCTAAATGTTCCACCTACGAGAAGTAGATAAAGGGTGTAAAGAATTTGCTTTGGTTATTCCAATACTACCCGAAGAGAAAACGAAGGGAAGTATGTTACTAGCCGGTGCGGTGAATATAAAGTAGAGCTTTGTATCTGAGAATGTTACGAAGTTAAACACCAGAAAAAAATTGTTAAACCTGAAATAAAATTCTTAAAATTTTTGAGAATTTTAGTTATGCACATTTTTTATACAGTATGAAAAATAACAAAAATGAAACTAAAGTATTAGTGTGTAAAAGAGGGGTAAATAATCAAAAACCAGAACACGAACAGGAAAGGAAAACTCACAAGAGGTTAAAGATTTTTGATACCCAGAGAGTCAAATATTTCCTTCCCCCAAACAGTAGTTGTAAAAACTCGTAGTACAGTAAAGTACTTGTTTTTTTTTTGGTGTTCTACTCACTGTAATCAATAAATAAAAAAAATTGTTAAGGTTCATGCTATTTTTTAATTATTTTTGTCGCTCATCATCATTAGGTCTTCAGTCCTGGAACTGGTTAAAAGCGTACCCTCATTGTTTACCATTCTGAGCTAACCTACACATTTCCCTGAAATTCCCACAGTCTGCATCTTTCACTATCTGCGTTCAATACTTCTACCTCTTTTTTTCCTATCTTTGCTTGTAATATATCCCACACTATTGCTCAAAAATGCCTTAGAACGTATCACGCCTTTCCATTTCTCCTTTTCTTTTTGTTTTCCACATATATCTTTATTCCTCTACTATTTCTATAACCTCCTTGTCATTAAGTTTCTGCCCATGCTATCATCCGCATACATCTGAAGCACAACGTTCCAAAAGACCTCTACCATTGTTCTGTTTGCCTCTCCTACGGTCCCCTATTTTATAGACGTACAGTTCCGCGATCCACACATACGCTTTCAACAATTTTCTCTTTGTTTATGCTTGTTGTCTTCAAGCATAGCCGGTGATCTTTCTTGTTAGATGCAGTTCGCTTCCCCTTTTATTGTTTATAAACATATGCCCTATTTTCCCGATACAGTGGTATGCGAAGAGGGACGGCTTCGTGGTGTAGTTGGTATGCGTGTGATTAATATGCCCAAGGTCCTTGGTTCAAGTCTCGACACGGTCCGCTTGAAAAATGTTAAGGGAGTATTTTTTACAACAATACGCCCTCGTCCGGATGAGAGGTAAAATGGAGGTGCCGTATGTGAGTGTTGTCACGCACGTTAAGATCCCTACCTTTCTTGCAACAGTAAGGGTTCGGCAAAATTCTACATTTCCGGGTAAAAAAAACTCGCTTCCTGGCCAATGTAGTACCTTCGGGTGGAGCACTGGAAAATCAAATGTAAGGTATGTGAAGCGGAGGCGGCTCCGTGGTGTAGTAGCTATGCGTGAGACTACTATGCCCTTGGTCCCGGGTTCAAATCCCGACCCGGTGCGCTTGAAAAATGTTAGGTGAACATTTTTCACAAAAATAAGCCTCGCTTGGATGATAGGTAAAATGGAGGTCCCGTATGTAAGTGTTGTCACGCACGTTAAAGATTCCTACCTTACTTGTGACAGCAAGAGTTCGGCAAAATTCAAAATTTTCAAGTAAAAAAAACTCGCTTTCTGGCCAAAGTAGTACCTTCGAGTGGAGCATTGGGAAATCAAATGTAGGGTATGTGAAGAGGATTAAGCGCGTGGCTACCAAGATAGCCCAATACTTAGACATTTGCGGAATTAATAGTTTTCCAGTAAACCCTTTCGCACAATTAACACTTGAAGTAATTGCAAAACCAATACCTGTAGTTACTTATAATAATTATCAGGTTTAAGACCAGTTATTTTTTTCGTAATTAAATTTTCCATCTTGGAACTGCTTGGACGCATACCTCCATTGATTTCTATTCTGAGCTATCCTAGACATCTCCCTAACATTTCCACAGTTTACATCTTTCACTATCTGATTGCAATAGTCTAACCTAGGTCTACCTCTACTTCTCCTTTTTCCTATCTCTGCTTCTAATATATTCCACACTATTCCCTCATGCCTTAGTATGTGACTTATCATTCTATCTCTCATATTTTTTACTGTTTTCCACATATTCCTTTCTTCCCTTATCATTTTTAGTACTCTTTGTTCTTAACTTTGTATGTCTATCACATCTTCGTCATACATCTGTAGTACCACATTTCAAAAGCCTCTACCTTTTTCCTGTCCGCTTCTCCTACTGTCCAGGTTTCACAGTCGTACGGTGCTGTGCTCTACACGTGCGTATTAAGCAATCTTTTCCTTGTTTCTATATTTGTTGTCTTTGAACACAATAGTTGCTTTTTGTTTGGCGTTAAATAATTATAAATATAATAAAACTATACTTATAAATATTATTTGCTAGTTGTAATTTATAATCGATCCAGGAAAAAAGAACTACCCCTCACTTCTAGAAATTTTTTTCTAAGTAGATAAATGATATAAATCATATAATACATAGTTCTTATAATAATACATCTGAAACAAAGTTATCTGCAGCGTAGTTATATTAGAGATACGTCGCTCGAGTAGTACATTTATACTACTTTATTTAGTGTTGTGGTGAACGCTTTAAAGGGTTAAAGCTGTTAACTGTTTTACTGTAATACAAAGGCTCGCGACTGGGTAGCTATTGTTCAACGTTTCCAAAGCGCTTTAGATAAAGGTAAAATAGGAAGCTCCCAAATTGTAAATTAAACTGCAAACCTAAAGGCATAGTTCGCTGTACCTGTGCGAAATGAAAATTGATGAAGATTGTTGCTAAAGCATATACAATAAAGTAAACGCTGAATATATACCTGAGAATTCTCCAGTTATAAACCAATACAATGGCGAAGAAAGATTACTGAGCGGATAAACTAATTAATTAATATTCAACTACTAATTTGAATTTTACTGTAAAAATGATTCGACGTTTGGGCTCTACTTTACACATTCTACTCTTTTGAGCTACAGCTCAACTACATGTAGTCCATCGTGTCTGTCGCCACAAGGTAAGTGATCTCAAAATAACTTCTTTGCCTTTCGATTGTCTAGAAGTAGTTCTGCTTTATGTTCAACAGTATGAAAGTCGTGCCAAATTTGGATTGTGAAATAAACCTCTGTGGTGGAGTACATTACTTTAAGAAAAGTGTCAGTGCTATTACTAGTATTAATATGTTAGGCGAGATAATTTCACAAAAACACACCCTCGTTTAGATGAAAGGGTAAATGTAGGTGCCGTGTATGTGTGTTCTCGGGTATATGAAAGATCCCTACCTTGCTTGGTTTTGCAAGGGTTAGGCGAAATTCAAAATTTTCAGGCAAAAACACGCTTTCTGGCCAAGGCAGTGTCTTCGGGTGGAGCATTTTATAACCAAATGTAGCGTTCCTGGTCTTTATAACGTATAAGTACGCTTGCTTGACATACTATACTGTAGTGAAGGGTTATACACTATCGAAATAATAACCTCTTAAATTCTAACGTGATAAATTGAAGAAACAAAATCAAATACATCTCCTTTGATTGAGCCTACGTTATTATTAAATTAACCCACCTTGCCTGGGAATAGCTTGCGCGACAAAAACTTTTACTGTATATTCTTTCTTTCCTGTCGACAATCTCCCCTCTATCACGCTCTCCTTTTCGCCCCCTCCCGCTCTACCCCCTTCCTTTCCCTCACACTTTTTCACTCCCGCCCTCCTTCCCCTCACTCTAGTTCCCACTTACTCTCTCATAGTCACAAGCTTGAGGTCAATTTGATACTTCCCCCCCCCGTTCCTATCTTGAGCTTACCTTTTTCAGCACCCTTTTACTATATCTACTTGACTATTATTAATCTGGTCGATTTAAGCTCTTTCTTTCTTCTACATACATAACTTTTTTTGACCCCTATTTCTATGTTAGCCATCTTTTTATAGGTTAAAACACGACTCATTATAGTTCTACTTCTCCTTATACATTTGTATTACTTGTACTGCATTCACTGACTAGTTTTAGCCTATTGGTTCTAAACGACCAAAACTAGTCGTTTGATGTTCCATGATCATACGAAACAACCGAGTAATTGTTTTGTTAATAACTTTGCAAAGGTTTTTACAGATGTATACATACACACACGCACGCACGCACGCACGCACACACACACACACACACATATATATATATATATATATATATATATATATACTATGGATTTATTGGTTAGAACTGATGGAAGATAGGTCAGATAAATATTTATGACAGGGTGCACCATGTATATAGAAAGCAGGTAATAATTTAAAACGTTTTTCAAAGCTATAGCTTAGGGATTCATAATTTAAAAAAAAGCTTTAAGGTTAATTTTGCTCCATTTTAGAGTTAGGGTAAAGAGTAATTACAATTATTAGAAATAGGAAATGTATAAGTATTAAGCAAAATTAGTAGTAGGTAAACTTCTCATTTCGTGGCATAAAAATCAATAATTTGAAGAGGATGAATTGTTTAGTAATATCAAGTAACGGATAATTAAAGTGTAATTTTTTTGGTTGTGTACATAACTTAGTGTAGGGTAATATAAAGCTGGAACATTTATAAGATATAAAAGTGTCGTCAAGAAACAAGTTAACGATTATGAGTTTCTAAGAAAGAACGTGCAGCAAACGAAACATTTCCAGTAAAGTTTAGCATTGTAAATACGTTTGACGTATTAATTTAAAAACCTGTACACAAGCATCGAGGTTTCTAAGTAAAAGATCGTTAAAAATGAACAGCTGGTCCGTGTTAGATATAATGTTGAAGGTTATATACAAAAATGAATCGATATAATAAAGAGAAAGAATGTTTTTTGTATGCGGTAACAAAAAATGAAAGGTATATGGTTAGTTGTTATTGACTTTGAAACGTCTGTAAGACAAGGAAATTTTAGAAGTAAGTAAGCAAGACTGAGATGCAGCGTATTTTCATAAGACATCGGTTGGAAAAGGAAATGTATATAAGAACAAGAAAGACGATAGTGTAAATTGATAGGGTAGAATAGACCTTGTAAACAGCGGGGATAAAAGTGAAGAGATATAACATACGGGTTAGACAAGGATACAAGAAACAGATAACTGACATAGAAAATTGAGAGAGGATACAATACAAAGGACAGAACATTTTGCATGGTGACTGTATATGCGCAAACAAGAGAGGTGTGTTTTGAATGTTTGTGTTGGTGCCAGTTACCGGGGGAACTTTGACGAATTTGACAGCCGTTGGAGTTTTTAATAAGGGTTTTGGAGTAAAATGTTTGCTTGTGACTGAAAATTCCGAGACGGTTGGAAAACGGCTGCCAATTTTACCGTGAATAGCTGAAGGTAAATGGCTAAATTTGTAGAATTGCACGACGGTTAGGTGTTGTTGTGTGCATGGGTTTGTGGAATCGGTAGACCGTTTAACAAAGTTTACCAAGAAAAGCGTATTTAGTGGCGTGGTGTGAAACGATTCGGGGGGTTTTTTGAGGGTATATAATCCCAGAGAAGGCGATAAACGCTCTCTTTCTCTGTCGATCTTCTGCCAAGCTTCGAACTACAATAGCGAATTAATTACGCGACTAGTGAGTTTGAGATTTTAATTACAATAAATTAAATATGCACAAGTTGGTGCAAGATCAAAATAGTAGTCGTGAATTGTATAAAATACATTTTGATAAGCGAAGCTTGATAAACGTAAGTAGACTTCTTCCTACTTTTGGTTGGAGGTGCTTGTTGTGCACTGACATGGAGTAGTAGATGTTGATAGATCAGTAGCGGAGGTACGTTAGTTTGGAAGTACCGTACATTGGACGCAGGGAGATCTGGGTGGATGATTGCTGTTCCTGATGGTGGGAGTCAACTTGGGGTGATTCCTGTACGTGCAGTCATGAAGGAGGACTACGTTAGAGATGGTTTCAGGGCAGAGCACTGGTTTTAAATAACATTTAGGAATAAGCCCAGTTACTTTTAATAGTTATAGATGTAAATAGACAAATTTTAAAAATATTATATTTTAAAATGACTTCATTCAAAATTGAAGACTGCTGCTAGATATCTGAGGTGTAAATTAAGAATGTTAAGACAAAGATATTTGGGTATGCTTTGATGTTACAATAAAGTGTGATGTAATTTTGGTAGTCGAATTTTCTGACTTTGAATAGTAGGGTAGTATTTTCAGAAAGCAACTGAGCAACGGTGGCGAATATCCTTAAGGAAACAGAGCAAAAAAGCTGAAGGTTTGACGTCATACATGTTCCAAGTAGACTCCAGAGAATTTATGTCGACCCAACGCTGGAGCTTCGCTTTTAGGTAGTTTCAGAGAATTTATGACGCCTAAGTGTGGGGCACAAATTAACCTACTTGTTCGTGGGGAAGTTGGCAGTATTAATGGCGGCTCAGTTGAGGGGCTGTTCCAGAAGTTCGCAGTAATATATATATATATATATATATATATATATATATATATATATTAAACAAGTATATACGATGTATAAATAATCACAAACTTTACGAAAAATCGAAAGATTATTTATTCCCTTTATGAAACAAACAAATTCTTTCATTTATGGCTATGTAAATTGCTAGTTTGCTTTGTATAATTAATAACTTTCTTTCGATTTTTCGTAAAGTTTGTGATTATTTATACATCGCATGTACTTGTTTTATTTATTAAAATTGCTATATGCAATAATTTTTCATTTTGTATATATATTATATATATATATATATATATATATATATATTATATGTATATATGTATATATTTATACACATATGATATATATATATATATATATATATATATATATATATTATAATAATAATCAGCAGATCCTGAATTTTGGTCATCAAAATAATATGTAATTTATTGGTATAATGCCCTTTTTTTAGTCAGTATAATAAAATAGTTAATAAATATTGAGTGAATCACATCAGCTTTGTTATAATAAGACGCGTTTCGGTCAGCAACCATTTTCAATTAAAGTTGTTTGTAATGTAAAAAAAAAATTATAATTAAGAATACTAAAACATTTATACAAACCAAAACTTTTTTTTTAAAGAAGCATGATCATAAATTGTAGGATGGTATACGCACATGTTAAAATAGAAGTTTGACTATAAGTCAATGTTTTCAAGCGTACATTGCTAACAAGGTAATAAATAAATTGCATGAAACCAGTATAGTAAGTGTGATCAGTGTATAGTGGGAATGACCATGAAGGTTAGATAACTACTATACATACTTATAACATGCATATTGTTAAATACGCTTTTAATACCCTGGTTAAAAATATCGGAATGTTAAATATGTTTTCACCAAATGTTACATACGCTTTGGGGTAATGGCGTAGCTATGGTAATGTGATAGTAGAGCTTGTTATAGATGGAAAGTTGCGAGAGGAGGTATTTAAATCAGGTCCTAGCGACCTAGGGATCTATAGGAAAGTGTAAGTGTAAGTAACAATTACCTGAATAGAAGTAATGAAACGAAGAAATCAAACAACAGTATTTAATAATGAATAAACTTAAAGCTAAACAACACGTTAATAAAATACGAAGCAATAAAAGAGTTAAACAGTTATAATAATGAAGAGTTAACTTACGGTTGAGATTTTAAGTGACCATTTTGATTAACAATGTCTCAACAATTACAAAAGATCAGGTCACCATTCTTAGTGTTGGCTCCGAGCCGACTTGCTCCAGAGCAGTGGATGATTTAGGGCTTCATGCCAGCTAACTAACTAACTCAATAACCGACAAATATTCGGGTGCTTAGTATTTTTATACCTGCTGATAGCAAGATATGGGTTTTCTGCTGAAGGCTGTGGCAGGCGATAAAAATGTATGTTTAATAGTGGTAAGCCAAAACTTCGCTGAGTTCTAGGACATATGCAGGAAACCTAATTGTTGTTATTGCAAAGTAAAGACACAGTAAAGTCTTGACCAAAAGAATAAATTTACAGAAAGATAAGTGTGGTGAAGTAATTTCAAGTACGTGACAAGTGATAAGCATGTTGCAAGTTTTCGCAGAAGAAGGAGTGTGCGGCTTACTGATTGTGTTACAATGTAATATTTTAAAATGAATTTGTAATTTAAATATGGATTCGGCTTATACAACAATATTTACAATAACCCTAGCATTAACTGTGATTATTAAATATTCAAGCAATAAGGTTGTGGTAAATATTAATAAAGTCATCTTGGTCGGTTTGGAATTCTGTTTGTGTATGTGTAAAGCTTCTATTATGTTTCTTTTATTATTATTCTGCTCTGTTCCTAAAATACTAACATTATTAAAGTCAAATTGGTGGAATTCTTCTATTGCGTGTATTGCAAACGCACTGCGTTTCTTATTTTTAGTTTTTATTGTGTATTTATATTCATAAATTCGCTTATGGATATATTGTTTTGAATTGCCAATGTATAGTCCAGGGAATTCAGTGCAACTAAATTTGTTTATTGTATGGGTCCTATTTTTGTGTTCTATTGGTTATGACTTAGGTGCTGTCCTATTCAAGAAGAAAGATGATAAAGAATATATTATGTGCTATATTAGCCGTTCTCTCAGTAAAGCTGAGATGAGCGTTCTGTCACCAAGCGTGAGTGTTTAGCCGTGACTTGGACCATTGAAAGATTATGTCTGTATCTTTAAAGCATTAAGTTTACGGTTATTACAGACCACCATTTAGTGGTGTGGTTGAATACTCTGAAGAAGCTATCAGGTAAGCTGGCCAGGTGGTCTATTACGTTACAACAACACGATGTTTCGATTATACATAGATAGGATAAAAACCATCGTGTTCCCGATACATTATCTTGTTCTGTACCTAAAGTGAATGTTGTCAATGTTATAGAGGTAGACTATGAAGAGATAGGACCTCTTAATGATTCGAAAATTGATCATTGGTATAGCCGTATATGGACACCAGTGCAAACTAGGTCGGTTGTCCATAATGGCTGGAAAATTGTTAATGGTATCCTATATAAGCAAATGAAAGCTGATTACCCCGATGTTTCTAAAGAAGAAGATTGTTGGAGAGAAGTTTTTCTAAACTATCGCCGTAAAGATCTTTTTACAAAGTTCCATGATGAGTTCATGGCAGGCCATTTAGGTATTTTTAAGACTTTTTGTCGCATTTCACGTTTATCTTATTGGCCGAAAATAAAGGCCGATGTTACCCATTACGTGAAATATTGTAAGGTTTGTTTGGAACAGAAACCTGAGCAGAGAAAACCTGCAGGTTTGATGTCCAGATATCCGATTACCAAGAAATCGTGACATTATAGGCTCGCTACCGCTTTCTTCTAGAGATTATGATTATATTTTGTCAGTTACAGGCTACTTTACGAAAATTGCATTATTTCTCCCGATACCTTCAGCTACAGCTTCAGCCGTCGTTCAACGTCTTAAAGAAAATGTTCTCTTGATATTCGATGCTCCGTAATATTTAATTACCGATAATGGTGTCCATAATCATTTGAATGAGTTTTAAAAGTTGGCAACGTTGTATAAAATCCAGATTATATTTAATGCTTATTATCATGCTCAAGCAAATCCTGTTGAAAGAATACATAATGTTGAAGAATATGCTGGTACCCCATGTGAAAGACAATCACAAGGATCGGAACCATCATCTTTTTAAAGCAGTTTGCGCCACTCTTACTACTATTCATGAGGTTATCCGTATGTTACCGTACTCTACCAATTTTGGTCGTGAGATGAACCTTGAAGAAAATCTCGTTGCACCCGATAACACTCACGACTTATATAATATTGATTTCGCTGATCGGAAAAAACCTTTAACGCGCTCTGCCACGATGCAGAAAATTTATGATGACGTGGTCAAACTAATTAAAGTAGCATATGATCGTGTCAAAATTCGGTGTGATTTACGTATACGTCAGGTAAATTTTGAAGTTGGTGATATTGTGTGGAGAAGAAACTATGTTTTATCCGATGCGTTAAAACATTATACTCTAAGTTTATTGGTCCCTTCATTATCCATAAGAAGTTCTCTTATTTGATTTATGAACTTCCTTGTAGGATTGGCACGTCCAAAGACCATCCCACCATCCCATTTAGTTGTAGTTCTGTTTGTTTTGTTTTTTTTGCTGCTGTTGGTTAATCTGTTTTGTGTTTTCGTAGCTTTGAATTTTGGTTCCTAGGCCGAAAATAGAATTTTTGTCTTCCCGTGAGAGTTTGTTGGTCGTTTATTATGAGACAACAGTTTAGCAAAAATATGGCGAGGACTTGCAAGTTTACTCTAGACCGTTTCAGCGTCTAAGCTGTTTCTAACTGAATATGTTGCTCGTTTATGTTTGACACGGTCAGTGGGCCATTGTCGACATAAAACACGTCTGCAAACTTAGCACATACCTCGTTATTCAAATCTTCGATGTTAATGTCTTTTAACAATTTATCAATCCGCTCGACTGAGAATTGTAACTCTTCAAATTTTATTACTTGTAATCTGAATGAAGTTTTACGGTAGGTTAAAAATTTCGTAACTTAATTTCGGCGTCGTTCGAATTCAATATCTTAACTGAAATAAAAGTTTTTACTGGTTTTGCAATTACGTTTAGCTTTTCTGATTTTAACACGCATTTCTCCGTGTAATTTACTGTGAAATATTTGATAATTTCGCATCGTGGTGGGATTATTGTATATAAATCTTTGTTTGCCAATAGGGGTATTGGCGTTGATACGTTATTGCTAACAAAAATAAATTGATAATTTTTATAATCGATATTTGATTTGTACTTATTAAAAAGTCCGATCGTATTACTCCATTTATTTCTGGTCCGAAATTGTTCATTACAACATAAGTGTGATTAATTGGGACATTCCCTATTTTAATAAGTAGATTGAATACTTTAATCGTTTTTGTTTTACTCGATACTCTTTGAATAAAGGTTTGCTTATCTGTATCAATATTTACCTTATCTGTTAGACTAGAAATGAGAATAACACTTATTGATGTTATAACAAATATAAATTCTATTGTACAAACTTTTGAAGCCACTTTTATTTGTCACGGCTCTGTGGTATATGATAATTTTAATGTCGCATAATAATATCAGAAGTAACAATTTCATATTAGAAATGAAAGATATCACTATTTAATTCGCTTTGGATTTATCATAAGAAAACATTTATTAGTAACAAATACTTTAAGATTATTCCAAGGACAAAACATCTTAAAAATACATAATAAACAAGTTACTTGTGTTGCTAATTCGTAGGCGGTCTGCACCCACTTTTAAGAATTACTAAGTTATCATAGCGCTTGTGCAGAGTGTCCTGAGGTGACGCTTCTGCAGATCACCTGTTCGTTAGATTGAGTGTATCAAAGGGAAACTCGACCATTATGCTCTAGTATAGCGGTAGTAGATGAAGATGCAGATGAAGATGTTGGCATCTTACATGCCACCTGGTGCCTAAAAATTGCCCTTAGGTCAGCAGAAGGTTCACGGTCATTTTAGAGGGGGGTCGAGATGTACAAGTTTCTTCGGACTCCGTCAAGGTGACCTGAATATTGCGTGAAGTGACAATGTGGTTACCTGTCCTCGGTATCCATTAACTGTGAGCTTATAATTTTTAAGTAATTCTTATGCTAAAAGGATCTTTAATTTTCTTAGCGCATCGGTGGATTAGGAAGACATCTTTGTAATGGAAGTAATTTGAGGTTGCTCATAGAGTTTTCTTAGAAAAGCAAGACGTAATGACGTGAATCATTTATTTCGGGATTCCCATCGGCAAGATTTTGTTACCCAGATGAAGCCCTAAATTTGTGGATTGAAATCTTTTATTGAAACTGTAGTTTCTTTACATGTATGAAAACCAGGTATTTAAAACTCTGGTTGATATAGGAATCAATTTCTGGTGTGTTTGAATTTTTTCTGCTATTTATGGTTGAAGCTTTATAACCACATTTATAAACTTTTCAAAATGCCCGTAGAGTTGTTAATAATATTCAATTTTACGAGAGGATTAATTTTGCATTTAAGATGTAGCATAAATGGTCGTAGAAATAACAATCAATACTCTAATCATCGTATATCAGTTTTTTTTGGTTTAGTGTTAAAATTTAAAAGAAAGGTAAACCTTGCCCTTTTGTAGTACCTCAAAGATATTTTGTAAAACATGTGAGATATGCATGTGGCCACATAAAAAGTTTGTAAATTTCACTTTCACTTAAAGAAGTCCATTGATGGTGTACTTGATGATTAGTAGATTAACTGTGTTATTCCTGAGCCATGTCAATTTAAAAAAAAATTTAATTTATATAATGCATATGCTATTTAAATTTTTTTAACAAATATTTCGTGCAAGGTTTATTTGAAGCTAATGTGAACCAAACTATCGGATCTGTTAATTGGTGATATTAAAAAATTTTTTTTGAAAATAGTATCAAATGCTAAAATGTCATTATGTAAAAAGAAAATTAATGAATCTTTAAAGTTTAATTTTACTTTTGAATACTATACCTGTGATTTTATTTATATATATTGGAAAGAAAGAAAGGAATTACTTCAAATTATATGAAACTAGAAGAATACTGAAGCAGAATAAGGTTATAGAAGTGACGTACGTGATTTCTCTTTGATATCTATTTTTAAGTATAACACTTTTCTGGTAATAGTTTTATAATGATTGATTTATAAGTATTGTAGTGCCCTTTTATTGTGAGGCACAAACTGTGTTTTTAAATTAAAATTTAATGTGTAACATTTTCTAGGATCGTCATAGCAGGAGTTGAAGTAGATACATTCGAGAAGTTTCCTGAGGTGTTGTTTTGTATAACTGATATATTTTTTGATAATCATTATAGCCTGTGGGTTTCTGCATTTTTTAATAGGACACTTCTGTGTTTTATTGCCAATATAGATGCGGTGGCGTCCAATTCCTCTTTTTCATTCTTTTTTTTATAGTTGAGTTTATTTTTCATTCACGCCCATTCTCATTGCTCACCCTCGGGGTAATTCCCAGAATAAGTCACGAAAATCGTGAAGTTCGTGGGTCTACTGAAAGTGACAACTTCAAGAATAAATTCTCGTCAGATCATAAAAATAAAAATCGCTTTACTGACGCCAAACGTCAAAATAGTTGCATTCGCGTGCCCGACTCACCACGCAACAAAAAGACAAGAAAAATGTATCAATGTCCCTGTATCTAAAATTAATTTTATGGTGTTGTTACTGTATCCTACTTCTACGAAATTTATACTATTAATATTTAAAATGGTGGGTCTCGAAAAATGCTTTACATTCCCTAGTTCGGTCACATATTTTCTGAGTTGTCCTCTAACGAGTTGATATAAAACATTCGATGGTTTCCCCTATTATAAAATTGATTATATCTTACTGTTTTACTCAAATTTTCACTTTCTCGGCCTCCAGTGTTCGTGAACGTGCGTGAACTATCTCCTTGACGCTGATATCTGGTGTGTGAAACACTTCCATTTGTATTGTGGTTATATTTTACGCGCCTAGTAAATTGACGACCTTTTTCGGTTGCGTAATGCATTTGCTGAGATTTATTTGAAATTTCCCCCTCGCTCATGGCAATTATTGCGTCTTTTAATTTATTATAATTCAAGCTCTTATAATTGTTCTAACTTTCGTCTCTAATTCTGTTTGTAAATGCGTTTAAAACAATTTTTTCGTTCGCGGCTGTCAAAATTTTTAATGATTGTTCGTTACCATCTGTATGAGCTAATATTAAACTGAGCATTAACTCCTCGATCGTTTTACCAAAATTAATAATTGATTTATTATTTTGTCTGGCGTTCTGTAATTCTGCAGGTAATCCTGATGCTGATAGTAAAGAGATGATGTCTGATATCGTTCACAAATCACAAGCGTTTGTACACTCGTATACTTATTATCTAATTGTAATTTAGCGTTTTGAGTTACCGTAACTTTTATGACAGAATTTACTATCAATTTTTTACTTTTATTTCTTACCTAGCAAGCTATCATACGATTGCGTCGACAATTTGCTTAATGGTATTTTCTGAATCGGAATAATGAAGGCTGCTACCTTTAATATAAATTTTTTACCCAAGCTGTCATGATTTTTTCTACCTAAAATACTTAACTTCCTACTTTTTAAAATTTCGGTAATATCTCTATACACTTATCTATCACGGTTATGTGATGCTAAACGTTATCGATAATTTCAGAGTTATCAAATTTTGTAATTTTAATATTATCTTTCTCTAACCTATACTCCTCGCATTATCTATTCAAATAATCAAATTTCCTATTAGAAACTTCTGAATCATTTTGCTTTTCTTGACAATCTTTTTTTAATATAAATCTTGAATTCCTCTAAAATTTGCTTGAACTGTTTAGTTATTAATTTTATCTCGTACTTAAGTTATATAGCTTAATACAAAGTAATCATACTATAGAATGTGCTTGCTTATCTTAATTTCTCTCCTAATCTTCTTGCTCAACATTTTCTCGAACATTTTATAAAGTAAAAAAGTACCTGACGTTAAGCTTATTACCTTGAAATTTGAAAATCCATTGATTGAAGCATTATTACTTCTCGTTTGTGCAACAACATCTTCTTTCAAATTACCAGTGCCCATTGTATCGAATTTTGGAAATGTATTTAAATTTATTATGGCAAGATTGTCATGTAGTGTTTTCCTGGGGCGTCCCGTCGGGTTAAGGTATTCACTTTCTATACCAAGTCACTCACCTTTCAGTGTCATGAAACCCAATTCAATAATAACTATAAATTATTAGGACATTCGACTATCACAGATTAGCGCATAAAGCACTATCCTAAAGAAAAATTCGTTCATATTTAATACAGAAAGATCTTATTTTATATAATTATGTTTATTAGATTAAAAAATATTCTAAAATGATATTTTCAATTATATTTAATAACAAAAGACCGTATTTTAAATATAAGTACGTTTAACATATAAAGCATAATTATGAAAGAATTTTCATTTTTATTTAATAATTGAAAGATCGCAACTAAGTTGATCCTAACAACAATTTTTATACGAAAGCGCTAATTTTTATTAATATTGAGAAATTCAAATTTTAAATCGAATCGTATATCAAATGTTAAGTGCATTGTAGGAAGCACAGAATATTTGAGAACAGACAGTTATTCGAGAAACAAGCAACGTACGACTGGAATTGTATTTAAATAGAACGTAGCGTGCGTAGGCAGTACTTATAAACACGCCGCAAAGAAGCACGCCATTGTCTGTTGTTGAGATACGATACGTAATTAATTTCAAACTTAAAACAGGTAATATTTTGCAGTAAGCTGTTATTTAAAGTGTATTAATTAAAAATGGAAGGCCTACGGTTTAATGCACATAATAAAACAATTTTGACTGGAGTTGAACTCATAAAGCAAAAATTTAATTATCCAATCCGAAATTCTAGGTTTTAAAAATTCTAGAGTTATTTTATAGAGCGAAACGATTTTAAGACTAATTTATAATCTACAAGAGAACCCTGGATCATTGGTCAGCACACAGTAATTCTTAAAGTGCATTGCTTCAATATTGCAATATTATGCATTTGCCTTTAAAATTAAGATAACTTGTAACTCGCAATTTACTAACACTGATAGAATCAAATGCATTTTCTACTCATACATCCCTTTCAGCGGTTCAGAGTGTCGTGAGCTAAACATGTTTCGGAGACACATTAGCAACTTTGTTTGACATAAGGTTTTCAATGCGGTACAATTACTGAGAGGAACTTGAGAAAAGAATTAATCCCATTAATTATTCCTGCTAGAATTTGTCTTTCTATAAAATTACTTTTGTGCAGGTTGCAGAAAGTTTTCCCATTACGGCTTTTAGCAAACCTTTTTAGGCTTTTAAAAGTCAAACAGGCTTCACGTGCTTTTTCTTGTGTTATTTTTGAAATATACTGTAACGTTGAAATATATACAAAATAAATCCAGTGTTCAGTTATGGTTGCCAGTTGCCTATAGAAACAGTTTCTAAGGCTTCGGCAAGAAGTTTGACACTGTTGCTCTGCGTGGTACAGATCAATAAAAGAGAGATTAAATTGTAAATGAAAGTGAGGTGTTAGAAATTACGGTTAGCTTGGTATTATCTCGCATGTAGTTTAAAATTAGCTTTTAGGTTTGTAAAAACTAACAGAACTTAATTCCAAAACTATTTGATGATATCATTTAAAAGTGCAGTCACTGGTGTAAAAACCAGGGAGCTTAATTTTTATTAATGTGGTAGCAAACACTTTGTAATTGTATATTCTGCTTCAACGCATGCAGTTTACAAAATGCGAGATTACTATTTGCGTCAAAATTACCAAGGGAAGACTATCACAGGGAGACAAATGTTAAACGTTTGTGAAATTACTAATTAACCAGTTAATAACAAACTTAAAAAAGCTATTCTTGATTACATGGACAATGCATTCTATCATGACCTTGTTTACCAGAAATGGACCTATGTATGGTAAGCGTAGCTTGGCACATGTATGAAGGTGCCTTCTTCCTACCCTTAGGTTCTTGATGATTACCTTGTCCCCTATTTGGAAGGTAATTCTCCTCTTTATCTTGTCGTTCATTTTATCCACGTACCTTCGTGCTCTTTCCTGTAGCCTCCTCCTGGCTCTGTGCAATTTTTGTTTCTAGGTCTTTTTTTCTTGGTGTAATTTCCTGTGGCCTATCCGGATACACTCTTCTCATTAAAGTTATGCGGGATTCTTCTGTGACTGTATGAGGCGTGTGATTTATAAACCCTTCAACTTTTTTTAATTAAATTTTATTCGTGCCTCTACAATTTTTTTATTTCTAAATTTCTTTTTTGTAGTGTTCTAGCCTCTACAATTTTTAATTTTTAAATTTCTTTTGGTGGTGTTCGTGCCTCTGCGATTTGGGTCGCCATAAAATTGCTGTGCTATTCGCCCCACGATTGGGCATGTCATAAAATTGCTGTGCTATCCCTTTTATTATTTTAAGCACCAATGTTATGAAATGTTAAACTAGGATTTTTACCCCGACTAGCTTACTGAATAAAGCTTATTGAATCAAATAAAGCAATTCTAGAATACACAATATAATACTTGATAATATTTACAAAAATTTTCCTTTTTGTACAAAATATCTACATATACCAGATTTATGCTTTTCTGAAAGCCAGTTGTTTATATTCATTTTACGACCCCTATGACTTAACCTACCCTATTATCATAGCATTATATATAAATATGGCAAAGCTGCTGACGTGCAAAAAAGCATTATGCCGCTTTCAGAACAAATAGCGTGCACGTTTGTAAAATGTCGTGAAGTCGTTCGGTCAGTTAATCGGTCGGTTAGTCTGTCAGTTGGTTGCAAAGAATTTTAGCTTGTCACAGGCGGAAAAGCTACTAAGTGTATATTTTCCCGTCAAATTATAAAATGGGGGCGGCCTGTAAAACAAAAATTAAAGGGGGGTCACCGGCACTAGCTAGCGGAAGGTCGTTGGTCATATAGAGGGTTAAAATTTTGAAAAAAAGGTTAAACTAATTTATAATATACTACAAAAGATTTGGCACTTACCTTTCATAAAATATTGTGACTTAATGACAATTGCCAAGGGCGCCAGACAAGTCGAGAATGTCCAAATGTTCGTACAAAACCTTGAGAGCCTTGTCATCCCAAGGAGGACAATTGTTTCTTTTAATCAATTCCTCACTTTTTTACTACTTATAAAACTTCCATGATAAAAAAATAAAAAAACTATTGACTTAATCAACGGCAAACAAAACTATTTAATTCACAGAGCAAGAAACGTGAACCTTTACATTCATTGATCTTAAGTTAGAAATTTAAGTGAATAGGTGACATAAGTAGTTCTCAAACACTTGTATATGAAAGAAAACTTATATTATAAATCGTACATTAAATTAATCCTACGGTTTATGGCCAAAACGTCCTAACAAACAAACTAACTAAAAATTGGTCATGCTGCTTAACTATAAAAACTTACTTACAAAAATTGTCCATTGTTTGAGGGTTTGTTTTCCAACGTAGAACAGTTCTTAAATTTAGGAAGAGAAACTCGCTTGTTGCTTCTGTTTATAGTTTTTAAAGAATTGACTGGCACAAGAACCCGGCACAATGTTGACAATATCACTTACTTGTGCGTCACACGCCTACAAGCTTTTTAATAGTTACCTTGTATCACTATAAATCCGCGAACATATGGGCATAACTCTCGGGAATTGGAAAAGTAATCACTTCTTTCCAATTTTTAAATATCGTGATACGAAGTGAAATATTCTATCTGTGATGCCGGAGAACGCTACCCGCAAACTACGTTTCTTTCTACTTCTTGACCACGGACAGCCCTATTGGAAAAACTATCTTTTTTTTGGCTAAAGCCTTAAGCTATATAAACTAATTCCTACCCTAATCAATATGTACGTCATTTTCTGTTATCCAATGACTGAACAGAACCTCCCACAAAACGAGATTTTAGAAACCAAATCCAACCCCTTTTTAGATGAGAGTCACGGAAGCAATTATTTTCCCAGGGGTATAAATTATATTGTACCATCTACGAATTTCTTAACTATTGAAATGTGGACCATACCTATGGAGACAGTAGTCTGCCATTAACAAAGACCGGCCAACCTACTTGAGCTGAAATGGATTTTAAATACAATGGATGTCTCCAGACTACTTAAAATTACTTGTAATATTTGAACAAATCAAATTGGAAATAGTTTTTGCTATTTATAATGTTTCGTTTTCTATAACCCGCTGTCAATCACCGAAAGTATTAAGAAGGTTAAGCTTTTCAAACTGAAATTAGTTTCCTTCATTTACGCTAAAATTTACTATTACATTTTAATTTTATCAGATTCGTCAGTCTATAACCGACCTAAACTTTAAGTGGTTTATTGTATTTGATTTACAAGGGTAGACTTTTAAATGCTGAAAGCCGCTGAAATTTAGTAGCCTGAAGCTATTTGTAAAGCTGGTCTTTTATTATAAGGAAGCCTGACTAAATATTAAGTAATTTATTGGTGGAAATTTTTGTCTATACTTTATTCAAGTTACTGAATTTTAATTAATTGATCTGTTTATTCGTTAACATTACAAAATAATGTTACACTTCCCTTACAAAAAGAGATTTTTTCCAAAAATCTTGTGTTAAGAGATTCACTCTTTCATTCCTATTTACTAACTTATCCTTTTCTATCCTTATCCTTATCCTAACTAGTATTTTTAAAACTAAGTTTTTGTATAAAAAATTTTTTACATTATAAGCGTCGTTTTCAAGTTTCTTAATTATTAATATTAAGTTATTTTTATTAATATTAGGTTTTCATAACTATTTTTATTCGTCATATCCAATTGGATTTGCTTTTAAATCTTTAACATGCCAAACTCCTCTGGATTGAACTGTTTCGTCGGCTAATTCATAAGTGTTTGTTGAAACTTTTTCTGTTATGGTAAAAGGACCAACATATTTCGGTGCTAATTTAGTATTGAAATACTTTGATGCGTCTGACAGTACAAAATATTTCTTCCAGACTGTATCTACCACTGAAAATACTATTTCTCGTCTACGTAAATCATAGTTATGTTTTGATTTATTATACGCTATTTCTAATTTCTTTGTTATTTCCTGGTATACTTTATTTAATTCTGGAATACGCTCTATTAGTTGTTTTCTTTCTGAAAATTAAATATCGCTTAAGTTTTCTGAATCAGTTATTTCACCAAAAGAGGAACCATCTATTACCATGTCTCTACCGAAATTTGCGAAATATGGTGATATGCCTATTACTTCATGAACTGCGGTACGAACAGCGCACGAAACCATGGGTAATGTCTTGTCCCATACTCTCTGATTATCTGACACATAAGATGCCAACATTGTCTTTAAAACGCGGTTGACTTGTTCAACAGGATTTGCTTGTGGATGATAATATGCATTAAAAATAATTTTGGATTTGTATTTGTTCATAAAATTTTTAAATAAATGACTTCGAAATTGTACACCGTTATCCACTAGAACATATTGTGGTGCTCTAAAAAGTAAAATTATAAACTCTTCTATCTTTTGAACTACGGACGACGCGGTGGCTTGTCTTAACGGAAAAAATAGGGGAAATTCTGTAAATGTATCAACTACGGATAATATACATGTATGTCCTTTAGTAGTTCAAGGTAGTGGACCTACTAAATCTATGGATATTATTTGCCAAGGTTTGGAAATTATTGGAAGTTTTGACAATTTTCCTGCTGGAAGTTTTTGTTCTGGTTTGTGTGAAATACAAATTTTACATTGGTTTATATATCTTGCTACTTCTGCACGTAATTTCGGCCAAAAATATTTCTGAGATATCCTTTCATAAGTTTTAAAAATTCCTAAATGACCAGCCGTCGGTTCATCATGAAAACGTTTTAAAATTTCTTTCCTTTGTGATTTTGGAATTACTTCTTTCCAGTTGTCTGTCTCTTCAGTTAAATTTGGAAATTTTGGTTTAACATGTTTAAATAATTTCTGGTCTATTACTTTCCAACGATTATATTTTATTGGATATTTTTCAACATTATTAATCATCTTTTTACACCAATTATCATACTGAATGTTTAATTTTTGAATTTCTTCTTTATTGTTTTTAATATTTTCGTTTACAATTTTTGTGTCTGGTATTATTAGCGTATTTCAGAGTTGTTTTCATTTTTAATTTGTATAGTTTCAATTATTGGTACAGCCCTCGATAATGCATCTGGGACTACATTATCTTTGCCTTTTCTGTGAATTATGTCAAAGTCATATTGTTGTAATTTGAAGGCCCATCTACACCGTCGACCATTTGGATTTTGTAAATTGTTTAACCAAATTAAAGAATGATGATCTGTTATGACGGTAAAATGTGTTCCTTCTATATATGGACGTAACTTTTCTATACTGAATAGAACTGCTAAACACTCCTTTTCTGTTACGGTAAATTTCCTTTCATTTTGAGTTAGAGATCTTGAAATATAACATATAACTTGTTCGTTTCCATCTATACTCTGCGTCAACACACCGGAAATTCCATAATCTGATGCGTCACACTGAATTGTAAATTCGTATTCGTAATTTGGACAAGTTAAAATTGATGCTGAAATTAGGCAATTTTTTATAGTGGAAAAGGCTGTCTCGCAACACTCTTCCCAAACAAATTTTCTCTTTTTCCTCAACAATGCGGTCAATGGAGCTATAATGGTACTATATCCCTCGATAAATCGACGATACCAAGAAGCCATTCCGATTATTCGTCTTACTTCTTTTACAGTTTTTGGTGTTGGTATTTCTAAAATAGCTTTTACTTTATCTGGATCTACTAACAGACCGTTTTCATTTATTACGTAACCTAAATACAGTATTGCCCGAAATAAACAGTACTGAAACTAAGTTGGCGGTGTTTTTATGCGTGCGCTGTCACACTCAAGTTAGCTAGTATAGACCTGTCAAGTAAACCTCAAACAAGTAATTAGTAGGGCCTAATTGTTAAAAATGGTGTTAAGTACAGAGGAGAAAGTGTTTCTGGTAGAGCATTATTTTCGTTCATACGGAATCGGCCGACGTAATGGTGCAAGTTTGCTATACGTGTCTGATCAATTCACACAAAGGTTTAATAAACGTTCTCCAAGTAATGCTGTAATTTTGAAGGTTATTGAAAAGTTTAGAAATACAGGTAGTGTATTGTGCCAACGAAAAGGAAACTCAGGGCGTCCCAGGACAGTTAACAACAACAATAACCATGAACGTGTTTTGAGCAAATCTTAGAAAATCCGAAAGTCAGCCAGGCAAGGACAGCGTTACAACTTGATTTAAAAGAACTTCCTTTCAAAGAATCCTGAAGGAGCTGGGTACATTTTCGTATGTGATTCAGGTACATCAACAACTACATCCTCGGGATTATCGCAGTAGAGTGGAATATTGCGCCAGAATTCTCGCGTTACAGTATGAAAATCCTGAATTTTTGAAAATGTTTGGTTTTCAGACGAAGCACATTTTCACTTGTCAGGCTATGTGAATCGTCGCACAAATCGATTTCTGGGCTTTGCCAGACCCGATGAGGTTCAAGAGGTTCCTTTACATAGTGAAAAGTGAGTGTCTGGTGTGCTGTTTCCGGACACGGAAACATTGGTCCGTACTTTATCGAAGAGAATGGTAGGCAAGTCACACTTAATCAACAGAGGTACAGACAAATTTTAACACGATTTATCCCTGATCTACGTCAATTCTGTCGTGCACGTAACTTGGCATTTCGAAACCAATTTTTTCAGCAGGACGGGGCAACTTGCCATACTGCTGCCGCAATTCGTCAATTTCTTCAAGAACATTTTCCAAGCAAATTCATATCACGATTTACTGACTTCCCTTATCCTTCACATTCTCCAGACCTCACACCTCCAGACGCATACATTTGGGGCATGGCTAAAATGCCGTTTTCAAACGGGCACCACAAACCATCGATGAATTAAAGGATGCCGTTAGAGTCTTCTTCGCAGCCCTGAGACAACCCTTATTCAATAACATGACCAGAAACTTAGAACATCGTTATGAAGTCTGTCTCGAACGAAGAGGTGCACATTTAGAACATATAATAAAGTGTCAATAATATGTATTTTTTAAATATACAAAACAATTACAATTTCAGTACTGTTTATTTCGGGCAATACTGTATTTTAATTCACTCTTACAAAAGTGACATTTTTCCTTACTTAAAGTCAATCTTGCGCGTGAAAGTCTGTTAAAAACTTCCTGCAATATTTCTAGGTGTTTGTCAAAAGAATTTGTCAAAATTATGACGTCATCGAGGTAGCAAAATACGAAAGGTTCTAATTCTGGACCTAACACTTTATCTATTAATCTAGACCATGTACTGGGTGCATTTGAGAGACCCATAGGTAAACGTGTAAATTCAAATAACCCTCGATTAGGTATAGTGAAAGCTGTATATTTATAAGAATCTTTATCTAGTGGAATTTGAAAATAAGCGGATTTAATGTCTAAAGTTGTAATAAATTTCGCGTCGCGCAATTTATCTAATATGGAGGAGATGTACGGAATTGGATACGCGTCTTTTTCTGTTACTTTGTTTAATTTTCTGAAATCTACTACAAAACGATAAGAATTGTTTTTTTTCTTCACTAAAAGAATTGGATTTGACCATGAACTGTTGCTTTTTTGAACTACTCCTAATTGTAATAATTTATCTAACTCATTATCTATGTGTTTTTGCATTGTAGGTGAAACTGGATAGTATCTTTGCTTAATTCAGGTAAATCAAAAAAATATTTTTCAATACTGGTATCTAACAGTTTTCTTTCTGCTACTGTTAAATCTAATGTCGAATGTAAAATCGGTTCTTTCTTTTCGATACTATCTAATTTTGCAAAGGTGTATTCGCCTTTAAAAATGTCTGGTATTATTCCTATATTTTTCCAAAAATCTATTCCTAAAACTAAAGTATGCTGAACATCTGGTACTACCAAAACGTCTAACACCACTAAACGTTGTTTTAATCTAATGGGCAACGTAACTGTTCCCAAAACTTTTAAAATTTTACCATTTGCCAATTGACATTCTTCTTCTTTCCTTTTTAATTTTAAACCTAATTTTGATAAAAATTCCCAAGTGTTTTCTCCTAAAATTGTATTTGTTGCTCCTGAATCTAATAAAGCTAAAATTTTTGTTCCTAAAATATCTACACTTACATAAGGACGTTCGTCATTTTTAGACTGTTCTATTACATAATCTAACATAACCTTATTTTTTTGAAATTTTTCTTTTTTATCATAAATCATATTTTGAACATGTTTCGTCGAATTATAAAATGTGCGGAACACTATACCACTATCTAATGCCCCTTCTTTTAGTTTAAATTATTTCTATATTTTTGACAACGTGGACAACGGTTCAACGTAACATTGTCAGTGCCACATTTATAACAATAGTTCGTTCGTCTTAACTGTCTACAATCGATCTGAAAATGTCTTAACTGGTGACAATTCCAACACGTCGGTGCACGTTTTTTTGCATAATTGTTTGAATTAACACTTTGTATTACTGAAATCTGGTTTCTATTGGAAGACCTACTCTGTGAAACGTTAACGTCTGTGTACGCTAAGTCAGTTTCTAAAGTATTCGTTTTTCGAGTTGGTGGGATAAAGTTTTCGATTGATACTTTATGTTCCTATAGTTTTTTTCCTAACTTTATTAGTTCTCGTATGGAAGTTATTTCGACTAAACTCAATTGTGACTGGTAAAAGGGTAACATATTTTTTCGTAATATTTTAAGTTGTTTTGTCAAAGTGAGTGGTTCTGATAATGTAGCAAACATATTTGTCATTACTGCTGCATAGAGTCCTATACTTTCGTTTTCTCCTTGCGTTCTTGCTTTAATTTCGGTCATTAATTTTTCATCATAATCGGGTGGTAAAAATTCGTCTTTTAGTGCTTCTCTTAATTCGCTCCAATTATTTATTAAAGATTTATTTGCACGATACCATATCAGTGCTTTATGTGCAAAAAGATCACATGCTTTTGCAAAAAGTTGAAAGTCTGACATATTCCTAGCAATTTTTAATTCTTCGACCCGTTCTAAAAATGCGTTTACCGAAGTATCGCCATTAAATGTTATTCCCCATTTTGCAACTGGAGTAACCTTATAAACTACAGAACTATTATGAGATAAATTTTGATTATTATTTTGAAAAGATTTATTTATATTTTGCGTGTGCTCGTCTTCGGCCCTAATTTTTTCTTGTTTTGTTGTAGATGATGCTAAGTCTAGTTTTTTGTCAAATTCGATCAAGTCTACGTTATTTATGTCAAATATTTCTGATGTTTGCTTTCGTTCTAGTTCATCTAAAATTGATTTATCCTCTTTGGAAGCAATTTGTGTTTTTGTATTTAAAATGTCATTTCCTATTTTACGAAAAGATTCAATTAAACGTCCTAACTCTAATTGTAAATTATTCCTAATTTTTTCGTCATTATCGTGAACTGCTAAACTCCTGGAAAGTCTGGAATAACAATATGCAAATTTTGTTTCTATTCTTACTTTATTACTGTCATAATTTAAACCATTTAAATCTGAAATTAGTTGATGTAAAAGCGTTAAAACATTTTTAACAACTATCACATCTTCTGTAAAGTCAAATGGGTAGTCAAAATCTTCATCTGGTTCAGTTTCTATTCTAATCGCTTTTCGTAAGGTTTTTCTTAAATCAGTTACTGTCATATTTTCCGTGTTTATTCCTCGTACATTTATTTCATAAATTAGTTCATCTTTTAATAACCTATCAACACTGTATGTAAATTCCATCTTTGAATTAAAGAATGTGTACAATGTTATCATAAAATTCTCTTTAAAAAGTAAAAAATAATATATCTCAAAAAAATTTCGTTATAATTATTTCACACTCGAATTTTTCTTTTTTTTTGTTACATAAGTAATCCCAAAGACGTTGGGCGTCAAGAATTTTGTTACATGCGTAATCCCAAAGACGTTGGGCGCCAAGAATTTTGTTACAGGCGGAAAAGCTACTAAGTGTATATTTTCCTGTCAAATTATAAAATGGGGGCGGCCTGTAAAACAAAAATTAAAGGGGGGTCACCGGCACTAGCTAGCTGAAGGTCGTGGGTCATATAGAGAGTTAAAATTTTGAAAAAAAAGGTTAAATTAATTTATAATATACTACAAAAGATTTGGCACTTACCTTTCATAAAATATTGTGGCTTAATGACAATTGCCAAGGGCGCCAGACAAGTCGAGAATGTCCAAATGTTCGTACAAAACCTTGAGAGACTTGTCATCCCAAGGAAGACAATTGTTTCTTTTAATCAATTCCTCACTTTTTTACTACTTATAAAACTTCCATGATAAAAAATTAAAAAAACTACTGACTTAATCAACGGCAAACAAAACTATTTAATTCACAGAGCAAGAAACGTGAACCTCTTACATTCATTGATCTTAAGTTAGAAATTTAAGTGAATAGGTGACTATGGAATTTATGAAAATTTTGAGTACATAAGTAGTTCTCAAACACTTGTATATGAAAGAAAACTTATATTATAAATCGTACACTAAATTAATCCTACGGTTTATGGCCAAAACGTCCTAACAAACAAACTAACTAAAAATTGGTCATGCTACTTAACTATAAAACTTACTTACTAAAAATTTTCCATTGTTTGAGGGTTTGTTTTCCAACGTAGAACAGTTCTTAAATTTGGGAAGAGAATCTCGCTTGTTGCTTCTGTTTATAATTTTTAAAGAATTGACTGGCACATGAACCCGGCAGAATCTTGGCAATATCACTTACTTGTGCGTCACACGCCTACAAGCTTTTTAATAGTTACCTTGTATCACTATAAAATCGTGATACGAAGTGAAATATTCTATCTGTGATGCCGGAGAACGCTACCCGCAAACTACGTTTCTTTCTACTTCTTGACCACGGACAGCCCCATTGAAAAAACTCTCTTTTTTTTTACTAAAGCCTTAAGCTATATAGACTAATTCCTACCCTAATCAATATGTACGTCATTTTCTGTTATCCAATGACTGAACAGAACCTCCCACAAAACAAGATTTCAGAAACCAAATCCAACCCCTTTTTAGATAAGAGTCACGGAAGCAATTATTTTCCCAAGGGTTTAAATTATATTGTACCTTCTACGAATTTCTTAACTATTGAAATGTGGACCATACCTATGGAGACAGTAGTCTGCCATTAACAAAGACCGGCCAACCTACATGAGCCGAAATGGATTTTAAATACAATGGATGTCTCCAGACTACTTAAAATTACTTGTAATATTTGAACAAATCAAATTGGAAATAGTTTTGCGCTATTTATAATATTTCGTTTTGTATAACCCGCTGTCAATCAACGAAAGTATTAAGAAGGTTAAGCTTTTCAAACTGAAATTGGTTTCCTTTATTTACGCTAAAAGGTACTATTACATTTTAATTTTATCAGATTCGTCAGTCTGTAACCGACCTAAACTTTAAGAGGTTTATTGTATTTGATTTACGAGGGTAGACCTTTAAATGCTGAAAACCGCTGGAATTTAATAGCCTGAAGCTATTTGTAAAGCTGGTCTTTTATTATAAGGGGGCCTGACTAAATATGAAGTAATTTATTAGTGGAAATTTTTGTCTATACCTTATTCAAGTTACTGAATTTTAATTAATTGATCTGTTTATTCGTTAACATTACAAAATAATGTTACAAGCTGTTGTGTTCAACATTAGATTTGCTTAAACAAGATACTTTACTGTTGAAACCAATGGTACAATAGAAAGAAATATAAAAAGATCGTGCAAAATTTATTTTAGATTAATTTGTAAAAACGTATTATGCAACTTTCAGGCCTAACTAATCATAGGCAAAAATACAATAAATTACATTCACGATAAAATGAACACATGTAAAATGCATTTTGGCGGTTTTATGCCAAAGTCCGCAAGTGCAACAACATGCTATGCGGGTTTTAAGCCAAACTGCTTGCACTCTTGTAAAATGTTATAAAACTCAATACACCGTTTTGAAATCATAGTGTTTGGTCAAGGGAGAAGCTAAAAAAGCAATTTCAGGTCACAGAGCATGAATGGAAGAATACGTTATAATGGTTTCGAGCCAAACAGCGATCACTCTCGTAATATGTGGAAAGAGTCAGTCGGTCGCAAAAGTTTGAGCTGTTTAACTTTCGAAACAGATTTGGTCAAAAGAGAAATCAAAATATTAGGTAAGCGGCAAAATATATGTAGGCTGGTGTCAATCCAAACTGTATTAATGCAAAAATACATTACGCGACGAGTTTTAACCAAAACATCTGGTAATACAATCCTTTTATGGAATTGCTTAGAATATATTAAAATTTAGAAACAATATCCAACACTATATTTTTACTATTTTCTATTAAATCTAACCATTTACATATTAAACTAACTGCAGCTTACAATTATTCATTGAATCAAGTTCTCGTGCCTGCATGGATTATTACGTGCATGCACGTGTGTGTGCGTGCGTGTATAAGGAATGAGTATGTTTTTCGTGCGCGTGTATGTGTGCGGGGTGTGTGCGTGCGCTTGCGATCATGCAGGAGTAGGGGTGGAGCATTTATTCGTTCGTACATGCGTTTGTTCATTTGTACGTGTGTGGGTGCGTGCATAGGTGCATATGTTCGTGTCTGTGTGCTTGTGCGCGTGCGGGTGCGTGTGTGAACGTGTGAGCGCATGAATACTTGCAGCGCGCGTGCTCTTGTGCGTGTATGCGTGAGTGAGTGTGTGCGTGCTTTGCGAACGTGTTAGCGTGCGTGAGTTTGTACGTGCGCAAGTGCGTGCTGTGATGCGCTCATTTTCATTTATACAATATGTGCGTAATAATTGCTAGGTATTTGCAATTATTAGATCATTACTTAAATATTTTGTTCAATTTGCTAATAGTTAGTTAAGGGTATTTTTATTATAATTGCGTTATCTGCAGTTAATGGTATGTTATGTGAACATTGAGTGACAGTAGGTTTAGCTTATTCATAACAATCCGTACAAATACGGGTCTAAACAGATAATAGTGAAACTCGTTAGTAAGGCTGTTCAGGTAGATGGTTTTGTGTAATGGGTCGGAAATGAAAAAGGAAGGAGGCAGTTGAGTAGTAACCGTGTGGCGCATTGCATCTTGGTGTTCAGAGTGCCACGAAAATATTAATTTATTCAAGTTTCATAATTATTAACTAGGAATAGAAAGTGGATAGTTTAAATAAAAAGTTGAGTGCTATCGTTCTCTGAAGTACCAACCGGAGTAAAAATAGTGCAAGTAGTTTAATGGGTTTCTGGTGGCTATACCGGAACCCATTATAATTATCATAATTTACATTAATAATTGTTGAAATGAATCCTATCACTCTAACGATAGCTTTTAAGTTGTTAGTTGTTGGTGTTTTCTAACCCCAATCATAGGGAGATAAATTCATTTCATTCTGTAAATGTTCTCGGATGCCTTTCAATTTTATACCGGTAACCTGTAGTACAGCCGTGTGCACGTGATTCGCCGGTGGTAACATTATTCGGAAAATACAACCGTAAGTACTTTTGTTTATTGCATTTCAAATTAGTATTAAATAACGGCGCCAGAAAGTCTCAATTAGGTTAAAATATTTAGCGAACAATTAACATTAACATAATTTTGATTCGATAGTAACATTTTATTGATGGAAATTAAAAAAGTGTTTAAATATTTTGGGTTTTATAGCAATAGATGGTCAAGTTTGTGATCTAATTTTGCTTTGATCGAGGTAACGAACTACCACTCTGGTTGAAAGTTAGCTGGGCGGTACATTTGGCTCCCAACGGGTTGGGCGATTAAAACATAAATTTAGGTTATAAAATTAAGGGTAAAGAACAGAATTTAGAAAGTTCTGGTTATTTGTGAGAAGAGGTGTACGATAAAATATTTTTTTTTGTAAGGTGATAAAACGATTGATATACAATTTAAAATTTTGAGAAAATGTTGAATAAGAAAACAAAGAAATCTTTGAGGGAGTCTAATGAAGAAAATAGTTTTCGATTAAAATCTGTAGAGGGAACGTTAGAACGATTAATAGACAGTATAAATACGATTTGCCAAAAATGAATAAATTAATAATGCCGGATAAATCAGTCAACGACGAGAGATATTCGAACGCAGCTCCACCGTCTACACCGTCTACATATCGTTCGGACTTTTCGTTATGATTTGTAGTCTGTATTTTAGCGCTAATGTTGTACCTTTGGGTAGGGCATTGGAAAATCACATGTAAAGTCTGTATTTGAGCTCCTTACCATAATTTTCGATCTATTTCTGACTTTAGAATTCTTAGTAAACTCTCTTCCTCCGGTGTCAGTTTTTTTTTCTTTAAACTCTTTGTTGCGGTATCCTGTAATTTCCTTAATTTATGTTCAAAATTACCTACTTGTAACAATTTACTTAGAAAATAACTAATACTTTGAAGGTTACTCGTAGAATTCTACTAATAAATTGTAGAATTCTTTAAGTTCTATCTACGGTTCTTAAAATTTTTTCTTTATTGGCGATATACGATGCTCAATTTTTTAATTTGTATCAAAGACAGAATATCCTCCCGTGATAATCGCGAAAGGAGAATTTGTTCGATGCCCGAAAGTTTCGCTTCACTTTTTATGCATAAACTGTCTAATTGTTTTTTTGTAACCTACTTCTAACTGTAGATTTCCATGACTTACTCGTAGTGAATCCAAATTAGTTCCATTTACTTTCAACTCAGGATATTGTCGCTTATCCGATACTTGGTTTAACTTAACTTGCGCGTTTTGCTTTCAAATATTAATTGCATATGATTCTAGTAGATTATTAAAAGCTTCTAAACTTTCATGCTGTTTATCAGACACTCCATAATTGCACTCCTAAAATTATTAAAAGGATTTACTTAACTAACAAATGATTGTTTACAATTTCATGTGTTTTTACAATGGTAGAACCGTTTGCGTTGTTTCTTCACATATTTCTAATTTCAATTTGTTGCTGCATAATTTGCATTTTTGCCGCTCATTTCTTTTATATTTATTCGCTAAAATTTATATTCAGCTTATGACAATTAAAATAATTACAGTAATTAATAAATAGTTCGTTACGCTTAGACCATTTTTAATCCTTGTGTAGCACTGTTGGTACATACTCCCGCGGTTTGCACAGTAATTTCTTCTTGTTTTGACTGTTGTGTTCGTAGTAAATAATGATTCCTAAAAATTCGCAAATCAAATATTTCCTAATTCTAAGCGTTTTATTGCAAGTGCAAAATATTCAGCTTAAACCATTCTCTGGCTACTAATATAATTAATTACTTGCAGTTTATCGTGACATGCATAACCTAGTCGAATTTGTTTTCCATTATTCCTTAATTTACCTGCAATTTCTCCAAACAGATGAGTAATAGATAATTCTACGGCTGGTAGGATAGGCATATAATGAACCTCGCCTTTGTAACTTAGATCGAAATGTTCCTCGACGCTTGTACTAGTTACATTAAACTGAACACATCCGACTATATCATGTACTAATAGCAATTAGTGTAAAGACGTTTTCTTGAATACCATAGCTTAGTGTCTCACATATACTTTTCAATAAATTACAATACAGAGATACGCTTGTGTTCATTATTACTATTACAATTGATTCAGTTATGCACTTTTCTGCAATATATATCCTTTAGTAAGTAAATGTCATAATTACAAAACGCTGACAAATAATAACAATATTACATTAAGTAGCTTTGTTGTCCACGGTACTGCAAAGGTATGTACACAACAACATACCTGTGTTAATAGGTTAAATTAATTAATAATTACTCTACATATACCGTCCATCCCGCAGGTGTTTCGTTTCCTGTTTGTAATTCTATAAGTTCTTGTTGGATTTATTTGCATTTTGAACTGCACGTTATTTATACGGTTAATTAAATTTTTTATGACGAAGTCGTTTTATTAAAATATCAACAGTCTATGTTACCAAAAGTGATCCACCAAAAAGATCATAGCAACAAATACTGGGAATAGTTTTAATTGTAAGCATTGCAGTATCTATTCGGATTAATAGTAGCATTTATTAGATTCCTAAAATATTAGGACGACAGTGTTAAACAAATAAAAGCAGCTAAGCGCATGCAAATAAAATATTATTGGGAACCGTGCTTCGTTAAGATTTAGGTGTTAGCAAAGCTTGAGACTACTGAATTAAACATTTATTTTATTATTTATGAAATAAAAACTGCGTTGACTCGTAATTTTCATCTTAATACATACCTACGGCTACAAGAGATGACGCAGAAGTCTTTTTTCGTAAGTTCTATTATAAAATCACATACACTAAAGCTAATTTTACATTATAACAAATTATACAATGCTATGAGTTGAAAAAATGCAGTAAAAGTTCTATCACCACCACAGGGACTAAATGTATGTATATTGTCACCGTATGCCAAGATTGACAAGCAACGATTTAATGTTTGCGCGGCTTTGTAGACACAATACACTCTTGTTTACGTACAAGTTGGTAAACAAGCAAGTTCCATTTAATTAACTAAACAATGGCAATTGAAACTTTCTCGGGACGTATTTGCATTTATAAGTAACCAGACCCCGCTGCGTTAATACCCTCATAAATATTCAAACTTAAATAAAAGGCACCAGAAGAGCCCTAAAGGCAACACTTTACGTATTTAGTACAGTTAGTACAAAACCATCATTATAAATAATAGCAACTTTATTTCAACCTGAGCTCTGTAACTTCTCGCAAAATCCATTCCTTTAAATAATGCGCTGAGGAAATTATTTGTTAGCCATTATTATGGAAATTTTTATAAATAGTAAACGTGAACATCGCCCATCGCGAATGTTCAGCAATCTATTTCAACAGAAAAAGGATTTCTCTGACGATCAAAAACGGTTTATGGTAAGTGGTTTTGCACACAACTGAAGTACTGAAGAAGTAAAGAGAGTTTTGAGATGAATATTTCTAACTGAAAATATTAGTGTATGTATGCGGTACACAAGCAAGTGCGCGTGCACACTCGCACGCACGCACTGTGCCGCCCAGCTAACTTTCAAGCGAAGAGGAAGTCCTTTACCGCAATCAAAACAAAACTAGATCACAAACTTGATCATCAACTTCTATGAAACCCAAAATATTTAAACATTTTTTTAATTCCCTTCAATAAAATGTTACTACCTAATCAAAATTATGTTATAGTAACTATTCGTTTAATATCTTAACCTAATTGAAACTTTCTGGCGCCGTTACTTAATACAAATTTGAAGTATAATAAACAAAAGAACTCACGGTTGTATTTTCCAAATAATATTACAACCGGCGAATCACGTACACACGGGATGTTCCCTCGCTGACAGCTGTATCGCAGGATACCGGTATAAACTTCAAAGGCATCCGTAGAACACTTACAGAATGAAATCATTTTATCTACCCATGATTGGGGTTAGAAAACACCCACAACGAAACTAAACATCACTTAAAAGCTATCATTAGAGTAATAAGATTCATTTCAACAATTATTAATGTAAATTATAATAATTATAATAGGTTCCGGTAGAGCCAACAGAAGCCCCTTAAACTACTTGCACTATTTAACTCCAGTATCTACTTCAGAGAACGATAGCACTCAACTTTTTATTTAATATCCACTATCCTGACATCTCTTCAAAATTTAATTTAAAGGAAATATTTTCGCCAAGCCTGGATTAATAATAAATTGCACTTCACACTAAATCTTCTCAAATTTTACACTCAACAATGCCTGCATCTAAACCTTTGTCACCTTTGTTCCTAATGCCCCGCTGACCGTGATACCACTTACAGGAAAATTGGGTATATTTGACTCTCTGCTACATACTTCTTTAAATACCTCCTGCGCTATACAATTAAACTGACTTCCTGAATCGACCAATGTTTTAACTTTTACACTATTTACATTAACGCACGGCAAGATACCTACAGTACCTCAGCTTCTTCGGAGTCCGAAATTAAATCACTTTCTAGTTCCTGGTAAAAACGGTGGCAACAGCTTCTGTGTCCACTATATTCAGATTTGATGATTTCCCCTCCTGAATACGTACATTTCTATTCCCATTGTCCTCATTGACTTGCCTGTTTCCTTCGTTATCCCGTACAAATTCCCTCCTATCATTATACTATTTGTGCCTACGTTCCCTTTCTTCTTCGTAAATCCGGTCTATTTTTCTGAAAAATCTTTCTACTTCATCTACTCCCGCTCCCCCTAGATTCAATATACCGCGCTTAGTTTCTGGTGGAAAATGTTGTATCAAAGCTTCAACTAATTCCGTTTCTGTTAATCTATTTCTCAAATAAGTGGCCTCGCGCACTAATTTTAAAAAATAGTCAGATCTGGTACCTCTTTCATATTTTCAATATTTTATTGTAAAAAAGATATTTCCCTCGTCCTCTGCACTTCAGTATCTGTTCATAAAACGGTCGATAAAATCTTGAAAATTAAAAAAAAAATCTTCTTTAGCCTTTAGCCCCTTAAACAATTTATTGCCCACGCTACTTTTTTTATATTCAGGTACTCCCGCCTCATCTAAAAGATTAATTAATTTTCTCATAAATTCCACTGAATGAACGTTGCCCGACGGGGAAAAAGACCAGGAATTACTCACAAATTCTTCATATCGCAATAAACCCACGATCGTATTTCCTACTATTTTGTTTTATTGGTGACGGTGGAGCTGCGCTCGAATATCTCTGGTCGTATACTGATTTATCCGCTATTATTAATTAATTCATGTTTTGGTAAATCGTATTTATACTGTCCATTAATCATTCTAATGTTTTATCTACAGATTTTAATCAAAAACTATTTTCTTCCTCAGACTCCCTCAAAACTTTCTTTGTTTTCTTTTCGACATTTTATCAAAATTTTAAATTGTATATAAATCGTTTTATCACCTTACAAAAAAGAATATTTCATCGTACCCTTCTTCTTACAAATAACCAGAACCTTCTAAATTCTGTTCTTTACCTTTAATTTTATAACCTAAATTTATGTTTTAATCGCCCAACCCGTTGGGAGCCAAATGTGCCGCCCAGCTAAATTTTAACCAGAGAGGTAGTCCGTTACCGTGATCAAAACAAAATTAGATCACAAACTTGACCATCTATTGCTATAAAACCCAAAATACTTAAACACTTTTTTAATTTCCATCAATAAAATGTTACTACCGAATCAAAATTATGTTAATGTTAATTGTTCGCTAAATATTTTAACCTAATTGATACTTTCTGGCGCCGTTACTTAATACTAATTTGAAATGCAATAAACGAAAGTACTTACGGTTGTATTTTACGAATAATGTTACCACCGGCGAATCACGTGCACACGGAATGCTCCCTCGTTGACAGCTGTACTACAGGTTACCGGTATAAAATTGAAAGGCATCCGAGAACATTTACAGAATGAAATGAATTTATCTCCCTATGATTGGGGTTAGAAAACACCAACAACGAAACACAAAACATCACTTAAAAGCTATCGTCAGAGTGATAGGATTCATTTCAACAATTATTAATTTAAATTATGATAATTATAATGGGTTCCGGTATAGCCACCAGAAACCCATTGAACTACTTGCACTATTTTTACTCCGGTTGGTACTTCAAAGAACGATAGCACTCAACTTTTTATTTAAACTATCCACTTTCTATTCCTAGTTAATAATTATGAAACTTGAATAAATTAATATTCTTGTGGCACTCTGAACAGCAAGATGTAATGCGCCATACGGTTACTACTCAACTGCTTCCTTCCTTTTTCATTTCCGACCCATTACACAAAACATCTACCTGAACAGCCTTACTAACGAGTTTCACTATTATCTGTTTAGACCCGTACTCCTACGGATTGTTATGAATAAGCTAAACCTACTGTCACTCAATGTTCACATAACATACCATTAACTGCAGATAACGCAATTATAATAAAAATACCCTTAACTAACTATTAGCAAATTGAACAAAATATTTAAGGAATGACCTAATAATTGCAAATACCTAGCAATTATTATGCACATATTGTATAAATGAAAATGAGCGCATCACAGCACGCGCTTGCGCACGTACAAACTCACGCACGTTAACACATTCGCAAAGCACTCACACACTCACTCACGCATACACGCCCAAGAGCACGCACGCTGCAAGTATGCAAGCGCTTACACGTTCACACACGCACCCGCACGCGCACAAGCACACAGACACGAACACATGCACCTATGCACGCACCCACACACGTACAAATGAACAAACGCATGCACGAACGAATAAATGCTCCACCCCTACTCCTGCATGGTCGCAAGCGCACGCACAAACCCACGCACACATACATGCGCACGAAAAACACGCTCATTCCTTATACACGCACGCACACACACGTGCATGCACGCAAGAATCCATGCAGGCACGAGAACTTGATTCAATGAATAATTGTAAGCTGCAGTTAGTTTAATATGTAAATGGTTAGATTTAATAGAAAATAGTAAAAATATAGTGTTGGATATTGTTTCTTAATTTTAATATATTCTAAGCAATTCCATAAAAGGATTGTATTACCAGATGTTTTGGTTAAAACTCGCCGCGTAATGTATTTTTGCATTAATGCAGTTTGGATTGAAATCTGCCTACATATATTTTGCCGCTTACCTAATATTTTAATTTCTCCTTTGACCAAATCTGTTTCGAAAGTTAAACAGCTCAAACTTTTGCGACCGACTGACTCTTTCCACATATTACGAGAGTGATCGCTGTTTGGCTCGAAACCATCATAACGTATTCTTCCATTCATGCTCTGTAACCTGAAATTGCTTTTTTAGCTTCTCCCTTGACCAAACACTATGATTTCAAAACGGTGTATTGAGTTTTATAAGATTTTACAAAAGTGCAAGCAGTTTGGCTTAAAACCCGCATAGCATGTTGTTGCACTTGCGGACTTTGGCCTAAAACCGCCACAATGTAGTTTACACGTGTTCATTTTATCGTGAAAGTAATTTATTGTATTTTTGCCTATGATTAGTTAGGCCAGAAAGTTGCATAATACGTTTTTGCAAATTAATCTAAAATAAATTTTGCACGATCTTTTTATATTTCTTTCTATTGTACCATTGGTTTCAACAGTAAAGTATTTTGTCTAATGTGGGACACAACAGCTAAAATTTTTTGCAATCAACTGACAGACTAACCGACCGATTAACTGACCGAACGACTTCACGACATTTTACAAGCGTGCACGCTGTTTGTTCTGAAAGCGGCATAATGTTTTTTTGCACGTTAGCAGTTTTGCCATATTTATATATAATGCTATGATAATAGGGTAGTTTAAGGGTAGGTTAAGTTATAGGGGTCGTAGAATAAATATAAACAACTGGTTTTCAGAAAAGCATAAATCTAGTATATGTAGATATTTTGTACAAAAAGGAAAATTTTTGTAAATATTATCAAGTATTATATTGTGTATTCTAGAATTGCTTTATTTGATTCAATAAGATTTATTCAGTAAGCTAGTCGGAGTAAAAATCCTAATTTAACATTTCTTAACATTGGGGCTTAAAATAATATAAGGAATAGCACAGCAATTTTACGACATGCCTAATTGTGGGGCGAATAGCACAGCAATTTTATGGCGACCCAAATCGTAGGGGCACAAACACCACCAAAAGAAATTTAAAAATTAAAAATTGTAGAGGCTAGAGCACCACAAAGAGAAATTTAAAAATAAAAAAATTGTGGTGGCACGAATAAAATTTAATTTAAAAAAGTTGAAGGGTTTATAAATCACACGCCTCATACAGTCACAGAAGAATCCCCCATAACTTTAATGAGAAGAATGTATCCGGATAGGCCATGGGCAATTACACCAAGAGAAGAAGACTGTAACAATTACGATTTTCTGTTATTCAAATATACAATTTTATTTAATACACCTATTCAATAAATATTAAATTTCTATTAAAACCTTTTATTCTGAATTCACACATAGTACGCCATCTACATTACAATAGCAAAAGTAAACTTTAAGTGAACTTCTAGTTGTTTGTATCTTGATTCAATATCTCCCTTCCCGGCGCATGCTTGTATAGCGAAAATTGCCTCGTGGAAAAAACCATTTTGATATGAGATGTAGTCCGAATACCAGTATTATCCAGGGCCTGCAGGTAATTAATTAAACATGCCGTCCCAACAATTAGTTAAGTGGAGTCAACGTGTACCATAAGTTTAGTTTTGATGGCAGCATCGACCTAAAAAGGGTTGTAAATATATTTTTACGCGCAAGTTCTTTTTCTTTAGTTTAGAGTTTTAAGGATTAAACTACCAATTATTGTATATAAAGACAATTTTCATTCCGAGTTTTAAAAATATTAAATTCAAGTTACACGTAATGAAGCAATGAAAATTAGTATGTCTGAAAAATTTCAAATTGTTTGTTTACTTAAAGAGGAACTGGAATATGAACTTAGGATTAGAGGAGTAATAAGTGATCGACCACTTGTTGAGAAAAGAAAAATTTTAGAAGGACTGTTAGCTAAAGAAGCTGATAAGCCTAGTTGTTTAATTTGCTTGAGTCAATAAAGAATATTTTGTCGGAATTTGATGATAATGCTACAGATTTTATTTTTAATGGTACATCGGTTTGAGCTGTCGTCATATCATTTGAGAATTGCTCTTGTGCATAGGCACGTTTCTGTTTTGATAGCAAATTTTTTATTTAGATCAGCATTGCAACGCAATTTAGTCTAGGCGGAACTTGTCGTCGTGGTTGGTCGTTCAGCAGTATGTTAGTCTAGACAAGACTCAGGAAGAGTTGGTCGCTCAGCATTACGTAAGCCTAGACGAGACTCGAGGTGAGTTAGTCGCTCTAGTAATTTATGCATCATAATTTTTTTTTGAGTTGATGTAAGTTTTGGTTGTTAGTCTAGGTGAGACTCGTAGAGGGTTTGTCATTCTAGCAAATGCGTTGTGAAGCATTGTAGTTGTTTCGACAGTTCGGTTAGTAGTAGGGTGAGAGTGTACCTGAACACTGATATTTTTTTTGTTAGCTATCGTCGTGATTAGTTTTTTATAGATGGTTCTAAAGCCGGTAGATGGCACCTCAAAGATTTAAAACCATATTCTGCTTTAGATTTAGATAATGACGTTCCAGAAAAGTAAATTTTGTCACTGAATTCTGTTTGTCAAGGAAAACTTTTGTAGTAGGAAGAATATCGAGCGTTTCGGTGATAATTTTGTTTAGGTAACGATCATGCTTTCGTGTTTGTACATGTTATTTTTTGTAGAGACTATATTAGTATTAAATATGTATAAGTTTAGTGTCATAAAGATTTTTGTTGAAAGACTTGCGCGTAAAAATAATGTTTAAGCAGTTGATGTAATTATTTTGGTCGGTCGATTATATTGGTAATGTTTCGTATTAGTTAAAACTCAAACTATAGTGGATTTAAATTGTGCAGTGCGCTTGCGCCTCTTAAAGTAAAACGCGTGCGAAAGTGGTTTTGTGACGTTTATCGACGACTCTTCTTTCGAACTAGTAGCGGGATGGTTGTGCGTGACAAGTTATACACAATAAAGTATAGTGCTTGCAACAGTGCATTCAACCAACTCCCCCGGGGGCATTCCAGCAACATTGAAGAGGACCGCACACCAAGGACAATATTGGTGAGTGAATTTATGCCTTTTGTTTGTTAATTTTACATGCATACAACTTTCGCATTTAAAGCTCGCGTTTTGTTATATTTTCGCATTACAGTCCACGATTAAAAAAGACGCGCCAGCACATTATCTAAGTTAATTTAATTGACATTTGGTCCTTTTTCGCGTGATAGAACAGTCCATGGTGAATAAATTAATTCATTTCGTTTTAGCTTGTATGTATGTAGAACTTCGATTTGCAATATTCGCATCATATTTCTATTTACTTAGATATAAAAAATTCGATACACTAAAGTCTATTAATTAGAAATCATTATTTGATTATAGATATATTACGATTTAGCAATAGTTTAGTTAGAGAGCATTATTAATCATTTTACAGATAGTTAAATAGTTCGTATAGAAAACCTGTTGCAAATGTTGGATTCAAAGCTGTTCTATTGTAAAATTTTGTATACCTGTGTAGTAGGTCACTACTTTTGGCTTATGTACAGCTGCAAACGACATTCCAGTTTTATCGTATAACCTACCTGAATGTTTAAGGGTTTATAACCACTAAATATTTTAACTATATTTCTTGTTTGAATGACTAAACCCTTAGGGCGTTTTATAAACCTTCTTGTTAAGGGTTGTCAGGTCGTTTAAAATACAATAGGAAGCTTTAAATACTCATTTCGCATTTTACTTTACAAATCGGGTAATGACTTTATTGGATCATTTTCGGTGATTGAATTTACAATAAGATTATTGTCGCTCGTTGTTAATTGGAATAATTGTCGTTTGTTTCTTCATACAAAATGCCTGACACAAATACGTCTGTAACTTTATTAAAGCTTTACGCTGCTAGGATTCATGAAATCTTCGAGCTTTCTGAAAAGGCACAATACAATGATTCAGTACACAAGTTATTCAAAGTGAAGTGTCGCATCCTTGAATCTGTCTATAAGGATTTTACTGAAAAGTATATTAGTGTATTGGTAAACACAGAACCAGAATTGCAACCTGCTTTAGAGAATTTGTGTAAAAACGTGGATGACGAATATTATTCTATTCTTTTGATAAAGCAAGAGATATTTTCTGCTGAAGTGAAAACTCCGTCTGCGAATCACACAAGTTGACAAGACAATAATTTTACACCTAGAGTAAAATTACCAAAAATTACTCTACCACGTTTTGATAATGACCCAAAAAACTTTAAAACTTTCAAGGATATGTTTGATGTTTTGATAGATAAACAACCGCATTTAACGGACATCGAAAAGCATTCCTACCTTCTTTCAAGCTTGTCGGGTGAATCATTGACATTGTTGCGGTCTATTCCTCTTTGTCATGAAAATTACAAACTAGCATATGACACTTTATGTTCTAGATATAATAATAAACGTCTTTTGGCTAATCACCATTGGGGTTTAATAAAAAACTACCCGCCTATGCATGCGGAAAACGTAAAACAACTTCGAAATTTAATTGACTGTTTCACAGAAAACTTATCGATTTTGGGATCATTACAATTTGATGTTGAAAGTTGGGATTTCGTTCTTGTAGATCTTTTATTATGTAAACTCGATGAGGAAACTCGTAAACGATTCGAATTGCATTTCAATTCTACTGATGTGCCTACATTCAATTGCGTCAAAGACTTTTTGTCAAAACAATGTGTAGCCTTAGAGAATCTTGTCTCAAGCAAACAACCGAAAGTGCTTAAAGGTACGATTAATAAACAAGGTCTCGCTCGTTCGAATTCTGACTTGAAGCCTAGGACATTCTTAGCTGAAACTAACACTTCTCCTAAGAACAATTCGTTCTCCTGCATCCTTTGCAAGGGAAATCATGTATTGTATTCGTGTGAGCAATTTCTTAAATTGTCTCCAAACAAGCGTCACGAGCAAGCCAAACATTTTCGGTTATGTTTGAACTGCCTTCGACCAAATCATAACATGTCGTCTTGTCCGTCAAAGGTTTCGTGCAGAACTTGCAATAAAAATCATCATACATTGTTACATTTTGTGCCGTCGATTGCTACGTCACCACCTTCTTCAACTCCAACTCGTGAAGAAAATTTGCAAACCAGTTCGTCTAATAATGCTACTTGTACTACAACAGTTGGGTCTGAGGCGACAACTTGTCTAGCTCTGCTACCCACGGTTTGTTTGGAAATTCTCGACAAGAGAAATCAACCTCAAATTATTCGTGCTCTAGTAGACACTGGGAGTCAAATTTCATTTATTACGGAGTCTTGTCGTAAGTCTATTGGTATATCGTCTCGTCCTTCTTCGATTCCTATTTCTGGTTTGGGTCAGACTTCACACCAAACGTTAGGTGTGATATCTGGAACAATTCGTCCCATTCAGGAATATGATTCAGTCCCCACGGACAACAATTTGAAAATAAACTTAATGGTCTTGCCGTCTATTTGCGGTAATCTTCCAAACAAGTATATTCAATCGTATTGGTCTCATTTGGAAAACATAAAACTCGCAGATGAAAACTGGAGACATCCTTCTCCAGTACAAATGTTATTGGGCTCTGATGTTGCCAGTCGTATTTTGCTCGATGGGAAAATTGATGGCAAAGAAATTTCGCCTGTTGCTGTCAACACCTTATTTGGTTACATGATATTTGGTACTGTCGATCCCATCTCAACCAATGTTATTCATTCGTTCTTTGTATCTATCGATCCTTGTATGGATATTGATCTTAAACATTTTTGGGAGCTTGACGACATTCCATCGAGGAGTTTGTCGTCCCCAGAAGATGACCTTGCTCAACAATCTTTTGATAACTCTTTGCATCGGTTACCCAATGGTAGGTTCGGCGTGACCCTTCCATTTAGAGAAAATGTTCGTGAGTTTCCGGACTCGAAATCTATTGCCATTAAACGTCTATTGTCACTAGAGCGAAATTTGTATGTAGATTTCATGCGTGATTACGAAGCCTTTGGTCACATGTCGTTTTTATCAACGCCTCCAGCTGACAATAATGCGTATTTTATTCCACACCATGCCGTGTTCAAACTAGAAAATAATAAACCTAAATTGAGAATTGTTTTTGATGCTTCGGCTCGAGCTTCGAATGGTATTTCATTGAATGATACCTTACTCACTGGACCTAAGCTCCAGAATGATATTGTAAAAATACTTTTGGCATTTCGTATTCCCAAGTTCGTTTTTGTCTGTGACATAAAACAAATGTACAGGCAAATATTGATATCAGAAACGGATCGTTCTTATCAATTGATACAATGGCGATGGAATCCTTCAGAACCAATTTCAACCTATCAGTTGAACACAATTACATATGGAGTTTCATCCGCTCCTTTTCTCGCCATTCGCACTATCTTAAAACTAGCTGAACTAGGAGAAAATAGTTATCCATTGGCTGCTCATGCTTTGAGAAACAATTTGTATGTTGATGATGTATTGACTGGGTCGTCCACTCTCCAGGCAACTCATGAACTAAAACGTCAACTCATCGAACTACTACGTGCTGGCTGCTTCGAACTACGCAAATGGGCTAGCAACAGTCCACTACTGTTAGAAGATATTCCTACTGAGTATCAACAAGTAAAACCAAATTTAGTCGCAAATGATCTTAAGTTTACCATAAAAGTGCTCGGTCTTCAGTGGCACTCGATACCTGATAATTTTTCATTTGAAATGCAGTCTTTAGAAAATCGTCTTTCCAAGCGAATTTTACTTTCGACAGTTGCTAGGATTTACGATCCTCTAGGATTTATTACACCAGTTACCTTTTCACTCAAACAACTCATTCAACAATTTTGGGTGCTGGGGTTGGATTGGAATGATCCTCCTCCTGAATCTATTGTCATATTTTGGAAAAAATTTGTTGCTGAATTTTCATATATTGATTCAATTCAAATTCCTCGTTATATCCCTATTGATGAAGCCTGTAGTATACAACTACATGGTTTTTGTGACGCGTCCGAGAAAGGATACTCGGCTATTGCACATTTTCGTTTAGTATTTCCGTCAGGAAAAATATCTGTTCACTTTGTTATGGCTAGATCAAAGGTCGCACCTTTGAAATGTCCTTCTATACCCAAGCTAGAACTATGTGCTACCGTACTTTTGTCTAAATTAGTTCATTTTGTTAAAACTACATATTCAAATGTAACCTTTGAAAAAATCTGTTGTTACACTGATTCTTCTGTGGCTTTGACTTGGATTAAGTCACCTACCTATCGTTTAAAAATGTTTGTAGCTAACCGTGTTAGTTACATCCAAGAACGTATTTTTCCCGAACAGTGGAGTTATATTAGTTCTTCAATCAACCTATCTGATTGTGCTACCAGAGGTTTATTTCCTTCGGTATTGCCCGCGCATCCGCTATGGTGGGCAGGTCCTGAATTCTTGTCGTTGTCTGAACAAAATTGGCCTTTGCCAAAATTGTTCGTCTCTTCTTTGGAAGCATCTTCTGAGGAGAAACGCATTACTTTGATTGTTACTGTAGAGTCAACTTGGCTGGAAGACTTATCAAACAAATTTTCGTCGTTACACAAAATTCAACGTATAGTCGCATATTGTCTAAGAATCTTTAATGTTAGAAAAGCTACCATCAATTCGCTATTTTTATCGTCGGTGGAGCTTCACACTGCTCTTATGGTTATTGTCAAGGTGGTCCAATTTAGTTCACTTAAAGTTGAAATCGAAGCCGTTCGTCAAGGTGAGCCTTTGCCTAAACATCTGCAACGTCTAGGCTTATTTCTTGATTCGAATGACATTTTAAGAGTAGGCGGGAGACTGATTCATTCCAATCTTCCAGATTCCGCAAAACATCCAGCGGTATTACCCAATAAACACCGTATAACAGATTTGTTGATTAAACAAGTGCACACACAAAATTTACATACGGGAGTAAACACAACGATGTACTTGCTTCAAGAACGATTTTGGATCATCTCATCTTTTCGCGCAGTTCGTAGAATACTGTCTAAGTGTTATCATTGCTATCGTCTTCTCCCATTCCTGTCAATCCAGTTATGGGTGAATTGCCTTCATTTCTTGTTCCTCCTTTAAATTGGAAACTCGCCAGAATTGTAGAGCTTCATCCTGGAAGCGATGGAGTACCTCGTGTAGCCACCGTAAAAACTTCACGAGGGAATTTGAAAAGACCAATGGTCAAATTATGCCCATTGCCGTCTCAATAATAAATATTAATTATTTTAGTGTTCTTTATTATAGTTTCGTAAGCATTATTATATTTATTTAGTTCTACATACATACAAGACTCGGTCAAAGTTAAATTTTCGTGTTAAGTTTTAAAAAAATAGCCCAAAGCTATTTTGGTGGGCAGAATGTTTCGTATTAGTTAAAACTCAAACTATAGTGGATTTAAATTGTGCAGTGCGCTTGCGCCTCTTAAAGTAAAACGCGTGCGAAAGTGGTTTTGTGACGTTTATCGACGACTCTTCTTTCGAACTAGTAGCGGGATGGTTGTGCGTGACAAGTTATACACAATAAAGTATAGTGCTTGCAACAGTGCATTCAACCAACTCCCCCGGGGGCATTCTAGCAACATTGAAGAGGACCGCACACCAAGGACAATATTGGTGAGTGAATTTATGCCTTTTGTTTGTTAATTTTACATGCATACAACTTTCGCATTTAAAGCTCGCGTTTTGTTATATTTTCGCATTACAGTCCACGATTAAAAAAGACGCGCCAGCACATTATCTAAGTTAATTTAATTGACAGGTAAGGTTGGTATTTATTATGACGACTATTGCGATAATATTGTTTAAGTTTAGGTTGTTGATTTTGGATGATGCTGAGAAAGTTGAGTATAGAGATTGTGTTGGCATCGATGATGTTAACTATATTTGAGATTTTAGAGTTTAGGTAAGCGAGAGTCGCTTGCATTTTGTGGAGATTTTTTTTGTGAAGTTGGTCAAAGTTGATAATTATATTTTGGGTAGTAGAGGTTTTGACCACAATACTGAAATAGGGATTTGATTTGATAGCAAATCGAATAATTTTTAGTGTGGCCACTGTGGTGCGGACACATAATGGTGAAGTTGATTTTTTTGAATTCTGTAGAGTTAGAGAAGCATATAGTTGAAATATGATAGTCTAGGTAGGACTATGCGTTATGAAGTTGAAAGTCTAATGAGGTAGTTTTACCAAATTTTTTTTGTGAAAGGTAGGACGTAGCACTCAAGTACTTTCTTTTTTTTGGTTGAATTCATGCTGGCGAGTTCTAAAAGATAATTTTTAAGAAAGTTTATGTGGGTAGGGTTAATTTTTTTTTGATAGACAATCATAATTCCCAACTTGGAATTTTTTTGTTGCTCTTAGGACTTTACGAAGTCTAGTGCGAATGGCAATTGTCCGTGTGTGAATAGTTTGAACTTAAAGTTAGTTAAGGACATAAAGAATCTTATGTAAAGTATTTATAGGTCTATAAGTCTTTCTTTTTTGCGTTGGTTCATTTTTTTGTTAGTGTGTAGTAGTATGGTTGTACATATACAAATACTTAGTGTTGTTTGTATTCCGTTGAGTGACTTTTGAGTGTCAGACCTTCCCGATTAAGCCCTATCTATTTTGTCTTCCCGGATATGTCTCCTCTTTGGACGTGTTGTATGCGTCAGTTACTATTACACTCATTCGCTTATAATATTTTTTGTTCTTTTGTACTTCCACCTTCCCATATTACTAGTCAAATAGAAAAAAAAAATTTTGAGTTGATCTTACGTCAAGTTTAGGGTTAAGTTAGTTGGTATTTGTTTATCGTTAATTAGTTAGTTAGTTATGTTGAGATTATTATTAGGACGATAATAAAAAAAATCTTTGATCCTTCTTTAGAAATTGTTTTGTTTATCCAAGATTTTTTTCTTTTTGGAGAAAGGCTGTGTAACAATTACCATTTTCTGTTATTTAAATATACAATTTTATTCAATACACGTAGTCAATAAATATTAAATTTCTATTGAAACCTTTTATTATGAATTCATACATAGTACGCCATCTACATTAGAATAGCAAAAGTAAACTTTAAGTGAACTTCTAGTTGTTTGTATCTTGATTCAATATCTCCCTTCCCGGCGCATGCTTGTATAGCGAAAATTGCCTCGTGGAAAAAACCATTTTGATATGAGATGTAGTCCGAATACCAGTATTATCCAGGGCCTGCAGGTAATTAATTAAACAATTAGTTAAGTGGAGTCAACGTGTACCATAAGTTTAGTTTTGATGGCAGCATCGACCTAAAAAGGGTTGTAAATATATTTTTACGCGCAAGTTCTTTTTCTTTAGTTTAGAGTTTTAAGGATTAAATTACCAATTATTGTATATGAAGACAATTTTAATTCCGAGTTTTAAAAATATTAAATTCAAGTTACACGTAATGAAGCAATAAAAATTAAGTATTATAAAAAACAATCTTTAACCATAAGGCAAGCACGAGACTGAGAGGCAGCTTCAATTGTAGCTAGGCAGGAAAGTGGAAACCCCTACATGGGATTGGTTTGTATGAAGGTCAAATCCGGACCCCTGCTTCAGCCACGCTCAACTATAAGAGTAAGGACGCTGATGTTTAAAAAAAAATTTTAAAAGAAGGAAAACCGGCCGTCAAACAGATAGTCAGCGGTGAGTCAACTCCATTTTTTACTTATATTCTTTTCAAGCAACTTTTATTTAAAATGCTCAAATAATTTTCGAAGAAGCTATACATAAGTTTGTTTAAAATTAATTTTCGAAATTTTGCTAAGGTTCATAGATCAATTAATTTGTTTCACGTAAAATTTAGTTTGAAAATGTAGTATTTAGATAAGGCATATTTGACCTTAATATTTTCAAGGTATTTGTGTAAGATTATGTTTGAAGTTACAAAGTTGTATTAAAAGGTTTGCTTTACTAAACATGTGATACGATAAGAATTATTTGCCGACTTATTGTGTATAATACATTGTGATAATTCACCTGAAGCATAGTTCAATATCGACAATAAGTATTTTTTTTACCTTTGATTTTATTAAAGATAGCTATTAAAATATAGAACCATAACCAGCGAAATTTTTTTGAATATGTAATTTGTTTCTTGTACACTGAACAGGATCCTATTCAAGTAGCATGAAGTTACTGTAACATAAAATAAAAGTCATATATTTCTTCAATAGATTTGAAGTAATTTATGCAATAAAGAAAAAATATTCCAAGAATGCTTAGAGATTAATATTAAATAGTAATAATGGAACTGTTTCTAAAGTCTCCTTATAGATAAGTTTGTATAGACGATGTATATATACATATTTTTTTTTAAAATCAATAGAAAAAATATTAAGTTGTCTCAAAATTTTCTTTCTTTGAAGTCAACAGTAATTGTCCTACAGAAGCAAACAGTTTACAAATATGAAATCTTAGTATTAATGAAAGGTATCATTGGTGTTAAAGTTAAAAGTTTTTTTTGAAAGTATAATTTTGACTTGTGGAATTACTTATAATTTTTTTGTGATAAAGTAACTAGGCTCTAACGAAGCCCTAGTTTGAACATGTTTAGGTGTGGTTAAATTTTCAAATAGCACGAGATCGTCGTTCCCATTCCAGATTGCAGAGACCAAAGTAAGTATTTTTTTTATGTTGCTCGTCTTAAATGTTTTTCTTTTGAAGATTTCCGTATCTGACCTTCGGATAGTTTCTCATCAAACACTCATTAAGATACGGTGGCGTCCAATAAAATTTCTTTTGTTTTATCGTATACCATCCTACGACCCTAGCTCATAGCTCTGCCCTAAGTTAAAGAAGTTTAGCTGGCTGGACGATCTCTTTAGAGGGAACCTTTTTTTTCTCAAAGCCATTCAACGTCCTTTTTACCCTGGGCTTGACCGTCAAACAGGAACCCCTCGTAATCTATCGAGGCTCTGCCGCTTGTATGGTAGAGCAGACATATTATTTTCCTTTTGAGGAATTTAATATGTTACAAGACCTAAAAAAAATTGCATAGAGCCAGGAGGAGGTTACAGGAAAGAGCACGAAAGTACGTGGATAAAATGAACGACAAGATAAAGAGGAGAATTATCTTTCAAATGGGGGACAAGGTAATCATCAAGAACCTAATGGTAGGAAGAAGGCACTTTCATACATGTGCCGAGCTACACTTACCATACATAGGTCCATTTCTGGTAAACAAGGTCATAGGTGAAAATACGTACGAACTAAAGGAAGTAGATTCAGAGGCGATTAGGGGAAAATTTCATGTGAATTTAATTTACCCATACAAAGAATAGAAATATTGTACAAATTGTAAAAGCAATTAGTTAAATAGGGATATCATCATAAATTAGGATAGGTATAGACAAATAGGGGAATTAAATAGGGATATAATCACAAAATAGTATAGGTTAATAAGAAATTAGGATAGGTTTAGGAAAAGTAGGAGTAGTATAGGTTGATGGAAATGGGAAGAGATATGTAAATAGAAACTTTACCATTACAATGAGTATTGGTGCTGAATTGTAACAATTGTCAACAACTTGTACGAATTAAATTGACACAAAAATAAACAATGTTTGCAAATTTGTTTTGAATGCGCGAGCAACTTGAATTATGTCGCTTGAAATACGTTCGTTATCAGAAACAACAGGTTCAAACTGCCGGCGTTCTGACTCGAAAGCTATTATTTGAAATGAATGCACAGGCGTTCTTAAAGCGATATAGCATTTGTAAAAACTGAACCACATTGATTATTTTTAACACAAATATCACTGAATGTCTAAATTAATGTGATTTAAATTGAAATTATAATAATTTAAACACATGAAATCCAAAGAATAGCAATGCGTTTTGTTTGGTAAAGAAATATTAATGCAGTAAACGAGTAAGCGGTAACCGGTGTAAGGATTAAGGAACATGCAGGAAAAAATATGCTATCTTGACTTGTGATAAAATCGTAAAAAATCGCTTACCGGCAAAATATGAGAGTACAGTGTAGAAAAATCCAAGTATATCAAAATAAACTAAACAAACTTATCAATTTGTATAACTGCTAACCGCATGCAAACTCGATCTGAAACTAACGGTCGCTGACGCCCACTTTACTGTAATGTCGCATTCACACTAATAAATTCCCCCGCTTTTTACACATCGTAGAAGAGAAATGCAAAAGGAATAGAAAAATCAGAAAAAGATGTTTATACTGCTACAAAATTTTAGCGGCGAAGCAAAGCTGGAAACTAGCAGCAAATTCAGCGAAAAGAGTAACCACGTATTGCGATACATATCCCGAAAAACATTTGATTTGTATTCAGTGTTTTCCAGAACATTTTTAAGTATATTTCTGTACTGAATTTTGTGTACTAAATATTGAATTGAAATAAAACTTTCGTTTTTTGATACATGTTTTTTCATATTCGTCATGCTCCGATCGCCAAACCAATGTTGCAAATGTTTACTTGAACGCCGAAGAATACCTAGTATACGGGGAATTACACGCAACCTGAAATGCCGGGATCCAATTTATCTCAAAACATAACTCTCCTCTTGTACGCCGGCGGTTCAGTTGCACGAAAATGACATAGCCACTTGGCCGCCGGTTGTGCAGGATGATAACTTTACAATTCTTAAAAATGCTATGCGGCGGTTAACGTGTAAAGTATGGAATAATGGCATTTGTTACTGCACTTTATATATAAGACCAATTGATCTAATTCTAAATAATCAAAAAGGCTTTGCGTGACTAAGAATAACGACATAATTTCACACGTAGGAATATATGTGAACAAGTAAAATTTCATAATCACAAATTGAAGGTTTATCAAACCAACACAACCAACCAAACTACTCTATAACCTTAGCAATCTGTGTTAGTTAAATCGATAGAATGTCTGTAGGTAGCCCAAAATACTGACGGTATAAGAAACATGAAAATCATCGTAGACGCTTGTGGTTCACACCATTAAACCCAACAAGATATTACGAATCTAATGGTACCAATAACTCATTTTGCCTAAAATGTTTCTTATATCATTTTGTCTTTCAAACATCGATATTCAAAATGCCAAGTCATATTTCAAATAGTTTTCATAAAGAAGAATAATTGCACGGAACTTGTCCTATACATTTTTCCATTAGTAGCAAAACTGTTTCCTCTAAAACCACACAGAGTTATGTATAAATTATATTTATCTAACGTGACCAGACTTTGAAAATTACTTTTGATGCTGACCTAATCTAAATATTATTGTTAAGCGTTTCACAACTATTTGATGTAGCTCTTTACATTTTGTGCTACCCTTATATTAATTGTTATGACAACTAATTTTTACCATTTCGCACTTCAGTATTTGGCAGGAATTTGTACAAACAAAAGCAACCCACCGTGTTTACATGAGGAAGCGTTCAATAATTCAATGTCCAAACGATGGCAAACTCGATTAAACATTGTGGAAACTACACTCTGTTTCCAATAAAAGCTTGGCGTCACCGAAAAGCTTTTATCAAATTTCGTGGAATGAATGCATGATCTAAGCAAAACCCTACAATCTAGACAGATATTGTCTGTATCAAAAATATCAACATATTTTTCTGTTTCGAAAGCATTCTACATTAAGTAACATTTGTTTTCAAAACAGCGATAAAAGAGTTTGAGCTAAAACCCGCTAGAATTTTCACGAACAAGTGCCCTGTTGAATTTTTACGGTGACTATCTCGTTCCGTTCGTACGATTTCTTGAGGGATTTACTGCCTGCTCTCACAGAATAAAATGGCTTTTACATCTATATCCAATGTGTATTCTCAAGTGCGAATTTTATCACTAAAGCTTCTTTTACGCAAAGGAATATTGTTATAGGAACAATTTTTGGTCAATTAAAAGAAAATAATCTTCAGGTTTCTTTAAAAGGTATTTGCATGTTGTTGAAAAGATCGCTTTACAAAGCCATAAAACAATTATGTGTGTATGTGTGTAAGAGAGTGTGAGTATGAGTGTGAGTGTGAGTGTGAGTGTGAGTGTGAGTGTGAGTGTGAGTGTGAGTGTGAGTGTGAGTGTGAGTGTGAGTGAGTGTGAGTGTGAGTGTGAGTGTGAGTGTGAGTGTGAGTGTGAGTGTGAGTGTGAGTGTGAGTGTGAGTGTGAGGTGAGTGTGAGTGTGAGTGAGTGAGTGTGAGTGTGAGTGGAGTGCAGTGGAGGAGTGCGAGTGCGAGTGCAGTGCGAGTGCGAGTGCAGTGGAGTGAGTGCGAGTGCGAGTGCGAGTGAGTGCAGTGCGAGTGAGTGCGAGTGCAGTGAGTGCGAGTGCGAGTGGTCGAGTGCAGGAGTGAGTGCGAGTGAGTGCGAGTGCAGTGAGTGCAGTGCGAGTGAGTGCGAGTGCGAGTGAGTGCGAGTGCGAGTGCGAGTGCGAGTGCGAGTGCGAGTGCTAGTGTGAGTGTGAGTGTGTGAGTGTAAGTGTGTGTGTGTGTGTGTGTGTGCATGTGACCACGGCACACGTTGGAGCGTCGCTATAGGAGCGCTGTGACAACGACCGCACGTTGTGCGTCACTAAAAGTGTGCTGTGACACCCTCTCTTCGGAGTTGGAGCTAAAAGAATGCTGTGACAATGGTACACGGTGGGAAATTTGAAATTGTTATCATACCTTGCTTTCCTTGTCTTTACCTGGCTAGCTCAATGGAAGTTACACTATGGAATTTACAAAATGAAATAAAACACAGCAATCTCAAGAAAATATCTATACATTCAAAAACATTTTTCTTTCATGCAAAACAGTTTATAAAACAATTCACAGTTCCAGTTCATACACAAAATAATTAAAAATCTTATCTGACCTTTGTTAACTGGTATACAATCCTTTTTCCGATTCTTTATTACCACGTTTGTGAATGTGATTGGCTAATAACTATTACGGATAATTTATTAAAGGTCAAGATGCTGGGAACTCTAATCTCTAAATTTGATTCAAATTATCCCCTTTACAAATAATAAATTGAGAACTTATACTAAATTTAGATTACAAGATATTCGATTGTTTTTATCAATTAACAAACAAAGAACCAAAGTTTTATACTTGCAAAAAATAGCGCTTATCAAAATTTCATTTTCTTCGTAATTAATTGTATTAAATACCTTCTGATTCCATTTTTAAATTGACGTTAAAATCTCAGTGTACAAAATTATGCATATTAATTTAAATTTCCATTTGACGTTAGAACATCCGTCTGCAAAGCGCATCAATTAATTTATCAGTAGCTCTTGTATCGAAAAATGATCAATCTTTATTGTATTTTTAAAAAACAAATGAGGCTTCGTCCAATAATTATATTTAATAAGTTCTATATTTCAAACTTACTGAAACATATATGTTTCAATGCAGCTCGGCATGGTCGAGCTCGTAAATTAAATTCTTTACTCAACGTTATATAATGCTTGGTTGAGGACCAAATTGAAACGGCTTATATATAAAAATTATCTCTATGCGTCACCGTTTGGGATTTTTCCGTATACACCTGGAAAATTAGTCACCCACGTGATGCAATATTAACACGAATTTACACTGCTTTTGCGCTATTACGATCCAACTAGTGTCAATTTTATTAATTAAGTTGCTTCCGAAGCGTCCAGTTTATCCTTGTCTAACGTACGAAGTTACTGGTCGCGCCTTTTTCTATCCCATTGTTACACGGAAACCAATAAATAATTCCTATTGTTTTTTTTTGTTTTTTAATGTCTATGCGAGTTCCATGAACCGACGTTTATTCATTAATTAATTCATACTACATTTCTTAGTACAGATGACCTATTTCTCTTTATTATTACGAAAGTTCTAGAATTTTGCTTCATTTAAAACTCTTACAGTGTTATTTTGAAATGAATATTTTATTTTTGATATTGTACGCACTAGGAAAAATAATTAAAGTACACGTTTACTTTCTTTATGGTTGGTTTGTATACTAATAAAGTATAAATTTTAGTATAATTACATAACTAATTAAAGCTTGAGTTGCTTTTTTAACGGTTTTGCAAATGCAAGAAAATTTACATCATAATGATTGGAAAATAAATTGCTTTTATTGTACACAGAAAACTTATTTAGTATTTTAATTAATAAGGGTTTTATTGATAAATGCAATAACTGTGTATTTTTTGTTTTAGTAATGAAAACTCGTTTCATCTGTATCTCTCAAAAATTAATTGCATAAGTTTTATAGTTTTATTTTCCTTCTATGAATTTTTCACAGTCCGCCACTAACGTAATGAACGGAGATTTAATCCCAGAATTAATAAGAGCATTATTCTTTAATGGCAAAAATGTACGCTTGGGTGCGTTTTATTTAAAGAATTTGGGTATATATTGATGTGATAATGAGGTCACGAGAGGTAATTGAACGCTAAATTATGTGAAAAAGAACATTCCATCCAAAAATGAAAAAAAATTAAATTTCCTGATATTTAATTATCTACCTTGAATAAATATAAATGTATTCCATTAGACATGCAATAAGATTTCCTTGTAAAAATAACACTCATTAAGCACACGTTCCATTCAAAAATACTTCATTAAGCTGTGTGTAAATAATTATTCCATTCTCTAGAAGAGTACCTTTTAATAACAAGTTTTCACTAAAATTCAGTGCAAAAATAAATAAACTAAATTTGATGAACTATAAGGAAGATTGAGAATAATAATATAAATAATCCTGGTACAAGATCACAACGGATGATTTTAATCGATTAAAAATAAATACACTTTGCAAATTGATATTTCAACGTCAAGATTGGTTATAAATGGAGGTTTGAAGGGAAGCCATAAAGTATTTAATGCTGTTAATTACAATGGAAATGACATTTTTATAAGCGATATTTGGCAATACCAGCTGCAAGTATAATTTTGTTTTCTTTGTAACCTAATAGATTATTTGAGTAAATTAAGCTAGAATAACATTTTAATTTAATAAAAATTGTTTTTCAAGGTGATAATTCACAACAATTTTTAGTCAAAGTTCAAAGTGTTTTGACCTTTACTAAATTATCTGTCCAACGTCGTTGGCCAAATACGCTGACAACGAAGGTAATAAAAGGCTAGGTAACTTATTCCGAGAATTTTAAAGAGAATTTTTATAACTCACATAGATGTTTGGGTTCTGTACTTGTTAAGAAGGATTTGGTAAGAATTATTTTAATACGTACTCAGTATGTAAAATTTTCTGTCTAAGCGTAAGCTGCAACTTGTATTTATAAGCCTTGCTTATATCTGTGAATGTAAGACATCCTTTAGATAATGTGTATAAAAGACAGATATTTTTGAATGCATAGAAGGCTGTTCACAGATGTTCCCTGAAATTTCTGTGTTTCATTTCGTCTGATAAAATTCACAACATATGTTCTGCTGAACCTACCAGCCAGGAAAAACACGGTAAGATAGTAATTTCATATCTTCTACTGCAGCCTCATTAACACAATTCGGCTGTACCCAAGTTACAGCATCTTTCAAATTTTCTTTAATCCTTGATCACAAGTTTAAGATGAGTTGATTTAAAATATTCACATCTAAATTAAACTTTTAACATTAAAGTTTCGCTTTTTAAATAGAGGAAGGATGTATAATTTGTATAGGAAAAAACGTAAAGATATACAATATATGTGTATATATACATTGCTATGATAATAAGGTTATTTAAGGGTATATAAAGTCACAATAGAGGAATACTTCTTGTAAATATGATAAAAACCACGAAAACCAAACATTTAATTCATAAAAAGTAAATAATTCGTTTATTATACAAAAGCAGATACAAATCACCTTGTATAAAATCACTAACCAACTACAGTTAATTCAAAAAGCACATTCAGTAATAACTTAACCACATTCATCAAAACAAATAATTGCGGACGCCACCCATTCCATTTTAAAACATTCCTAAGCTCAAAATAAATGCAAATTCGGCAAATTTAAAGTAAAATTAACGTAAAATGAAATTGTTTCAAGCTAGATACATTTGCGCAAGAAATCAAGTCAATAAAACGCATATAATTTATACCAGTTTATATAGGCCAACATTCAAAAAGCGGGCATATTTCATAAAGTATAAAGAATTGAGGCAAAATCGTACGTGCCGTTTGAAATGTAGGAATTGCTACATTTAATAAAACCCAGCATATGTAAACAAAGTATGGTCACTAAAATTAAGACTACTTGCAGTTGAAGGTACAAAATACTAAATTCCATAATACAAAGCTCTAATGTACGTGCAAAATGAAACGTCTATAACATGCAACGCCGAATAAAACCCAACAGGTTGCAGGTAGCACATAACTGCAACGCCCTTGCCGTGGTCTAATAACAAGATAGTGAGCGGTCAACCAATACAAGCACGTGGAACGAACTTGTCTAAAAAACCGACCCGAGCCGATAGTGTTACGTAAATTTCAATTTAGTAAAGTTAAATTGAAAGTTATAAGTGAAACTCATATTAATCAAAAATTCCAAGTGGAAAACAGTAAAAGTGCGCGATTGAAATACGTGTGTATAAAACTCTGCCGTTAACATAATAAGCCTAAGTACGAGAAACTATATAACGACTCTAAGTAAAGACACAGCTATAAATCGACTTTAAGTGTGGGAAACTAACATCGAGACTAAATTGACTCTAAGTACGGACACAATAAATAGGAAACAAAATCAAAACTAACTGAACCACGACGTTAAAACTAAATCACTGGGTTAAAACTCTACATTTTAAAGTACTGGGGTACACGCCGAGCTACGGGTCAACGACTTGAAACCACTGAACAAGTAACCAATTTGGATCATGAAGCTCCAGTAAAAAGCAACAGAATGAAAATAAGGTCAAAATTATATTTTTTTCAATGTATAATGTGTTACATTTATTATTTTAAATATTTGGTGAGCTTAAAAATTGCATGTAATTTAAATATTTTGTAAAAGGTCAACAAAATTTTGGTTGGTACGTAAAAGTACGTTTTAAAAAGGGAGTAGATCATTGAACGTTCAACGAAACCATTCACAGTAAAATATAATTTTTTGCTGGCTTTAATTGGTACCAAAAAGGTGTAAAAAGGGTTGAAATCTTTGTAATGAACAAATTTGGATTAGTTAATTTTAATTCGAAAGTTCTGTAAATAGTAAATTGTAAATTTTCTTAGCTTATTATACAAATTATGGTAAATTTCACTTGTTTTATTCAGGTATATAGAGTGGTAGAAGGAAGTGGGTTAAAATTATCTATTATCATGTCGTCGTTCACCCTGTGTGAGGTATCAATGAGCTAGCCTGGGCATAAAAATAATTGTGTTAATTTTAAAGTATTTTATAGAGACACAGAGCAGATTAGTTTCCAACCCTATAAAGTAATCAAAGCTATTATACCGATATAATTTCGTAACAATCTCTGTACTATGACAAAAGTAAATAAAACCGCCATCAGATGATGAAACACTAACACTACTAAGTGTGGAAGTACAGAATTGAATCAAAGCTACATAGTAAATTCTATAGAGGGCTATAAAAGTACGTCTGGCCTTTAAGATTTGCGGAATGTTACAGCAAAATTTATTTGCAAACGTAACAAATCTTCTCGTGGCGACATCCGGGTTCATGCTCCAAAGGCAATTCAAATAATAAAAGACAAGTTATTTGCAGAGATTGTTGCGAAATTATATCAGTATAATAGCTTCGATTACTTCATAGGGTTGAAAACTAATCTGCTCTGATGAGGCTTAATAAAGCCGGAACCGTTAGTCAGTGGATGTTTCCTCCCCTGTGAAGTAATAAAGCTAATGTTTTTTTAATGGCTATATAACTACTAGCCCGATTAGTATCTGTCAAAAGCTCTTATTATTTTCATAAAAGTTTGTTTACAGATACATCTTACTTTATTTACAATTTCTTTATGCGGACTGCAAATAACTTGTCTTTTATATATATATATATATATATATATATATATATATATAAACTACCTAAAATATTTATATATATATATATATATATATTTTTGGATTAACGACCTCCTTTTCGATAATTGATTATAATTATGTTTGTGGGTATTAGGTCATCTGGGGTAAAAGAAAACTCTTTTTTATGGCCTAAATTTTCGCATATATTTAATGCTTTGTCAAAGGCAATAACTAAAAAGTAATACAACTATAATAAAGACACTGGTAGTAATAAGCGTTACTTACATTGAGATTAATAAAAATTGCTTCCATAAATAAATTTAAACTAAGTTCCTTTATATAATCTTATAAAATTGAATTGAATAAAAAATCTTTTAAGTCTAAATAAAATATTGGCTTGACATAAATAAAATTTTTGACAGAATGTTAATGAATAGTTGGAAAAGTTGATTTTGCTAAAGAATTAGAATAAAAAAAAGAAACGTACTTGTGTAAATAGCGGTGTTATATATTCACATGTATATCTGAATATCATGTAAATGTATATGAATTAATATACATATATGTATACTCTTACACATAAATACATTTTTAAAGATATATATATTCATGTATGTAAACTAATTTTCTATATAGATGTGCAAACATACACACAGACACACATAATATATACATACACGCACATACATGTACCAAAACATATACATACACATATACATAAACACACATATATACATATATATATATATATATATACATATATACATATATAACATATATACACATACATACATATACATACACACATACATATACATATACACACGCATACCCATATACACACATACATACATATATACACAAACATACAAACACACATACACACACATATATACATATAAACATACTATATAAATCCAAACAAATATAAAATAAAAAAATAAAGAGAGAGAGAGAGAGAGATATGTAAATGGTAATTAAATATGATTTGTTTTAGATTTAAATTTAAATTTTAAAAGATAAGAGTATATGCAACTAAGATTATCTATATCCTTTTTATTATTTAATGTTTTTGAGTTCATGTAAATGTGACACATTTCCAGAAATGTTCTTTTTGATTTATTCTGTTCAATTTGTAAAATTGTCAGATTATTAAAATCTATTCTATGCTCTTTGTCTAAGACGTGTGTTGTGAGGGCGCAAGCTTTTGGTTTTACTCTTATATCGCTTTTGTGTTGTGTTATATATAAATTAAAATTGTCTAGATTGTGATCATATATACATAGGACAAACATCTCAAAATTTAAAACAAAGGATAACACAACACAAAAGCGATATAAGAGTAAAACCAAAAGCTTGCGCCCTCACAACACACGTCTTAGACAAAGAGCATAGAATAGATTTTAATAATCCGACAATTTTACAAATTGAACAGAATAAATCAAAAAGAACATTTCTGGAAATGTGTCACATTTACATGAACTCAAAAACATTAAATAATAAAAAGGATATAGATAATCTTAGTTGCATATACTCTTATCTTTTAAAATTTAAATTTAAATCTAAAACAAATCATATTTAATTACCATTTACATATCTCTCTCTCTCTCTTTTTTTTTTAATTTTATATGTGTTTGGATTTATATAGTATGTTTATATGTATATATGTGTGTGTATGTGTGTTTGTATGTTTGTGTATATATGTATGTATGTATGTGTGTATATGGGTATGCGTGTGTATATGTATATGTATGTGTGTATGTATATGTATGTATATGTGTATATATGTTTGTATATATGTATATGTATATATGTGTGTTTATGTATATGTGTATGTATATGTTTTGGTACATGTATGTGCGTGTATGTATATATTATGTGTGTCTGTGTGTATGTTTGCACATCTATATAGAAAATTAGTTTACATACATGAATATATATCTTTAAAAATGTATTTATGTGTAAGAGTATACATATATGTATATTAATTCATATACATTTACATGATATTCAGATATACATGTAAATATATAACACCGCTATTTACACAAGTACGTTTCTTTTTTTTATTCTAATTCTTTAGCAAAATCAACCTTTCCAACTATTCATTAACATTCTGTCAAAAATTTTATTTATGTCAAGCCAATATTTTATTTATACTTAAAAGATTTTTTATTCAATTCAATTTTATAAGATTATATAAAGGAACTTAGTTTAAATTTATTTATGGAAGCAATTTTTATTAATCTCAATGTAAGTAACGCTTATTACTACCAGTGTCTTTATTATAGTTGTATTACTTTTTAGTTATTGCCTTTGACAAAGCATTAAATATATGCGAAAATTTAGGCCATAAAAAAGAGTTTTCTTTTACCCCAGCAGACCTAATACCCACAAACATAATTATAATCAATTATATATATATAAATATATATATATATATATATATATATATATATATATATATGTTTGCTATGTTTTCTGCATTTGGAGGCTGGTCTTTCAGACACTTTCAAACAAAGAGTACTTAACTGTGTATTGATAACACATAAATACCTAATTATTAGGGATTTCATGTAATCGTGTATATGTTCAAAGGAAACCCAACGTTTTTAAATCCCATTTAATTGCATGCATCATATTTTAGTATTTACATTAGATAACAATCTTCGACGACAGTGCATTCCATTAGGTTTTAAAATACCAGTCGCAGATTTTAATAAAACTAGTACGACTGTATTTCAATTGAAAAATATCTTGAAAACGCGTCCAATTAAGGCAAGTTAAGAGAGCTGTAAAGATAAGATAATTGTAGGTAAAAGTCTTAAATACTGAGTACGCATAGGTAAACAGTGTTATTTAGTATCTCGAGGCTATTAAAGCGACGGATTCCTGAAGGTTGCACGATTTATAATTTTTCTCACTGCTGACGTAAAGGGATCAACACATTTCTAGCACCAACGAGAACAGAACCGACGACTAGAGTGTGTTGGATTATTCTAGATGCGTGACACAATACGATGGCTCGATTTATATAACCCAATTGAAAGAGGATCAAAAGGCAGATGTTCAGTACTCAGTAAAAACATCACGACTCCGTCGAGCCAGTAATAGTATATCACATAGTAAGATACTATAGTTTGGGAGTTGTTATTGTATAAATAAAAAAGAAGGAAAAGTGTGTTTTAAATGTACAGATGTTAGGGAATTTAATTTGAAGTACGTAAAATGAATAATTAATTATCAGCTACCGCAGATTGAAGTTTTAATTTGAATATAAGCGTATATAGATTTTGGAATTCAATTTAGATTTTGAATGGTATTCAGTGGAAGAGTTTTAACGATTTGGATAACTAAGTACAAACCAGAGGCAACAAGAACGACCATCATAATTTACACGGTAAAATAAAAATTACATTGCTTAAAATTTTTAAAAGGGACACTTTTATTTATTATTTAAGTTGTACAATAAGAGTATTTTGTGTGCTAATATTTGAAATTAGAGTAGAGTGTGCACAAGTTGATAAATAGATTTGAAAAGGATGGAAGTCTACGAGGGTTTTATCACTATATAAAAAAAATTTTAATAAATCTAAAGATTGTTTGTTAAAGAATATTTCGTGTTATTATGTGTTTGATGTGTGATTCTTACAGCTTCATTTAGCTTGAGCTATCAAAAATAATTAGGACAACACTTTTATTAACCACTTCTTTCTACAAAATCATTTATGATGTGATAAGGAGGTCATAAGAAGTCACTGTGCACCACATTCTGTCAAAGAAGGTCTCCCCAAAGCTGAGAAAATCAAATTTTCAAATATTTAAATTTCTACCCTGTATAATATTTCTAATGAAATAAGTTAATTATAGTGTTTCCTAGTATGTAAGTTCCTTGATTTACGGTTTTAAAACAAGTTCTAATCCGCGAAAACACATGCGCATCCCTCGATTGAAAAACCCGTGTGTAAAGAATCATCTACTTTAAAAGTGCTACATCTCAAGTACTCCTCTTGGAAAATATTATTCAATACAAAAAGTAATACACTGAATTTGTTTGAATTCTTTGATAGAAACTTAAATATTTCCACACTCTTCGAAAAGTTATAAATCAATTCGTAAAGGACAGTGAATTGTTTTCCGTAAGTGAATACACATCAACTAAGTAAGTTCTATAACATCAGTAAAGACTTTAAACCAGATAAGGTAACACGTTTTTAACGGTAACGGAAGCTCATAAATTATAATAAAGGGAGATAAACGCAAAGTAGATCTATTCATTAATAAGAGTTTGTAAAAGTTTTATGATTGCAATAAATTTTAAACTGACAGGCAATTAAAAAAGAGAACACAAAATGACAGTTAATTAATACATCATAAGATGAGACAAACCTCCTAGAATGTAATCGAAACCTTCGAGAGCAATGGCGTATTAAGATTTTTATTATATAAATCTGGAAAATAATAAGGAGGATTGATTCAATATTCGGCGATTCATAGATAATTACTGAATTGCTGTTTTATGGAGCTCACCGACGTCGTATTTATTGCTGCAATATAAACAATAATTGAACTTGGTGCAAGGTCGCCCTGATATTTTAATCTAATAAAATAAAATTATTTTAAAAACTTTAATGTGGACGTCGACATATAAATATTAATCAAAATGAAAATCTAAAAATGGAACCACGAACTTGTCGATGTTATTTCTATATGAAAACCATCTTTAGATGGCAAATACAATCAAAGACACATTGTAATGGAGACCTGAATACCAACAAAAATTTGACGATCCAAAACGCAGCACAACTTTGTTTTAAACCTTTATAAAAGCAATTTGTGCTAATATTAAGTAAATTAAGCTGGTACAAAATTTTTGCGTACAGAAAATTACTTGTGAATGAAGAATTCTTTTTGAGGTAAAATCTCAAGGTGGTGTGACCCTTACAAATCAGTCGCACTGAGATTGGACAATCGGAGTCCTAAAGTAGTCCAAATTACTTTTAAAGAAAGATTTGTGGCTTACGTGAAAGGTTTTGAGGTTTTCTAATTATTAACAAGGATTAGGTGAAAAATACATTAATATGTAGTAGTGATGAAATGTTGTTTTTTTCTAAACTTAAGTTGTGAATTGCATTTATGAGCATTCTTTATACCTGTATGTAAGTAAATTTTTAAGATAATGTGTGTAAAAAAGAGAAATGTTTTTGAATGTATCAAGTTTTGTTCATAAAAACCCTTTTTAAATATAACTAAGTTAGAGACTTCTTTGCTTAATTTCATTTTCATAGGGTCCACAGCAGGTTAATCGCAGAGCTAGCAATATAATACAGACATATTCACTTAAGAATCCACATTTTTATTGTTTCAAATGAGTCTGCATCTTTATTGACAGATTATGTTCTGCCAGAACCAAAAGCATAGGTTACAATGCAATGACAATAGAAATCCAGCAAGTATGTATCTAACCTGCAAAACCTATTACGAAAATTAAAAATAATATAGTTTTTCTGGCGCTAGCCATTTTTAATACTTTATATGTAGGCAACAACTTGCTCTTATCACCTACGTTACGCACAATTCACTTATTTTAGTATTATTATTATCAAAAAGCGGGTAACCCTGAAAAACCTGTGCGAAGCGGGATCAAACTAATAATCAAAATAAAAAGACAAGGAAACCTCAACTCAATACACAGTAAAAAATGCCAAGCAACCAAGGGATATCTTATTTTAAGGTTTATTTGTTGCCTTTTCGCTCCTTAATGAATAATAATGATGCACACTCAACTGTTAGCTGTGATACTTTTTGAACAAACATATTTTGATGCTAATACCGCTTTCCTATTTAAGAAAAGTTTTATTTCAACATTTCAGTATTAAACGACAATGTAAAAAAGATGTAATAATTACGTGAAGCTTCTCCTTGTTTTGGGCATTCCCGTTTTTAAAAAACTTCCAATCTGTATAACAAAATAGTTAATGCGTTTATTATACCTATTTTCTACAAGCGCTAAGTAAAGAAGTAAATCGAGAACAACAATGACATTTAAATACACTATTGCGATCAACTGAATATGTTTACTGTTGCAACATCATATTTTTATTGAACAAGAAACTGTAAACCTACAATTATTTATGGGTGAAAAAGTGAAAGCTTGTATAGTGTATGATGGTCTAGGTTTATTTCATGAATTTGTGTATTTCTAGATACAGTCAGCGCTAACAGGAGCCTTCTAAATTATATTTTAATTTACGCAATAAATGGGGTAATCGTGGTGACGTATTACTACTATAATGCTGACAAGATGTCATAGGTCGTACTGTAGCATGCAGTATCTTGACGTTTAAAGTCTATTTGAACCTATTGTGCGTGTAACGTCACCAGCCATTTGATAATAATTCTAATCTACACATCTTATAACAAATAGAGCATATACTGTTATAACAAAAATTTAAAATGGTGAAAAGAGTAAAACAACAGTTCAAGATGCAACTACATTTTAAATGTTTGATATACATTTTACACCTACACACACACACACACACACACACACACACACACACACACACACACACTTCCTCTTATTAAAATTTAAAAACACGTACATAGCCAAGCCTGCGTAGGCCATAGGTGTTAATGATGCAATGTGACGAACGAAATTTAATCTAAATATATACCTGCGTTTAAACAGTAAGAACCGTGGCCATTTTTGGAGCTCAATTAAATAAATAAATAAATTAACCGTTAGAAATATAAATGGTCGTCACACGTAAACTATTCATTCACATTAATCGCGCGCAGTCGCTGTGTTCAATCACTAAGTCGTCGCATAACCGATTAGTTAATGTAATTATAAACGCCATGCCCAGAAAGACGTAAAACAATGATCAGCGATTGGTAAACGTACATTTAAGTACATATTATTGAATTATTTTTTTTATATTCTTAATCATAACACAATTTCTAGCAACGGTTATTCCAATGCGAGAAGCACAATTGAATATTTTATTAATACAGTATGGCCCCACAAACACGTCAATACGACGTAAATCGTTAGACGTCAAGCTATAGATGATTTTGACGTCGTTTTTTGTCAACTGACAAATAGTCACCAAAAATCATCTAAATCTCACGTCAGAATTACGTGACTATGCTAGCAGGGTACCAATCCAGTTATTTGGAAGCTATTTGGTTGACTACTGCTACACACCAGATGAAAATGGACTGGAGACTCATCTAATTGTGTTCACATGTTCATTTTTTTTTAGCAGAAAGGAGATCATCTAGCATACTTTTTAAGGTGTTTGAAAGAATATTTGAAAACTCCTTGACGTTTAATCTCTTCGATAAAAAATACTGTTACGCTAATCCGTGCGGACAAGAGAAAGTAAAGTACAGTAAACCAAGAAACAGATAAAATGTAACTTACTGGTCTTTACTAGTTAGGGGTTATTTTTATATCCCCAAATGTGACCAGTTAACTTTAAGGAAGGATTTCCTTAAAATGATGGAACGCAAATATCTTCCGACTATGCTAGGGGTCTATTCCTTGGGCAGAGCTTATGAAGATTGGTCGTGGTTCTTTTTACAAAGCATTATTTTCTTACAAGAGCTAGATTCTTAACAAAACAGGGGTTTAGGTAAGGCGCCACCACGTCATTAATTTTTAAACACAGGGTTTCCCTAAGGGGGACTTGGGAGTTCTTAGAGAGGAATACCGTATTAACTGCTTACGCAGAAGCTGTAAAGAAAATTTAATTAAATTAACAAAAGTGAGGACACAAGAGGTATTCTCTTGTTACCTCATATAAAAAACAGAAAAGATTAATCAGGCAAACAATATCATGAACACAGATTTTATGCTTCAAATTCTGAAAAGGCTACTAAAGCTTCTTGTTAAATAGGGGTTACCACTTTATGCTACTTGTTCATATACCTGGTTACTCTATTTCTGAACTTACTTGTTCAGAATAAAACAATTAATTAAGAAAATTAACTATTGATTCTTTAATTAAGAGTTGTTCCTTTATAAAAAGTGTAAGTATAAAACCAGATAAGGCGGAATCATTCTAGCAAATAAATATACGAAGAAGTCTTACAATTGATGTACAAAACTATTACTTAAAAGTTCTTCCTCTACACTTGCAGGAGAATTATAAAATAACTATTCAATTGAAGATTTTACGGAGCATTGTAAGAAATATTTAATTGAAGCGTTTAGGAAGTATTGTAAAAAAATATTGGAAGAGGTATTTTAAGAAATATTTTAAGAGCTATTTTGAAGAGAAATATTTTAAGATCGCTACAAAAAAATTATTTAGTTTGTCTAGTAAATTATTTTTAACTGCTTACCATTATTAAAATCACCGAGCCTAGTGTTCACTACACCAGGGCTCCACTTCAGCACAACGACCACCCGCAAATTACTTGCTAGTACCCTTTGGATTTCCATGTTAATTCTTGACGAAAGTTCTAGCTAAAGTGCGCGCTGATGCAATATGCATGAAACAGGAAAGCTGTTCGGCCTTGATAATATTCATACTAACATCCAACGCCTGATGTTAGCAACCAAACTAGCATTTCTGTATGGCGGTTTGACCTCATGATACCAATACAGATATTTATTTACTTAAAAACTTATTGACGTTCTGTAGTGGTCAGAAAAACTGTTACACAGTAGCCCACACTGAGTACCGCAACAATAAAGGGAGAATCGAAAAAATTCTGCCGTACTACCTGAAAGCGTCGTAGAGTGGCGTGGGTCGCACATAAAAAAAAATTGGAAACCTCCAGGAATATACTTTGTTTACAAACCTCTAACCTGCAAAAGCAATGGAAAACTAGCCCGCGGTGGAAACAATAATTTCTAAACAGTATCCCGAAGAATTTATAGTACAAAAGTTTTCACCCAAATAATAAACACATTCCTGATATTTTTTATAAATTGTCCTTAAGGATTTTCACAATACCAAAAAGCTTGACGAAAAAATAATTAATACATTCTTGATAATTTTTACAAATTAACCTGAAGGATTTTCACAGTACCAAAAAAACTTGACGCAAAAATAATTAATAAATTCCTGATATTTTTTTAGAAATTATCCCGAAGCATTTTGCAGTACCAAAAAAAATATTGAAGCAAAACAATAATTATTACATGGCTAAATTCACTGTAAAGTAATTTAAATGGTAACGTCTCACATGCACATTAAACAGGGAAAAAAATTTAAGCAAAACCTAGAAGGAACTACTTTCAGTTCTGCTACATTTACAATTATTAAAATTTTGCTATCAAAATACTATAAGGCCTAGTGGGTAAAAATTGGGTCTACTTACATTTTTATCGTAATTTTTGGTATGTCGCTGATAGAATGCATTCCTTTAGCCGACCTAGGCAATATGATTATACCTGAATCGTAGGATAACTCTAGAAAAGTCATAAGAAAAAAAGGTTTATAGACAGTAAGGGTTAAACTTAATTGCCATAGTCATTACTAATAACAGCTGTCACCATATTGTATTCCGATGGTCTTGAGCAATGTGGAATTTATTTCCAATACCAAAACGTAATCGTAAAAAGGAATTCAACAAGAAAATAGTCCAAACCAAAGTTATTGCTGGTGAAGGCATCGGATACTATAGAGAATTTAACAACCGGGGATGACGTTTTGTATCTGCTTATACATAGGGCTACAGCTGGCAACTCGTCAAGTCCATCGTGCATCAAGATAATAGAGATAATTTTGGCATTTTAGTAGTTCGTAGTTACTCCATTTTCAAAGTCCCATATTAAGTATGTGATTCATTTTCAGGATAGACACGACAGGTTGTCGTATAGCTTTTATACGACAAAGTTATCAAAGCGAAGCACGCTTCTTAAAAATCAAGGAATTGCCACAAAATAAAAACCTTGCGCTCGTATTCACGCAGTATTTGTATCTCCTGAGGACGCTGTATTTAACCTCACAATAAGCATAATTCTTTTGATCATCGTTTTGTATGAAACCCGTCCAGATTTTGATAAAACTTCCCAGGAACCGTATTTTCCCAAAAACATTTTCTTTCGACCAACCCACCCACATGAACAATAGTTCCCAAAACATCATCTATTGACAAGAGAACAGAATGAATTGTCTTGATAACATGAAACGTTAACCTTTTGGCCGTCAACACGCGCCTAAACAACTCAGACTGTCTGCAACCAGCTTTTCAGATTCATAGAGGTAAGTGTAAAATAGGTTGCCTATTTTTAGTTTGACTATAGGAATGTACTGTTTTTGAAGTATATTCGTATGCGACCTTGTAGCAAACACGTTACAACATTGAAACTTATCGTGGAAAACAAATGCTTTAGTAAACAAAGCTATTGATTGGGCGTATATATTTAACCTTCCCGGAAAACATCTGACAATCTTTAAGGACAAATTGTTTTAATGAAATAGATACTAGACTTAATAAAGCGAGCATATGCTTTCGGAAGGAAAGCTTGCTGATAACCGAATGCATTTCCGATGCTGTATCAAACAATAGATATAGATCGAGGTACTTTGGCTTAAGCTAAATAGACTAATAACATTCTACAGAATGAGGAATAGGTACTCGTTTAAACTGACATAAGGCTCCCGCGTTTGCCAATAGACGCAATTAACCATGAAAGCAATACGGGATTACGAGATTTTGAATTAAATTATGCGCCAAATTATTCAATTTCACGGACGGAACGTAACAACGCCTGTCCACACATTGACCAAAAGGCGATGTTAGTGGTAAGATTCGTATGTTACTTGTAAATATTCTATTAAATAAAGATGTTTATTGTGTTGATTAAAATAGGGTTCCTCGAAAATATTGCTTCGTCTTGTCATAGAACTTTTTTTGTTAACATAGGATCTCTTTCTAAAACGTTAAAAGTGTCAGTTAGTAAAATTAGTAGGTACATGAAGATCCTCTTCTATCAAACTTGAGACTTAGCGAAATCAGTAGGATGAAAATACTCTTCTGGAAGAATTTTATTGATTTAAGAATGGCAAACGCCATTTTGATTTACCAAGTCTGAAACATTTTCTGCAGCTCATTGTTCTACCTCTTGATCGACTTTTGTCAGATGTTAGCATTGCGAACTGACCTGTAGATAATAATTATTCGGATAGCTTTCAGCGAACTGTCCAACTAAGGGGTCAGCATTCCTTATATGCTCGTTCAACCAAAGTATCATTGTGAGGCACTCTCTGTTAGTTTACATGGTTTTGAAGTAAAAAGTGCGGAAGTTTTTACGTTTGCGCAAAATGTCAAGAAGTTATGATTAAGTAGTCACTTGCATGGCCTTAATTTTGAAAACATACTCGTAAGTACTTACGTATGTAAGTACTTCCATAGTTGCCAAATGTGTTTCTGTCAATAGAAATCTAAAAATTTCCATTATTTTCTCAAATTTTTTGCTAACAAAATGATTTCAACAAATTCTTTATTTAACTTGGATCTTTGTAAACCATTGACATCCAAAGTTTTGGAAATTTATTATAAATAAAGAATCTGAATACGTAACTTCATACGCTTAGAATTCAAAAACAACCGTCACATAAAAATTTTGTTTGTGTGTTTGGTGTCGTATTGGCTACTAGTATGTATATGACAAATAAATTATAAACACTATTATTAAAATACCCTGTATAAAGATGATTCTCGTTGCGTAACGCTATTATCTACAGTTAGTGTAAATGTTAGTAAAATGATTATTTATTATGCCAACTCCATGTTTTCCAAATACCTTTAGCAACTAAAAGAATTAAATACTAATATTGGCACAAGTTGATGTACGGAATTAAAATAACGGAACGAAATCATGTCAGTAACTGTAGGAAAACAAACCCCGAAGGAACGGAGGAAATTGTTTAAATAATTTAGATATTGTTTGATTTGCTTGACCAACAATTTTTATTTGTGTATTAACTGTCATTTGATTAGTCCCCATGTTTTCTTAATATTTGGACCTTGCGCATTTATTCCACATAAGTTTTATACAAGGTGTCCCACGAGGTTCCCGACAAACTTCTAAGGTGGTTTCCTCTCATCAAAATAATGAAAAAAGTTTATATAAACATATGCCCGGAAATGCTTTTTGTTACATTCCAAACTGGTCATGTATCATGTCTTAGGTTTAGAAATACTTTGTAGGTTAATTGCCGCGTATTTTTGAAATGATACGTTAACTTCCGCCGTTGCTGACAGTTGAGTCTGCGCAGGAGGAATGTGGATGTGCGCGAGTGGAGGAAGCGACATTAAGCCACGAGATATGGATTAAGCAACCAGTATCTAAGTGCAAGGTGTAGTTTTAAAGAAAATCAGGTATGTAGTGTTCCTTTGTCTCCTATTATCGTACCCGCTACCTATTTCCTTTGAAACCTCTACAAGATGCAATAGAAGTTCAGTGACATATATGTTCAACATGGCGTAATGACAACCCTTAACCACGTGGTAAACCCTGAGATGAAGTTCTGAGATACACATCACGTAAGTAATTTGAATTTTACCTAAATTGTGCATGCAAATTGACTTAGACAGCGATTGCATCATCCCGTAAACGTGATCTGTAGATGTTATAACAATGGCGTTAGAGCCACGCCTAACGTGTAAAAAATAGCGCGTACATTGCGGCGCAGGAAATATAACATTTGTTAGCGAGTTACGGCTAGCGAAATATTTCGCCCGATTTTCTGGGAAAGGACGGAAATAAAGCCAAACTGATTTTTTTGACGTTAAGTTGGGTGTTAAATTTATTGAATTGTATGTAAAATGAACTGAAAAATTGAATACAACATGTTTCAGACCTCTAGGATTACCCATATCTCAGATATTAGACAACACACGCAAAATTCGGTCTCGAAAACCATGCTTCGTTTAGATTTATACTACATTAACTTCGTTAAATGGGTAATAAACACGCAAACTTTTTAAACAAAACTTGTAGTGAATTTAATTCTGAAGAGAATGATGTAAAATAGGCCAATAATAAACAAACACAAAGTTTAAAAAATTAATGTTTAATTAAATCAACACAAACGAAAAATAAAACAGAAAATGTTTATTAAATAAACGTTCTACGTAAGAACAAAACATTTTAATTCCTGATTCTTTTATTCCAATTTACATGCCTTACAAATGGTGTTCGAAATGATTTACTTGATAAATTATGCAATATGCACAACCTGGCGCTTTTAATCAAACCACGTGAACCCCTTCCGATAATACATATCTAGGTCGTTCTTAAGTAGTTCACAAGCGTTTAAAATTCGGTTCAATAATGTTCTTTGGAATTAACTGGTTCTGCGTATACAAGTTGCTTTAAATGACCCCACGGGTAATAATCCAAGGGATTTAAATTGGGGAACCTAAGAGGCCAATTAGTTGGTCCACCTCGACCAATCCATCTGCCCGGAAAACTTATCTGTAAGTGCTCTCTAACATTTTGTAAATAATGTGCCGGTGCGCCATCATGGTGGTACATCTTCAAGCAGAACTGGCAATTGATGAATCCAATAAATTTAACACCTAACTTAATGCCATAAAAAATCAGTTTGGCTTTATTTCCGTCCTTTCCAGAAAATCGAGCGAAATATTTCGCTAGCCGTGACTCGCTAACAAAGCATTTCCGGACATATGTTTATATGAATTTTTTCATTATTTTGATGAGAGGAAATCACCTTAGACGTTTGTCGGGTTCCTCACGGGACACCTTGTATAGCTACTAAACCATTTATTTTTCAGGAAGTACTAACCCAGACGTTAATACACGGGGAAAATATTTTGCAAAATAAGAAAGCCGAAATTCTATAGACGTATGTTGAATTAAATTGCAGGGTGTCTCTTGCACACTGTAAAACGTGTTGCGTGAAATTTATGATTCGTGATGAAATACTACAATGATCATTATGGAACTGCTACGCGTTGTCATAAATATTTGACTGACACTCCAATTTTCTACTCATTGTGTTTATTAATTGTTATAAGTTTAACTTGTTCCATTTTCCCTTCTGCTACTTACTGTGTGTCTGCTATCTAAACAATTAATAACAACCTACTGTGGTGTCGTAAGCAAACCAACAGTAATTCAACGTCCAACCTCGTTTAAATACAGCGGAAACTAAACCGTGTTGAGTTTCAATAAAAGCAATACGATACTGAAAACATTTATCAAATTACATGAGATAAATGTTGGATCTATAGATATCCTATAATGTTACACAGATATTAACGATACCGAGGTATTTTAGGATTTCATGTGGAAGTAATTCCCCTGACTAAATATACTTTTGAAGCAGAAATAAATGGACTTTGCTCTAAAATTCCAACGCATTTTCATGAGCAAGCTGTTGAATTTCAGCAGCGGCTGGGCGTCGATTTGCTGAAATGATTTCTTACATGACTTACTGCCTGACTCCGCACAAGGAAACCGCGTTTGCGTCTATTTCAATTGTGTATTTTCAAGCGTAAATTTAAGCAGCTTCTGTATAATAGAGTAATATTGGATGGATCTTTTAAGACCAATTTAATATATGTGTGTTGATAGCACTCCGAATTTTTTGGATATTAATTTCTCAGTTTTATAACCGAATTTACACATATCCGCATTCCGCTACATACATCCACACATCAATCCTTAAAACATCAATTTCAAACTTCTCTTTGAAATAGTACATCGTATCTTTGGTAGTTGAAAGTTGTACACCAGATAATAAAAATTATGATCCTTTTGTTGAAAATATAAAAAAAATATCTCAAGTGCAGGTCGGAACAGTATGGCTATAATTTAATAATCTCTATAAAAGTTCTTCGAAAATTTTGTTCTTTAATGTGCAGCGTTACTTGAGTCACACATCTAAAAATCTTATATTTAAACTTGGTTCAAACGTTTGTGATAGCAATTCGGTTTAAGAAAAGCGGTTGACTAATTTTTCTCAGCACGACGTATTTGCTTTACTTTCTCTGGATCGGGATCTGCTCGAAAGACCAATTATACAAGTTGCTGCTTCGACTTAGGTACAAAGAGTATATTCAGTAATAGGGCCGGCAATAGGAATTTTGTACTATGCCCGTAAATTCAAATTAGCAACTCCATTCGCATTTTTACTTTCTAGTTAGTTTTGGTAAGTTCTATTACTGATCACGTAGTTTGGTAACTTCACCATATAATAATAAATATAAGGAGTTAAAGGTAAAATAACTAACTATTTTTAAAACATTTTTGGGGAGATAACCAGCAATTTAAGGTCAGAGACAATTTACTCATGGGAAATAGAGCAGCGATTCTGACATGACAAGAGAGTTGTATGCCATAAAGAAATAGTGTTGGGAAATAGCTTGATCCTCCTTTAGAGGATAACCAAATTATTAAGTATTTAGCCGTACGCTTCGAAACAGAGATAAGGCAATGCATTGCCTTACAAAACATCCTGAACAGAGCTGCATTTTTGGTGTATCTTCAATGGTATGATGAGATGGGTCAAGCACGAAGGATGGATACCAGACCAAGGAGCCAGCCCATAAATTCATTTATATACCAATGAAGCAGTGGACCGGAACGGTACAAAAGCAGAACACTCCATTTTTTTCAGTACGAAATAACGTATAGCAGGTCTGAACGATCAAGGTACCAAAAAGTACCCTTGGCGGGGCCGAAGAGACTGTGCGTTTTACAGTAAGTAACTGCTATTATTCTTCAACCCTTTGAAAAAATTTCAGGTGGCAACTCCGTTTTTTTCGATATGAAATGAGGTATAGTATTTCTGAAAATCAAGGTATCAATAAGTACCCTTGGACGTGGCCGAATAGATTACGCCTTTTACAGTAAGTAATCGATATTATTCCTCAACACCTTGCAAAATTTTAAGTTGTCACTCCATTTTTTTCCGTACGAAATGACGTATAGCAGGTCTGAACGATCAAGGTACCAAAAAGTACCCTTGGCGGGGCCGAAGAGACTGCGCGTTTTACAGTAAGTAACTGCTATTATTCTTCAACCCTTTGAAAAATTTTCAGGGGCACTCCGTTTTTTTCGATATGAAATGAGGTATAGTAGGTCTGAACAATCAAGGTATCAAAAAGTACCCTTAGACGTGACCGAAGAGATTACGCCTTTTACAGTAAGTATCCGACATTTTTCGTCAATTCCTTGCAAAATTTCAAGTTGCCACTCCATTTTTTCCGTATGAAATGAAGTGGAGTAGGTCTGAACAATCAAGGTACCAAAAGTGTCCTTGAACGGGGCCGAGGAAATTGCGCCTTTTACAGTAAGTAACTGATATTATTCCTCAACACCTTGCAAAATTTCAAGTTAGCACTCCATTCTTTCCTGTATGAAATGAGGTATAGCAGGTCTGAACAATTAAGGTACCAAAAAGTACCTTTGGACGGGGCCGAAGGGCCTGCGCGTTTTACAGTAAGTAACTGAAATTAATCTCTAACCTTTTAAAAAATTTTAAGTTGACACTCCGTTTTTTTTTTGATATGAAATAAAGTAAAGTAGGTCTGAACAATCAAGGTACCAAAAAGAACCCTTGAACATGGCCGAAGAAATTGCGCCTTCTACAGTAAGCAGCTGCTATTATTCCTCAACCCCTTGCAAAATTTCAAGTTGGGACTCTGTTGTTTCGGTATGAAGTAAGGTACAGTAGCTCTGAAAAATCAAGGTACCAAAAGTTACCTTTGGACTGGACCGAAGAGATTGCGCCCTTTACAGTAACTGCTTTATTCCTCAACGCCTTGCAAAATGTCAAGTTGGCACTTCATTTCTTTTGGTATGAAATGTGGTAAAGTAGGTGTGAGCAGTCAAGGTACCAAAAAGTATCCTTGGACGGGAACGAAGTGATTGCGCGTTTTACAGTAAGTAGCTGCTTTTATTCCTCAACCCCTAGGAAAATCTTAAGTTGGCACTCCATTTTTTTCGGAATGAAGCAAGCTATAGTAAGTCTGAACAATCAAGGTACCAAAAAGTACTCTTGGACGTGGCCGAAAAGATTACGCCTGTTACAGTAAGTAACTGATATTATTTCTCAACTCCTTGCAAAATTTCAAGTTGGCACTCAATTTTTTTCGGTATAAAATGAGGTTTAGTAGGCCTGAACAATCAAGGTACCAATAAGTACCCTTGTACGAGACCGAAGAGATTGCGCGTTTTACAGTAAGTGACTGCTACTATTCCTCAACCCCTTGCAAAATTTCGAGTTGGCACTCAATTTTCTTCGGTATGAAATAAAATGTAGTAGGTCTGAACAATCAAGGTATCAAAAGGTAACCTTGGACGGGGCCGAAGAGATTGCGCGTTTTACAACAAGTAACTGCTATTATTACTCAAACGTTTGCAAAATTTCAAGTTGGCACTCCATTTTTCGGTTTGAAATAAGGTATAGTTTGTCTGAACAATCAAGACACCAGAAAGTACCTGTAGACGGTGCTGAGGAGATTGCTCGTTTTACAGTAAGTAACTGTTATTATTCCTCAACCTCTTGCAAAATTTCAAGTTGGCATTCCATTTTTCTGAGTATGAAATAAGGTATAGAGGTTTTGAACAAGCTACCAAAAAGTACCCTTAGAAGCGGCAGAAGAGATTGCGAGTTGTACAGTAAGTAACTGCTATTATTCCCCAACCACCTAAAAAATTTCAGGTTAGCACTCCGTTTTTTTATATGAAATGAGGTACAGTAGGTCTGAACAATCGGGGTACCAAAAAGTACCCCTTAACGAGACCGAAGAAATTGCGCACTCTACAGTAAGTAACTGCTATTATTCCTCAAATCCTTTCAAAATTTCAAGTTGGTACTCCATTTTTTCGGCATGCAATGAGGTATAGTAGGTGTGAACAATCAAGGCATCAAGAAGTACCCTTGGACGGGGTCGAAGGAATTGCGTGTTTTACAGCAAGTAACTGATATTATTTCTCAACCGTTTGCAAAACTTCAAGTTTGCACTACATTTTTTTCAAAATGAAATGAGGTATAGCAGGTCTGGACAATCATGGTGTCAAAAAGTACACTTAGATGGTGCCGAAGAAATTGCGCGTTTTACAGTAAGTAACTGCTATTATTCCTCAACCCCTTGAAAAATTTCCAGTTGGCACTTCATTTTTTTCGATATGAAATGAAGTACAGTAGGTCTGAACAATTAAGGTATTAAAAAGTACTTTTGGACGGCGCCGAAGAGATTGCACCATTTACAGTAAGTAACTGCTATTATTCCCCAATTCGATAGGGGCTAGAATAATGCCATCAGGACAGACGGGCGAAGGGAGAACAATGAATCCCGTACCATTCAGAATAAAACCGTAACCCAAGGAAGGGAAACGAATGGAAATTCACACACAGACGGCTCAAACCACAACCATAACAGAACATATGCTGAGATGATAAACAGACCAGGACCGTCAATGGCAAGGTTGGATTTTCAGTAAAAGGCAGATCGAGCGCACCCGAACATCATCGAGAATTTATAAAATTTTATTTAGAAAATTACGAAAATGTAAACAAAAGCTCATTACCTATGCTAAATATAAATATTTATATATATATATATATATATATATATATATATCGCCGTAGTTCTCTTGTAAAACCTGTCCTGAGAGAAAAAAAAACATTCGAGCCCCAACGTTGGACCGTCATAAATTGCCGTGGAACTCAGGTAGAAGCCTCACCAACAAAAATATATTCGAAAATTTTTTTAAATTTTCAACACTCGAAATTTGCACATAATAGAAAAATTTTCAAAAATTAAATAATTAAAAAATATATATATCTTACACGTTTTTCTCTCTTCCTCGGCTGAATTGCCAATTTTCTGCAACTGCTTCCGGCTAGCTCAGTTGGACCTCCTCTTGGATATCTATATTCACTCTCATATTCTCTATCGTTCACGCACACTCCCAATAAAACCACAAAATACAACAAACATACAATCTTTTATTTATCACTATTTACAAATAAAATTTAATATTGTCCACATTTCAGTGATCACGTTTCACCTCAATAAATCCTTTTTTGTTATGTGTTGTATTTTATTTTAAATTATCAAACACATAGAATGTACCCGGAGTAAATGGGCCCTGAATAATACCTACTTTCTCATTCCTTCTTTATAATTTATTTTAAATTAGTATACTCTAGAGTATGGTGATCTCATGATAACACAGTTAATTATGAATAATGTATACCCTTATACTTTGCATACTCTTACAACAAACAAAACAAAACAACCCATGTACTCTTCACAAAATTTTACGTTCTGATGGAACGTTAATAAGCTTTATATACACCTTCAGATTTCTATTTAAATACCATAATAAAGTTAGTTATACGTATTATGTTCAATACGCAAAATAATGCACAATACCTTCAAAATCACTCTCATACGTCATCCAATATTCATAGTTTATAACAACACAATTTCAAAGCGTTACCTGGGATTTCTAGAAGATCTCTGCTCCGTGGACGATGCCATGTATTTGCTTCTTTCTGCGCTGCAGGCCGCTTCTAGCTATTAGTAGAAGAACCCCATGTAAGTTGAGCTGCTAGCGCTGCCTTCACGGTGTATCCAATTGCCAAATCCAAATTAATTATACGTCTTTCATAATTATTTAATTTAATCCACGTTACTTAACGTCACGACACGAGCTTGTTAAAAAAATATAGGTGATACCTCAATTAAAAAATGTAAACTCGGCACACAAACCGCGTACAAATTATGAGGCTAACACCGTGCAATATAATTTAAAATAATTTTATTCTACTTACAAACTCGTGCTAGCTTTCATACGTAGTCTGAAGCAATCGAAATATTAAGGGCTTTCATTATATTTTCGAAAAGTATTTATACCGTTTATGCTGCCAGCTCCTGGCCGCATTCGCCCGAAGTCCTTCATTTACAACAACACGTTCTTAAAATTTTCCTCTCAACCGATTTCTAAGTCCGCGAATTTCAGCGCATCGTTCCGATCTTTTCTGAAAATATAATGTACACTATTCTCGTATTTGTCTCATGTCCAACTAACAATATCGACCAATCGTATATCCACTGACGTTCTACAAATCCCGCCTATCTAACGCTGTTTCTTGCTTATGCATTTTCTACGTCTCCTTCTAACCTTGTTTTAGTGATAAAATCGATATTCGTGGCCGCGTTCTACATCTCCAGGTGGACTCCAAATAACCCCTCATTAGTGTTTACTGCGAACACATTCGCCCGTTTACCCGATATTCTTTGAAACTTGTAGTTATCTATAAAAATAAATGGAAGCTGACATTTACAAAACACGCAGGTGTTTAATTTTAACGGACGTTTTAAATAACATTTCTACGAGTTGGATTTCAGCGTATTTCAACCCCACCGATATATATTTGTTTGTTAGTAACGCGTTTCACCTTGGTATTATTGTTTTTTACACGCTTTTATGCATATTATACGTACATAACCGTTCAATTAAACTCAATTAAATTATAAAATAAAGGCATTGGCTTCTACAATTTATTTCCTTTGCAAACCTACTAAATTTTAATCATTATTTGTAAAATTTTGTTAATACCTGTTACTTAAAAATGAATTAACTGGCATAAATTTCGCACGTAAATTCTGGTTGTTTCCTTTATACAGGGTGTTTTGAAATTGCTTTACTTATATTTACTTTTAACCCTTTAAAACCACTATAATATATATATATATATATATATATATATATATATTTAGGAATTGGTTTCGGAGTTGTAGTCAATTAGGGCACATTAAGAACTCCTTTTTGATCGATTTGAGCTTTCGAAAATTTTATTTTCTTCTTCAGGAAACTGCAAATATGTATAATTACAAGATGTAATTAAAATGTTTACTTACGATCTAGAGTCTAATCTTAAATGTAAGAAGCATGAAACTATTTTAACGAAAACGACTATTTTAGGGTTGACATTTAAAACTATTGACACATACTTGATGAATAATTAAAACGAGATAGTTATTGCATTACAATGAAGGTTGCATTAATAAATAAATCTAAAAATACATTGATGGATATATAGGGTGTTGTTATGAAAATAAAATAAGTAATATGAATTAATTTATGATTGTTGACATGTAATAAACTAAGATAATAGCTGCAAGGAGATTTGTTTAATAAATTAATCAATTGTAGGGGTGTTGGTATTCTTTATTATTGATAGTAAATACGAGTAAATGTTATTTAAATTTTGCGTGTCTGTCCTTTTGTTTAGTGGAAGATCTTGTAGTGAAATAGCAACCATTTCGAGAAACAAACGTTTTTTGTAATTATCTTCTTTGAAAATAATTTTAGTGTTGTTGTAATTAAAAGTGTGACCAGTTTCTATAGCGTGTAACACTAATGCACAGGTCATGATTTTTCGATTGCAATCACTTTTGTGAGAAGTAATTCTGGCGGAGAGCCATCTAGATGTGTGTCCCACATATTTGCCATGACAGTACTGACATGGTATTTGGTATACGACTCCAGATTGTTGATCTTTAGGAGTTTGATTTTCTCATTTACTAAAAAGCACTTTATCTAAAGTTAAAACGGGTTTACTTGTCAGTTGTATTCCTTCAATGTCTTTAAAAATGTGTTTCAATTTGGTTGTAAGTTTTTTTATATAAGGAAGAGGAATAAAATTTTTTGGGTTATTAGATATCGTCGTAATTAAACTATGATTGATATTAGGAATATTGAAAAGTAATTTATTTATTAATGAGTTGGGGTAAGAATTTTGAAGAAGAAGGTTTCTTAAAATAAAAAAGTTTTTGCTCTTTAGGGTGCGATGTGAAAGAAGTTCTATCCTTTTCTTTAAGCCTAAGACAAGATTGATTTTCATACTGGTTGGATGAAACGAATGATAGTTTAGATATCGACCAGAAGAGCTAGGTTTTCTATACCAATCTGTAATGAGGATATTGTCTTTATGGATGATAAGAAAATCTAATAGGGATGGCCACGGGCCCGGGCTTTGGCCCGGCGCGGCCCGAAGCCCGGCCCGAATATCAAGCCGGGCTTCGGGCCGGGCCGACAAAATTTTTTTCGGGCCCAAGCCGGGCCAAGTACGTGTTGGGCCCGGGCCGGGCTGGGTCAGACTCCTCAAGCTTTTCGGGCTATTTCGAGCCGGCCCGAATTTTATGTAACGAAATATAAAATTTATTAATTTAGTAAAAGATTCCATTTAATGATTTCTTTAGTTACCTCTTAAGCAAAATTATAATTAACGCTCCTTTTAATATATCACCCAGGTACAGTTACACACATATTGGTAGGTGTGTGATATTGGAAGTAAATCGAAAACGAAAATGATTTGATTTAAACCGATTTGTGAATTTCGATTTTTTTGAATAAGTAATATTCACTTCTTTCCAATTTTCAAGAAATTTGAAATAGAAATTGTCCGTGCTATATTTAATTAATTTGAAGGAGTATTGCAGCGTATGTTAATTGAGCTGATTTACTTTATTATAGTTATTAATTAACTTAATATTGTGGCCCCGCACTGAAGATTATTTATGAATAAATCGAAACCACTCTGTATATGAAAAAATATTAAAAACTCACAATTACAAAAAAACAGCTCAATTATATTTAATTATTTGAATGTATCTTTTGTTGAAAAATATACCGAATACAATGCGATTAGGTTTTATTAGCTTTAAATAACATGGATATAGAAAATTAAAATGTAAATACTAAATAATATTCTATGTTGGGGCTCCTAAAAAGGTATAAAGAAAAATCGTGATATTATAAAGGGTATATACGAAAATAACGGAATAGAGTAAATATTATTTTAATAGAGGCGTCTCTAGCTGCTATCTGCAGAGCTTAAGGCCAATAATGGATACCTATAAAACTTATAATTTGCATTTTAGGTCACATATTTTAAACAGCTGTAGTAGTTGGTACATGCGGTAATAGTGCAATTTTTGAGTTTTTTTTCCATCGAAGTTAATCCTATTACGATTTATTTTTATCAAATTTTGCGAACTAGCAAGGAATGTACCTGATTCCAGTGTGCTTCAACAAAAGCCGTGTAAATTTGGATTTATTATTTCAAACGGTTTTATTATCCCTTTTACGCAATAGGCGGCATGCGCCTGTGTTTCATGCTAGATTTTATTCTTATTTTGGTAGGTCTTTGCAATTTTTTCACTTTCTTTGCACTTAGAGTTGCTTGACCCATGAGACAGAAATTTATTGCAGGTGCGACTATTTCGGATTCTTTCCTGATAAAAATAAATAAGCTGAATTTCGTTTCTGCACTCTGATTTAAATCATTAAGATTTTTTTATTTAGTACACTGTTTTAAAAATATTATAACCAAGATTCTAAATTTTGAGCTATCCGTTTTCAATCACAATCTCGGATTTCAATAATGAGGATAACGTGGGGGGATCCAAATTATCAACCTCGACGAAGTGAATCGGTAATTCTTCTTAATCTTCTTTGGGAATTAAACCACTCATAGTTTTTAAAATCATCTTTATTTACGTTACGATCCATGACGAGGATCATTGTCAAAATAATAAAAACTTAAGAAGAATTGTTTCCCCATATTCTAACCAAAGAACGTTGCCAATTTTCATTTTACAGATTGCTTGTGTATAGGTCTATATTTCGAGAATGTGCTAGCATCCGTTCAAAGAACTGACTATTCTAGTCTCTCGTATCAGGTAGACATAACTTTGTTGTCTATGAATATTTTCTTGTCGCATACTTTACTGAAAATTTTAATTATTATGAAAGAAAGGTATTTTGGGCATACAGGCTAAGTCAAAAGATTCTAGTAAGAAATAAATATATAAAAGTTAGTAAAACATTTACCTATATCATGCCAGTCGTATTTAGCGTTCTTAAATGATTTCGTTTGAATTAAGTACCACTATTTAAGACAGTACACTAATATTTATTGGCTGTAGTAAAATTTTACCAAAGATATAATAATACAGTGGTTCCCTATAGTAGGGGATAAAGAATACTACTATAGTAAGCCTGCTTATCGTAAAAGGCGATTAAAAGGCGCAGCAAGGGGCAGCAGCCTTGCTGGCTAAAAGATATTGGAAGAGGGCCGTTTGGTCTCGGGCGATTCTCAATAATTTACAAGCTTGTTGGGGGTTGGCCATGACGGATACGGCTTTTTGCTAAAATCTTTAAAAACTGCGTTGTGGAAAGATATGGGAGCCTACCACAATATTTCCCAGGTGTGCGTGGCCTAAAACACGAAATACATATGATGGAGAGCTCACAAGTAAAATTCTTGTCCGGAGGTAAATAGTCCCTCATTTGGATCTCCGGGAGGGGGTACTTGGGGCTCGTCATCGTAAGAATATAAAACAACAGTTTGATTTAGTGATAGGGACTTGGAATGTAAGGTCATTACTTAGAGTAGATAAGTTAACGAATTTATTAGTCGAAATGAGAAAGGAAAAGCTGGACATTTTAGGTATTAGTGAGGTGAGATGGGCAGATAGTAATGACTTTTGGAAAGATAATTATAGAATAATTACAACTTCTTCAACTAATGGACAGGCAGGCGTAGGAATAGTGTTAGGTAAAAGATTAGGGCATAAAGTTAAAGAGTACTTACAATTTAGTGATAGAATAATTATGGTTAGATTGAGTACAAAACCCACAGACACTGTTTTAGTTCAGGTTTTCATGCCAACAACTCAGTACGAGGATGAGGAAGTAGAAAAGATATACGAGGATATAAATAGTATAGTGAGAAAAGTAAAAGGAGATGAGAATTTAATAGTTATGGGCGATTTTAATGCGTCAGTAGGAGAAGGTAGTGAGGGAAAAACGGTAGGAAAATTTGGGTATGGCAGACGAAATAATAGAGGAGAAAGATTAGTTGAGTTTTGCCAGGAACATAGATTAGTAACTGTAAACACCCTATTCGAACAACATGTTAGGAGAAGATATATCTGGAAAGCGCCAGGTGATAGGGCTAGATACCAAATAGATTATATTTTAGTTAAACAAAGATTTAGAAACCAAGTTAAAAACTGTCGTAGTTATCCAGGGGTTGACATAGATAGCGATCATAACTTAGTTAAAATGAAGTGTAAACTAAAATTCAAAAAATTGAGAAAGGTTAAAAGAGAGGGATGGGATCTAGGTAAGCTTAATGATAGTATGGTAAAAGAGGAATATAAACAAGTATTAGATAATAAGAGCAAAGAGATAGCTGTAGGAGGGAACGTAGAAAATAGATGGAAATAAATAAAAAGGGCTGTACATAATACAGCAACACAGACTATTGGTTAGAAAAAAATAGAAGCGAGAAAACCCTGGGTAACAAAGGAGATATTAGATTTAATAGAGAATAGAAGAAAGCTTAAACTTTTCAGAGAAGTGGATAGTGAAAGTAAGCAAAAATATAATGGAGTTAGAAATAAGATAGTACATGAGTGTAGAAAAGCTAGAAATAAATGGATGGAGGAGAACTGTAAGGGAATACAAGATGATTTGAGAGTAGGTAAGACAGACAGGGCTTACAGGGCAGTTGAAAAGTTTTTTGGGGAAGATAGGAAAAAATATAATGGTATTAGAGAGGAGAATAATGAGCTTCTAATAAATAAAGTTGAGGTAGCAGATAGATGGAAAAGATATTTAGAAGATTTATATAAGGGAGACGATATGGATGAGTTAGAAAACGACCAAGAAGAGGATGTAGAAATAGGGTTCTCAATATTAAGAGAGGAATTTGATAGAGCTGTTCGGAATCTTAAAATAAATAAAGCGCCAGGGATAGACGATATTCCCGCAGAATTAATAAAATATGCAAGTCAGAAAACTTTAGATAGATTATATGAACTAGTAAAAGTAATATATGACACAGGTGAGGTTCCAATAGATTTCGAAAAAAATATTAATATCCCAATCCCAAAAAAGTCAGGAGCTGATAGGTGTGAAAATTTTAGAACGGTTAGTTTAACTTCTCATGCTTCCAAAATACTAACAATAATAATTAAAAATAGAGTAGAAGCTTTGACTGAGAATTATTTAGGCGAAGACCAATATGGTTTTCGTAAAGACAGAGGGACTAGAGAACCGATACTAATGATTTGGGTAATTATCGAAAAAGGTTACAAAAAATAAAAGACTCATTTGCGTTTGTAGATTTAGAAAAAGCATTTGATAGGGTTAATTGGATTGTTATGTTCAGGGTTTTGCAAAAAATAGGAATCTCTCATAGGGATAGAAAAATTATTTACAGTCTATATAAAAACCAAAGCGTAGTAATTAGATTGGATGAAATAGAAAAGGAAGCTAAGATTAGAAATAGTGTTAGACAGGGTTGTATACTGTCTCCCTTCATTTTAATGTTTATATTGAGGAAGCTTTAAACTTAGCTAGAGAGAAAAGAGATAGGTATTAGTGTACAGGGACAGAAAGTAGACATGTTACGTTTTGCAGATGATATAGCCATTATAGCAGAGTCTAGAAAAGAGTTAGGAGAGTTTTAAATATTTTAGATGAGATACTACAGAGTAACTATAGTATGAGAATTAACTCAGTAAAGACAAAGATAATGACAAGTGAGTTACAGCCTAGTTCTAAACCAAAATTAAAAATAGATAATACCGAGTTAGAGGAGGTAGATGAATTTTGCTATTTAGGTAGTATAATTACAAAGGATGGACGTAGCAGAAGGGATATAGTAGCTATAATAGCTCAAGCTAGAAAAATGTTTTTAAAAAGAAAACTTACTAATACCTAATAGTATTAGTTTAGATAATAGAAAAGTTTCTTAAAGTCGTACGTATGGAGCGTTCTACTATACGGTAGTGAGACTTGGACAATTAAAGAAGTAGATAAGAAAAGATAGAAGTTTTGAAACTTGGTGTTATAGGAGAATGTTAAAGATTAGTTGGACAGATAGAGTAACAAACGAGGAAGTTTATAGAAGGATAGGTGAGGAACCCTGTATGTGGAAACAATTGAAGGTCAGGAGAGATAGAATGATAGGGCACCAGTTAAGACATGAGGGACTATTTAGTAAAGTCTTAGATTATAGACTACCAAATAAAAATAGAGCAGGAAGGCCTAGACAAAGCTATATTAGTCAAATTATTAGAGATGTAGGTTGTGAAGGGTATGTAGAACTTTTTTAGACTAGCTCAGAATAGAAAAGGATTTAGAGCTGCGTCAAACCGACTTTAAGTAAGTTCGAAAACAAAACAAAAAGAAAAATAAAAATCAGTTAACTAAATGTCACCAGGACATGACTCACAATTGGTTAGCGGTCTGGCATGTTGGTGGTGTTTCGTTGCTTAAGCCTTACCATAACATAATTTAATAAACGTCACCATATCATAACTCACAATTAGTTAGCGGTCTGGCATGTTGGCAGCGATTCGTTGCTTAAGCCTTACCATAACATATAATTTAACACTTTTCCTTTTTGAAGCGGATACTCAGGTTGTATTTCATTTTCTTATAAATGGTAATCATGTAAACATGTTAGAGTTCTTTAACAACCATTAGGTTGCTAATATCTATGTAGAGCCAGCTAGATAGGAAAAGATAGAAGGATATAGGAAGACCTAGACCAAACTATATTAGTCAAATTATTAGAAATTTAGGTTGTGAAGGGTATGTCGAGCTTTTTAGATTAGCACAGAATAGAAAAGAAGTTAGAGCTGCGTCAAACCGACCTTAAGTAAGGTCGATAACAAAATGATGAAATGATGATGATGAAAGAAAGGTCGACAATCTTATCTACAAAAATGTTTAATATTAATATATGCAGGGTTCTTCAAAAGTATGGAAACGCTGCTTTCGCCGTATAGAGAGAATCTGCTAAGTATTGAGTAAAACAATAACATATAATTACAAAGAATCTAGCTCTTTAATATGAAAAAAGACATGTATACTGGATATCCCACATCGAACTTCCATTAAAAGTATTTTAAAAACTACAATTTTCCTGGCAAATTGAAACTTTGTGTAGGAGTTACCGAACAAGACGAAACTATAGCTAAAATAGTTTTGAAGTCTTGCAAATATCTGTCATATTAATTATTTTAAATAGCACATCCCGTATTTTATTCCATATATGAATGATGCTTTTAGCAGATGGTTATTTTGATTTGTTCGGTAACTCCTACACAAAGTTTCAATTTGCCAGGAAAATTGTAGTTTTTAAAATACTTTTAATGGAGCTCGGTGTGGGACAGATTGTCGGCCTTTCTTTCATAATAATTAAAATTTCCAGTAAAGCATGCGACAAGAAAATATTCATAGACAACAAAGTAATGTCTACCTGATACGAGAGACTAGAATAGTCAGTTCTCTGAACGGATGCTAGCACATTCTCGAAATATAGACCTATACACAAGCAATCTGTAAAATGGAAATTGGCAACGTTCTTTCTTTAGAATATGGGGAAACAATTCTTCTTAAGTTTTTATTATTTTGACAACGATCCTCGTCATGAATCGAAACGTAAATAAAGATGATTTTAAAAACTATGAGTGGTTTAATTCCCAAAGAAGATTAAGAAGAATGCTAAACAAACCACAACAAACATACATGGGGTAACAATATTCAGTCTTCTTTCTTTAAATATGTTACTATATACTAGTAGTAGTACACGAGTTCTAAAATGCATTTTGTTACTTAAGGTTGAAGTTTGACGCAAACCACCTTCTATTTCGGATTGCCTGTGTAAGTGTGCTTCATTTCCAAATACCTTTGGGATTCTTCGAGGTTAAAATGATACTATAAACTATAATTTATTAAAGTTGACATATTCAACTTTTGTAGAAAAGCATAATAATAGTAAAGAAGTATTTTTATACAACTGAAAATACATATATTAACAAATGATAATTTCCATTTGGATGTTAAACAATCTATTTATCACTTAAGGTTTTAGTTACATTCCGGCCCGGATCGGCCCGGCCCGGCCCGAAGCTCGGCCCGAAATTCAAGCCGGGCCTCAAGCCGGGCCGATGCGTTTTGGTTCGGGCCGGGCCACCGGGCCGGGCCGGAGCAAATTATTTCGGGCCGGGCCGGGCCGCATCTAAAAGCCCGACCCGGCCCGGCCCGAATTCATCCCTAGTATCTAAAAACGGGATGGTGCTATTAATTTCTTTTTCAATTGTAAATTGGATGGTAGGATGGTAACTGTTGAAGATTTGAAGTACATGATCTTCACTACCAGAAGGAATACAGCAGATTAGATCATCAACATATTTTTTAATGAAGGAAGGATCAAAATTAAGTTTAGAGATGCAATTGTCTAGTAGGTCATCCATAACGTATTGTGCTAATATAGGTGAAACACTGGCTCCCATAGGGGTACCAAGTATTTGTTTATAAAATTTATTATCAAACGAGAAATACGCAGTATCAAAAAGAAAGTCGATTAAATTTAAAAATTTTGTTTTGGTTATATTGCAATTTGTTTGTATAGTATGCCATCGGGTTGTTATACTAAGTTTAACTAATTCGACAGGTATATTGCTAAAAAGAGAAATCACATCTAGACTAATGATTACGTGATTAGTTGGAACTTGAAAATCATTTATAAAAGAAGCAAAATGGAAAGAGTCAAGAACATAATAGCGATTGTTAGTATTATATGATTTGGTGAGTATATTTGTGATTAGTTCAGAAATTTTGCAGTTTGGTGCATATATAGAAGAAATTATGGGACGGAGAGAGAGAGTCGGTTTATGAATTTTTGGAAGTCCGTAGAATTTAGGAGCGGTAGCATTATAAATCATTAGTGGTTTGGCTTCATCTGCGTTAATGTTGTTATTTTTCTTTAAGTCTGATATTAATTTATTGGATTTTTGTTAGATTGTACTTGTAGGGTCTCTATTAAGAGGATTGTAGTATTTTTTTATCATATATGATATCAGTGGCTAGTTTGTGATATTGCCTTTTTTCTAATATTACTGATATATTACCTTTGTCAGATTTAGTTAAAATCAAATTATTATGTGATTTCATAAATATAGAAGATTTGATGAGTAGATTTTTGTTTTCGTTAATAGATTTGAAAGGAGTGTGGACGAAGTTTGTTATTGCATTAGTTGTTTTGGCTAATAGGATATTACTATGTTCTATATTATCGGTAGAAATTATGGATTCAACATCGGCTAATAATTTTGGTAAATTAATGTCTTTAGGTGTGGGATTTACACTAAACTTAGGGCCTAGCGCCATAAAATTCTGAATATCTAATGGGATATTGACGGTGGAAAGGTTCACAAACCAACTCTTGGGAATCGAAATTTTGTTAGTTTCCATCATTTTTAGATTTGCTATCTTCTTCATGTTGTTCCTTTTATATTAGAGAAAATTTTATTGTAGTATGAGGACATTCGTATTTGAAATTCAGATATAATCTTTGTAGGTAGTAATATATATATATATATATATATATATATATATATATATATATATATATATATAGAAGATAAAATTATTAAAGTACTTGTAGATATGAGAGCAGAAGAATCGCTAATTTCAGAAGACTTTATTAAAATCAACGTACAAAAATTAATAATGAGTTGATACCCATAAAGAAACGTAACTTAATATCGCCAAACAACAGAAAGTTTGCAAGTTTAAATACCATGACTGCAAGATTTCATGATTGTACTTTGACTAAGGATTGAGGTAATTTTGAAATGAATTTGATTGATAGGTTAAAGTTGGTAATAGATGCGAAGAAGAAAAGAATTAAATGTGGTGAAAAATATTTTAAATAGGAAGGTAAGGTAGATATCGTGGTCGACAACGACTGTGCTTGTTTGATTTTATGTGAAGTATTAGAAGAAGTAAGTGAAGGAGATAAAGAAGTAAGTGAGGCAAAGGAAGAAGTTGATGGAATAGGAGAAGTAATGGAGGTACAAGAAGAAGTAAAAGAAGGATAGTTGAACGTATTCAGGATTCAGGTAAGGTACAAGATTAAGTAAAGTTAGCGTTGTTTGAATATTTTGAAAATGGTAAATTGAAAAATAAAATTTGAATATTTTGACAAGTTACGAAGTTAAAATCAAAAATTTGATGAACTTAGGATTAAAAATATCAAAGATGATAAAAATTTATATGAGTTTGAGAAAAATTTTCATGAGGACATCATTGAAAAAAATTTTGATGAAAGTATCTGTGAAAGATCAAGTACTCATTTTGTAAATAATGTAGTTGTTTTAAAAGAAAGGATGTTTATGAGAAATTAAATTCAAATATAAAAGGTATTAATCACCGTAAGATAAAAAGCTTAATTGTCCAATGTCAGTCGATAGTATTTTTGCGGGATTTGGTAATAAGAAGGTGTCTTCGAAAATTGATTTAAAGAATTCATTTTTGGAGAGAAGGTATGGACTTTCGGTAAATGGATGTATTTGTAAATTGAAAGAAGCTCCTTTTTTTGGTTTGTCTATGGACACAAAACATTAGTAGTATTGCCATGAAGTTTCTGGGATCACTTCAGAAATTTTATGATACATTTTTTATGAGATGGTGGTATTTTATGTGAGAGCTTTCTGCGGTGTTTTATGTACTTTATGTATGTGGGAGGAATCATTTTTTTAAACTTTATAAGAACGTGTGTAAATAGAAGCGAATAAGAAGTATAGGAGGGCAATGAGAGAATTCAGGTGATGAAAGGATAGAGTTGGGGGATATTAAGTTGAAATTGAGGTATTGTGAAGTAAACGAGTGATTGAAGAGGCAGGTCACTGTGAGGAAAGAATCATACGTGTGTATTATAGGTTTAACAGAAATAGTCATATATAGTTAGAAGTAAAAATAAAAAATTACTCATCAATGCAGAAATATGGCGCTCAATGTAAACTCAGCGGGATTGATTTCAAATTTTATATTTTAATTTAGGGAAAATGATGTGATAAAGAGGTTATAAGAGATCATTGAGCACCACAGAAACCGACCCAAAGCTGAGAAAATTAAAATTTTCAAATATGTAATTTTTACTCTTTTTATTATTTCCAGTATGATAAACCTAGCATAGTATTTTTTTAATACGTAAGTTACTTGATAATAAATCCAATTTAGAAACAAGTTTCTAATACATGTTAAAAATATGAGCTAAAAAACAACTATATTGCGTTTTAATGTATGTTTAAACGACCATAAACGAGTTCTAAGGTGTAAAGATTCGACCATTTTAACATTACTAAGTAACTTCAATATCAAGTACTCTTGAAAACGTTATTACACAATTGCAAGTATCTAATGCAAAGTATTTTTCTTTCAAAGAAGCTACTTTCTAGATCGTTTTAAAATCCATTATCTTTACGTTAACGACTAACGCGAAATACGCACCAACTAAGTAAGTTCGTGGAACGCGATAATACCAGCAAAGCTTATAAACCAGATAAGATAACACGTTCAATGGCCATAAATTATAACTGAAACTCATAAACACCAAGCATTGGTAAAAAAATAGCAACAAAGTTTTAAGATTACGATAAATCTTAATATTGCAAGCAAACCCGGCACACACAATTACAGTTAATTGTTACATCATGAGATGAGTCAAATTTTCTAAAATGTAATGGAAGCGTTCGAGAAGGATGAGATAATGAGATTTTGATTATATAAAGTCGAAAATAATGAAGAGAATCGATTCAACATTCGGTCATTCATAGATAGTCACTGAATAGCTATTTTATGAAGCACACTGACTATGTATTTATCGCTCCAATATAAACTGTAATTGAACTTAGTGCAAGGCCACGAGAGCCATTGAACACCCAAATTCTATGCAAAACCCACCCAAAAACCCAGAAAGCAGTAGAAGTTAAAATTTACAATATGTAATGTTGCTACGCAGGAGAAATTAATCCTTGAAAGATACCATAAAAAGCATATTTCATTAGCACCTAAAAAGAAGCACTAATTATTTGTTTAATAAATTTCCCGTTTGTAGATATAAAAACTTAAAAATCCCATTTTTAAATCAGGTCTTTTCAGCCGAGTGCAAATTAATCGTTGACAAATACGAGCTCTATCAACACTAACGAGGTAATAAAACTGGGCAATTTTGAACGCTAATGAGAAATTCTCAGAATGTTACTTTAGATAGGCGTGTATTATTTGGAATGGAATCACGTAAGCAGTACCATATTCTAGAATATAGATAATATTTGTATATAATTGAGACGTTATTAAAGAGATTCATTCATAAATTTGATCGCGAAATGTTATTTTGATTAAATCGCCAGCATGTTGCTTTGCGAAGATGATATTTAAGGTATGTAGTACGCATACCTTAATTAAATAATTACGATGTTACAACGAATAAAGAAGTGATGTTTTAGACGTAACCTGCATAAAAATGAAAATTATTAAGTGTAATTATATACAATGAAGAGGATAATTTTTCAATATAACGCTGCTTTAAAAAATTTTATTAAATAATTGAAAGGAAGAATTAAACAAATATATACTTTGGTAACTGCTATTTGAAACGAAAATTTTAAATGTGGAAAATCTTGTAAACTAATTTAACGTCAATTTAAAAAAATAGAAGCAAAATATATTTAATACTTTTAATTACGAATTGAAGGAGCGTTTTTGTGTATTCTGCAAGTATTACTTTTAGATTTATTTTAACTAATATTGAAATATTTGTCATTTAATTTAAGGTAGAATAATAAGTGTTAATCATATAATAATTTTTTTTTGTAAGGGTATTTACCAAGGAAGGTGTGGTCTGAGGTCGAAACACCCCGATTTTTTAATAGATTTTCTGTCAAGGATTTTTTGGCGAAACAAACCTTACAAGTGTGAAAATCATAACCAGGTAAACCATCCATAAGAAAAGAGATTTAGTTGTGTAAATTTAAATCTAATGAAGGTAAGGAACTTTTTTATAGTTAAGTAAACAAGTACTTGTTAGAAATAATTTGATGTTTGAAAGAAACGATGTTGTAAATATTCTATATGCTTTTGTATGAGAGAAAATCCTTTGTGTAATTAAAGAATGGAAAATACAAGGTCACGGACAGTTACTCGAACCTGTATTTTGCTGTTTCACGGACCATGCGTTTTCCAATTACGCCACCGAGACCGTTGACGACAATTAGAAAAATTTACAAATCTAAATCATGTACACAACTTTACATCAACCTAACTTTCAATTACGTTTAGCATTTTTGTCAATCATATCTAACGGTGTCAAGTTTTTGACTTATTTCAGTTATAGACAAGAAGCGACGCTCAAAATTACGGCTATAATCCAAGTATTAAATATATAAAGATGTTAGGTAGTTAATTACAAAAGGTAAGTTGAAAAATACTAACGTATTATAGCTCATAAGATGAAATGTTAACCTAGACTTTTATACAAAGCCCAAATGATCATTTCAAAACGAGCTAATAATTGAAAAATGGAAAATATTAGGTCACGGACACAGGGCCATATTACAGATTAGGCACAGTTAGGCACGTGCCTAACGACGCCAGCACGAAAGGGCGACAAGGTCCACGACCGAACAAAAAAATATTATTCAAGAATCACCAAGTAAAAATACAGTCAGGGCAGGCGCACTCCTGGCATTTGACAGTTCCATATCTTAATACATAGGTTAGATAAGTTAATATAGATAAGCCACTCAGGGTTAACTTTTGTTGGCAACACCGCGCCATCCAACGAGCGTTTTAACCTCCTTTCAGCATGCATCTGGTGAAGGGAATTTAAAATTTTTTTCATGTATCCGGTGGCGGGAAGTTTAAAATTGTTTTACTACTAAGACAAAATAATCGAACGGGTGTATGGCGGAAGTAGTGCCAAGGTATAAATAGTGCTGAGGCGAAAACAGTGTTGAGGTTTCAACTTAGGCTAGTAGTTGAAATGTTTTACTACTAGGACAAAATGATCGAACGGGTACATGAGCAAACATATAGTCTTGAGGCACAAATAGTGCTGAGGCGAAAACAGTGTTGTGGTTTCAACTTAGGTTAGTAGTCGAAATGTTTTACTACTAAGACAATAATTGAACGGGTGCATGAGCGGAAACAGTGTTGAGGTATAAATAGTACCGAGGCGAAAACAGTGTTGAGGTTTCATCTTAGGTTAGTAGTTGAAATGTTTTGCTACTAAGACAAAACCATCAAACGGGTGCATGAGCAAACAATAGTCTTGAGGCATAAATAGTGCTGAGGCAAAAATAGTGTTGAGTTTCAACTTAGATTAGTATTCGAAATGTTTTACTACTAAGACAAAATAAACGAACAGGTGCAGGAACGGAAAAAGTGTTGAGACCTAAATACTGCTGAGGCGAAAATAATGTTGAGGATTCAACTTAGGTTAGCAGTCGAAATATTTTACTACTAGGGCAAAATAATCGAACAGGTGCATGAGCGGAGATAGCGTTGATGTATAAATAGTGCTGAGGCGAAAATAGTGTTGAGATTTCAACTTAGGTTAGCAGTCGAAATGTTTCACTACTAAGACAAAATAATCTAACGGGTGCATGAGCGGAAATGGTGTTGAAGCAGAAATAGTGCTGAGGCAAAAATAGTGTGTAGGTTTCAACTTAGTTTAGCAGTCGAAATGTTTTACTACTAATACAAATAATCAAACGGGTGCATGAGCAACCATACTCTTGAGGCATAAATAGTGCTGAGGCGGAAATAGTGTTGTGGTTTCAACTTAGGTTAGTAGTCGAAATGTTTTACTACTAATGGCCACTTGCACCGTATTTACTTTAAACGACGTTTAACTAATCTAGGTTTTATTTTACCATACGATTAAGGTGTGGTTGATTTGGAGATACTAGATTTATCTTCAGTTAACTAACCGAAGTTTAAGACACCAACATTTGACAACATTGTAAAAGTCACCTGATTGCTAGGCAACTGCATTAAATTATCAAATAGGATTTTGAGGTTCAGTTAGATTTTTATATACTACTTTATTTATTTACGGAATAATTGAAGTGGAGGAAGACGTTATTAAAAAATTGATCCAGAACTTCAAATTTTACAAACGATTAAAAATGTATATTATCTCTACTTGCGCCAAGTACAAAGACATTTGGAAAATAAAAAATCCGATTAGGTTACCTCAAGGGAAAAATCTGCAGGACGGCATTTACCGAAGAGTTGAATATATAAAACGTTTTTTTTTAAATAAAAAAATTAAGTACGGAAAATCGCTGCTGCTGGACAAAATTATATCAATTTATCAATAGCAATTATTAAAGTAAGATAAACAAAAAGTAACGTTTAGATATGAAAATAGACTTTAAATTAGGTTTAAATTATTAAACCCCCAAAATTGACAGTTTAATTTAATCTCGGATTAGATGGATTCAACTTCAGTTTACAAAACGGTGCAAAACAATTTTTGACTTTTAATCGGAGTTTAGCATTTAACGTAGTTTAAGATGTACGGGACACACGAACATAAGACAAAATAATCGAAGGGTCATGAGCTAACATATAGTCGTGAGGCATAAATAGCGCCGAGGCGAAAACAGTGTTGTGGTTTGTACTTAGGTTAGTAGTCAAAATGTTTTACTACCAAGACAAATAACCAAACGGGTGCATGACCTGACATAGTGTGTAGGCATAAATAGTACTGAGGCGAAAATAGTGTTGAGGTTTCAATTTAGGTTAGTAGTTGAAGTGTTTTACTACTAAGAGAAAATAATCGAACGGGTGCATGAGCGACCATATAGTCTTGAGGTGCAAATAACCGAGGCGAAAACAGTGTTGTGGTTTCACTTAGGTTAGTAGTCGAAAGTTTTTACTACTAAAACAAAATAATCGAACGGCTGCATGAGCGGAAATAGTGTTGAGGCATAAATAGTGCTGCGCCAAAAATAGTCTTGAGGTTTCAATTTAGGTTGTTAGTCGAAATGTTTCACTACTAAGACAAAATAGTCAAACGGGTGCCTGAGCGGAAATAGTGCTGAGGCAGAAATAGTGCTGAGGCGAAAATAGTGTTGAAGTAACCTAGGTTAGTAGTCGAAGTGATTTACTACTAAGACAAAATAATCGAATGTGTGCATGAACGAACATATAGTCTTGAGGCATAAATAGTGCCGGGGCAAAAACAGTGTTGTGGTTTCCACTTAGGTTAGTAGTCGAAATATTTTACTACTAAGACAAATAACCGAACGGGTGCATGAGCGAACATAGTGTGTAGGCATAAATAGTGCTGAGGCGAAAATAGTGTTGAGGTTTCAACTTAGGTTAATAGTTGAAATGTTTTACTACTAAGACAATAATTGAATCGGTGCATGAGCAAAAACGGTGTTGAGGTATAAATAGTACTGAGGCGAAAACAGTGTTGAGGTGTCATTTTAGGTTAGTAGTTGACATGTTTTACTACTAAGACAAAATGTTCGAACGGGTGTAAGAGCGGAAAGGGCGTCAATGCACATTTACAAAGAGTAGATTTGTACTTAGCCAAGGCAGTTAACCCGTAACTACAGACGTACATACAACGTCACGCCGACACAGACGTGTGGTCAGAATGACCCCTTTTTTCAAAAATGCAAAATAACATCAAAAATCTAAATATTTCCAACTGTGACAATATAATAATATTTTTTGAGCCCTAAATGTTTAGGCCCGCACGTTTAAACAAATTTATAATAAATTAAGATGTACTTTTACAAGCAGATTTATTTGGAATGCATCTTTTACATTATTTTTGACATACTATTGCCTTATGGAACGTACAGAGAAAAACTATAAAAATATTATTATATTGTAACTAAATAGGTAAATATAAACCTAAATAAACATAAAAAACAGGTATTACTCTAAAAACAACTTATAATGTAAAAAACTGCAACCTGTTTTTTTGACATGTTTCTCAAGCAGCACAGTCTATACATACTCTCTTTGTACATTCCATACAAATGGGAATCTTACATATAATGCAAAAATGGGATGTCTTTCTTCTTTTACTCGCAGGGCACCTTCTGCACGCTTTTCTGACTTCAAATTTTTCTTCTTGGCCAGCATTATAGTCTTCTTTTATTTGCAACACTCTCCTAATACACGCCCTGACTTCACGTGCGATGCGAATATTCTGTAATCTGCGTTCCATTTCAGGTTTAATCAATTGCATTGCTAATTGTTTAACAAAATTATATTTGGTCAGCTTCGGATTATCTCTGTATGACTGATGAAGTAAATAAGAATTTACAGAAGAAATGTCCACCATTCTGAAAAAGATAGCCATAGGCTATCGCCTTGTCCTTCGACCCGATGAATAAATACTACATTTTTCATCAAGACTATCCACACCTCCTTTTGTATTATTGTAATAGGAAATTATTTCTGGTTTACCATTGTCAGTGCCTTCTTGGTGGTGAACAGAAAAAACTAGTATGACAGCTTTATTTTTTTTCGTCACATAAGATAACATTGTTGCTCTATTGGTATATCCATATAAAAATGAACCTACATCCCTTGTTCGTTTTGGAAGAAACTCTGGAAGAATCTCTTTCTTGTTTTTCTTCAGAGTCCCTACATAAGTGAGTTTTGCTTTCTTTAATGCATCTATCAACTCTATGGAAGAAAACCAATTATCGGCCGTTATGTTTCGATTTGTGCCGATAATTGGTTCCACGAGCCTAAGTACAGATTGGGTTGGCTTAGAGTACTTCTTCAGATCGTCTGATAAATCATGCCCATCCGAATCTTTGCCACTATATATATAGGCGTTTAGTAGATATCCAGTTCTTGCATCCGTTAGAGCCATTATTTTTAATCCATACTTGCAGGGTTTTGAGGCATGTACATTTTGAATTTTGAACGGCCCCTAAATAAAACCAACATCTCGTCCACATGCACAAAACCTATTGTGTAAACGTTTTGACAATTACGAATAAAGGCATTAAAATTTCTGAAATTGGGGCAAGAATATCTCGATTTCTACGTTCAACTCTGATATCGGGATCGTCAAATCTTAGAGCTGAAAGAATGACTGCAAATCGGTTGGCATTTGTAACGCATCTGAATATGTCACGACCTGATCCATCAATAGCGAATAGAGACCGTATATCTTCATGATTAGACTTGAAGACTGAAGTAAACAAAAGCAAACCGATGAAAGACCTAAGCTCTATGACATCCAAATCACGAAGATCACTTCCATTTTTATATTTCAATCTTATTCTAGCCATGCGTGTATTTGTCCACTGAAGAATGACGCCCATTATCTCATCATCGAAGAGAGTATTCCACACATTTTCTGGCTCTTCTTTTTAACAGCACGATTTTCAACCCTGGACATTTTATGACAATATTATGATTCAAGGTACGCGTGTTTTTACTGCATGGAGGTACTTTAGACCATTTGTAGCGATTTTTACCATAGAAACAATTTGTGCTAGGAGAAGATTCTGGTTCTTCAAGCTGTAGTTCTTCATCTTCAGTTGTATCAGGCTTTAAATCTTCATCTGCTTCTATTTCAGATTCGGTGTCATGATCGCTTGGGACAAAATCAGCATCCGATTCTACGTCGCTTTCGCCAGAACTAAATTCTTCTAACCATTTTAGCAATGTTTCATCGTAATCTTTATCTCCATACCTTACCCTCTTTGAGGGCCCAGGCACTTGGTCCTTATTCATTGTTTCAACCTAGATAACGCATGCAAATCAATTTTGTTAAAACAAGAATTATCACTTATGTACAGACCTGACGTTTTTTTGACCCCTACGAATTTTTAACACGTAATAAACAAATAACTAGTCACAAGAACAACACACTACTCTGGCAGACGAGTTTATACTGAGAGCCGAAAAGGTACTGCAACGTACAGGCGAGTAACTAACAGGAGTGGGGAGAAATCAGAAATTGACAACCTGGACGGAGTCAATTTGACTCCTCGTCTGTGGTTAAGGGTTAATTTATTGAAATCGTTGGCATCATTCTTTGAAGAAATTCGTAACGATTTTGCTAACTATGAAAAAAAGGCTATGAAGTTATGTGGCCTGGAATCGTAGGAAATAAAAAGGAAACGGATTCGAAAACTTAAAATAGACGAAACCCGAAACAACAATGAAATATAATTTAACGAACGCGACCAATTTAGAATCCATACTTTTAATATCATCTTAGATAAGCTTATTGCAGAACTAAAGCGCCGTAGCGATGCTTACATGGACATTTTGAAAAAATTCGACATATTTTTCCGCCTAAACCATGTGAGTGTTACAGAAGTAGCGAAAATTGGTTTAGAAATCAGTAAAGCATTCAGCAAAGACATCGAAAACGAAATAATAGATGAGCTACTTCACCTTCAATGTCATTTAAAAAGTTTAAAACTCGGCAGTTCGGGCAGTGGTGGTATTGCAATCCTAAAGAATCCAAGACACTTATTGAAATGGCTAAAAGAAAAAGAATTACAAGACATTTACCCAAACGTTGAAAACTTTCTTAGGGTATACTGGACTTGCTCTGTTATATATAGAAGATGTGCTTACAAGAAAAATTTCTTTTGAAAAAACAATACAATTATTTGCGTTTGAGAAGGCAAGAAGAACGCAGTTTTAATATTTTTTAGTAACTTATTGTATTTGTATATTATATGTAATATTATTTGAACATTAATTTTGTTTGTTAGACGATAAATATCTATATATAAGATAATTTTTTATTTTGATTTGAGAAAGAATCAATTAAAAAGGGGCGCTTTCCGATTTTGTGCCTAACGGCGTCAAACGTGGTTAATCCGGCCCTGCACGGACAGGACTTGAACCTGTATCTTAAACTTTCGCGGACCATGCGTTTTACAATTACGCCACCGAGACCGATGACAATTGGATAATTTTCAAATCTAAATCATGTATACAACCTAACAATAAACTACGTTTGGCACTTTTGCCAATGATTTTAGATTTGTAAATTTTCCAATTATCGTCGTCGGTCTCGGTGGCGTAATTGGAAAACGCATGGTGCGCAAAGACCAAGATATAAGTTCAGTCCTATCCGTGATATTATATTTTACATTTTTCAATTAATAGCTCGATTTGAAATATATATATATATATATATATATATATATATATATATTGCTACGATATCGCCGCTCGTCAGATGTATAACGACCAATTGCCTGCTGATTGCCACTCTCTGTACCTATAAAATAATTTCCAAATTCACAGTTAAATTGATGCCTCGGTCTAGCTCAGTGATGCCCCGCACAGAGAACGACGATATGATAACAAAGAATTTTTACCCACTCTCCTCTAACACTTCATACCTTGTTTACTTAAGTTGGGTTTTGTTAAATGTGACAATTTCTACATTGCAAATGTCACGTACGCTTTCGCCTCAATATCTATTCCTTATTGCGTTATGAAATATGTTTGTTTTCAAAAGAATGTTTATTAAAATCTAGTACAAATTATATGCGTTTTATTGACTTCTATTTCTTACGCAAACGCGTCGTTTATTATACTTTAAATATCTCTAAGCTGTATTTACTTTGAGTTTATGACTGTTTTAAAATGAATTGGGTTGCACCCTCAATTATTTATTTTATCGAATGTGGTTAAGTTATTACAGAATGAGCTCCTTTTATTAAGTGTAGCTTGTTAGTGATTATATACAGGTAATTTGTAGTTGCTTCCGCATAATGAGCAAATTATGTACATTTTTTGATTTAAATGTTTGGTTTTCTTGATTTTTATTATGTTCACATGAAGTACATCTCCATTGGGACTATATACCCTTAAATAACCCTATTGTCATACCAATATATATATATTTGCGGGGTTTCAGAAGAGTCTGGAAACGATCGATTATCTCACAAATAAAGCATTTTAGAGAAAAATGTTTCAGACAAAGGTTGTATAATTTCCAAAAGGGCTATAAGATAAGTGCCATTGGTTTGGCCTTGAATAGTCATTTGAAGGTCTCGTGAAAGTTACCTGTATTTTTTTAAATGTCACTCCTTATTTTTTATTACATATTCTTATAGCTGATCTCGAAAGCTTTCCAAAATACTATAAAAATGCTTTTTCGTTCATTAGTTTTCGAGTAATAAATTTACAAAGGTGCAATACCATCGGCATTAGCGTTAACAGAGATGACCCGCGGTTACCACATCCTTGCATTTTTAATAATGTAATTTTTTCTCTTTCAGTCAAAACCATTTTGGCGACTACCGAAGGTCTTTCTTACTTTGCAAAAGGAATTACTTTGATTTGATATACAAACAAGTCATGTACTACTTGTATGACGAATACAATCTGCATCTAGTACCTAGCATAGCATCTAATTTTAATATTTGTATCGGGTGAATCCGATGTACTGAAGATTTCATTAAATGGTCAATTTAAAGCTTGAACCTTAAGTTTAAGTACTATCAAATTGCACAATATTTAAAAATTCGATGCTAGATACTAGATGCAGATTGAATTCGTCATACAAATAATAAATGACTTGTTCGTAATTCAAGTGAACGTAATTCATTTTGTAAAGTAAGAAAGCCCTTCCATAGTCTCCAAAATGGTATTGACTGAAACGGAAAGAACTACATTATTAACGATGCGAGGATATGGTGACTGGGTTAGGTGTTTCGAACAAGTATCGACTTTTTTTAACGATACTTATCCAGATCGTGAACCCATTTCAAAGTCTACAGTTCAAAAAGCTGCCAGACATTTCGAAGAAGCGGGACGTGTCAAGGACCGCCCGTGGGTGGTAGACCAAAATCAACTACAAATTTTGATCAAAGTTTGGATGCGATGCAATCATTTGTAGAAAATCCTCATTCTTCGATAATGAAGATAGCACAGGCGACTAAAGTTAGTACATTTTCCGTTCATAAAATTCGAGGAAAGAGAAATGGCATCCTTTCAACATAAAATTTACTGAGGAGCTAGCGGAATGTGATTTTAAAAGAAGAATAAGCTTTGCAATGAAATGATATGTCGATGCGACAACGATAACATTTTTCTTGTTAACATAATTTTTTCCGACGAAGCTACTATCGAATTAAATGGTATGGATAATCGTCAGAATTTCCGATATTTAAGTGACGAAAATCCTCACTGGATACGTGATATTCACACACAGTATCCCCAAAAACTAAACGTGTAGGCGTGTTATTGCGTTCTATCGCAAAGCCATAGTACAAAAGTTTTTTAGAATTTACATCAGTATAACAGCTACGATTACTTCATAAGTTTGTTGGAAACTAATTCGCTCTGATGAGGTTTAAGAAAGCCGAAACCGGTCAGTGGGTGTTTCCTTCCCTTGTGAAATAATAAAGTTATTGTTTTGTGAATGGCTATACAACCATTAGCTCGATTTGTATAGACGAATAAGCTTTTATTATTTTTATAACAGTTAATTTACAGATACATCTTAGTTTTACTTTTATATATACAAATTTTCCTAATTGCGGACTGCAAATAACGTTAGTATTTATCAACTTACCTCGAGTAATTGACACCTTTTATATATATTACTCAAATTTAGACCAGGGTAGAAAATTAATTAACAACATCAAATAATTTTAATCACCGTGTATAAGGAATTTTATTAGATAATACCCGTTATTAAAAAAAAACGTGGAACATACAAATTTATTCGTTTCATTAAAAATAAGGGATTTAAATTATTCACTAGACGCTTTTTATAAAAAGAAGCAGAATAAAAATGCTCAACTTGTATGTAATTTAATTATTCCAAGTAAAGAAACAAATAGAAATTACGTGCAAAATTTATATTAATTAACTCAATTTTTAAGTAACCGGTATTAAACAAAATGTACAAATAATAATTAATATTTAATTAGGATTCACTAAAAATTAAAGGGTAGAAGTCAACGCCATTCATTATTATTTTAATTGGAGTTAACTGAACCATTAGTAACATATAATATGTATAAAAGCTTGTAAAAACCCAATAATATTCAAATCCTAGAAGTGTTATTTAAAACGTTACGATTGAACACCTGCGTATTTTAAAAGTCAATTTCAGTTTAATTTGCTTGGATAAACATGTAGATTCTACGTATATTGGAAACGGTCGGATGCTTTAGCACGAAATACAAAACAGCGTTTATTTAAAAGTCACGTCGCGAGTCCACGTGGATAGTAAAGAATATTGATTTGTACCACTCAGACCAAGGTAGAAAAGGAAAGAGAAAATGCGTCAAGCAGAGACGCTAATAATTAAAGGCGTGATTTGTGTAGCGTCACGAGAGCTACGATTGGTTGTAATCAGATGCAGATATGAGAGGTGTAAACGTAACGATTTCGATACAAAATTAATTAGTTATTCTCGGACGTGGTTGCGTGCCGTGTGGAAAATTTCTCAGATTTTCAACTGGAGCGTGTGCAAATTTAATAGAATCGCGTGCCCGACTGTCGAGAAGGGAACCGAGAATGCGAAATTCTGGAAAGTGTCCGTTGAGGGACAAAAGCAATGTGCAGGCAAGGCGGTTATATAAACCCGGACTTTAAACAGTTTCGCTCTCTTAGATTTTCGATTTTGATTCAATACTTTAAACAGTTTGCTCTTATATTTTGTGATTATTGAATACTTTAAAACAGTTTGCTCTTTACGTGCTACGATACAAGTTAGTATGCGTTAGTGCACTTAGAAAAGAAGATACAAGGTAATAAAGTTTAGTTATATTTGCGAGTATTACTGTACTAAGTATCCAAATTTGTAACGATAAATGAATAAACAAAAGTAGTCAGTTTTGGGCATAGCGTAAAAGAAGTATGAATTTCTTTGCTATTTTTCGGGGGTGTTAATAATCAAATGTTATTCGTAATCGTGATTGGATCCACAAAACAAGTTTTTGATATACTTAGATGAGTTCCTGAGAAGCCCTGAAACAACTTTAGATGAATGGTGATGTAAAAAATTTTAAAAGCGTTCAGAATCAGAAGCCGTAAACATAACCCAGTTGGAATGGTGTGATTTACAAAGGACGATGTACATTGGAGCCACGAGTGCATTAACCTTCAGGTAACTTATGCTTTGTTGTTCGATTTTTGATGTTTTGGTGTGTGTTGAATAACTTTATAATTTGTTTGATAAAAAATGGACAGTAGTGAATTTGTACAAACAACAAATTTTTTATTTTAAGGTGAAATTTTCTTGTTTAAGTAGAAAGGAGTATTTAGCAGTTTATGTTCTTGATTATGATGAAAATTTGGGTCTGTCTTTGAGCTCAATTAGACTAACCTGTTTGATTAACGTAAAGGGGTGGGAGATGCTCCCTTTGTACTCAGACTCAGGTCTGCAAATATTGTTAAATTAATTAGTAGGCATCCTACAAGGAATTTAATTCTGGATGCAAATTAAAATGATGACAAATTTAATCTTGAAATTTTATGATACTGAAATTTATGCTACAATTTAATTTTGAAATTTTAATGTATTATGAATATTGATGTAAATAGAGTTAACGTTGATGTTTGTGGTAGGAATGTGTTTGTTTTTTATGAATGAGGATGAAAGTTTATCTAGGTGAGCAGCCGAGGCGGAAAGAGTAAAAAGGCGACTATCTGAAGAGATTCAACAGGACGAGAATCACTGCAAATCGAGAGGTGCCCAATTCCAGAGGCGCGAATATTCTTTTTTACTCAGGTGAGGCTTTTTGGTAGGTTTCACAGCAATATATATATATATATATATATATATATATATATATATATAGTGTTTCTCGTCAGGTATCAAAATATTATTTGAATTGTACGACAAAAATTGTCGTACACAGTTGATTTTAAGTGTAGCAGCATTCTGAATATTTGTGGAGCTTCCTATATATTTCGGTTTTTAGATTTTGGTGTAGCATTAATACGGAATAAAAGGTTTTTTTCTGTTTTATAATATTAGTAATAAAGTGTTAGCTTTGGTAAATATCGAGATTTCAATTCAATAACATTTTTGAAAAAGTTGATAACAACACCTGACGGGAAAGAGAATTTTTGAATCTATGTAGAAAAAAACTTAAGATGTGTATTTCAGCTTACTTTAGGACTATGTATCTACATATCTGCATGTTAGTTAGTGGAATTTTGTGGCATAATTTAAGCGCTTGATTCTGATTATAAGCAGCAGGTGTACCGATTTAGTATTTGACGTAATTCGCTTATAGTTGCTTATTGTTGATGTAATTTTTTAGCAGAAGTAGTAGAGATTGTGGATTTCAGGGAATACAAAGATATTGGCTAGAGTGAAGGAAAATATGTAATATTTTTCTGGTAGGAAAAGATTAAAAACTTCTCAGACAAGATTCTTTCCTGTTTCATTTTTACAATTTTCCCAATTAACATCATTTTTCAAGAGGGCTTCGAATATAAAATAAACTAAAGCATTTGTTTGAAATTTAATTTGAAAAGCTGCATAACGAAACTTATTTTGTTTAGCTCTTCATACCAGAACTTTTCGTGATCTACGTTGTGAACAGAAATTCTAAAATAATCCGTTTTAAGTCGTAGACATAAACTTAAACTGCTAAAAGTTGGAAGCTACTAATTTAAGTGGTGGTCATAAACACGAAATTTTTGTAGTTGAATACTTGAATTGTATATAAATAAGAGAAAGCTATTAGGAAATTCAAGAAATCTGCTCGAATGAGATTTAGAGAACTGTGGCAGCGTTAAAGTTTAATTTTATATTCTAAAATTTATTGGGGCCTGGAATAGCAGATCGACAATTTAAATTTTAAGTAGCAGTATTTATTTGAATTTTGAGTGTTGTGCGTTACCATTTTATAGAAACTTTGTTATAGAGATATTGAATTGAATTCTTATTGAAATTTTTGCTTGAACAATTTTGATAGAAATTTAAGGTAGTTATAAATTTGAGAAAGCTTAATTAAAAATTAATTTTGCTGGGAGGTAGAATTTAAATAATTTTGATACAAGGTAGTAGTTTGCGTGCACTCTCACTACAGTATAAAAGGTAAGCAGTTAATTGGAGATCAAGTGTATGTATTCCTGCATATAAAATATGATACCTTTTTGTAAATATAATCTGAGCATTTTTCACTTTATTTGTAGGATATGGATTTCATGTTTAACTTTCATATTATTTTTGTGGAATTTATATTTTTATTGTTTAAATTGAAAAGTTCTACTTTTGAAGCAAGATCTATAATTTTCTAGTAAAACTACTCAATCGAAAATTGAGGGTTATTTGTTTCTGAGATAGATAGGGAAGTTGAGTAAGGCATTTTATCGTAGGATTCAGCGGGTGATTTGAGCGAGGCACTGATTGTATTTCCTTTATGCCGGTACTCACCATAGTCCAGCATCACGGCAATAACTATAAATGTATATCGTAAAAACGATTTCATATCTTGTCAATTGATACTACATTCTATGTATACGTATTTCTGTACAGCCAAGAAAACCGTAGTTCATAGAAATCAGTCTTTAAGGCGCACTAAAGATTGATGTTAAAACGATTTTATAAGGTAGAAGCTAGCAGTATACAACTCAAGAGGTCGTGTTTAGGGGAGCGAAGTAAGCCGTAGTAATTGTCAAAAAAAAATCGAGTGGCAGACCTTTAAAGCTTCAAGAGCAGTAATCTTAATTTCAAGGTGCTTTTATATTTTCAAGTGAAATACCTACACAGCAATAGTACACCCTTGCTGTCAGTATTCTTCTCATAAAAATATCTTTTATGACAAATGACTTAGGCAAAGCTTCTATTACAACAGTGAATCATTTGTTATCACAAATTGCTTAAATGAGATTGTAGTGTAACTGTTCATTGGACTATTAAATGCCTCTTCGTATTGCAACCGTAAACTTATTTTAGTTTATTTTCTTAAGAATTTGCTACGATTTACTGACGCTTGAAATGCTACAAATTGTGTTTGTTATACCAATTAATATACATATAATACAGGTCTCGTTATCCCAAACAAACATTTACCCTAACGCCTATAGGGGTCAGAGCAACACGTTAACGTGAATATTTACACAGAGTTTTTGTTGTCAATAGCTTTCAAAGCGATTGAGTTTCTAGCAATGAAGAATTTGCGTTTCAATCTAATACCTACAAAAGATTTCCTATCTATGTCGAAGTAAAAGGTTTCGACCACTTACTTTAAAAACGCATATCTCCAAAAGACAATAGCCAATGTCAAACAACGGTGTGTAAAATTAGGTGCATTCCTCTTTAACTGTCTGTATTGCGTTGTAACAAATTTCTTACCTTGGGGTATTACTGATGACATTGAAACCTCCTTTACTTATCTTTTGCACTGGTACGTCAAAGGTGTCTTTTTAAACACAAAAGAAAGCTTAGATGACAGATGGCACACAGTTTTAGAAAAAGGTATAAGCGTTTCCACGGCATAGCTCGGACGTTACCCCTGCAGTAGGCACGAGATTAGTAGTAGGTATGTTGTTTACTTGGTCAAATACCAAGTGGAACTGGGTAAGGGAAGGCGCCACTACCGCTAGTATTCCTACGAAGAGATGGAACAATGCACAAGAAGAGATGTAGAAAGTCTTATGCTCAGGGCATTAAAGCAAACACCTTGAAGACACTAAATAGCGGTTCCTACTAGAAAGGACAGCACCTGAAAAGGAACGCTATAGTAAGAACATACAATGGAGTCTCTTCTTGTCATTCGAGGTAAACAATAATGATAGAAGAATTAGAACTTACTGACTTTCAATATTCTGTGTAAGACAACTAAAATAAAATAGAGCAATACCCAATAAAGTATCCCTGTCTCTCAAATTAAATAAATTTAAATCTTTAATTACAGGTCTTAATAAAATATTTACAAAAATAATTCTTGACGGTCCGGTCTAGTATAAAAATAACGGTGTGTTCATTCATTTAAATTAATTAGTAACATTTATAAGGTGCATATCATTTCTATGAGCCCTATCAGTTTTCATACCTGAATACTTTACAGATGATTAATAAAATTTTTAAAACGCTTAAAGTAAACCCAAAAACACTAATAAATTATTTCAGATAACATTTATTTTGGTATAAACCTGGTAACAAATCTAATTATTCCCATAACAGCATCATCATTTTGTTTTTGGCTTTACTTAAGGTCGGTTTGACGCAGCTCTAACTTCTTTTCTATCCTGTGCTAATCTAAAAAGTTTTACATACCCTTCACACCTTAAATTTCTAATAATTTGACTAATATAGCTTGGTCTAGGTCTTCCTATACTCTTCTATCTCTTTCTTATCTACCTGGCTCTACATAGATATTAGCAACCTGATGGTTGTTAAAGAACCCCAACATGTTTACGTGATTCCCATTTATATGGAAATGAAATTTCCATAACATGCATGCCAAATTAATCTTACGCATGTTCAACTCAAATAAGAATTTCAAAAACACTAGCACTCGATCTAAACTTTGAAAAATGTGAATTGTTATACACTTCACCCACTTACAGTGACGACATCCCTAAAAAATTCAACAAAATTTTTCCCAATATCCAAATCCTTGATAAGGAAAACTGGATTCTACTTGGAGCTCCCCTCTGTTTAGAGTCAATTCCTAATTGCATAAACGAGGAGATTCAGACACTGTCACGTATCTCATCTCGTTTAAAACATATTAAAATCCCAACTCACATTTCGTACGTCCTCATCAAACATTGCATTGCAATTCCTAAACTAATTTACTTACTCAGGTGCAGTCCTACCTGAAAATATGAAATCATGCTATCACAATTCGATAACATGTTACGTGACATGCTCGAAGAACTTATTGACATTAAACTTACTTATAAAGATTGGTCACAAGCCACCCTCCCTATAAAAAGGGGGGATTGGGCATTCGCTCATCTATATCCCTTTCGCTGCCAATATTCTTATCTTCCTTCCACAAATCTACGCCACTGGTTTACAAAACATGCTCCAAATTCTTAAGTATCCTACATAATAACTTATATCTAGCTGATATCAGTCATAACAAAAATATTCAAAAAACTGGGATTTACCTTTGCTTAAAATCGCCTTTAACAATTTACTTACATCGGCTAATACTATCACCGACAAGGCCAGTATTCGAGCTGTTTCATCCAAACACTCGGGCACATGGTTACAAGCATTACCAGTTTCTTCTCTAGAAACTCTGCTCGACAATCAATCCTTCAGAATCGCTGTCGGCCTAAGACTCGGCATAAAGCTATGTACACCACATACATGTATTTGTGGTATATCCGTATGTGAACTAGGAATTCATGGTCTAAGCTGCCGATTCAGTGCTAGACGCATTCCCAGACACAGGGCTTAAATGATATTATTAAACGAGCTTTAGTATCCGCTGACACACTTTCCATTCTAGAACCCTATCATATATTCCGAGACGTTAAACAAACGACCAGACGGAATCAGTTTACTCCCTTGGAAATGCGGCAGAGCTGTAATGTGGGACTTTACCTGTATAGACACTCTTGCCCCTTCAAATGTCGTAGTATGTGCAACTAACTCGGGAACCGCTGCAAAATATGGGGAAAATTTTAAAACAAAAAAGTATTCTACATTATCCGATCTTTACCATTTCTATCCAATCGCAATTGAAACACTAGGTGTTTTTGGATTTGAATCCCTCCGATTTCTAGAAGAAATAGGCAGACGAATATTCCACAACACTTTTGACAGTAGAGCTACTTCTTTCTTATTACACAGAATTAGCATTGCAATTCAGAGAGGAAACATTATTTCAATACTTGGAACTACCCCACCCTCAAAAAAATTAGATGAATTCTTATGGCTTCCTAATTACAAGAAAACCGCGTACAGAAGAAACAAAACATATACTAAATGTGAATTAACTACAACTCGACACTCAAATTCTGATTTTGAAAATTATACACCAAAAGATGACTTCAACATATACGATTTAAATTCACCAATCCATTATGATTCTCTTACTCTATTTGAAGATAAAGTTAATTTATCCAATTCGTGGGAGCAGAATAACATTAAAGCTGAAGTCTTTAACGAGAATATGAAGCATTCAAAACCAATAGTTCACACCAAACCAAAAATAAATATATCTCCCTTAATTACTCAACACAACCACAAACTAAATATACAAGAATGCCAATCAGGAGAAGAAAAAATACAAGGGAAACCAATTATTAAAAGTTTCAACAATCCCATCCACGCCTGTGACGAAAATAAAAAAACTGTCAAATGTCCTCATATAAACAAAGCAATAGACTTTTCCGAGATTAAAAAGTTATTGCAGAATACTGATCTCAATATTAAACGTGATAAATGTAGATCCCATTCTGGGATATTATATCGGACGGTGATTCCGAATTCAATGTTTTCTTATGGATGTGTCTTCAATGCGGACACCAAACTTGGGGCCGTTCTAAAAATAAACAAATCCTACATCAATTTACCACTCCAGAACCCGATATTCACTCTTTGAGTGTAAATACAACCTTTTGGCCAGTGTGGTGTTCTAACTGCGATGCTGAAGTAAACATTACATATAAAAAAAAGTTGCTGAAGGTCATTGAATATTTGAAGAAACGTATAGATTCCTGCAAACCAAAGAATGGCAACCGATGTGTATTACCTAATTTTTCAAGCACACGTGGTTTAACAATTTGGGCAACTCTGCTTTTCAATTCGGTTATGCAAACTCTTGGACAAACTCCTTATTTATTACAGTTACTCCTTGAAACTACAGAGCCTGAGTATCACTTTTTCTACCTAGTGGCATCTTAAGCTCAGATGATATTCATTAACTTTAGACTCACATGACGGAGACGTAAATAAAAGACGATCTATAGCACTTGCCTTTGCACAAACATTAAAAGAACTACAAAGTGATATACATGAAATGTGTAACCCTAACATGTTATTTACGAGTCTTACACAAATAATCCCACAGTACAGTGGAGGCCAGCAACACGATGCACACGAATTATTGCGGCATTTATTACAAGCATTACGTGATGAGGATTCTAGAAATTATCAAGAACTAATTCTAGAAAAATCGGTTCTATCAGCCTTTAAAGGTTCTAATAAACACAAAACTAGAAAATTTCATGAGTAACAAACATCTGAGTTATAGAACAAGTTTTTCAAGGTGCATTATGCAATACAATACCGTGACAGGATTGTAAGCACGTTGCAAGAGAATATGAATTCTTCTTGATTTGAGTCTGCCAATACCGGAAAATCAACATACGTCAGTATTAAGACAAAAAAAAAATCAAACAAAATTAATCAAAATAGAACAAAAGACTCATCAAAAATATGTTCATTAGACGAAAATATATCATCCTTCTTAAACGATAATAAAGGGATAGATGGTACACACAGTTGTTCCGACACTGGTCAAGAAGTCTGTAATACATATTATGATTCATGGGGTCCTACTACAGTATCAAAACACCAGGGTGAAGAAGGCGAATGTTCTGTGCAACATTGTTTAAACCAATTTACGGCATGCGAAGTACTCACGGGAAGTAATAAAGTAAGCTGTGATTTGTGCACCAAAATACATGATGGTAGCGCCGATAAAAGAATTGTTTACACTAATGTCACATAGCAACTTCTACTCAACAAACCGCATGCTGTACTGATTTTACACTTAAAGCGATTCCAGATCTTAAGACTACGATCTGCAAAGGTGAATAATTATGTTTCCTTCCCCATGTTACTAGATTTAACGCCTTTTTGCTCCAAACAATGCCATAAACCCCAAACGCTCAAATTTAATCAAACTAAGGTGATATATACATTATTGTGTTGTGCAACATAGCGGTTCAGTTCATGGCGGACATTATGATTCCTATGTAAAAATAAGACCTACATTAGCAAACGATAATTACCGTTGGGATTTATTACCCAAAAATAAAAAACATTTCTCGTCTACGCAATGTAAAAGCTGTGAAGCTAACGTTGAAATCCCACCAGGAAAATAGTATTACGTCAGCGATTCTGATATTTCAGAAGTGCATGAAAAAAGGTCTTAGAGGCACAGGCATATCTACTATTTTATGAACGTATATTGTAATTGTTTTCCTATATTTCATCTCGTATATTGTACTGTTATTTTTAGGTATGCTGATCATTTATTTATTAAGTAAAATTATTAATTTTCTTATTATTTATAAAAAAAAATGTATTACATAAAAAAAGCAATAAATATTTAATCGAACAAACAAGTTTGCTATCAAAAAACCATTCTTTTCAAAAGAACAGCTTGTTCTACAATATATGACACTTTTTTCAAAAGGAAATCTTCAAACGATTAACAAACTAATAAGCAACTCTGTATGAAATTCGAAAACATTGAACATTTAATTTTGTATATGTTTTTATTTATTACTTCAACTGAATGAGGTATTAAACTAGCACCAACATATTTGTAACAATTCAAATCATAAGCAAGATATTAGCAGCTATAAACCACGGCGATTACTTTATTGATCAGAATAAACGATAACATTGACACTACTTTCCTAAATAGTAATGATGAAATATCGAATTCAAATCTTGAGTGATGGATGATGTCCAGAACTATTATCTTTTATGCTAACAATCAGACCATTCTATTTTATTTCTTAGCACATCAAAAAAGAGAAATCTTATGGAGTAAACCATGATTTATGATACTAAATTTAGAGGGCAATTATCAGAATTCACGCCTTCCAAACAAGCTTAAGTATCTTCACAAAGTAACAGGACAAACAATAATCATTAATATTCGTTTCCAAAAAATGTTCGTCAAAGACACAGGCGTAAGAAGACACCGGTACGACTGTTTGAAACGACACCAAGATGCTTATAGTAAAGGCGTTTTAACGCCTGAATATGAGATATCCCACAATACACACACCTTGAAACCGTTTTAGTTATATACAATACTAGTAATAGGACCATAGAAGATATAAACTTCTCCATTATGATCATTTACACAAAAATTGCTGCAAATTTATGAATGTGGCATTTATACGTGCTACATCGTTGCGCCCAAAATGCACCTCAATTCAATTTCGAATTAAACTGTTTACAACTAAAAATAGAAATTGGTCAGCTGAGTATACATATGTCTCTTAATGGAAAGATTTTGGGTACTCCCGAATACAAAATATCAGGGTGGTCAGTGTCTTTTTTAAATCAAATCTCCTGTTTGGATGTTAAGTGAAATTAAAGGCAAACTTTACGGTGTTGTTATGCACCTTAAAGAATTATCTACTTTGCCTGGAACAACAAAATCTTAGCAAAATTATAGATTTAGAGATGTAGCAGTTTTTGTTCTCTGGCGTCGAGGGCTGCACTGACAAAAAACGATGTACAATTAATAAACAGATAAATAGTTTATGAAACGAAATATCGCTAAGCTTGTCGTTTCATCAATTTAATGTAACAATTTCTTTTTGTTGAAAGGAAAAAATTGCTATTTAAATACAATTAGAAATATATAGGAATGAACGAAGAGGAAAAAATCCGTCAAGACCATTTATTTACAGGACTACGTCGATCCTCAATTTTTAATAAATCCTTGGTCTCATGTGGAAAACATAGACTCATTGTTATTTTCTAATTTGGTTCAATTACAAGGCTAAGTTCAACATTTTGCAGCCACAATCTTACAGAAAACAATCCAGCTGTTATGAAACCTGGTTTGTAAAGTCACAAACAACTATTTAATCTTCGGAAAACTCCTGTAAACACCTTATTGTTCAAGCAATACCTCTTGGTGTTCAACTTGTTTCATACACACGGCGCGTGGGTCTTAAAAATTTTGTTCTAATGAGACATCCCCGCTTGAACTGTCTTGGCAGATAACTTTCTACATCCGCTCACTTCCACAACATCTTCGAGGCAAGCAGGGTTGGAACGAAAATGATAGTGAGGACTTGCTGTCCAAAAACTTTAAGTTTCTTAATCGATTTTTGTTACTGCGTAAACTTCCTGTACGGGTTTACAACCACGATTATGAGATAGCCAGACAAAAGGACCTAGGGGGAAGCCACTTGTCCGTCTTCGGGTTACCTCTAGCCGACCAAAAAGTTTGTGATTTTGAATCAGATCCATCTCGTACCATATTAGCCTGGGACCGACGCTTTTTGATAATACAGTTGGAGCTTGTGCCTAACAAGCTTAAAGACCGCCGTCAACAACTTTTCCAGTATGGCTATATCCTGAGCTGCCAAGTTCCGGCCTATAAGACTCGTCACCACATTGTCAAACATCATAATATTGTGCTAATTAATTAAATTTGTTACTTAAAGTATATGATTCATAGAAAGTACTAATTGATACAAATTTTATACACTTTTTCAGCAATAACCATTGTAAAATAATTTAAATTACAGTATGCATGTGATTATCAAACTGATGCTCATTTAAGTCTTAAGAGACAAAATGATCTTTAAATAATTTTTTTTTATATCACTTTTATTGGATAAAAGTTATTTGTTATACAATAGATACTTTCTGATTCTAACAGGTTTAATTTTCTAAGAAGGATAAGTTAAAAGTTTTGAACGATCCGCTCCTATAGAGTTTCTGTATCTACCCCAAGAACACTTCTTTTTAATGCAGTGACGTCCAACTTACTTTATGTAATTTTCCGTGTCAAAAAGAATATTTCAATCCTATCCTGTTCATGATCTCTCATGGGATAATAGCCAAGCTAGATGCCCGAGCAGTAAGATTTTATAGTTCCAACTCACACGCGTTGAAAGTTCAAGTCCTTCTAAATTCTGAATTGTTGTTCTATCTTCTCCCTAAGGACCCGAGTTGGAAATATCAAAAATTAAAGCCGTTATACTATCTAAGCTCTGCGTGAGATGTAGTCAAAGGACGGTGGCGGCACCACGGTTCTTTCAGTCAAACTCAATCGTTAGTACCCAGTGAACGCTAATTTGTTTTGCGTATATAACAAAATAAATATGTGCTCGCTTGTATACATGAAGGCTTTTTAGGTACAACCATTTTCATACCTATAGTAGATGATTCCGAAGGGGAAGTGCCATTTTGAAGATAAATATACCAAACATTGGTCATTTTTATAGCACCATTTCAACTTATAATGATGTTTTTAGTTTTGTGACAAAAAAAGGTTCGGATACAAAGATTTTAATTGGTAAGATGGCGTACAAAATGTATATCATCGCCAAATATTTAACTGGAGATATTGTACTACTAAACTGAATGCATCAATGTATGACAGAAATTATAATGCCGAAAAGATATCACCTTTGATAATTCATTTCCTTATTAAAAAAATCTACTCCTACCAAATTACTAAAATTCTTTTCTTTATATAATGTACGTTCTGAAAGGTGATCGAGTATTGCAAGATCTGTCTTGAAAATCTACATACTGCCATTAATAGGCATTTCTCATTTTACGGAGATAATACGAATACTAACGTTTGAGGCCTAAACTTGAACTGTATTCTTTCCTTTGGTGTGAAGGGTAGAACGATTGAAAACCAGGGGAGAGGAAGTGTTTCCACATAGACTCGACGTCTATTCCTGCAGCAAGCAATGAGAATGCAGGGTTGAGACTATACTAAGAAATACTCCATACTAAGCAAAAAGACTACACAATAACTTATGCGGCACTCTGTCTGATGTAGACAATAGAATAATTAAAAGGAAAATACAGAAAACCATTACATGTAGCTTTTGAATTAAATACGTTCGATGTTTGGTTTACGCAAACCCCTGCTCTAAGGTCATAACCTGAAACAAATATACGTAAATCATAAATAATAATGATGACAAACGAGCACGATTTGGATCAACAAATTTATTACTAACATCAGAGCGCTAAAACTCCTCTTATGTATCACCATTAAAAAGATTGCGTTTTGATAAGAATTTAATATAATTGAAATTAAATAATATTTTCTTTGTTTTTTGGATTATTTTTACAAGTTACAGAAAGTGTTTGAATTTGAATACTATTCCATGCATCGCAGGTCTCAATTTTTATAATTCATTAAATTTGAAAGTATATTCACTATTTGTACAATAAAACTATGTGTTTATGTTATGTTCGACTTGTACTAAAATTTTTAAGTGTTAACCAGAGACCTTTGATTTACCTATTTATAAATATTAACTGTAATCAAAATACTAGTCTAATTACAACGTTTGCACTACTAGAAGATTATCTTTGCTGCATATGAATCATATTGATGTCTTTCTTCTTACAACAAAACGAAATAAAAAATGGATTTTTGCGTTTTTGACAGTTCTAACTGACTAGCTCTAAACATTATTAGTGATGGTACTTTTTTTTAATTTCTGTTACAAGATGTGGTAACGCTATTACCTCTATAATCATTAAAACATTAAAATTTTAGAATACGTAGATTCTATATTCATTATACAAAAATCCATCATCTGACATATGACGGCACTGTCCTGACTTCTTCACTAAAAGGGATATTGCAATGCTAAATATAATAAATTATTCACCGAATATTTGTAAGACAAACATTACTACTAATATTCACTACTCCAGCTAAGAAACTATGAATCTCCAAACTTCTTTGACACTTACTAAAATGAAACAGCTTTTTACCAAACATTGCAGGAAAATGGACTCTCCGCACGACTATACTGCTTACTAAAAAAGGCAACCCATCCATACACGGCACATGCTCACATTTTTTTATTCGGGCGATTGTATATTACTTTTTCAACTGGAAACTACTACATACTACTACAAACTGCTTTTGTTGAAACATTTACTAACTCCAAAGAGTATCAAATACTGGGTGTTTTAATTTAAACTTAAATTAATGTGTAGGATGCTTGCATAATTTGTCATGTTGCAATTCCTAGTTCTCGTTACCATAAAACTATGGTGGATAAAAGTTATCCTACCAAGTTTTAATTCTATCTTGCTAAACAACTTGCCGATCAAAATAGAACGCGCATGAACATAGCTATACTTCAAATGACACCTGGAAATTTGTATTGAAAGCGTCATCACGCCAACCAACCCATCCATGTGTTACGGTTTGCGTATAACTTAGATACCGACCCAATAATATCTGATTTATTTAGATTTACGATTCTCTAAAGTGCAGTATTTTGAGCACACTTTAAACGGAATTGTAAGCATTAAAGTGTGTTTTAGACTGAGCTTTGATTTTGAATATGTTACAGGTAAATTGGGCGTACGTTAAAAATTTAGATTTACTCTGAAAGCGCACCGGTTAACTACAGTGATACTGGAGTAGTTCTCTGTGGAAAAATATAATAGAAATGGAAAATAAGCATTCCAAATGACCGAAATACAAATCATTGCCGAAAGGCTCAATTCCAGTAGCTCTGGATTCATTCACGTCAGTCTGGGCAGTACTCACCCTTTGGTAAGGTTTACTAAAAGCCCTGCCACCGATCGTGTTGTAATGGTAGCTCCAGGATGTCACCAATAAATCCTCACATTCATAGCTGTATGCAGTTTTCAGCGGACCATAATTTGCGGCAATTTCGTGGACCAGAGAGATTTGCACATGACTGCTGATCCCAAAATGCCGGCTTGACTTCCAACACGAACGGCATGAAAAATATTAGCTGCTTTCATATAATCTATTATTTCCAACTTCCTCTATCAATTTTTCTATTGTAATTTCTATAGCACGATGTTAAAAACTCTGAAAAAGTATGCATATATTAATAAACAACAAAACCATTCTGAACGAACTTGCACCTTAAAGATGTTTTAAAATTCTAGAACGGGTAGAATAGCTTGCGTGTTTCAGTGAGCTAGAGAACCCAACTCTAGGTTTAACCAAATTAGTAAGATCTTTAGTGAGAAGTTAGACTAAGGGAGCTGCGCGAAAAAGGGCAGCTGCTCTTTTGGTACTTAGAGTGACGGAGACCTTGACGGTCGGTATGACACTACGATGTAGAAGACAACGGGAAACCGCCGCACTACCTCCCACGTACACAGCGTACTGAAAATGCATTAAATGATGGCATTCTCTGGGATATAAAATTCCGAAGTTAAAATAGTCCCCCATGTAGATCTCCGGGAGGGGACTGCTTCGGAGGATGTAATCAAGAAGTTTGAACGAAAAACAGGGAACATGATACGAGTTGGAGCGTGTAATGTCAGAACCATGAAACAAGTAGGTAAACTAGAGAATCTGAAAATTGAAGTGTATAGGTTAGCATTAGTAGAGATTGGCGAAGTTTCGTGGCGAGAGCCGGGGAATTTTTGGAGCGGAGACTTTAGGATAATTCATACAGGATCATAGGAAGGGAATTCGGGTGTGGGAATAGTCATACGGAACAAGACAGGACACCGTATATCACTACTTACAAAAGAACGAAGAGTGCTCATGATTAGATTAAAATATATACCGGTAAATACAATAATAATACAAACATACATGCTCACTTCTAACTACAGTGAGAAGGAGGTAGAAGCGATCTACAAAGATATCTAAGACATAATTACTAAGATTCGTAAAAGGATATAAAAATTTAATAATTGAGGCAGATTTTAATGCAGCGGTAGACAAGGGCAGAGAAGGACCTGTAGTAGGTTTATGTGGTTTAGTCACAAGGAATGACAGGGAAATGGACTGGTAGAATTTTGCGACAAAAACAGTTTAACCATCTCAAACACATTATTTCAACATCGTGCTAGGAGACGATATACGTGGAAAATGAATGGGAACATAGGAAGATATAAAATAGATTACATTCCTGTCGAGAGCGGTTTAGAAATCAACTAAAAGACTATAGAAACTAAGAGGCAGAAATAGACCCTGACTACAACATAGTAATTACGAAAACCGTGCTCAAATTTAGAAATATGAGCAAAAGGAACGGCAAAAAGCACTTTGACTTTGAGAAACTAATAGATAAAGACATTCACAAACAATTTGAAAAAAGGTCAAACGAAGTTCTGAAAGACTGCGGAAATCTCTGATACTAAGGAGGTAGACACAGAATGGAATAACATTAAATCTAGCTTATATATGGCGGCCAGAGATATTCTGAGGTACAAAAAAAAGAAAATACGAAGCCACGGGTAACAAAGGATATTCGGAGTGTTATAGATGAAAGTTGAAAATACCAACACAAACCAGACGAAACAGAGCTACAAATCCATAAAATGAGAAATTATTCGCAAATGCAAATAAAGCTAAAGTACTATGAATTGATGAAAAGTGTACAGAGGAGAAATTAAAAAAAAAACAGACAAAACGCTCAAATTAATTAAAATAAATTTTAGGGATATAAAACCGTATAACAAACACACAAGGGGTACGGGAGGACATATTATTATAGAAAATGTAAAGCAAGTGGGTTAGATGGCAAGAATATATAGGGAATTTCTATGCAGGACAGAAACTAGAAGCACTAGAACAGGAAGCAGACATTGAAAATGATGACTTGGGATATCCTACACTTAGAGTTGAGCTTGAATTAACATTAAAAGGTCTCAACAATAATGACGCACCGAATATAGATCAGGTGCAAGCTGAAACTTTAAAAGCCACTGAACAAGCAGTAGCAGAGCGTCTCTTTCAACTTGTAAGTTATATTTGTGAGACAAGTGTGATACCCAAAGATTTCAAACGTAACACCATAGTCACTAAACCAAAAAAGAAAGGTGCGGGTAGATGTGAAAACTTTCGAACAATAAGTTTTATAGCACATGTGTCAAAAATATTAACTACAATTGTACACAGACGGATGGAAAAGCGGGCTGAAGAAATACTAGGAGAAGATCAATATGGGTTTAGGCAAAACAAGGGAATATGAAAGAGCTTTAGTGGTGTTAATGGAGAAAACAATAGAAAACAAGAAACCGCGTATATATGGTTTGTAGATCTGGAAAGAGCATTCGACAATGTAGAATGGTAAAAATATTCGATACACTCAAACACATTGGAATGAGTAATAAAGATAAACGAATAGTACATAGTTTGTACAAAGAGCAAACGGCGGTAATAGAATTAGGAAAGGGGTGAAACAGGGATGTGCCCTCTTCCGGTTAATTTTTAACTTGTATACCGCGGAAGTAATGAATAATGTCAAATACAGAAGACATTTGAAATTATTTTGCAAATGATATAGCGGTATTAGAATCTAGCAAGGAAGAGTTAGAAGCAACTCTTAATGAAACGGAAACAGCATTAAAGAGAGAGACGGTATGAAAGGTAACACAAATAAAACTAAAGTATTAGTATGAAAAGGATGGATAAATAAGTCAAAACCAGGAAACGAGCACGTACAAAAGATTGAAGATTTCTGCTACCTAAGAAGGCAAAATACATAAGAGGGAAAAAGTGCAAAAAATTTAAAACAATGATTACAACAAGGACGTGCTGCATTTAACAAGAAAAAGTAACTATTATGTTCAAAGACAATAAACATAGAAACAATTGCTGAAAACATATCTGTGGAGCACAGCACTGTACGGTTGCGAAACATGAACAGTGGGAGAAGCTGACAGGGAAAAGATAGAAGCCTTTGAAATGTGGTTCTACAGGCGTATGAAGAAGGTATCATGATGGAGACAAAGTTAAGAATATAGAGGTTTTCGAAGTAGTAGGAGAAGAAAGAATTATGTGGAAAACAGTAAAAAATTGGAGAGATAGGGTGATTGGACACATACTAAGGCATGAGGGAATAGTACGTAATATATTAGAACCAGAGAAAGGAAAACGGGGAGGTATAGATAGCCATAGATTAGACTATTGCACGTAGATAGTGAAAGATGTAGGGTGTGGAAATTTCAGGGAAATGTGTAGGTTAGCTCAGAATAGAAAAGCAAAGACAGGTGTTGGTTGTGCAATATTATCGTGCGAAAAGAGTTATTAGAAAACTATTGATTCGATAAGTGTCTAAGTGGTGGGGGACCTTGGTCGCCGTTAGGTTGCTTAACCACCTTGGCGTATCATTGAATATGGTAAAATAGGGTATAGAAGCGGAAAAGTGTAAAAGATATAAAAAAAGATTATCACAAGTCTATACTGTATTTAACAAAAAAAGCAGCTGAAGCCTTTAAAATGTGATGCTATACACATATGATGAAGATATCATGAACAGACAAAGTTAACGACAAAGAGGTACTAAAAATGGCAAAGGGAGAAGAAAACCGTAAAAATGGTAGAAATAGGATGATAGATACATACTAAAGCATTGGGAATAGCGCAGCTTATATTATATGTAGAGAAAAATAAAAGAGAAGTAGACGCAGGCCTAGATTAGACTATTTCACACAGATAGTGAAAGATATAGACTGTGGAAATTTCAGGGAAATATGAAAGATAGGGAGGTACAAAGAGCATGCCGGGTAAGATGATTATTTGAGGAACTCTGTCATATTACTCGCACTGCATTCCTCACAATACCTCCCATCATTATTTTTGTTTTAAACTTGTTTATCAGTACTTTAAACTCATAGCAAACAAAGTACAACACTGTATTTTTACATTATGATGTGTACTTTGATAATGTACTATGAAGAAGCAACAATAACTTACCGTATACGTGAAATCTTTTAACATTAAAAAGTAGCAGATTTGATTTGTTACTGTATAGAAAACTCTTTGCACAGAACTTTCATAAGAGAGCTTAAATAACCATCCGCTGGGGTTTTGTCAGCGTGCTAAGTTTGGTGGTGCTTCCTATAATTGCATCAGAGTTCGTCATCTTACCCGCTTCGTCATCTTACTTCACTCTCCTTTACTACTTCCTTTAAACGAGGTAATACAAGTAAACCTAGAAATTCATTCAAATTATTTGCGATTTAACAAACACAAAATAAAGTAATAGATGTTTGCTCTTAACTTATTGAAATGTCTAAAGGTTTCGGAAAGGCAAAGGCATAAAGTATCACATGTCATTTTATAAAGCAAGCTTTTCCTTCAAACTACAACGTATTGTGTATGTACTTAATATATCAAGAACGTGATCGATAAGGAATGAGAAATGACGTTTCAATTTCGACCTCTTCAAGAGTATCTATTTTTGTCTATTGCGTGTGTGGTCTAGGGATTATATCACACTTTCCTGATCACTGTGGGTTTTGTTTGACGACAAGGAATATGCAGGGTGACCTACTTATCTAGAAAATCGGGTCAACTTGAGGTAACCATTATACTTAGCGTGAGGTATACTTCTAAATAGTCGTGAGATTTTGTGTTGATAAGAATAATGATTAAAATAATCAATTACCTACGACTTACTAAATATGCAGCAGATAGCATAGAATTACATTTAAATTTCAACTTTACAAGAACAATATTGCGTGAACCCTCTGGAGAATCATTAGAATTTTTTATTAGGACTAAGAAACAAATACCTGCATTAAATATTAAATTCTAATTTTGTATTTTACTGTATACTGTACGCTTGAGAAACTAAAAATCGTTTACCTGTCAAAAGCTTTATGAAAGGAAGCTACTATAATCGAGGAAGTCTTTTCTTCACCGGTGAAGATTCAATATATGATATCTTTTAATGCTTATTCAGTTTCACACTGTAAATAGAATCAACTCGAGATGATACCAAGGGGATAATGCATTTTAATCATACAAATATGTGAGTATACACATTGTTGTTCTTACCTTATCTACTATATAATTGTATGTAAAATAATTTCAATAAGTAGAAATTTGTATGGTTGAGAACAGTTAAGCTGGCACAAGACTTGCACAATGGAGCGTATGTATATGCAGTGAACCCACTTCCTCAAACCACATATAAATATATCGCACCCTTAATGCTAAAATAACAATTCTAAAAGCACAGTTTTGTACAGAGGTAATAAAACAAATACAAATCCCTTACTTGTCATCGTTTTTATTTTATTTATGAGGAGTTTATAAACATAAAAAAGATATTCTTGAAAATATAGCTAGGTTATTGTCTGCACATCGATTTTATTATATCGTTGTTTTGCTATCATCAAAGTAAGAAAAAATATATAGGTAAAAAATGCTTTTGTACTTGATGCTCTTTACTAATATATCTAATTTACACTTTTTTCAAATAACTTAAAATATTACATTTTAATTCATTTCAAAATTAAAAGTATTTTGTAATTATAAGGCTATGTTGCATTATTGCATTTAACATAAAAGTCCAACTTATAATACTAGGCACTATTCACAAAATGTCATTTTAGTAGAAAATAGAGTAATACAGATTTACTTCTAACATATTAGCTATCACTAAATTATATTTCAGCTGAAACTAAAATTACCAGAAACTTATGGTATCTAAGGTCGGTACATGTAAATCCGTGATAGTTTCACAGATACAACACTGTAGTGTTGGTAATTCAAATTAGTGAAGGTTTCACCAGTAAATTCTGTAATGTTGGTAATGCACTCTGTAATGTGGGTAATACATATTAGTGAAAGTTTCACCAGCGAATTCTGTAATGTCGGTAATTAATAACGAATTTATTTTTGTTATCACTAAGTAGTTGCAACAAAATGGATGGTTTTTCCACTGAACGGTTCTAATGTGGGTTGTAGGACGATGGAACGATATGGTGGAATGAAATGGATAGTGGACTGTAGGGAAATAATGAGCTTTTGGATACAATTGACCTTTATACGACCGCGGAGGTCGATATAATTTAAATGAAAATTAATGAAAGTATCAGGTTAAGCGATAGTAACATCTGGCAACACTTACATGAATTAGCTTTTTTTGCATTGCTTGTCCAGCGGCGATTCTCTTATAGATGCGTGGACACGCGTGTGGCATTTACAACAGGGTTGATGCAAATTTAACGGCACCTTTTTGAAGATCTTGCCGCTGAAAATACGGTAAACAAAATACGATATAATACGAAAGATCCTATATAATACGATAAAATACGATAAAATACGATAAAATACGATAAAATACGATAAAATACGATAAAATACGATAAAATACGTTAAAGTACGTTAAAATACGATAAAATACGATAAAATACGATAAAATACGATAAAATGCGATAGAGCGCGATAAACTACGATAAAATACGATTAAATTCGATAAAACACAATAAAATACGATAAAATTTTATAAAATACAACATAATATGATAAAATACGATAAAATGCGATAAATACGATAGCATTATAAAATGATAACGATAGCGTAACCGAATCATGAAAACGACAACGACAACGATAACGATCACCACAACGGCAGCTATAACGGTAACAAAACGTAACAGCAACGATAAATATAACGATAACGATAACGATAACTATAACGATAACGATAACGATAACGATAACGATAACGATAACGATAACGATAACGATAACGATAACGATAACGATAACGATAACGATAACGATAACGATAACGATAACGATAACGATAACGATAACGATAACGATAACGATAACGATAACGATAACGATAACGATAACGATAACGATAACGATAACGATAACGTTACGATTACGATAACGACAACGATAACGATAACGATAACGATAACGAAACGATAACGATAACGATAACGTAAACGATAACGATAACGATAACGATAACGATAACGATAACGATAACGATAACGATAACGATAACGATAACGATAACGATGACGATGACGATGACGATGACGATGACGATGACGATGACGAAGACGAAGACGAAGACGAAGACGATGACGATGACGATGACGATGACGATGACGATGACGATGACGATGACGATGACGATGACGATGACGATGACGATGACGATGACGATGACGATGACGATGACGATGACGATGACGATGACGATGACGATGACGATGACGATGACGATGACGATGACGATGACGATGACGATGACGATGACGATGACGATGACGATGACGATGACGATGACGATGACGATGACGATGACGATGACGATGACGATGACGATGACGATGACGATGACGATGACGATGACGATGACGATGACGATGACGATGACGATGACGATGACGATGACGATGACGATGACGATGACGATGACGATGACGATGACGATGACGATGACGATGACGATGACGATGACGATGACGATGACGATGACGATGACGATGACGATGACGATGACGATGACGATGACGATGACGATGACGATGACGATGACGATGACGATGACGATGACGATGACGATGACGATGACGATGACGATGACGATGACGATGACGATGACGATGACGATGACGATGACGATGACGATGACGATGACGATGACGATGACGATGACGATGACGATGACGATGACGATGACGATAACGAGAACGAGAACGAGAACGAGAACGAGAACGAGAACGAGAACGAGAACGAGAACGAGAACGAGAACGAGAACGAGAACGAGAACGAGAACGAGAACGAGAACGAGAACGAAGACGATAACGATAACGATAACGGTAACGGTAACGGTAACGGTAACGGTAACGATAACGATAACGATAACGATAACGATAACGATAACGATAACGATAACGATAACGATAACGATAACGATAACGATAACGATAACGATAACGATAACGATAACGATAACGATAACGATAACGATAACGATAACGATAACGATAACGATAACGATAACGATAACGATAACGATAACGATAACGATAACGATAACGATAACGATAACGATAACGATAACGATAACGATAACGATAACGATAACGATAACGATAACGATAACGATAACGATAACGATAACGATAACGATAACGATAACGATAACGATAACGATAACGATAACGATAACGATAACGATAACGATAACGATAACGATAACGATAACGATAACGATAACGATAACGATAACGATAACGATAACGATAACGATAACGATAACGATAACGATAACGATAACGAGAACGATAACAATAACAACTACCATAAACATAGCAATAACAATATAAATACAACTCAAAAACTTTAAAAATGCAGGATAATTATAATGTAATATTAATTAAACATTAAGAGTGTTGGACGAAATCGACCAAAACTAACTATAACAATGTAATACAACAATGCTAATTCTATTATGTGTCTTGAATTTTGTAATAGGTTAGATGCTCACTAGTGAAATGTAATCGCCTTAATAATTTCAAAAACGTGTAAACTTCGGTTTTATTTAATAAATTCACATTACCTATCTCGTATACTTTTTCATTTTAAGATTCATGTTTTAGGAAGTTAGGTGCATTGTGATTTACTCAAGGTAGTTTTAAAATAGTTTATCTTATGCTTGTTATTGCAGGTGTACCAAATTCCATTTAGCATATTAGTCATTTTACAAACCCACGATGAGTAAGGCGGGTTCTATTCAATACATATTCTTCGTAAGCCGTGTGGTACCATTAAGTACAGCTCATCCCATTCCCGGAATAGATGCTAAGAGGTTGTAGTAAGAAGTCACTTTTACGTTTCACGCCCGTGTTCAGGTTAGTTGTTACACCCCACTCTTTTCCGAGAGTGGTAACAGAGGGTAGTTCGTAGTTCTCCAGAGTCAGTCAGCGTTGAGGACTCAAGGGTTAAGGTGTGAATGCACCATCAGTAGCTCGGAGACGGAAGGTAGAACAGGTCGCGCGCGGAAGATGTGCTTTTAAAGAATTCCAGTCAAGGGCGTGATGCTTGATCGAATTGTTACCCCGTATTTATATTGGGGGATTTGATTAGCGTGTCGAAGAATTTGGTTTTAAACAACCAGTACGTTTCTAGTTCTTAATAGAGACGAATATTTAATTTCTACGGTGAGTTGCGCGATCCGAGGGTCTCCGAGTGTAATTCTGAAACTCAGGGATTGTTGCCGTCCTAGTCCTGGAGCTTTCACTATTTTTGTGATACCATCAAAGAAACCATGTGCTGAATTTCTGAATTTACAACAATAGTTCTGTGCTGTAATTAATATTCATTGCCATAAACGTGTGCAATTTAAAAATATGTATAGATGTTTCCCATATAACAATACTTTAAAATTCTTTCCTTAGTTTAGATTATTAGCAGCTATCATTATTCTCGCACAGGTATTATAGGAGGATCCGTTAGGGCATAGGTTGATTATCATTATTTTACACTCTTCAGGAGATGTACAAATGTGATGTTGACAATAATTTCTGTAACGTAGAAAATAGAAGTGTATTATTTGAAAAGTGACTTATAATTTAACTGGATGTGTTTCATATTGATAGACATGGTGTTAGCCTTCAGCGTGAGTTAATATTGGTAAGAGAGAGAAATTAATTACTGTCCACAGGAACTCAGATATTTTAATATACAGGGTGTTGCGCCTATTAATTGATCATTGCATCGTAGAGTCATAGTTCAGACAAATTGTTTGTCCTTATTTCCAGCGACCAAGTACTACATATAAGCTTGGTTTCAGTAACTTTAGGGGGGATAATTGGTACCCCGATATTTCGCCGTCCCGGGTTCTTGCCAGAAGAGGTCGATTTTTCCTTACTTTACAGGCCTTTGGTAACGACAAGGAATCCGTGCCATCATTTTACGATATTAGGCAGAACTCAATTAAAATAAGGGGGGTGCCCACAATTTCGATTTGCGACGAGACCCTCACCATAGCACTTCTCCCCCAATCCGATTGCACCCAACCGAGACTGCAGCTAGCGAGCCACGGCTGAGTTTACTACGTCAAGTAGTTCACCGTGCTTTGTTTGTACTATCCCCCCCCCCCCATCATCTAACGGCAATTTGGTACGTAACAAATTGGCGCCTAACGCTTACTATTTTTTGTTTTAGTATTTTTCACACACAGATTGACACAAAAATTTAATTATTTTTTTCTTCTCGATTTTTTTTCGGTCTTAGTATTTTTTGAGATTAGACACCCTTAAGTGAAATTTTCGTTGAATTTATTACAATTTTGTTTTAGAGTGAAAATACTGACGTTACCCGATCTTATGATCTTAATTTTGTTAAAATTTTGGGATATACGTAATTTTAGAAGTTTCGGTGATGATATTCGAATTGATTTTCCGACATTTTAGACTACAATTTTGTAGGATTTTGATATTTTAAGATGGATTACAATATTTGTGTAGATGGGTTGCTAAAGCAAGAACTACAGCATGAAGCGAAAGTGAGAGGAATTTCTGCGGAACAGTTGAGCATGCGAGAGTTGCGAAAAAAATTACGCCCACTAGTGAAAATTACATTTGATTCTAGTGGTTATGATTTTGAATACCCCTTTGAATTTCAAGATGACGTGTCGACTTTAAAGGATATTTTTGTGACAATAAATGATACTATATCCCAACTTAATGAAATAAATTGAGACGCGAGTTATGTATCCCCCAATTACCTATATATATTGAAATATTGAATCTAATAGGAATTATTAGAAATTGTTAAATAAAGTATAAGTTCATTGCAACATTGTAATACAAAGATAACCCAGAGAGGTTATCGACAGTTCATGAGAACGGACATGCAACTTTGCATTCGTGAGGGCAGTGATACTGCAGGTGGCAGGTCACAGGCGGTTAACATACCGCAATTACTTAGAATTAAGTTGTTACATTGTAATAAAGTGTACAATTAAGAGAAACGCAGACATGAGATCTGCAAGTTCCCACAGCCGTGTGAGGGACAGGTTATTATAAAAAGCCCGGGAGCTCAATGCCCGGCAGTCAGTCTTCGAACTCCATACTTCGTTGTTCAAGCTACTCACCAGTACAATTAATTATTTTTTTAGTAAAGTTATTATGTACAAGTTATTCCAAATTTCACCATAATTTCTGTTTAAAATCAAATAAAATTTTGTTAAGTGTTTGAAGTTGTTTTTTAAAAACACAGCTCCAAAGGCCCGAACCTTAACTGGCGCAGTCGTAACGGATGTCAAAAGGGCACTAAGAATCCAAAAATCGGAAGATTGGTGACCAAGAATTTCAATTCGAAATTTTGACAGAACCCAAACCACGTTGGAGGAAGAACACAAATCGTCTAAATCCAGCAACAAACCAAGTTGGACGAAGAACAAAAATCGTCTAAATCCAACAAACAAACCAAGGTGGACAAGATACAGCATCGATCGAGCCCACAAAAGAAACAGATGAAATTAATGTAAGTTCATTCCTTTTTATATCTTTTAAACCATAAACTATAATTGATATATGCTAGTATTATTATTTTATTGATTATTATTGTTTTATGAATTTTATTTTATGCCAATATTTCTTGAAAATAGTTACAAAGTGAATTATTTTCAAAAAAACGAGACTGTATAACATTTTATGAGAAAGTAAAAGAGATTTTCTTTTAAAAAAGCAAATGAGACTTGATATTTAAGAGATTCTTACCACAATTATTAAAACAAACTCAAAAATAAATAAAAAAAAAAACGGACGCACATTCACTAACACCAAATAAGAAACATTAACTAGCGCGATTCAAACGCACGTTTTCAAATTAATTTCAAAGTTAAAGCTAATTCTTCAAAGCAATCACGGAACGATTAATTAAAACATTGACCTCTATAATACTGTATAAACTACAGCAAAAACACTCTGCTACGGTAACCTAAAACCACCGTAATCTAAAACCCTCACCTAAGATAATCAAAGTCCGCAGAGGAAGCATCCTTATTACACACTTAAAAACCTCGGAGAATTGCAATAACTTTCACATTTCTAAAGTAACGCAATTTGCATTATTAAATCCATAAAAGCAGCATTATAAGTAATTAAATCCATCACGAAATAATAAAAGCGCGTAAAATTGCAACCATCTTAGTACAAAGCTAAACGTTTTTAATTAAAAATTACTCATCATTTATAAAGTGCATTATTCCAGTACAAAACTGAGTAAAGTTAAACGGTCATTATAAGAAGCTTTAATTAAAACCTACATTACGAGAGATTCAATTACCAACAAGCATTATAATTAAATACCGAGATATCTAAGAATAAACAGACGTAACATTTATGCAAGCATTCAGCGAGTACCGAAGTAAAGTATTTAATTCCTATTAACACCTGTAAGTGTTAATTACCTCAACGTTTATGCTATTCAGCACGCACACAATTACAAAGAAACGTGAATACACCTTTAAGAGACATAACTTAGTGTTTTAATTGCAACAATAAAGTGCAAAAATAATTAATTTGCAAGTTATAATTAGACTTCAAGACCGACGAACTAAAACGTTATTGCAACTTAATTAAAACCCACGGAAAGAGTATTAATTACAAATTAACAGAATTAAACCAACACAAAGCCGTGAGAACAAATATATTCACTCCAGATTCTTCAAAAAGTAGAAACTCAAGACAAATTAAAACCGTAAAATAGAAACAGGCAAATTCAATACTACGGTAATTAAATCAACATTATCGAGTATAAATCTCACAAGTACATCACCGCACTGTGTAACTAAGCACAAGTAACAGCGACTACGATTCTAAAAATAACCCGACGCAGTCTAAACTGAAAATTAACAAATCCAAACCCAAAATAACGATAAAAATAGCTAAATCAACCTCAATTTTTGCAAGATTCGAAATTATCCAATCCAAACGGAAAATTAATAAAACCAAAGCAAAATTAACATCACAAATAGAAAAACCAACCCCAATTTTTACAAAATTTGAAATTTCACAACCCAAACGGAAATTTAATAAATCCGAAGCAAAAATAACAATACACATAGCAAAATAAACCTCAATTCAAAAAAAAAAAATTTTGAAATTACCCAAAATCGAAAACAACCCTTAACCAACATGAGTAGCACAGACATGCGACTCTATTTAGAGACAATACAGATATTTAATGGCACGGAAGCACATCTTTTAATTTTATCGGAGCAGCCGAAATGTTCCTAAAAACCTTCTACAAACCCGGAGATAACGAAAGAAATTCATTGCTTATACGCTTGATAATAAGCAAACTAACCGGATGGGCACTAACCTTAATCGCCAGTAGGGACGATTTACAAGAATGGCAGGAATTTAAACAACTACTAATTGCATATTTTAGAGACCAACGTAACATAAAATGCCTGGTACGAGACCTAATAAACCTTAGAATGGAACACAACCAATCCCAATACCAATTTGGAATGAAATGCCAAGACGTGAGAAGTTTGATCCTAATAAAATTAAAAATCGAAGAACCCGATCAAAACGTTAGACATTTAAAAACAAAAATGTATGACGAAATGGCACTGGACACGTATATAAACGCTTTACCAGAACGACTATCGGATAAAATCAGATTCCAACGACCCCAAAATCTAGAAGAAGCTATGAACCTAGTAATAGAAGAAGAAAATGTAATGTATTACAGCAACAGACTATACAACCCCAACGCGAATAAAAGTTATTCACCAATAAAAACTATACAAGCCACAAGACAAACAATCCCTCAACAAAAATTCACACCCTTTAACGCACAAACAAATCAACCGCGAATTAATAACCCAAGTTTCAACAATACAAATTTTAATAATCAATTTAAACATTTTTCAAAACCAACGTTTAACCCAACTTTTACGAAACCCGCATTCCAACCAAGATTTAATCAAAACCTAAACCAACAAAGACCAGCATTCAACGCAAACCCCAATAGAAATACACCAATGACTAATAATCATAACAACCCTAATAATTATTATAAACCAACACCAATGGATACCTCATCTGGTAGCACCAGACAAAATACAAAAATAACACATATCCGACCAAACCCTCATCAGAAACGAAATTTTACATCGGAAGAATTATTCCACCAAGAAGTAGAAAAATTTGACACTGACCAGAATAATTACATTGAGACAAGTACGAACAATGAATCAAACCATGCAGAAACTTACGAACGCGACGAACAATACGAAACTTACGAGGAGTACGACAAAGAAAACTCGAACTCAAATTTTCAAATGGACCAATTCATAACCGACCAATCTTAATAAACTTAAATAACATAAATCACTTAGTACTACCATACATAGAAATACCCCACGCCGAATTCAAACTATTTATCGACACCGGATCATCAAAAACATTAATTAGCCCCAGAACCGTACAAAAACATTATTTAGCTTATGTAGAAAGAGAACCATTTAAAATTAAAACAGCCCATCAAACAACACTACACCAATTTATAGCTAATATACCCTTACCGAGAACATTTAATGTTAAAATGAAACATAAATTTTGTGTATTTGAATTTAACGACAGATATGACGGCTTAATCGGCATGGACCTTCTAAACAAGTTAGGAGCCAACATTGACATCAAAAATCGCTTATTAAGGACGAAATACGGAAAAATCCCCATTAAATTTCAAAACACACAAATCGAACAAAAATACACTATAGAACCCCGAACGGAAAGAAAAATAAAAATCCGAGTAAAATCTAACAAAAATTTAGGAATAATAAATCATATGACATTTCAACAAGCAGTAGAAACCCCAACTGCCTTAGTGCAAATAAAAGATAACTATGCAACCACAACAATATTAAATTCAAACGACTATCCCGTAGAATTATCATTGACAGACCCAATTAACGTAGAAGAACTAAATTTTAACGAAATGGAAATAGACGAAAATTTAGAAAACGATTACAACCCAATAGAACATGACGAAATGTTAAGAGAAAATTTAAATAACATCCGCTTTAATACCGATATCAATCAAGAAGAAGAAAGAGCAATTAAAAACTTATGTTTTGAATACCGCGACATATTCCATTGCGAAGGAATACCATTAACATTCACCAACACAGTAAAACATAATATCGAGTTAACAGACAATAAACCAATCTTTACGAAAGCATATAGACTACCTCATGCAAGCCAAGAAGAAGCTGACAGACAAGTAGCAGACCTATTAGAACAAGACATAATCCAGCACTCCAACTCACCATGGAGCAGCCCCGTGTTAATAGTACCTAAGAAATTAGACGCAACCGGAAAGAGAAAGTACAGAATGGTAATAGATTATAGAAAGTTAAATGAAAAAACGGTAGATGACAAATATCCACTACCAAATATAACCGAAATTTTAGACAAATTAGGCAAATGCCAATATTTTTCAACATTAGACCTATCATCAGGATACCATCAGGTAGAGATGGAAGAAAAAGATATATCAAAAACAGCATTCAGCACACCTAGAGGACATTACGAGTACAAACGAATGCCATTCGGATTAAAGAACGCACCCGCTACTTTCCAGAGAGTTATGGACAACATACTACGAGGAATACACAATGAAAAATGCCTTGTATACCTTGACGACATCATAGTTTATTCCACATCATTGGTAGAACACATAGAAAGATTGAAAGAAGTATTCGAAAGACTTAGACAAGCACATTTCAAAGTACAATTAGACAAAAGTGAATTTTTACAAAAAGAAGTATCATTTTTAGGACATGTGATAACACCCCAAGGAGTAATACCAAATCCAGACAAAACAAATGCAGTTCTAAATTACCCATTACCAAAAACAACCAAAGAAATTAAAGGATTTCTAGGACTTAGTGGTTACTACCGCAAATTCATTAAAGGTTACGCTCAGATAACCAAACCCTGACAAACTGTTTAAAAAGGAAACAAAATTGAACAAACCCGGAATTTATTAAAGCCGTAGACAAAATTAAAACATATTAACGAATCACCCTGTATTAGAATACCCAGACTTTACAAAACCATTTATACTGACGACAGACGCATCGAATGTAGCATTAGGCGCAGTATTGAGCCAAGGAAAAGTAGGTAGCGATAAACCTATCAGCTACGCATCCAGAACCCTAAACGAAACCGAACAGAAATATAGCACCATAGAAAAAGAATTATTAGTCATAATTTGGGCAACAAAATATTTTAGACCTTATTTATGCGGAACAAAATTTTACATATACACCGATCATAGACCACTAGTATGGTTATGCAAACTGAAAGAACCGAATTCAAAATTACAACGATGGAGAATCAGACTCGAAGAGTACGATTACGAAATTATATATAAAAAAGGAATTTATAATAACAACGCAGACGCTTTAAGTAGAATCCAACTCAATGCATTAGAAACGGAATCCATTATAGGAAACGTAGACGAAGCAGAAATAAGGGAAGATCCAGACGAGATCGACACGATACATTCGACACAAAACGAAGAACCTAAAAACGCGATCAAAATTTTAAACGAAGCAATCGATATGAAACCCAACCAATTTATAATAACCGAAGTTTTAAATAACCCAAATCCCGTAAAATATACAAAAGTAGATAACAAAAAGATATACCAAATTCAAATAACTAAAGATGACAACGAGGAACAAATAATTAAAATTCTAAAAGAATACACCCCCGAGAAAAAACGATTTTATTTTTATTTCAACACCGAACATTTATACCAAAGATTTTCAGAATTATACGTTAAATTATTCAATAACTCTGGCCCTGAACTCATTAGATGTACTAGAAAATTAATAACATTAGACGACCCTGACGAAAGAAGCGATGTAATTAGGAATCAACACGAAGGAAAAACCAACCATCGTAGAATTAACGAAACAACAAAGCAACTTGTAAGACGTTGTTATTTTAAAGACATGAAGGAATTGACCACAGACTTCATTAACCAATGTGAACTATGTGACAAAGCGAAATACGACAGAAAACCCCCAAAGATACCCTTAATGTTAACCAAAACACCCGACAAACCATTTCAAAAACTACATGCCGATACTCTAGTAGTAGAAGCGCAAAACTATCTGACAATTGTAGACGCATTCACAAAAATAGGCCAAGCAATACCAATCACATCCAAAAATAGCATTGACGTGACCCAAGGATTTTTACAATATTTTACATTTTATGGAACACCCGAATCAATAACTCTAGACAATGGTAGCGAATTTAAAAATGAGACAATACAAAACACTTTAGAACTTCACAAAATAAAAATTCATTTCATAACGGAAAACCACCCTGAATCAAACGGACTAATTGAACGATTACATTTAACCCTGTTAGAACAAATTCGATTATTAAGAATAAATTATAAAAAGGAACATATAACCAATTTAATGTCATACGCACTAATCGCCTATAATAATACATTTCACTCATCAACAAATTTTACACCCTTAGAATTAACCTTAGGACCTTCAGATTCACGAAATCCCTATGACATACATTACAACAAGGAAGTATACCAACAATACGCGAAAGACCACAAACAAAAACTAAAAATAACTTATGACAAGGTAAAAGATAAATTAGAGAACGATAAAGAACGTATCACCACAACCCGAAACAAAAATACCGACTCAAATAAATTTTCAGTAGGACAAACCGTGTATGAGAAAAACTTTCAAAGCAAGCGACATAAAACAGCACCCAGAAATTTAGGTCCATTCAAAATTAAGAAAATATCAGATAAAAACATAGCAGTAGTAGACAACGGTAAAATAACAAAATACATTCATTTGAAAAACCTAAGACACCCTGTAATTTCAGATGGATAATCATCACCCCTACCGTCAACCTCCGCCCAGGTAGAACGGACAACCAAGTAATAATAGAAAATATATAACAACCCCGGTATACTACCAATTAAATTAGACAGTATGCAAAACCCAATTAACATTTTCAAATTAAATACCCTACACTCTAGCATTATTGAACCAACCGATTTATTAAAAGAATTAATAAAAATTAGATCACTTATAATTAACAGTAAATTACCTTTTTATGTAACAGAGACAAACATCCTAATATTTGAAAAGATAGCTATAGTAAAAGGCTACATTAAGAATAACGAAATATTATTTTTAATAGAAATCCCGATAGTAGAAAGTAATAGTTATAATTATTATCATTTATTTGCTTTTCCAACGAAAGCTACTAGCACATACCAAGTAATCATACCCAAAACCAAATTCCTATCCCTAAATGAACTGAGATATGGTTATACAAACGAAAAATGTACTGAAGTAACACCAAACCAATATTTATGTCAATCGATGACGACAACAACCATTCAAGAAGACAGCCCTTGTGAAGTGCAACTATTAAAATTCTCAAATCATTACGAAAACTGTGAAGCCAAACAAGTGCAAATAACTAATATGAAATTCTTATTTAACTTTCATATAAATGATAGAATGTTAATTTGAAAATTCAAAAAGTTACAGAAAACAAATGGATAGTCATTTTCCCAACAGAAGTAATAGCAACCATCCACTGCAACCAAGATGAAAATAACCAAGCATTAATCTGAAGCAAACTAATTACCCTCAAAGAAGACTGTTATGTGAAATTGAAAGACGAAGTAATCAGAGTTTATCAAGATCCCATAGCAACAAAGAAACTTGCAAACCTACCGGAACTACAGTTCAAGATAAAACAAGAAGACGAAGAAAAAGTCAAGAAACCTATGAAGCTAGAGCATCTAGACTTAGACGACCTCAACCACGCCGTGAAATTAGTGGAAAGTTATAAAGAACAATTAAGTGAACTCAAAACGCCAAAGTTACATTATAATAATATAAGTGTTTGGACAATTGTATAATCATTTTAATAATTTTTGTAATTATATATGTATTTTACAAAATGTACCTTAGATATAAGAATAAAGGAAACAGTTCTAGATTTAAGAAAGAGAAAAAAGAAACGATAAGTATACCCCTAGAAACAATGAATTTTAAATGAAATTGAATAATGAATTTTATGTATTTAAAAATTAAGTAAAACCTTAATTTTTCATTTACGGTGGGAGGAGTTATGTATCCCCCAATTACCTATATATATTGAAATATTGAATCTAATAGGAATTATTAGAAATTGTTAAATAAAGTATAAGTTCATTGCAACATTGTAATACAAGGATAACCCAGAGAGGTAATCGACAGTTCATGAGAACGGACATGCAACTTTGCATCCGTGAGGGCAGTGATACTGCAGGTGGCAGGTCACAGGCGGTTAACATACCGCAATTACTTAGAATTAAGTTGTTACATTGTAATAAAGTGTACAATTAAGAGAAACGCAGACATGAGATCTGCAAGTTCCCACAGCCGTGTGAGGGGCAGGTTATTATAAAAAGCCCGGGAGCTCAATGCCCGGCAGTCAGTCTTCGAACTCCATACTTCGTTGTTCAAGCTACTCACCAGTACAATTAATTATTTTTTTAGTAAAGTTATTATGTACAAGTTATTCCAAATTTCACCATAATTTCTGTTTAAAATCAAATAAAATTTTGTTAAGTGTTTGAAGTTGTTTTTTAAAAACACAGCTCCAAAGGCCCGAACCTTAACTCGCGAACCAACAAAAAATTGAAACAAAAATTGCTCATGCTACATTTAGGATAAAAAACTCAATCCCTTCCGAGAAGGCTGATGAAGAAATTCGTGAAAATTTAATATTACAGCTAGATCAAATGAAACGATTTTATGAAGAGACTACGCAAAAAATTTTATTAATTAAAGAAAACACACGAAAAAAATTGACTAGAAATAAACCGGTAACTCATGAAAACTTAGATGAACTAGAACTACTGAAAAATTAAAGTTAGAAGATTTAGACAGTATTGGAAAAGTAGAAATGACTTCGGAAAATAAACATATAGTAAGTCTCGAATATAAAAATACTTTAGGCAACCCTGTTTTTTATAAAAGTACGCCGGTAGCAAAATGGAATTTGAAATATTCAGGCGAAAGTTCATTAAATGCATTTTTAGAGAGGGTAGCAGAGTTGAAAGTAGCGCGCAACATTTCTGACGAACAATTGGTAATGGAATCGTGTGATTTATTTGAAGGCAAGGCTTTGATATTTTTCCGAGCAAATAGAAAAGTTGTCTTCTTTAAAAGAGGCTTTAAGAAATGAATTTTTACCTGTTAATTATGATAATAGGTTAAATGAATGAGATAAACAATACGACTCAAAGTGAGACAGAAACAATTGGTATTTACATAGCAGTAATAATGAATTTATTTGCGCGACTTGTAGAACCACTTACAATAGAAAAACAACTAAAAATTCTGTGAAAAAACATTTTACCTTTTTATCAGGCCCAGTTAAGTTTAATCTAGATAAATTCCATTCAGGAATTAATAAAATATTGTAAAAACTAGAAGAACGTAAAACATACATACATGATTTTGCCCTACCGTCAAAAAAACCAACTGATTTAGAAACAGATTTAGCTTACAATAATCCTCAAACTAGTTCGACTTCAACCCCAAAAATTAATAAAGGTTTATATTCAATTCAAACTCCTATAAATCAGAATCCAAATTATTCACGTCCGCGATGTTGGAATTGTAAAAGAACAGATCATGTTCAGGTATACTGTAAGGAACCTCGTCGTGTTGGCTATTGCTATAGATGTGGCTTTGAAAATACAACCTTTCGTTCTTGTCCTCGTTGTAATAGAAAAACTCAGGAAAACTCCCACGCGAGACGCTAAGTGGTCGTATTCTGTCTCGTGTATATTATAACTCGACCAAATATGTAGCTGATTTAATTAGTGATAAGGAAATCAAATTTAAAAAGAATAAATTAATGTTAGAGTATGAGATGGAACAGGCAGAGGAGACAAACGTCCTTACGTGACTGTAAATTTTTTAGGGTTAGAATTTTTTGGTCTTTTAGATTTTGGTGATTGTTCATCTATTTTAGAACTGAAAGGATGGGACAAATTGTCCTCATTAAATTTATTTGTTGATAAAAGACAGGCTCCGATCTGTTACGTCGCTGACGGGCATGAATTGCAGAGTGTGGGCACTGTTCGTTTACCGATTAGGTGTATTAGATGTATTAATTGTTCCAGAGGTGAAGCATGCCTTGATTTTGGGCATTGATGTTTAGAAATCAATTCAAATTACACCATATATGTTCAAAGAAGAGTTTACTTTTTCTAATTTAGCTTCAATATCAGTGACTCAGGAACAGATTTTGCATTCTAAATTTGATCTTGTACTTACAACGCGAAATTTTAGAATCACTTGTCGATACACATTTTAAAAATTCAAAAGCTTTTGGAGTAACTGATTTGGTTCAACATGATATTAAAGTTTCGAGTGACCCAATTAAGCAACGTTATTATCCCGTTTCACCAGTCATACACAAACAGATAGACATAAAATTGAATAAAATGTTAGAACTTGGGGTGGTAGAAGAAAGTCATAGTTCATGGTCTAACCCGATTTTGTTAGTCAAAAAGAAAGAAGAAGGATCTTATAGATTTTGCGTAGATTTTAGAAAGCTGAATAGAGTAACCGAACGAGACGCTTATCCATTACCGTATGTGTCATCAATATTAGACAAACTTAGAGACGCGAAATTTATATCTACGCTCGACATAAAATCGGCGTTTTGGCAAATCCCGTTAACTGAAAATTCAAAACAATTTACTGCCTTTACCATTCCTAATAGAAGTCTTTTCCAATTTACCAGACTTCCATTCGGCTTACATAATTCACCGGCTACATGGCAGAGGTTGATTGAGCGTGTCCTGGGTCCAGAATCGAAACCGTTTGTTTTTTCATATTTGGACAATGTAATTATTTGCACTAAGTTGTTTGAGGAACATATTTCAATTTTACAGGAAGTATTAAAACGTTTAGAGGAAGCAGGATTGACCTTGAGTCGGGAGAAATGCCACTTTTGTAATAGTGAGCTTAAACATCTAGGATATGTGATTAATTCTAAAGATTTACTTGTAGATCCCGAGAAAGTTCAGGCAATTATTGATACCCCCACCCCAAAGACAGTTAAAGAAGTGAGAAGAATAATTGGTATGGCGTTGTGGTATAGGAGGTTTTTACCCGATTTTTCTAGTATTATAGCTTCCCTTTCAACCTTATTAAGAAAAAATAGAAAATTTATTTGCGATGAATTCTGTAAAACAGCTCTGTCGTCAATAAAAAATTGTTTAGTTTCGGCCCCGATTTTGTCCTGTTCTGATTTTAATTTAATGTTTTCGATTCAGTGCGATGCCTCAGACTATGGAATTTCCGGCGTTCTGACGCAAACGATGGATGGAGTTGAACATGTTATTTGTTATATTAGTCGCTCGCTTACTCCGTGTGAAAGGAAATATTCGGTGACAGAGAGGGAGTGCTTAGCAGTCTTATGGTCTATTGAAAAAATTACGTCAGTATGTGGAAGGTAGCCATTTCCAAGTGATTACGGACCACCATTCACTACTTTGGCTAAATAAATTGCAACAACTTTCTGGTCGGTTGTGTCGATGGTCATTGATATTGCAACAGTACCATTTCGAGATTATTCACCGCAAAGGGAAAGACAACGTGGTCCCCGATGCTCTTTCGCGTGCTGTCCCAATTCTTAATACCGTTTCTGTTAACTTAGCCGCACTTGATAAACCCAACAATGCCGGTAAACCTGAAAATAAAAAGTTAAATAAAATTAATTCTCTTGAAATAAGACTTGATCCGTGGTATAGGAAAATGATTCTACAAGTAGAACGTGACCCTATTAAATATAAAAATTGGAAAACTATAGTTAATTGGAAAGAAGTAGTTTCGAAAGCTCAACGGTTGAAGATTTTAAAGACATTTCACGATGAACCCACCTCAGGACATTTTGGTATTTTTAAAACTTTTCACAGAATTCATCGGAAATATTTTTGGCCGAAATTAAAAGCAGATGTCATTCATTATGTTAATCGTTGTAAAAATTGTTTAATGCACAAACCTGAACAAAAGAAACTCCAAGGTTAAATGTCAAGACATACGATTATATCTAAACCGTGGCAGATGATCTCGATCAACTTAGTTGGTCCACTACCTCGAACAACTAAGGGCTATACGTACATTTTTTCTGTGGGTGATTATTTTACGCAATTTCCATTATTTTTTCCTTTGCGTGCCGCCAATGTTTCAGCAATTACGCAGAGGGTAGTAGAATTTGTTATGTTACTTTTTGGGGCACCGTAATACATACTAGTTGATAATGGCAAGCAGTTTAGAGGTAATTTTTTTAAGGCTTTGGCTTCGAAATATAAGGCGAAAATAATTTATAATGCATTTTACCATCTTCAGGCAAACCCTATTGAGCGGGTGAATAAAGTGATTAAGACAATTTTGGCTTCGTTTGTTGATGAAAATCAACATTCTCGGGGCACATTGTTACCGATGGCCGCTTGTGCTATACGCACAGCAGTCCATGAGATTATTGGCATGACACCTTATTTCGCAAATTTCGGACGTGAAATGGTGATAGATGGATCTAGTTTTGGTAAAGTTGAGGAAAATGATACTCTAACGAATGTAGATTTTTCAGATCGTAATAAATTGTATAGTCGTGTACCAGAATTTGGAAAAGTACATAAGGAAAAGCTAAAATTACTTACGACTTGAGAAGACGCGATGTTAGTTTTTCTGTAGGAGATAAGGTGTGGAAAAAGAACTATACATAAGGTGTTAATTTCAAGAACTCTTTAATAATCTGAAAATTAAGTAAAAGTAAAATTCATATGTAGAAGAAGATACCTAAGTTATTTATAAACGCTATGACAAACAATCATGTAAGATTAGCTTATGACGAAGTAATATTACCATTAATAAAGGAATTTGAATTGAATTGAAGTTGAAATAGTGTTGTTATTATTATTAAATTACGCGATTTGATACGTCTACATATTTATATTTCTGAACTAATGTATCATTACCCAAACTGAGATTTAATCGTCTGTATATTCAGTTTGAATTGATTAGATCTAATTGATTAACCTGATCTAATTTTAATAACTTGGAATATAATTATGGTACGATATGGTTAATATAAGACATGCAGTATTTGCCGTCCGAAGAAGACGATGGAAAATTTGAAAGCTTGGATACAGTCAATGATACTGCGGGCTACTTGTTTTTGCAGGCAGCTAAGTTATTGATGTTAAAATCATATCACATGGCTACACTTGGCGCAACTATGTGTTTATTGAACATTTATAAGAAAAATACTGCTTGGTTGTGAAGCAGATTCTGCTTGAATTGAAATTAAAATTCGTACATAATATTTCCCTTGCCAATGGCAAACTCATTTGCTCAGCTAAAAAAATTATAGGAAACTGTAGAGTGAGTTATTCTTACTTCATTATTTGTCTACCACGTATTGATAATAATAAAACCGTTGGTTTTATTAAGATTTTGTACCACTAGAAAATTATTATATTTTTATATTATATATAAAGATTGTCAAATAATCAAGTTGCTTTCGTTTATTGAACATAAACTAGAATCTTTAAGTTGACAATTATTGAGGAATATTCCTTGATACCACTATTTACGCAGCTTTTTATTCAGCGTGTACATTAAGTTCGCCGCTTTTCCCGATGTGTATGCTTTAAACAAAAAAACCTTTTAGAATTTATTTGAATATTTATTGTCCTAATGCACTCTTCATCTATATAACTTTGTACTCAGTAGCGCATCAAACAGCAAACCGAAACCCAAATGTAGCTCGCTCCCAGTCTCAGAGCAATACCACAACTGGCTTTGATTGTTGAGACGTGATTTCATATCAAACCCAGAAAGCTTGAAATAGCAAATAAAGCAACAGATTGTGAAGCGGGTACTGAATCTTGTTTGTAGATCACTTCAGTTAGAAACATAAAACTTATCATTCTTTTTTCTGCGTCGTATCTTCTAATATAGCATTTTGTATTTCAGATACTGAACTATAATGTCGCCTCACTACAAGTTAATTTACTTCAATGCCCGAGGGCGTGCTGAACACATTCGTTTGATATTTGCATATTCCGGAATTGAATACGAGGATTTTAGAATCCCCAAAGAAAAGTGGCCTGAATATAAAAAAAGTTAGTTGAACGTTCAGATCAATAGATATGACCTTGTAATGTTTGATTAAAATTTCGTTTTTTAGGAACGCCATTTGGAATGCTCCCTATATTGGAAATTGATGGAAAGGTTGTGGCTCAAAGTAATGCCATTAGTAGATATTTAGCTAAGCAATACGGCCTAACTGGAAAAGATGAATGGGAATCATTACAGTGCGACGTTCTTGTGGACACGCTCGGAGATCTCAAACAAGGTAAGATTAAAAGCTTCATAATGGAGAACTCGTAAGCGGTATTTCCATTTTCTTATATAGTAATATAAAATGGAGCTATATTAAGAGGTGCGCTTTTGTGTTGTCGTGTTACTAGGGTTGAACAGTAGGGTTTCTTTTTTTTAAACGATGCTATAAGTGCAGATTATCGAGTGTAACATGATTTAGGAATCATAGTTACAGAAAACAAGACTTGCACATTTGATTTGGTGTTATTCACTTCCCCACCTGAAGGCTCATATTCGTTGGCCAGTCGAGATGAGCTTTTAATACATAAATGAATTGCTAATGTTATATAAAAGTTTTCATTTTCATATTTTTAACAAACCTACCTAGCTCTATCGGAATATCGCTTACTATGTCTTTACAGCTCCCGACCATCGACAGCCTAAAATCGCGTATTCTTTTGACAAGTCCCTACGGTGCATGCTCTTTGACAATCGAAGGTGTGTGCAGATCCGAAAAATATTTATCCTAATTTCTATGCCTAACCAAGTTACGTAATTTTCAATATCCTTTATAATGTTTTTTCAGTACTAGCGGCAACGGCAAGGGATGTCGCTCACCGCTTTAGCCAGTTCCTTATGTTTACGTGTATATTCAAGAATTTTTACTCTATTTTCACTGTACCCAACCTTGTATGTTCAGATGTTCAGAATCACTTCAGAAAACAGCAGTGACAAAGACATTAGTGAACTTGACCAGTAACACAACGCAGTACGACCATACGAAATACGCAGTAGGGTATTCAAATTCTATACATCAAACTAACCTAACCTACTTTTGTCCTTATATCCCTAATAATGTTTTCGCGGTAGCTGACCACCGGGAGCCGGATACCCGTTACTGTATTGGCAAGCTTTCTACTGCACACCCTTCTGACAAGCGGCAGCCGGAAAGGGGGAGAAGCATGTACAAATTCTAACAATGCTTTAACTTTTTATTTCTAATTAACGTTCCTAGTTCTATTTCAATACCCTAACGATGTTTCTACAGTACGTGAACGACGCAACGGCAGTCAAATATCGGGCACTCTTTGGCAATCTTCATAGAGCACATACTCCCCGACCATTGTTCGTCAGAAATTAAAGTAGCAGTCGCATACCTAACTACACCTATTCTGGTATCCAAAACACAAACAAGGAAGGAACATTTGGCCGCAGAGAAGAAACTTACAGTTAACTTAAGTTTCTTAAACTATGGCTATAACTTCAACTGGCGCAAACTCAATTCGGCATGGGTCATCGCTGCAGAGAGTAAAAGCAAAAACTCCCAGGTTGGGGCGATTGTCCTAGTGTGGTTTTTTCAAGTTATCCATTTAAAAATAGGGATTTAATATTCTCAAAAACTAACTACCGCAAGCCATATATAAATTCATATGACAATAAATAAGAGTTTTGAAAGTTGAATCTGTTCAGACAAGATATGGAGAAAAGGTTGTAGTAAAAATAGTAGAGTTCTAAAGTATATTACCTTTGTAGTAATTAAAATTCCTGCAAATAAATCAAGGAAAACAACTTTTTAAACATCTCGCTTGGGTAAACCACGGTGTATTCAAAATAGGTAAACATTGTTGTGGCCGATTGCCTTTTTAACGTAGCAAAAAATGCACTTGTTAGATAAAGACCAACCTATATTTGTTTTGCGTGCTTGCATATAGGATTGAAACCTACCCTACCCTACTACTAGTGTTGAAAGGTGATTAATGGAAAGAAGGGGAAGTAGTGGTCTAAGTTAAGGGATTCCTTTAGATCTTGGTTCGTAGGCAAATGTAAATTATTTGGGCGGTAATATGTTTGCTGAAAAGTATATAAGCAGGTATTATTAAGTGAAACTGGTAAGATTTTACTTCAAAGTCATCGTGTCTTGTAAAGCAGGGAATTACCGATTTACTAGATACGAAGATGTGGCTTGAGGTATCGGATGGAATCAAGAAGATGTGTGTATGTAAACCTTTGCCGCAAGCATTTTATAGGTTATGCCAAGAAACATAGAGCGACTCCCAAAAAGGTCTTAGGTACTCATGGAGTTGCGATTCTAATGTACTGTCGTAGAAGAGCATGATTGTGTAGTAGTAAGGTTTATCCTGCATTTTTTCTAGCATTGTGGTATGTCATATAGCACGAGGCAAATGGTAAAATTTTGAGCATAGCATGCAGGGTCTTTGTTAATGTATTTGAGATAAATTATGCGGTGTTTAATTTTATGGATATGTTCAAATATTCGGGCGAGATACTTTTTGAGGCTGCTTATAATGTTATAAAAGCTACTGAAACAAAACATTCTGGTAATTAATCCTTCAAATGAGCGCTTCCTGGACGTAGTAATATAGAACTTGTCTTCTGGCTGCTACGAAGTAGGTTCAAGTTCAATTTCCGATATGGTAAGAATTTTTACTTAAAAAGTTTGTTCTTAAATTTAGGTTTGTGTAGCGTTGCAAGTTAAATAGATGATATTATCTCAACTACTAGTGCGCCTGTTATACATGTTCGGAAACAAATAGTTCAGATGCTTCGGTGGTACTGCTACCGAAGCATTTTCCGAAACAATCGATACAAAAATCAAATTCGGCGACGTAGTAAGGTCGTTGCCAGACTACATTCTGCAAACTTATAGGTCGTATGCGGTAACGCATTATTTATTAAAGATGTTTTTAACTACAGGCATGAAAATACCTTTAAATAAACATTAATTCCGTTTTTGCAGGAATAGCTGACAGAACGCATGAGCTTACAGTAGGTGCGTGATTATTTCATTCAAGTTTCATAGTCGACTTATGGCAACTTTGTAATTTTAAAGATAATAGTACGTTCTGACGAATTAAGGAGTCCTTATGATAGGAAAACAAACTCGGGCTGCGTACTAAGATTGTTAACACTCAAATATAATCAGCAAGGTGTCGATATGAAGATTTTGGAACAACCAAAGTTAATTGAAAGATGGCAGTGCTGAAGATCGTTTCACTAAAACCTCATTTAGAAGAAGTAGTAAACGCAGGATTATACTAGTGGAGTCCGATATTCGGCCAAATTTTCGACTTATTGTACGAAAATCTTTAATAGTTGTAAATGTTTCGCATTTGTAAGGCCCAACCAAACCAAAAATTTCCGGGGGTGCAATAGAGAATGTTTAGCGAGTCACGTAAAATTAAGCAAATAGCGATTTATTCTGTAAAACAAGCAAATATTCAAAAGTAAACTTAGTGTCGTGGTTATCCGGCTATCACACTTCGGTGCTGAGATTTGTTGACAAATCGCACATTATAAAATAATTCGTTTTCTAGAAATTAAATTAGAAAGGGTAAAACGATACCGGTGAAAATATACGTAGAAATTATATAGTTCGTTTGGAACTCTAAGGAATATCTTAGTGTTTGCATAAAATTCAATTATACGTTTTCATTTTGTATCTACTTTTAAAATCGTTGGTTTCGGATAGAGGTACATACACTGCACCAATAATCGAAGGAAAACCGAACAAAACCTTTTTTATAGTTTTCTATGTTTGTTCGCTAATTACGCCCTAATATTTTAAGGTGTGTTTTCAGGTCAAATTACGACGAGAAGTTTTTTTTGCTGCATGTGCTTTACTAAATTATTGTTTTTAATATTTCCGAATGTACTTTATTTATAATTTTCAATTCCAGTATGTATTAATATAAAGGTCAATCAAATGAAAACGAGACAAATGAAGAAAGTAAGTGAACTGTTTATTATTTCAAACGTAATCATCATAACTGCTAATGCATTTACCCCACTGTTATACAAGACCATCGGTGCCTCGATGGAAAAATTTTGCGGTTGCCTACTGAACCATGATTGTACCCACATGTGCACCTCTTCGTCCGAAGCAAATCGACGGCCACGAATGTCTTTCCTTAAGGTTCTAAAAAGTATAAATCGCATGCCAGCATTCTTGACCAACTGCTCTTTTCAGTGAATACCCGACTTTCCCGATATCAGTTATTCCACTCAGACACACGCTCACGTACCATACCGTATTCGCTATACACAGCAGGTATTTGGACGCAAATTTCACTTCCTGATTCTCATTCCGCATTCAAAAAATGCACTGTTACTGTCTAGCGTCACCCATAATTATTTCGGGCGCAAAAACGACTTGCTCATTTCACTTCAAGCACGTCTAGCGGATAAATGATATAGCGTTGAACGTTCGCGATGCGCCCTCCCTTGCCCCGATTACCCGATTACTGATAGAGGCCACTTCTACATATAAGCCTACCGCGTTACCAACTTTCGCCTCATACCCGTAAAATAGTGTGTCTGGTTTTCATTAGACTGCCCTTTACAGAATATAAAAGTTATTTTATTGCTCTACCAGAACAAATTGTTGGTTCCAAGTTCGAATAGCTCTTTCAGCTAACTGTTTTCCTGAACATATTTCTAGTTTGGGAATTAAATGGCACTTTGTACCTTTTCACTCTCCACATTTTGCTGGATTGTGGAAATTGGAGTCAAATCATGCAAACATCTTTTCCTTAGAGTATTGGGAACTATTTCTCTTACATACCTATAATGAGCTTTTAAGTATGTTAGCATAGGTGGAGTGCGTATTAAATTCAAGAGCAATATCACTCTTCAACGCGTCTTAGTAAACATGTCTTCTGTTATTTTTTACACAAAAAAAAGATTTGCCACTGTAATTTTTTCATGTGGATACATTTTCTAAAAACGTAGGATTACTTGGAAACCGTCTCCTGGAATTTTCTACTCGGACGCACTATACTTGAATTAAAATAATTAAATTGGAATTGCTTCTGTCTTGCGTTTAAATTTCGATAATCACAGATGGTGAAGAATGTGGACGTATAAATATGAACAAAGTTTATAAAAGCGGAAGCTTCAAGTACTTACCAGTAATAACTATAACTTTCTGCACCAGTAGCACGACGAGGAGTTATCGATTTCTTTTGATGGACTCGAGAAATGTCAACAATTTTATATCACCATAGCTACGATTACACCAGCGTTTGTACAACTACAGTTCCGGCACACACAATACAAGCACCTAGTTAATCGCAGTATAACCATAGACTATACCATATACACGAACGGAGGGGAATTTTACCTGCAAGCTACATCTTAAGCTATAATTATAGTTAATTTTAACAATAATTACAAACGGACCAGCTTCAATAGACAGTATTGATGAATAATTGTTGAACACATAAATGTTGTTAATCTAGAATGAATGACGCCTTTACAAACGTCATTTTCACAACAATGCTTCTTGACATAAAGGAGGTTGTTTGTGCTTAAAACTACCTCTAGCATCGTCTCAAGGATTTATGATTCATTGAATTTATTTTATTTTTCGCTGTTTACATTCGAATATCTCAGTAAATTGGTGAATTCCATGTTAGAGTTCCTCTTCATATTAATGTAATTATTTGCGACCAGATACACGCGCCTTATCCGATAAATCGCGGAAAACTAGCAATAACCATCAAGATCCCCTAAACCCCAACAGTTTGGATTTCTTTTCTGGGGCCATCTTAAAACTCTGATGTATTAAGCTTTTGATAATACTTCAAAAGGTTTAAGAGAGCAAATAGATGCATTGTTAATATCGAGTTCGAATTCTAATTTGTTTTAATCTAGAAAGTGTGAGGAGATAAATGCTACAAATCATTTTCATATGAAATTGTAATTATGTATAACATTCTTCAGATTGCCTCCTTGATGCTTAGCGTAGTTGTAGGTGCTGAAAGCACCAAAAACACCAACTACATACTAATTTAGACTTTAAGATTTGAACATGTTTAGAATAAAATGGAGAAGTTTCTTGAAATTTGTATTTGATAAAATGTGAACAACAACGACAGCATTGGATTCATGGTAACTAATCACTTAACCGTTTTTAGTCAAGGCATACATTACCAAGAAATATTAGTTTTCTAGACGCATTTTAATCTTGAAGTGTTTTCAGCCTTCCGGCGTTGAAAGAACAGTCCTTTAATAAAAAACAAACATTTAAACAGTAATTACATGCACGTAATAAAATATATATGTATCGCACTACCATTGTAGTACTAACACAGCATTGTCTAGTGGAAATGGACATATTTTTGAAAAGAAACGACGTGGTTCCGAAGGAAGTTTTAGTAAAACAAACCCTGGTGATTGCATCGGCCCTAGCATAAAGGCTCAGGGTACAACCCATGCTCCAGTGAAGAAGGGAAAGACCATCGTCTTTAGAATCACTTATCTACCTTCATGTAGCGAATAAAAATTGAAGCACTATTTTCGTCGCTGTTGAAACTCTGACACATATTCTTTACTCTAGCGTGACGCTGTGTGTTATTGTAGACGATGTAAGCATTAGAATGAATTAAGCCGGGATTCCTTGTTGTAGTCCAGAGCGGGATCAAAAGCAGACATAGGAGAAATAGTTGAAAGTTTTTATATGTAAGTAAACAGGTTCCCAAAACTCAAACCATATGATGTTAACATGATTTGACTCCCGACTCCCATAATCCATAAAATTGTGGAGCGAGAAGAGGTAAAAGTGACATTTAATTTTCAAGCTAGTAATAAGTTTAGAAAAAACGAATAAACTAGTAGAACAAGAAATTATTTTTTTTCGCGCAATTCAGAGTTAGCACTTTCCCAATTTTTTCTGTTTTGGGAATAAACGCAACTGGGTTTGCCTTTACAAGTGATGAATCCACGGAAAGTTAATAGAAATGATTCGTCTGAAAGGTCAGTGACTAATTCCAGATGAATAGACTACGCTAACCATTTCCACATCAGTCTCTTTCAACGCATTTTTTTTAAGCTGAAAAAGTTAATACAGCGCAAAAAATATACAATAAAGGATGTATACTTAGCAAGGCAAAATTCAGTTGACAAAAAGTTAATTAAAAATAGCTTTTACAAAGAGATGCTTATTTATGATAAAACATTTATCAAATCGAGGTCGAGGTTTGTTCTTCAATCATCGTCAGAATTTCCTTATCTCTTACTGTCTACTGTCGAGTAGTTATGGTTAAACGAAACACTTACCTGCCTTGATGGTACGTTCTTTTCCGAGGATTCAAACTTCCACATCTAAGTACCACTCCGCACAAACTACATTTTGATTTTATTAAGTCAAGTTTCTCAAATAGCCCCAAATTTTACTTTTATGCGGATCCATATTATTAACAGAGCACCACTATCTGTTATTTGTTTAATAATTCTAGTTGAGTTACTGTAGAATATAAAAAATACCACTTAACTGATTTTAAAAAGATTAAATAATACCTTTTTAAAGTAACAGTTTAAAATAAACTATACTGTAACTATAAATAAGGGCCGCTTGAGGTTATGCAATGCAAGACGTGTTACTTCACATGCGCTTGCGTGTTAGAAAATTTTGATAGGTTGGTGCAATTACAATTGCATTGCGCCAGGTAGAACTAGAGTTATTTTTCTTGTAGCAATAAATAAATTTCAGAACTGTTAATACAACATAAGATGTCGGCAAACTCAAGTTTGAAAGAGTCGGCTATTGTTATTTATAAGTGCAATAAATCCTTCTTGATACATACGAAGAAAATTGAGGTAGGTTGCTGTGTCATTAATTACATTAAAGTCGTCTGGTGAATGCAAGTTATCCTATCGGTTTAACCATGGCCGCGACCACCACTTGCAAGCTTTTTTTTTTTTTTATTTCCAATCAGTATCAATGTACCTGCTATTATTATTTATAAAATAGAAATTGCTAATACGCGTTCAGGTTTAGTTGCCCCAACATTTAAAATTATCATTTAATAAGTGGGGGTTAAAGCACGTTTCATTTTTATACTGACAAGTTACAATTCACAATCAAAATATTGAATAACATGTATGTGCGGCGGCTCTGTGGCGTAGTTGGTGTGCGTGTGACTTCTAAGTCCAAGATCTCGGTTTCAAATCACGACAGGGTTCACTTGAAAAATGTTATGAAAGCATATTTCAGAAAAATACGCCCTCATTCGGAACAGAAAGGGTTCGGCAAAATTAAAAATTTTCAGGTAAAAAGAACTCACTTCCTGGCCATTGTAGTACCTTCGGTTGTAGCACTGGAAAAAATCAAATGTAGTGCATAGCATATATGTAAAACGTCTAGGCAAGACGTAGTACAATATATAATTCATAGTTCTTGCATGGCATATTGTCAAGCGACCTTAAAAAATAACACCATGCAAAGAGAGTCTAAGTATAATCCCTAAACCTCTAAACTACCTGTATTTTATTACAGTGCTGACTTTGCAGATATTTGCATTTGTTGCACATTTCTTATCAGACATAATTACTCGGTTTTCATTTTTTTTCGTGTAACTCGAAAAGTAGTAACCGATTACCATGTACAGAAAGTCATTTCATACTTTGGCAGTAATATTCACAGAAGTGATACCAATCTATTAAGTTAAGTGACAAATGACAATGTTAAATAAATCATTTATAAAATTCGCACACATTAAGGCTGCCTCGATTAGTAGCCTTTATTCATTTATTTGCTTATGTCAGTTTGTTACATCGTTTCGCAGATTGATAGAAACTAAATACACCCGCAGAAATGTGCAGGTGTAGTGCATTTGTGAAACGAATACATATTTCACTTTTGAATTAGGAACCAATAAAGATTTTACAATTAAAAATAAGTTCTGCTTGGTTTAAAAGTTAAAGTAAAACTAGGTTTAAGATTTAACTCAACCAGTAGTTTAACGTTATAGCGACGTTAATATTTCACTCCTGAGGTTGGGTTGCAACGTTGACACGACCTTCAAACAATCCACTTTTATTCCTATTTGGTGAATCAATTTTGAATCAGTTCGACTTCAGCGCTCAACGGAAGTAATCACTAAAGGTATATAAATTTGGATCTTTTTTAAAGTAATCGTGTAGTCCACAATATGACATATAAGTCGACATCAGTACAAAATTCAGTACTAGTCTTATAATAATAGTATAAAATATTTAATAAATCTGTATGTATTCTAACAACATGTTTACTTTACTAAGATATAGACCTTTTGACGATTTTTCTGTGAGGTGAATATACGTATTATTTAAAATGAAATTTGTTTACGGACAAACTGGAAACATAAACAAAGGATGCTTTACCGACAAAACGCGCGATATATTTTGAAAAAATTAAGCCACCTTCAAGTTATCAAATGTTTCTCCAAGACTATATAATAACAGTACGTGTTTGAATTTTAATAGTTACTCTTTTGCATAAATTAAATATTGCATAGCTTTTACAATCCACATTAGTACAAAATAAATTATTTTAAATAGCATTTCCTCTAATAAAGTAAAATCTACAATTTTAAAGACTTTCACTAACAATGGTCGTGCACATTTGTGTTAAAATCTTTTAAATCTAACATAACAAAGAGCGAATAAGCATACTCATTCCAGCTATTAGTAACAAAAATGTATACAAAGCTTTTACCAATTCCGGCCTGTTGTTCAAACATGTACACCACACTGCACTGAATAATATTTCTAGTACATACTCTTACACCAAATTCCACTTATAGTAGTAGTACGTTCAATCATATTGGTAGTACCGGCACATCCTACGTATCTTAATGGCTTATGTTTCATGTTACCGGAATATGTAGTAATTCAGACTTATGATCGGGCGCTTACTGACAGATACGCAACTTTTCAAAATGTCTTTGTATATGCATAAAACGCACAACCAATACAAAATCGATTCGATGGTTAAGAATTTGGTAATTTAAATAATACTGCTTTCAACGTTAACCCGACGTCGTTCTTAAATTTATCAATTATGGTCAGCCATCTAGCCTCTAGAGGATGTTATTTGATTAGTTAAATACGCAATGACCTATTTAGTTACTTAATCACCATCAATCATAGTTTTCTGATCTTACTAAAACCAACGTAACCTATAGGTCGGATTCAATCGTCAAATGAATATTTTGTACAACCTGCAAGTATATTAGCGGAATTCGAACGTCATGTTAACGTCTTATGGAGGTTGCGTTATATTTGGGAATATAATGTATAATCCGACCACAATTCGTCGCATTAGCGACGTCAGAGTAAGTAAAACCATAGTCAGTAGTTAGTTAAATGTTACTGGGAAATGGAAATGAAAAAATTTCTTTGAAGTTTCCTATTCTAAAAAATGGCACTTTTGAAATCCAGTTCTGAATAGAACTTTTTTCGTCTCATGCTCTCTGTATGTTAATTTCAGAAAATCTGATTTATTTGCAGTGTCTTTTCATCTTAGAATTACAATTAGATTTTGTTCTTTTATAACCAATCAAGGTTTTCGGACAGACACTCAACTTTATCAAATCTCTTGGTATATGTATAAAACACAGAACCAAAAAAAAAATCGATTCGATGGTTAAGAATTTGGTAATTTAAACTGAAAATTGCGTTCAGCTCGAACTTAAACTGATAAACACCTAAATTAAAATTTGGAATCGGATTTAGATCATTCAAATTTACATCCCAATCCGTATTTAAATCCGCATCTACTTTGGATTCATAATCGAATCGGATCAGAATCCAATTGAAGGATGGATCCGGATTTTGGATACAAATCTTGATCTTATGGAATCCAGATCAAAATCTAGATCCTTTAGATTTAGATCCTGCCTGTATCTAAATCCCGATCCCACCACGGTTTTCAAATCGGATCCGATCCGATTCCAATTAAAATAGAAGCATCCGGATTTCCGAACCAAATCCGGATCTTAACGTCTCTGCTATTTAACTTATATTTGAATTTGTATTAAATAATAGATGAGAACTAACCGACAATAAAGGCAACCATTGCTTTAGGTCCGTCAATAACATTTTAATAATACTTGACATAAAATGCACATTCTGATGCAGTTAACACAAAGTACTAAAAACTTTTCGAAATAACATATAATACTTTATGATGCAACAGTGATTATGTATAAGACTATCGATATTCTGAAGCGTATAATGCATAATTTTGTTGTCAAGATAAGTTAATCGAAAGTTTCTGGAACTTTCCAGCAAGATATTAAATAAAAGAATTTGCATACAGATTTCTAATTTCTTTAGGGTTATGATGTGTTTAAAATAGAAACACGGAAACGTAAATAATACGTAGGTTTAATATTGCAATTTTCTACGAAAAAAATACAATTGTATTAAAATTTCCAGTTATAGTTCAGGGTTATAGCAGTTACACAACGGAAGTAATAACGATATACATAGGAACGCAACCCATAGTTTTGATCGAATAATGCTTCACTTACCAGACGCTTTGTATGTATTTTAGACTATTTAGTCTTTTTACCCAAAGATGCGTTACGAAGCTGTTCTATGGAAAATTATTTTATAATCGAGTTTCAATTTTCAAGTTTAGTTAATAGCAGTTTTGATATACACGTTCAAAACGTGCAAAGTCCTAAAAAGCTTTCAAATATATGCAAACAAGTATTACGGTCTTGTCCGTTTAATTTCCGAATATGCTAATACCCCAGAGTTCAGCATTGATTTTCTCTGGCCTGGACATGCATAAAAGCCAATACTAGCTTGCCACATTTTCACCCTTAAATTTTCTCCTTTTGATCCTTTCGGGTTTTTGTCTGATGAGACAACTGTTCCATATTAACATAGCGGATACATGACTCCCTTCTTGTACCATACACGCTGAAGATAGGTTAGCTAAATTGAATTTCGTTTTCAATACCTTCGTAAATCTTTGTTGAAAGTGAAGGGTTATGGATGAGCAAATAACAGTCTGTGGCAATATATGTGAGAGACTGTTGCCCGTATGAATTTATGTGAAAAGTCGACATTTTTAGAATTCTTTAGTAACTATGATTTTTATATGTGTGTTAGTCCGCTGAAAGATAGAAAACTGGATTGAAAGTACTGTCGTTTAAACAAATTATAGGCTGTTTTAGAGGTTTTTATATAGCATCAACAACAAAAAATATTGCTTTTATTAATATTCTTTTCTCATCTCAGATGGTGTTATCTGGTTTTAGTAAATAAGCACGTGGACTGTTGTCAAACGTGCTTTCTCTTTATTCATAGGTTATATTATGCATTTAGAAATTTTCTAGTGATTGTACATCTGTCGAGTATGACTGATTTTTGTAGATGTGCGAATGTGTTTGGATGTAGCTGTAGTTTTTTGATGTATTGATGTAGGTTGTATGGTACGACTCCTGTACTTGGTAATATGATCAGCACTATTTCTAATATATCTTGGTGCCACATGCCTTTGATTTACTCAGCTAGTTGAATGTATCTTTAATTTTTTTCTCCCTGCCTTCTTCTGCAAAATGGGCGTGTTTGGGATTGATATTTCTATTAGTTGTGTAATTTTCTTTTGTTTGTAGATGAGTGTAATGTCTGGTTAGCTGTGTGGTGTTGTTTGTCGGTTATTATGTTTTGTTCTAGTATAGCTTGTGTTCTGTGTTTTCAAGTATGTTTTGCGGTGTGTATTTGTATATTGGTGTATGTTCTTTTGTGAGTTTGTGTTGTAGTGCTAGTTGTTGGTGTATCATTTTTGCACCGTTGTCGTGTCGTTTGATGTATTTTGTTTGCCAGTATTAGTCATGCGTTTGTGATGTGTTCCATTACTTTTATTTGTTCTTTAGAGTGTCTACATTTGTCTGTTGTTGTGTTGGGAACTTTGATTATCTGTTTACTGTAATGAGTGTGTTTGATTGTTTGGTCTTATATCGCCATCATGAATTCCTCTGTTTCACTGAATATGCTACCTTTCTTAAGTCATGTGTTCGATGCTTCTTGATCTATATGAGATTGTGTAAAGTAGTGTGGGTATTTCCCGTGTGGCGTTTCTCTTTTCAGCTTTCTTGTTTTGTATGTGTTGTTGCGATTTCTTCTATGGGTTGAAAGTACTGTTGTTAAGTTGTAGTGGTGTGGTGATATGTTTGCGTGTAAGATCGCATTGTGTACTTACTTGTTTCTGCTCTTCCTAGGAAGTAGTTTCTTAGATTATCTATTTGTTTGATGCACATATTTCTTATATCAATGAATCCTCTTTCTCTATTGCTTCTATTGTGTGTGAATCGTTCTCTAGCTGAGTGGACGTGCTGTATTTTGTATTTACGACATTGTGATCGTGTGAGTGTGTTGAGCGCTTTTAGGTCAGTATTGCTCCATCTTATAATGCCAAACAAGTAGGTTAGTATGGGTATTGCATGCGTTTCTTGCTATTACTTTATTTTTGTTGTGGATTTTGTTTTGAGTATTTTAATAAGTGTTTGTTTGTATTTCTGTTTCAGTTCTTCTTCCATTTGTGAATGCTCTATTACTAATTTTTGTTTATATCCTTTATATTCTAGGTATGTGTATGTGTCTGTGTTGTCTATTGCTTATATGTGATCGTTGTTGTTGTTTAGCATGTAGTGTCCTTAGTGTACCTTTTATTATTTTGCTTCTCTTACATTTGTTGTTTTCCAGAGGTTTTGTTTGTATCATTACTATATTTTTCTGTTAGCTTTAGTAGGTTAATGAGTTGTAAGTTTGTTGATGCTATAAGTTTAAGGTCGTTCATATATAGATGGTGAGTTGTTTTGTGTGGGTATGTACACTATAATGTTGTATCCGTATTTTGTATTGTCTATCGCGCTTCATCACTGGTTTAGTGTTAGACAGAACTAGAAAGTACTTGGGGAGTTTCCTGGTATATGCCTCTCGTGATCACTATTGGTTTCGTTTATACATTACCGGAGTTTTTTTTTATGATTATTGTTGTGTTCCAGTTTTACATTATTGTATCTAGAAATTTTGTTAGTATTGTGTTTGTTTGGTATATTTGTAGTATGTGTATTAGCCATGAGTCTGGTATGATGTCTTGTTGTATAGAGATCAATCAATCAATCAATCACCATTCACGGTATTCCCTTTCGGGATAACCAAACATAGTACCTATTTCTGGAAGAATAAGCATGGTATAACTCTAGGCAACCACATTACTTTTACTCCAAGCACTATTAACAATCTTCCTCCACGTCCCTCGATTCCTACACATTTCTTTTATTTTTGTTACATGCATACATTGCTTTTGACGTGCTCTTTTATTCCTAATCCTTCTCACCTCTCGTTCTTTCAGAACATCCTTTATTACATTCAACGATGTTTACGCGGTGTGCCCCTTACAGCTCTATCAGTTATCTTGCTTGTATATATACGTTTAAGGGTCACTTGTACCACACACTCTGCTCTGATCCATTCGTTTAGCACTCTCAACGTTTTTCCGCACACACTTCTAAGGAACCTTATTCTTGCAGCATTTATACGACTAACATGCTTGTTCTGCCAAACCCACGTTTCACTTCCATACAGCACGGTTGGCAGAAAACACTGTTGTAGATGGACAGCTTTGCATTTATACTAAATCCTCCATTCCTGTTCACTGCTCACACACTTCCAGACATTTTCTTCCAGCATTTGCCCTCCTTTCTATTTCACCATCTAGCTCTCTATTACTCAAAAACTTTCTATCGAGGTATACGAAGTCATTCACTTTCTCTATCGTGTCATTGTCCATTCTAAATCCAAAATCATCAATTCCGTCATCTCTGTCAAAAATCATTTTTTTGTCTTATTGACATTCACTTTCTATTGCATATTTCCACAAGCTTTCGCAAGTCTATCAAGCATTTGAATTGCCAAGGGTCTTTAATATAAAATTTATTTTAAATATTATTCTCTTTTATAAAATTTTCTGTTTCATTATTTTATTTTTTTTGAATGTTAGTTGAATTTGTTTAACTACTTTCTATGTTGACTTTTGGTGAAATAGCTCTAAATTTTTATTATTTTATGTTTGATTGGTTATTCGATTTATCATGCTCTAATACGATTGTGTGGGAATTATGTTTTAAGAATATTTTAATTTTTTATATTTTTGGTTACCTCTCGGTTTCTTATATTATTTCTATTTTTCATGGTATTGAACTTTCTTTTATAATTTGTAATGACGTTACAACAAGCTGCTCCAACTTTGTCCTTTTTAGCTGCAAGTAGATTTGATATCGGATTTCCAATATCTGCAATTATCAATAGCTGGTGTAAGTTTAGTTTTTCGTTTCGTGCCGTAAAATTTGGGCACATGCTTATTATTACTAGGGCTGGGTCGGCGTATCGATATATCGATACGACCCCCGTATCGACCCCCCCCCCGATACAGTGAAAAATAAATATCGATATATCGATACTCGATATGTATCGATACGCATCGATACGTATCGATACGTATTGATATTCGATACGCTAAATCCCGTATCGCCCACCTATATATATATATATATATATATATATATATATATATCGAGACGTATCGATATGTATCGATACGCTCCGATACGCATCGATGCATATCGATACGCATCGATACGTATCGATACGCATCGATACGTATCGATATATATCGATATTCGATATATCGATACATATCGATATAGAATATGTATCGATATTCGATACGCAAAATCCCGTATCGCCAACCCCTAATTATTACCACTACATTACTCAGGCAGGGTATGTTTTGATAGATGTCCTTCTGCCCATTTCGTTCTTTATTTCTAACCACTAAGGCTTCACTTTTTTTAATTCCTTTCTTTTATTATTCTTTTCATATTTGATTTGGTGGTTTTCTTATATTCGAAATTTCTATCTCAATTTTTTTAAATTCTAACGCAGCTTAATTTATTAACACATTGGGTACACTATTTTAAACTTGTATACTACACTACTTATAAACTTTAGTTGCAGAAATAGATTATTAAATGTAATATGTTTAACATTAATCTTCAAAAAATGTTCGTGTAAGTTTTTCAAACCTTCATCTTGTAAAAAAAATTTTTCTATTTTTCTGATTTGTTAATCTTTGTAGGATTGAGCCATATGTAGTTGCTAGATTTCGACGATTTTTTATTTTTTCGCCTATGATTTTATAAATACCCAATTGGATATACTCCGAGTCTACTACAGTCAATGTCAGATTAATTTAAGAGTTGTGTGTTTTTGTAAAGGACAATTGAAAATGTGCGTTGTGAACTGAATAATTTAATTAATTTAAAAATATATACCTTATTTCACAATTTGGTATGTGAAGGGGATTAAACAGCCAGTGGCTACCAGGATCCCCCAACACATACATCTGCCGAATTAATAGTTTTTCAGTAAATCCTTTCGCAAGATCAAATTATTTGAAAATATTGCAAAACCAACACCTGTAGTTGTTTATACTAAAAATCAGGTTTAAGTGCAATTACTTTTTCATTATTAGGTTTTCCGACTTGGAACTGGTTGGATGCGTACCTCCACTGATTTCTATACTAAGCTAGCCTACACGGTCACTGCTGTTTTTTGTTAGATGCAGCTCGATTCCTCTTCTTTTGTTTTGTAAATATATATTGATATGAAAAGGCCGCACGTTGAGGTGTCACTAAAAGAGTGCTGTGACAAGGCCACGTTGAAGCGCCACTGAAGGAGTGATATGAAAATGACCTCAGGTTCGGTTGGGATGCCGCTAAAAGAATGCAATGAGAGCGTCGCCTACAGGGTGATATGAAACACATACAGCAACTTGAAATTGTCCACTTACCTTCCTTTTTAATTTTGCCGGGTTAGCTCAACGGAATTGACGGAGTTTTTAAAATGAAATCAAGGACAGCAATATTATAAAGCATTTATACAGAATGATATATTTTTTTTATACAAAAGCATTTACAACATTGTTTATTTCAAATATAAATTAATTTGTAATGAATAATTGTTATATAAAAAACGATTGTTCCTTACCTTATTTTAAATTTACAAGATTAAACTTATTCTTCTGAGGATGGTTTACCTTGTTATAATTATTTCCACGCTTGTAAGATTTGTTTTGGCAAAAAAATCCTTGACACTATAAAAGGTCACAGTATTTCGAACTCTGAACACCAATTTTTCTGGTAAAAAATTATTTACACAGAAATAAATTCTTAGGACTATCTTAAACTAGGTACAAATACTCTAATATCAGTTAAAATAAATCTACAATTAATACTTGCAGAATCCACAAAAATGTTCCTCTTAATTAAAAATCATCTTATTTTAAATTGACGTCAATTCAGCTCACAAGATTTTCCATAAAAATCCTCATTTCAAACAGCAATTACCAAAGTACATTTCTGGTTAAATCTTCCTTTCGATAATTTAATAAAAAATTTTTAACTAGCATTATATTGAAGAATTTGATTCATTGTAATTAATAATTCCATTTTTGTATGTAATTTGCGTTTAAAAACATCACTTCTATATTAATTGTAGCATGGTAGTTTTTAATTACGGCATGTTTACGTATAACAACAGCTCGCGGCTTAAACTTTAGAATCGAATGAATTGAATCTAATAAATGAATGAATAAAAACCTTCATTATATACTATAAATTATATATATCAAGATGCTACTAGAAAAATGTGGAATATTATGATGCAAGGTTCTTGAAAAAATTAATTAGCGTCCAAAATCGCGGCGTTCATTCCATGTAATATTGTTCCAGTTATTAGTGACGTGTTCTGTTTGTCCTTGTTTTACACATATATTATTATTGTGGCGGCGCATACTAATGCTAAAGATAATCGATTTTATCGGATATTTTGTGGGTCTTCCGCGTTCCGGTTGCTTCTTGGTATAAACGATTATTTATTACTGAGTTATTTAAATAGCCCTAAATGTTGATGACTCATCTTTTTTCTTCTAGAAAATTTTTTATTTGGAATAAATTGCTATAATCGAGAGGGTAATTAATTTACACTGTAATTGCTTTTTAATGCAAAAGGGGTTGCTTTTTCTAGAAGATATTTCCTTTCATGTTTCAGTGCCCAAAATTAACATTAATTTTGGGATTAGAGGTTTAAGATACACGTTGATTGTAGTTTTTTAAGTTAAACTCGTAGAACTGTACTATTGATGATATCTACAGCAAATGTTGTCAAAATTGTATCGATTTGCATTCGCAATTAAATATGTTTTACGGTATTTTACAATTAATTATTTTTACATATACAACATACGTCACTTGCTATTTATTTACAATATGCTTTTATCATACAAGATGATACACGCGCAATCTGCGTTTTTACATGGCACTTCAATGAATAAAGGTACGCTTGTATTATACAGGGCTTAACCATGAATTTACGGAAAATTCCATCTTTTTCGGATTCCATTATATTTTGGCGGGATGTATTTTTAGAATCTGATGTTCAATGACCTCTCGTGAACCCCTATCACACATATATATATATATATATATATATATATATACACATATATACATATATATACCCCATTTCACCGATATTCAGTGGTATGTGAAGCGGGGCGGCTCCGTCGCGGAGTTGGTATGCGAGTGAGTACCACGCTCAAGGTCCCGAGTTTGAATCCCGACACGGCCCGCTTGAAAAATGTTAGGCGAACAATTTCACAAAAATACACCCTCGTTCGGATGAGAGGTAAAATGGAGGTCCCGTGTGAGTGTTGTCACGCGCGTTAAAGATCCCTACCTTGCTTGCAACGGCAAGGGTTCGGCAAAATTCAAAATTTCCAAGAAAAAAACTCGTTTCCTGGCCAATGTAGTACGTTCGGGTGAATCATTGGAAAATCAAATGTAAGGTATGTGAAGGGAGTTAAGCAACCTCTGACTATTGAGATCCCCCAACACTTACATCTGCCGAATAAATAGCTTTTCAAAAGATCCTTTCGCAAAATCAAGACTAGTTGAAAAGAAGACAAAACTAACACCTGTAATTGTTCATACTAAACATTAGGTTTAAGTGCAATTACTTTCTCGTTATTAGGTTTCCGTCTTGGAACTGGTTATATACGTACCTATACAGATTTCTATTCTGAGCTAGCCTACACAGTTTTCTGAACTTCCCCCAGCCTAGATACAGCTCGGTTTCCCTTCTATTGTTTTCTAAATATATGCCCTATTTCGCCTGAGTTTACCAAGATTCCCAACACCGACGTTTGCCGAATTAATAGTTTTCCAGTAAATCCTTCCACACGTTTAACCAATTAACATAAGTTGAAAATACTGCAAAACCAAGACCTGTAGTTGCTTATAATAGTCATCAGGTTTAAGTATAATTATTCTTTTTGTCATTAGATTTTCTGTCTTAGAACTGGTTGGACGTGTACCTCCATTGTTTCTATTCTGAGTTAGCCTACACATTTCTCTAAAATTCCTTCAGCCTACATCTTTGATGATCTGTGTGCAATAGTCTAACCTAGGCCTAGCTCTACCTCTCGTTTTTCTTATCTCTGCTTCTCATATATTCCGCACTGTTCCCCCATTCCTCAGTATGTGACCTATCATCCTATCTCTTCTATTTCTTATTGCTTTTCACATTATTCTTTCTTCTTCTACCTCTTCTAGAACCTCTTTGTTTTTAATTTTATCTGTCTATGATGCTTCTGTAGCACCACATTTCAAATGCTTCAATCTTTCTCCTGTCTGCTTCTCTTACTGTCCAACTTTCGCATCCGTACAGTGCTATGCTCCGCACACATACTTCCAGCAATCTTTCCTTGCTTCTATGTTTGTTGTCTTTGAATGCAGTAATTTCTCTTTCTTGTTAAATGTAGCACGACCTTGTGCTAATCTTGGTTTTATATTTTTTGGGCTTTTCCCATCTTTCGTTATTTGGCTTCCTAGGTAGCAGAAATCCTTAACCTCTTGTAAATTCTTGTTTCCTATTTGTATTCTAGTTTTTGAATTATTTTCCCCGCCTTTGCGTACTTTAGTTTTATTTTTGTTCATTTTCATACCGCGTCTCTGTTAGAACTGTTTCCATTCTATTAAGAGCTGCTTCTAACTCTTCCCTGATAGATACTAATACCGCTATATCATCGGCAAATTTAAGCATATCAATCTTTTGTCCTTGCATAATAATTCCAATTGTCTTCTTGCATTTGATAGTATTCATTGTCTCTTCAATGTAGAAGTTACAAATTAACGGTGATAAGCCACATCTCTGTCTTACCACTTACCTAATATCTACTTCTTTACGTTCCTGCTCTAATTCTATTGCCGCTGTTTGCTCTTTGTATAAGCTGTGCACTATCTATCTATCCCTAAAACTCATTCCAATCTTTTTGAGTATTTTGAACATTTTTTTCCGTTTTACATTGTCGAATGTTTTTCCAAATCTACAACTTCTATATACCCGCTTTCTCCTTTTCCTGTTGTCTTCTCCGTTATCACCCTCAGCGCTAATATAGTTTCACGTGTTCCCCTGTTTCGCCTAAATCCAAATTGATATTCTTTAAGTGCTTCTTCAGCCCGTTTTTCCATCAACCTTTGCACAATTCTAGTTAATATCTATGACATCTGTGCTGTCAAATTTATTGTTCGAAAATTTTTACATCTATCCGCGCCTCTCTTTTTTAGTATAGTGACTAAGAGGTTACGTTTGAAATCTTTGGGTATCTTACCTTTCTCATACATATAGCCAATAAGTTGGAAGAGACGTTCTGTTACTGCCTGTCCAGCGGCTTTTAGAGTTTCTGCTTGCACATTATCTATATCCGGTGCCTTATCATTTTTCAGGTCTTTTAATGCTAATTTAAACTCATCTGTAAGTATAGAATATCGTTTTCAATGTCCGATTCCTGTTCTAGTGCTGCATATAAATTCTCTATATATTCTTGCTGTCCAACCACTTTCTCTACATTATCTATAACGATGTCTCCTTCCGCGACTTTTATATTTTTGCTATATGGTTTTATATTACTAAAATTTATTCTAATTGGTTCGTATGCTTTGTCTGTCTTTCCCATTTCCATCTTAGTTTGTAGCTCTTTGCACTTTTCATCAATCCATTGCTCTTTAGCTTTTTTGCATTTGCGAATAATTTTCCATTTTATGGCTTTGCATTTTTGTTTTCCAGCTTCGCTTTGCCTGCTATTGCATTTTCGTCTTTTTTTCTATTAAACTCGGGATATCCTTTGCTATCCATAGTTTCTTATTTTCTTTTTGTGTATACCCCAGAATATCTCTGGCCGCCGTGTCTAAGCTGGATTTAATGTTATTCCATTCTGTTTCTACTTTCTTAGTATTAGAAATTTTCCCGATATCTTTTAGCAACTCATTTGACTTTTTTTAAAATCTTTTGGGGATATCTTTATCTTTTAGTTTCTCAAAGTCAGAGTTCTGTTTTTCGTTTCTTTTTTTCAAATTTTTAAATTTAAGAGCGACCTTTATAATTACGATGTTGTGGTCAGTATACAAACATTACAGAAACCCTAAAATAAATAAGCCACATTAGTTTTAATTCAGATCAATTAATAACCTAGCGTTTGAATAACGAGCTCAAATCATCAACAATAATCGCATATAGCTATGACCTGCTTCGTAAATAAATGTGTGAACTACAAGGTAACAGGTGTAAAAATTAACGCATTTGAATGTTATTACTAAGCATACCTTGTGCTTATAAGACTTCTCTAAAAGGAAATCGGCAATTATGATATATACTAACTATTTGTCTATAAACTATACGGACCATGAAATCCCGAATTAAATCGGAAGAACTTAACAATTTGTTCTAAATGGAACGTAAGTCAAACATCAGGAACCACTGCAACATACCAAATAATCCAAAATCTTGCTAATGAAAGCATGAGTCCAAGCAGTTTTCATTTAACTTATCACATAGAACAACAGAACTTGATTTCTAGTTTGGATACCTTGTAATTAATATAGCGTAAATGATACATAGGCGTCGTGTTGGGGAAATTAAATGCTATAGAAATGGAGGTGAGCGTTACAGGAAATTAAACTACAACAATCTACTATAGGTGGTTCGTCCATATTTAGCCTGTCCAACCAAATTTAATGTTTAGATATTCTTATCTTATTTATAGTTAATGTAACGCGAGCGCGTTACAAATAGAACTACCGAGAACAATATTTTTTCGTTAACTTATACTATTTTATACTGTATACAATACCGTAACAATAATAATAACACTTCTTGAGAAGCTCACTTATATTTTCTTCTATTGGAAGCCATTGATCCAAAAATACTTTATGGTTGAACAAAGTTGTCAACTATTTTAGGTATTGTTACTTAATCGAAGAGCGGTTTAATTAATGCATTTTCTTTTACATACAACCAGACACTCCTATATGTTACACCATGGTACTAATTTTAATAACATTGTACAATGATATTGAAATCAAATTTTTTAAAGCATGGTTTAGCCGTTTAAGTATAAAAAACTGTGACTATTAAATTGATACACAATAACTGTAGCACTAGATAACGGCAGAAAAGGGTTAAAGGAAGAAATTTAAGGGTGAAAATGCGGCACGCTAGTGTTGGCTTTTATACATGTCCAAGCCAGAGAAAATCAATCCTCAACCCTGGGGTATTAGTATATTGGAAAATTAAACGGAACAAATCGCTAATCCTTGTTTCCACATATTGTAGAACTCTTTAGGAATTAGTGCGTTGGGGATGTATTTATAAAAGCTGTTATTATCCGAATTCGGAAAATAAAACTCATTTGCTGTAAAATTGTTTGAAAGTAAATGTTTATTAAATCTATTTTCATGTTTTAATTTAAGAGGCTAGATTTACCAAATTGCTTGTTTGGCATTTCTAATACTATATATTCAATAGAAACGACGTATTATGTACAAGTGTACATCAATATTTTATAATTACTTAAACTTTAAACCAACTCTTAGCATTTTAGACATAAATAATTCTCTATTATCATTGGAGAAATAGTGAAGGTTGTATTCCTTTACTCACTCCTCTGGATCGGAAATAATTTTACCTTCGATATAAGTGTAGTATAACAACCATAGACCGCTCAAATTATTAACAAAACCAAGACTCGGATAGCAGACATTTATTTTAGAAAGCATTAAAATCAATTGTTTATTAGTGACGAATCCTCAGGTTTGCAATAATTGAATGCTTATCATAACAAATGCTAAAATATATATATATATATATATATATATATATATATATATATATATACATATTATACCTGTTTGCTTCACTTTTCTAACTTGCATAATATGCACACACAAAAAAGAACTAGTAATAATTAAGAAGAATGCGGTCGCCCGGGCGAACCGCATGGACATACGGAAGTGAACTGTCAACCCTGGTTGTATGGTGTTGTAACGGGGATGACCGCTGTAGGAAGGGATGATAGAAACATACAAGTAGGGGCGTATCTTGTGAGTTAAACCCGAACAATCATGTTTGAGAAATATCAGTATTCCAGAATCCATCCTAAAGCAAGATGGATCATCTGGTGACTTAAGACTTTAAAATATTGCGTTTGCAGTAGTGTGGAGAGGTTCGTCAAGGCACATTGCTAAAATACATTCACGCCGTTAATTATTGTTTCTTTCGACAGCGCATTAAAGTAATATTAAAGTTTGGTATCCGGTCTTAAAATTGTCTAGAATGCAGACACGTATTTTACTGATTTGGCTTTGAGAATTGTTAAAATGGTTACATCTTCAAGAAATGTCGTTAATTTTCAGTGCTGTATAATTGGTTCAGCTCATCATCTTATTTGGATTAAGTAAATTGGAAAATATTCTGTTAAGTTTGGAGAAAATGTTAGGACACGCCAACAGGTCAAAGTCTAAGTATGTAGCGGACACATTATTCCGGTTGATAATACAGGTGGTATTATTTTAAACTGTGCTTCCAAGGTTTGTACACTTTTACATCTAATTTGACAAGCAATATTGTTAGCTCTGTTTTCCTTACGCTTCATTTAAGGCTTATTATAAAATCTAGCAAACTAAAAATTTGTATATGGAATTTAATTTGATCTTAAAAGTCAAATTTAGGCTTGGAGTATGCATTGATTCTTTATGTGATAGGATTATATAGATCAATACGATTAAATATAGCCATAGTATCAGTATTATTAAGATTTGCTTACTGTATTATCTAACAAACAACCTGTTAAATGTTGCTCTTTGATTATCCAGTAATAGAACCATATTTATATTAATACTCAGAACATCTATTATTTACATAATTGATTTTTTGTTTCTAAACTTAAGCATATTTTTGCTTCTATTGTCATCTAGTTTTGGGAACGTTATGAAAATGTTTAATAGTTACGAAGTAATTTAGATCTATACATTCGGATTGTGAGTACAAAATGAATCTAGTTTCTTACTTATACTTTTTGTTGTAACTTTAAGAACCAAGCTCTAAAGTTTAAATTTTTTTTATCCTTTGAGATTTAAAACATTAGGAATAATTAAATTGTTTTAATATTAACGATACAGAATTTATTATGAAGTATCCGTCTATACATTGTCAATGTGTAACTGAAATATTTGTGCGTTCCAGTATATGAACTAAGAAAACTTTCAGGTCTTTTTATTAAAAGATAGATACAGTAATTGAAAATATAAAATATTGTAATAATATTTGGTTTCATTATAAAATAGAAAGTGATAATTGCTATACCGTGTTGATTTAATTTTGTACTGCATTGAGGGCGTAAATTGCTGCCTCGTATGTCGTACCTTTAAACTATAACTTCTTTCAGGTATTTCATCGTTGTATTTAATTTTTAGTATTGGTGTCAATTTCTTTTGGGTTCTACATTTCCTATCTTTCTAAATGTAGTGGCGCTCTTTTAAACATCTTTGAAAACAACTCCCGCGCCCGTTCCATTGCTATCTACCGCTTAGAGTAAAGTCTAGAGTTTAGCTGTGAGGAACACCACTCTTCCCAAAAGGAAAAATTGTAACAGTATGATGCGTGACTTTTATGGAGGTGTCAAGAAGAACATCCAGGTCGCGAACGACCGGATGTATACCGAACGTGACATATACGCGCAAGAATCTGGCTTACATAACGGTGATTTCGAGCAGCTTAGTTCATCTCAAGGGCCTATCGACTAAGAAAAATTCTACAAATTTTAATTTTGAAAAACTCCTGCTTCGCTGCCACACTAATAGTCAGGCTAGCAAGATTATCAAGGCCATGCCAAGATTAGAAGCCAATTCTACAATTCAAATAAATATTTAGGCTTTAATTATATTCCCCGTTTTGTCTAGTAAAAGTAAAGTTGACACTATTTTACATGTTATACCTGACGCTTATTCGATTCCACATTTATCAACACTATTTCTAAATCTTTACAGTTTTTATGGATAATGTTTTAAAAAATATTTTAGTAAGTTGAAATAGCTGTGGGTACTCATTAACATAAATCTGGTTTCCAATACATTAATAGCTTCAACTTAACTTTTTGTATTATAATTTATACGATTGCAATTTTTACAATTATTATTTTTACCATTACTATTTCTACCACAATAATTTTTATCATTATTATTGTTTTTAAAAATATTATTTCTGTGATGATTATTTCTACCATTGTAATATTACCAATATCATTTTTACCACTATTATTTCTACCGTTACGGTTTTTAGAATTATTATTTTTACCATTATTATTTTTGCCATTATTATTTTTACCATTATAATTTTTCCATTATACTTTTATAGTTATTAGTTTTAATATTAAAATTTTTACCGTTATTATTTTTACCAATATAGATTTCACCGTTATACCTTTTCATTATTATTTTCACCATCGTGACTTTTACCTTTGTTATTTATACCATTATAGGTTATTCATTATAACTTCTACCATCATTACTTCTACCAGCATTATATTTACCAATATCATTTTTACTATTATTATTTTTACCATTATTATTTTTACCATTATAATTTTTACTATAATAATTTATTTTATTACTATTTTTACCATTTTGATTTTTAACATTATTATTTTTACCATTATAATTTTTACCATTATTAGTGTTAGCAATATTATTTATACCATTATTATTTTTACAATTATAATTGGTAAATATATTCAAAAAAAGAGTGCATTGGTGGCTTTGGAATTGCTCAATACACGGATGTGTACTCCCTGAAAGAAGGGAGCGTGCACAGAAACTACTTCCTAATAATACAATTGACTTACATTTTCAAGAAAACCTTAACACTGTGTTTTTAATAACTGTAACTTTTCTTTTCAGGTGTAGACCTTTTTGGTGAATACGGCCGTTGAGTGTCAGGATGTTTGTTTTAGGGTCCTGAGCATAAGTGTTTCTCTTCCGTTGTGCACTATGCCATTTTTTTGTAGGAGTATTAGTAATAGTAGCGCCTTCCCTTCGCCTATCTATTTGTTAGTCAACCAGGTAAATAACAAACCTTCGACCACTCTTGTGCTACAGCAGTGCTTATGCCCGAGCTAAGTCGTGATTCCGCTTTATCTTCTTCTAAAGCCGTTTACCATCTGTCACCTAGGCTCTCTTTTGTGGTAGGTAACGCTCTTTTGACTTACTGGTACAAAAGATAGATATAGGGATCGCATCGAACAAGAGGCAATTTTTTAATATATTACAGTGGTATCTAAATTTTTTTAATTACACGACGTTGTAATTAAAAGCAAACTGTTAATTCAGTAACACTTTTAATAGTTCTACAATTCGTGATAAAAAGAAAAAAAGGTTCAGCATTTATAATATCGAAAATCAAAAATGAAAATATGTCGTGCTAACTTCACGTTCTATTACGACATAGCATTTTCCAAAGTACGTGAAATAAATGCATAATATTCCTTTTGATTACAGTTTTTCATACCAATGAATCATTTCATAACAAAATTCGAATAACTAACAATTGTATACCATTTTAAAAATTGAGCCGGTACGATGCTGCCCGAAAAGTGCGTGCTGATGTTGAACTTCTTATGGTAGCTGTAGCTTGTTATACTTAAGTTTCATACTATGTAGGCAGTTTTAGCAATTACTGTGTCATATATTTATTTTTAAATAAATTTTATCGTCTGGAGCCAGGCCGACATTCGATGAAGATGTGTTGTGCTGACGATTTTCCGAACTTCCGATGGTAGTTTTTGCTTGTTTTCTCGAAATTCATACCATTTAACCAAAAAATAAATTTTGTTCAAAAACTGAAATACGACAAAACGTTTACTAAAGCTGGTTGCGTGGTATGAAACTCGAGCAGAGCAAGTTAGAACTACAATCGGAAGTTCGGAAAGTCGAAATATGACCTACTTTTGGTCAATGTGATGCTGGGATCAGAAACTAAAATTTATTTTAGAATAGACAACGGGACAATTGCCAAAACTGGTTGAATTGCATGGAACTGAAGTAGGGCAAACTGGAGTTACCATATCGGAAATGCAAAAAGTCGTCAGCGCGACACGTTTTCGCCGAATGTTGGGTAGACTCAAATATAGAAAATGATAAAAAAATTGGTAATTATTGGAGTTTTGTTCTGAAATTATTCATTGTTATGGGACTAGTCTAAAACTAACGAAATATCTTGTACTATAGAAAATGCAATGTCGTGCTGAAACGCGAACGCCATGCTAACTTCCCAAACATGGTCTTTGCTCCATTTTCGAAATTAAGTTATATGAAATTGTAACTAATAGTTTATTGTTCATGATGTCAAGAGCCCTGCTGAAACTCAAAGTATTTATACAGGTCATTTGATTATTATCATTAGCTGATATCAGGAAGCCCTTAAATTAAGTTTAAAATTCAAATAAGGATAGAGAATTATTTATTGCAGGATTTGTAGCCATTTGGATGACAATCACTTACTTCCTAAGGGAAGTAAGTAAATTTACGTCCCGTTTCACAGTTATTCTAGTAAATGCAACTTACGGAAGGTCATCTTAGTGACGTAAGTGTCACTTACGGCTAAGGTGGGGAAAAAATTATATATCCTATATTTACTGCCATACCCATATAGTTATTTTTGTGTTAGTCAAAACGTAGTTACTGAGACTTTTAATTTTGTTTTGTAACACAATTAACTATAGCTTCAAATGCGTAGCGGATGTGCGTTCCATTAGTATCTTACTAACTGCTCTATAAATTCTTAAACACTTCTTGACTTTTTGCTCTATCTCTCTTGACGTTAAAAAAATAGTATTTGCATTTTAGACTGGGTTTGGATCAAGACATAGTTGCTCCACCGGGCTTCCTGATATCAGCTAAAGATAATAATCAAATAACCTGCATAAATACTTTGAATTTCAGCAAGGCTTTTGACATCATGAACAATAAACTATTAGCTACAATTTAATACAGTATTGCCCGAAATAAACAGTACTGAAACTAAGTTGGCGGTGTTTTTATGCGTGCGCTGTCACACTCAAGTTAGCTAGTATAGACCTGTCAAGTAAACCTCAAACAAGTAATTAGTAGGGCCTAATTGTTAAAAATGGTGTTAAGTACAGAGGAGAAAGTGTTTCTGGTAGAGCATTATTTTCGTTCATACGGAATCGGTCGACGTAATGGTGCAAGTTTGCTATACGTGTCTGATCAATTCACACAAAGGTTTAATAAACGTTCTCCAAGTAATGCTGTAATTTTGAAGGTTATTGAAAAGTTTAGAAATACAGGTAGTGTATTGTGCCAACGAAAAGGAAACTCGGGGCGTCCCAGGACAGTTAACAACAACAATAACCATGAACGTGTTTTTGAGCAAATCTTAGAAAATCCGAAAGTCAGCCAGGCAAGGACAGCGTTACAACTTGATTTAAAAAGAACTTCCTTTCAAAGAATCCTGAAGGAGCTGGGTAGATTTTTGTATGTGATTCAGGTACATCAACAACTACATCCTCGGGATTATCGCAGTAGAGTGGAATATTGCGCCAGAATTCTCGCGTTACAGTATGAAAATCCTGAATTTTTGAAAAATGTTTGGTTTTCAGACGAAGCACATTTTCACTTGTCAGGCTATGTGAATCGTCGCACAAATCGATTTCTGGGCTTTGCCAGACCCGATGAGGTTCAAGAGGTTCCTTTACATAGTGAAAAAGTGAGTGTCTGGTGTGCTGTTTCCGGACACGGAATCATTGGTCCGTACTTTATCGAAGAGAATGGTAGGCAAGTCACACTTAATCAACAGAGGTACAGACAAATTTTAACACGATTTATCCCTGATCTACGTCAATTCTGTCGTGCACGTAACTTGTCATTTTGAAACCAATTTTTTCAGCAGGACGGGGCAACTTGCCATACTGCTGCCGCAATTCGTCAATTTCTTCAAGAACATTTTCCAAGCAAATTCATATCACGATTTACTGACTTCCCTTATCCTTCACATTCTCCAGACCTCACACCTCCAGACGCATACATTTGGGACATGGCTAAAAATGCCGTTTTCAAACGGGCACCACAAACCATCGATGAATTAAAGGATGCCGTTAGAGTCTTCTTCGCAGCCCTGAGACAACCCTTATTCAATAACATGACCAGAAACTTAGAACATCGTTATGAAGTCTGTCTCGAACGAGGAGGTGCACATTTAGAACATATAATAAAGTGTCAATAATATGTATTTTTTAAATATACAAAACAATTACAATTTCAGTACTGTTTATTTCGGGCAATACTGTATAACTGAATTTCGCAAAAGGTGCCAAAACCGTATGCGAAGTTATCATAGCGTTTTAATTAAAAAAAAATAAATTACGTAAGTTGCATTTACTGGAATGGCTATGAAACGATATGTAAATTTTTACTTCCTTCCCTTGGGACGTAAGTGATTGTTATCCAAATGGTTACAAATCCGTGGTTACGGCTCTAAGCCTGCGTTAAATAATTCTCTATTCTTATTTGAATTTTAAACTTAATTTAAGGGCATTTCTAATGATCTAGAGTTTGGAGGTAGGGAAAAATGATATACATATCGCGGGCCGTAAGGGATTTACGGTGCCCCGACATTTTGCAGCCCGAGCGATTCTATAGATATTTGAGACGCGATCCATCAGTAGATTTTCAATCCAAACGCTGTACTTTAATTACGTTTCAAGCCTGGGTTACCCTTATCTAAACAACTTGTGAGGAATTTGACCATCTGCGCATTTTAACTAACTCTGTTTCTAGACGTATTGGGTTTAATTATTAAATCGAACTACAATCACTTGCATTTGTAATAATTTTTATGCCAGTTGAGTTCTGATTTTTAAAGCTATTTCGTATTTAAAAATTACTATACTAGCATTTATTTTCGAAAGAAACAGTTTGATTTATATACCTGCTTGAACAGTCTAATATTATAAACAGTTAGTATGTACTATTTTGGTTTGAAAATCACTGAACTTGTGTCTGTTGCAGCTTTTTATGATTTTTGATTTCCGCACTTGCTCCAAGATTGTGATTGAAATTCATTTATGCTGATTGGATGATATTAAACTTCTGAATATCTGGAACCGATATTCCCAATTTGTCCAAACATCCGGCATATCATTGTGGACCATGCGTGGGACCAACTCCAAGATAGAGTGTAAATATTGAAGTACTGACCCAAAACACTAACCATCGGCCTTTACTAAGTTTCTACGTTTAGGCTGATTGTAACATATTACTAAAAATTACTAACCCCTTTTTATATTTAATATTAATTTATAGGTCACTTTTGTAACTCTGGTTTGCGCTTTTAAACTATACGCACTGTGCCACTACGTGTAGCGCTGTGAATTTTCTGTCAAACTTATCTGGAAGTTTGGGAGCCATGGAATTGGAGGGAAAACCTGAAAAATTACATTTATATTATCTTGCGCAAATAATTATTATACGGCGATCCGAATGGTAGTGGGTATCCCTCTACAATTTATTTTGGTTATAATAATTGGTTTTAAAATGTTTCATTTCATTTTCAAGTCAGATTATACCATTCAGCTAAATATACAACTGCAAGTAACCCTGTATATATTTGGAGTAAGGCATATTTTCAAGTTATGCAACCCGTAAGTTCAATGAATCTCTATCCCTGTTCTAGTTGTGGGAGCAATTGTAAATTAAATTCAAATTACTGTTTTAATAATTATTAAGCTCTATTAACTACACATGGCAAACCATTTTTTTGTAAAATCTTGTACATTAATTATTTCTTATATTATATTATTTTCAAATCTATCCTGTTAATCGTTAACACCAAAAAGGTGGTTGCTGAATTATCCATGTCTAAACTTTCATCACAGTTTTTCAAATAGTAATATTCTTTCAATTAAATAAAACATTTATAATGAATTTATTTATTATAAAATATATAAATGTATTCCGGTAATAAAAGCCCTTTTAAACATTAATCTAGTCATTTATCACAATCCGTTATGCACCACGTAGAGGTAGACTAAACTCGCACCCCACCTAAAACTATAATTTTAATTATGATATCACTAACAATGATATAAAGAACTATTATTAACCCTAAATATCTGTTAGTAATTTTAATGTTAAGATACAACCACATAAAATATATAATAAACTGTAGTGATTAGGTTTATACATAATATTCAAACATTATAAAACAAAAATAATTTATTAAATTTTTGTTCTATTCCCAGTGATTTATAGTGAATAGTATCAGTCATTAAACGTGCATCATGCGACATCCTGCATTTTAAATAAGACTTTGTGGCCAATTTCATGAATTAAATTTCATGCAAATTTTCAGAAATAAATATGTTCCTGCTGTAGTGGATGTTAAAATAAATGCAGTTTTGTTACAAGTTCTTGATCCTCAATGTTTCGAAGTACACTTGTAAGTTTCGTTTTTGCTTGATATGCTCGGGTATTTATAAGACTTTTATCTACTATTAGTACTTAATGTCATTGTTTATGCCATTAATTTGAATGTCATAATGACATACTTTACCGCACCAGTGCGGTACAGTGCCATTTTACCGCACTACTGCTGTAAAGTCAAGTATACTGTAGGTAAGGTAAGCTAATGACTATAAAATGAAACTAATGAACTTATTTATCGTAAACATTGACTAAAAATTTTTTGCAATTTTATATATTAACTCCTGCTGATGTAGAAGCTACACAGTTAATATTTTCTGATGAATTGGAGATACTTGAAGTATTTTCGTTTTTGCCCATAATTTTAGTAGCTATAATTTTCTTGTTTTCAATAGATGTCTCTATATAGCCTTCTGCAACGCTAGAGGATTGTCATCCTCCGTGTCTCTTTAATGTATGAATATCAGCACCTGCATCGGCTAGCAAAGAAGCGGAAGATCTTCGAAAATAATTACCTGTGTTGCGCTCCAGATTTGATAAGCCCAGATATGTGGCAATTTCTTTTGGAATACGGCCAAAGGTATTTCCACCAATAGGCTGTGATGAAAATTTTCCATTTCTATAAGAAATAAAATATCGATCATGCACTGCAGATGGTGGACGAAGACGCAAATATTTTCGAAAATTTTCCAAACAATTATAGCCCGCAATATTTACTTTAGTGACAGCAAATTCCCTATTAATTTTGGTTTTAGTATTACGTATTGTTATTTTAATTAACGTTTCTCTATCTTCTATATCGCTTAGTTTTAAATTCGTTAGCTCTTCCCTGCGACAGGCTCCAAAAGCTCCAAGAGTTAAAGACGTCTAAAAAAATAATTTCAAATAAATTTTAGGATAGACTATTATAAAAGTACTACCTTCATCATCAAATAGCGGTCATCGTTTGCCGTCAGCAATTAATGTCCGTTTGTCCCGTACATCTTGAACAACGTTTAATGCTAAACTCCGATTAAAAGTCAAAAATTGCTTTGCGCTGTTCTATAAACCGAGATTAAATCTATCTTATACGAGATTAAATTAAACTGTCAATTTTGAAGGTTTAATAATTTAAACCCAGTTTAAAGTCTAGTTTCATATTTAAAACCTTACTTTTTGTTTATCTTACTTTAATAATTGTTATTGATAAATTGATATAATCTTGTTCAGCAGCAACGATTTTCCCTACTTAATTTTTTTATTTTTAAAAAAACGTTTTAAATATTCAGCTCCTCTGTAAATGCCGTCCTGCAACTTTTTTTCTTGAGGTAACCTAATCGGATTTTTTATTTTCCAAATGTCTTTCCACTTGGCGCAAGTAGAGATAATATACATTTTTTCATCGTTTGTAAAATTTGAAGTTCTGGATCAATTTTTAATAACGTTTTCCTCCACTTCAATTGCTCTGTATGTAAATAAAGTAATATATAAAAATGTAACTGAACCTCAAAATCGTATTTCATAATTTAATGCAGTTTCCTAGCAACCAGGTGACTTTTACAATGTCGTCAAATGTTGTTGGTGTCTTAAACTTCGTTTAGTTAACTGGAGATAAATCTAGTACCTTACAAATCAAGCACACCTTAATCGTAGGCTAAAATAAAACCTAAATTAGTTAAACGCCGTTTAAAGTAAATACGATGTAAATGGTCCTAACACTTCTAAGTTAACTCAAAGATAATAATAACCAACGTCACTGACTACCTATGTGGATATATTGCTCAAATAACTTAATAAAACATTGAACTAATAAACAAACACAAACATAAATATCATACAACATGACATTGGCCAAGGCATGAACTATAAACTTACTTCTAACACTTACTGCGTAATGTAAATCTCCAAACCCATGGGCGTAACTAGAAAATTGTTCTGGGAGGGGCCCGCGAAAACAAAGTGAAATAAAGTTGAGAATACAGGAGGTCTGAGAGACACAATCTCTTGGTTAAAGGTCGAAGGTAGAAATTAACCACACAAACACTGTACAGAAACATGAGGTTATTCCCTTGAACGACTGGGTGACGTTGCTGGCCAAATATTCGTGGAAACCCCTGCTGACTGCAACGTGCTAAACTGCTCATTAACACACTTTCCCAATTAAGTACTCCAATAATTATTGGTTAAATTCCTCTGCTCAAGATAACAGGCGCACATTGAAATCACTGCCGATATTACTCGCAGCGAAAATAATTCTGTTGTTTTCGTAGTATAATTTAAAACCACAACACGCCTGCAATTGCCACGGCGGCTTTCACTCGTTTCACTTATTTTCAATGCTCTTTAATTTTATATACATCAACTTCCTGTTCATTGTCGATTCGCGAGCCATCTGTGTAAATCCTGATGCCCATTGCGTTTTCATTGCCTTCGACAAACTCGAATCCCTTAATATGCGCCAGATAACCTAGTTCGGAAATAACGATTCTTTTCTCAAACACCCTGCTCTCAAGACCAAGATTTTCGAGAATTTCCCGCCCTTTCCATATATCTATGAGTCTCCGATCTCTAACCTATCTGACGACAAATTCGATTGGTAACATCCTACTAGTCACTAAGACCACCTCCGTGAAGTGGTCCTGTACTCCCTCGTCGGCTTGGTCGTGGTTACGTGTTGAAGGCTCACCAATTGCCGGTCTTTCTTACGTTCGGCCAAACAGATGCCGTATACCGCATCCGCGATTCTATTGCTCTGATCTAGTCTGTCCTCAATGATTCGTCTCTGAATCTCCAATTTAGTTTCGTTGTCACCCTTATTCTAATAGATATTTCGGTGACCTTACGTTTGACATATAGCACGTGTGATTTTCAATTCCATTTGTTGTCTAATTCAACGTCGAGGTAAATGATGGTTTCCTTGAACGGGATCTTTTCCCTACTAGCACTAACCTAGCAGGACGTTGTCCCAGCTTTGTTTCGACTCAAAGCGCCTCCAACTTTGTCGTGTTGAATTTCAACTTGACCACATGCAACTTACTCAGTTTCGTTCAAATCTCCGTTAACAATTGTAAGAAGTCTTCAAATCTACCCGTTCTGAGCTTCTTAAGATACAGGCTCAGAACACAGCGCTTTTCCAAAATAACTCAAAATAATTTTCTGATAGCTAATTCATATATGTTTTGTAAACTGACATTCTACAGACAGACTTACTTACGCCAACTATTTAAAAAACAGAACAGATAAACATGACAATTCTAACATCACTCCCACCTTGAATTACCAACATACAAATCAGGTGGGTAAATCAACAACAAAAAACTATAAACCATAATTGGAATCATTCCAAATGAACAAATAAACTTAGTCTAATAGGTGCGCGCACTTCCCTACCGCTTCTGGTAGTATAACTCACAGGTACACTCTGTTCAGGAGTGTTAACGGCATATTTCATTTTCTTCTTTAAATTTCCCCTATCATCTAGAATTTCAGTTCCCCGTTGCAATTTCAGGGGATACAATCGTTGCACAGCACGTATACATTCACCGCCTTTTGTCCGCAATCGAGCAACGCGAGTTTTTCCATCCCTAGCAACAAAAACTTCCACAATTCTCGCGAGCGGCCAGTGTATGCGTTTAACCTTGTCGTTCCCTACTAGAACCACACTATTTTCCTTAATAAGATCATTTCTCGAGTTGTTGCGTAACGTAACCAAGAAACCTAGATACTCGTTTCGGAAGCGCTCACGCAGGCTGTTTTGTAAATGCTGCATATACCTAAAACGCTTATCCAAATTGATCGTATCAAGTTCGTCAATGTCAAGTGTCTCGGAGCTAGGTAAATCTTTTAAAAACATAGATGGAGTCAAAGGAATTAAATCATTACAGTCTTCTGCTACATACGTTAATGGCCGGGAATTGATGATAGGCTCGCAGTCGCATAATAATATAGTATAAAGCTCCTCATAATACAATACTGCCTTTCCTAAAACTCGCTTTAACAGATCTTTGACTATGCGTATCAATCGCTCCGACCAGCCGCCCCACCATGCAGCATACGGCGGATTAAATTTCCACTGAATCTTTTTCAGCGTACAGGCTTCCACTACTGCTTTCCAGTCAATACGTTGTAGTGCTTCGGCGGCTACTAAAAATTTCGCCCATTATCCGAATAAATTATATTTGGACGTCCCCGTCTACTGATGAACCTTCTAAAAGATTCTAAAACAGTAGCTGTGGACTTTGTAGACACTAACTCCAAATGTACAGTGTGTCCCAAATTGGATGTATTAAATGGGTAACTTAGTTGTTATTAAAGATACAATAAAACTGTGTGCGCAGTCATGTGCTAACTTTTTGAGATCAATTCAATGGTGAAATCACAAATGAGCGATCTTCTTTTGTTTTCGAGTTATAGCCAAAAATTGATATTTTTAACAATTCTATTAATTCGTATAACTCGTTTGGTTGCAAAAATATCCAAAAATACTGTAATAGTTTTTTATATGGTTTTTTACGTAGAATACAGTGGCGTACGCGAATATTTAATATTTATAATACTTTTGAGGTTATAATATAAACTTGCATTTTTAAATGGAAACCACAATTGGTTGTCACTTTATTTAAAAGCTCTTTTGACAGTTTTTCAAAAATATATAGTTTAATATAATTATCTTTTCAAATGGCCGAATTATTCCATGTTTTGGTATAATAAAATAATTTATTATATGGGTAATAAATAGTTGGCCGCGAAACAAAAGGTAAACAAAAAACGACAATTGTTTCTATTACAAACGTGAACGAGCTTCAATCATATCTATTGCACATGCAATAAATTGTATTGTTAGTTTGTAAGTGAAGCATCAGTCTGTTACTAAATGGCAAAATTTGAAAATTACGAAAATACGATATGCTAGTTGCATTTATTGAGTCTGCGAGAATTCCTCTATCAGTAAAAACTTTATATTTTAACAGGTAATTGTGTAACTAATAGCAAATAATATTACTATGTCGTTTGTAAATAATACAGATACCCTGAAAGACAACAACCTAATATTAACATGTTTAAAAGGATAGATAGTAATTTACAACAGTTTGGCTGCTTTGTAAAACCTAGAACGAAACAGTATGCAGTTTTTAATTAAGAGCAAACTACTGTTTCAACCATAGCATGTGGAAACGAACCCAAGAACATCATGTAGGAAAATTGAAAGGGAAATGGGTGTTTCTAAATCAGCAGCTTCAAGAATATTGAAGCGTAATAAATATCGACCCTATAAAAATAAAATTATACATAGTTTGTTTCCCGACGATTTTCAAAAAAAGGCGATTTTGTCAATGGTATCATTGTAAATGTGCTGCTACTAACAATTTTGGAAATAACATTATATGGTCTGATGAAGCACTTGCTGGTCGAATGAAAATACCTATCAAACATACGAGGCGTCAACAAAGCCGTTATGGTTTGAATATTTGTTGCTACATTGTTGGTGGCAAATATCAATACCATATTTTTGAAAACAATCATTCAACTTGTCGCTATATTGAAATTTTATATACCAACTTGCACGAATTACTGGAGGACATGCCTCTCGAAAAAAGACAAAAAGTGCGGTTCCAACAAGATGGTGCACCCCCGTACAACGCTATAATTACTCGTGATTATTTAAATAGAGAATATCTCAATAAATGGATGGGTACGTTTGGACCTGTTCAGTGGCCGCCTAGATCTCCTGACTTGTCGATATTGGACTATTTCTTGTGGAATTTTTTGAAAGAGGAAATCTATAAAACCCAGAACCATAGTATTGAAGAGTTGTGAAATTCAATTGAAGCAGCATTTCGTAAAGTTAAGGCGGTTTATTTATTAAATTCTATTAAGTCTTTAATAAAACGATGCGAACTTTGTTTAAGAGAGAATGGAGGTCAGTTTGAACAATATCTCTGAATTATCAGTAAATAAAACTATTGTAGTATTCCCATCTGTGTTCTAGTGTTTTATATATATTATGTGTGAGGTGTGTGAAGATGAGGGTGTGTGTGGTTGTATGCGCATGCGTGCGTGCATGCGTGGGCGCATGCTTGTGTGTGTATGTTTGTGAGGGTATGAGGTGTGTGAGTATGTGTGTATTTGTGTATCCATATATGGATTATAGACTGTTTAAATGTGGATAGGAAAGTATAATTTTCAATTTAAGATGTAGTTATATTAATTTTGTAATATATGTAGTTATGATATTGTATTCTTCTAGCTTTCAAACTTTGTTGTTTAGAGTGGTGTGGTACAATAATAAACTCTTGTTTTGTGTTTACCTTTTGTTTCATGGCCAACTATAAATTACCAATACAATAAATTATTTTATTATACCAAAACATGGAATAAATCGGCCATTTGAAAAATAATTATACTAAACTATATATTTTTGAAAAGCTGTCAAAAGAGCTTTTAAATAAAGCGACAACTGATTGTGGTTTCCATTTAAAAAAATGCAAGTTTATATTATAACCTCAAAAGTATTATAAATATTAAATATTTGCGTACGCCACTGTATTCTACGTAAAAAACCGTATAAAAGACTTCTACAGTATTTTTGGATATTTTTGCAAACAAACGAGTTATGAGAATTAATAGAATTGTAAAAAATATCAATTTTTGGCTATAACTCGAAAATAAAAGAAGATCGCTCATTTGTGATTTCACCATTGAATTGATTTCAAAAAGTTGGCACATGACTGCGCACACAGTTTTATTGTACCTTTAATAACAACTAAGTTACCCATTTAATACATCCAATTTGGGACACACTGTACAGCTCGGTACACAGCACACGTGTACAACGTGATCCAACATTTCTTGCCACCTTTCAGATAGAGAGGCCCGGCCAAATCAACTCCGACAATCTCAAACACGCCTGCATTATTTACCCTATCCGGTGGGAGTGAAGCACACTTCACTGAAAATGGCCGTGATTGAAATCTTCGACATTTAACGCATTCATCCAGTACATGACGTATTGTTCTGCGACTTCTTAAAATCCAATATTTTTCCCTCAGATTGGCCATGAGCACATTGACTCCTGCGTGACATAATTGGCGGTGCCTTTCTAAAATTATCATTTTTACCACAAGATGTTTGGAAGGAAGGACGATTGGACATCTAAAATAGAACGCATCGTCACTATGCAGTAGTTTAGTTTTTAAACGAATGAAACCTTCGTCATCTTTAAATAAGCTAAACCTCTTCAACGTTTCATGATTTTCATTAACATACGATTCCTTTTGTACGAGCAACCAAAGCTTGTTCTCACCATAATCAAATTCGTCTACACTCAAGGAATTGCCCAAAATCACAGTGGGTTTACCGATTAGCCCAGCAAACCGGTAAATTCGGGCAACCATTCCCACCAGACAAGAGAATCGTGAGACACGTCGACATAAAGTATCTGAAAACTGTGGTTCAGCGCCAACTGAGAACAAGACGACACTTTTTTTCTTTTCACGGTTCATCGTATCTTCATTAATTTGTATGCGGGTGACAGGCCACTGTTCCTCGCGTAGATAAAGCCAATTAGGACCCTCCCACCATGGCGATTCCAATAACTGACGAGGCGTACAGCCTGTGGATGGTAAATCGGCAGGGTTCATATTACCCGGAACATGATACCACTGATCTGAACTACTAACCGTTCGAATTTCTTTCACTCGATTTGATATGAAAGCACCCCATCGATCATCCGTTTTAATCCGGTGCAAGGCATCCATAGAGTCCGACCAATACATGACACGAATTGCTTCTAAATTTAAAGTTTTCTTCACACCCTCCATTAATCGTGTAGCCATACAACATGCAAGCAATCGGGGTATAGTTGCCTTTTTCATGGGAGAAACGCGAGATTTCGCTTGTACAAGCTGAACAGACGTACCGGTCTCATTTTCAACGCGTAAAAAGATACTAGCCGCATACGCTTTCTGACTTGCATCGCCAAACACATGCCACCTCCATGTACCTCCACATGAATCATTATTGGCTAACCATCTAGGTATTTTTATATCGGCCAAAATAGACAATTCTTTTAGCCACATCAAGAATTTTTTACAGATGTTAACTGGAAGTTTTTCATCCCAACCGACTTCCAAACTCCAAGTATCTTTCAATAATAATTTTGGTATCAGTGTAAGTGGAGAAGTGAATCATATAGGGTCGTACAATTTATGACTGATCGACAACATGACACGCTTAGTGACGGAAGTTATATCTTGGATATCTTCATTTACATTACAACATAGCGAGTCTTCAATTTTGTCCCATTTCAAACCTAGCAAATTAACAGAAGGAACGGCTGTAACGTTGACAGTAGTATTAGTTGAGACACGTGTATGCTCCCACCCCCGTAACTCAAATTTAGCATCCATCATAATTTGGGAGGCTTTACAAATAAACGTATTCAACTCGCTTGCCGTTCCAAAACTAGTCACACAATTGTCCACATAAAATGTAGATTTCAACAGAGAAGCGGTTTTAGCGAACTCGCCAGAAACTGAATTTAAATGATGAGCAATACATGCTCCAAGTAGAAAATGGCTGCAGGTCACACCGAATACGACACGCTTGTGTCAATATTCCACCATTTTGTCCATTTGGGAATTTTCCCACCACAGGAATCTGACAAAATCACGATTTTCACGTGCCAGGCTAATCTGCAGAAAAGCTTTCTAATGTCTGCTGTAACACCAAACCGGTACAACCTAAACCTAAGTAACAATTCTGGTATAAGCTCTATCAGATTAAGTCCTTACTCAAGACAGTCATTAAGAGAAGGTGTACCCTTTTCGTGGGATGAGTAATCGAATACTGGCCTAATATTAGTAGTCTCACTACTAGTTTTAATCACCGCTCTATGTGGCAAATAGTGCAGAGAACTCACAATTTCTCCAGCGAGAACCTTTTCAATAATTTCTTCAGCTTCCCATTCATCAAATATTTGATTATAGGCTTGAAACATGTCCGTATCTTTAAGTCTCTTGGACATAGTAATTAATCGTTTTTCTGCTATAGCCCTATTGCTAGGTAAAACCAAATGATCTTCTACCCATGGCATACGTACCTCGTAACGTCCCTCTAAATCTCTAGATACAGTCTCGTTAAAATGGACTAATACACTTTCCTGCACTTCAACTTTTGTTTTCTTATCTACAGGATCACGAATGCCTATAGTCTCCAAATCCCACAAATCTGTGATGGTTGCACTGTTAACATACAGTAAAACAACCATTAAAGCAGCATTTTCAAGTGGGTTAACATCAGGCACTTTGCCCATAAGGGTCCAACCTAGCTTCGTTTCAACAGCGATTGATCCACTCTCTAATTCAAGAATTCTTCCGGTTAAAAGATTACCAGCAACATCTGCCCCCAATCAACAACTCAATTTCCGGGCAGTGCTCCCCAACATCCGAAAGACTGATATTATGCCTACGAAGCTCATTCAAAAGTGTTTCGTTCCGTAACCGTGGAACCGCACCACATATTAACTCAAACCAAATATTTCAAACATCAATAAATCAAAGTCACCTTCAATTTATGTCATAAATGTCAAACTTGAAGTTTTTATTATTTTGAAAACGATCCTAGGTTATGGATCGAAACGTTAATAAAGATAATTTTAAAAACTATGAGTGGTTTAATCCCCAAAGAAGATTAAGAAGAACACATATTAACGGTTGATCTAGGGCCTCAAATGAATATCGAAAGGACTCGTTAAGTGAAGAAACGGTAACTGTATAACGATTACGAACTTTCGGTTCCGAGGCAACAGCGCCAAACACAATATGACTCAGGTGTTCTTTACCAATAGGGCGCAAGCCAACGGATCTTGCGGTCTTCTCCAAATGTACGAATTTTGTGAACCTGTATCAATCACCGCTCGAATATTACGCTTGTGGCCACAACCTACTAATTTAACGATGACAGTTTGAAGCAACACATGTTAACTATTCTGAACCGACATTACACTTGACGTGCTAGCGTTAGTTGTATCTGCTACTACTAGTTTTTTGTCCTCCGATACAAGAGCTCGGCTAGGCGTTAACTCTGGGCACAAGACAATATAATGACGAGCCTTACATAATAGACATCTGACATTAGCTCGGCATCTTTTTGAAAAATGACCAGATTTTAAACACTGAAACCATAATTTCTTTTCGCTGATGATTTTCTTTTTGTCTTCTAGCGGCAAAGAAGGTGCCTTAAAACAATCATGGCTTAAATGTTGCTTACCACAAAAAATGCAAACACTTTTCTTTTTCGTCGACTCGTCTAACGATAACAAATCTAGAGCTGTGGAGACATCTTCAGTTCTACCACGTTTGACTTTATTAGATTTCTCAACTGGTTGAAAACTACTTCTTGCTAACAAAACACACTTTTCCCCGGCAACCTCTTCCCGCAAAAATTCCATGAGATCGTTTAAGCGATTAGAGACATCATGACCTTTTCCCGCGGTATGCTTCCTTTCCCAATTTCGCAAGACTTCTTCAGGGAGGCAAGATTCCACTAGAGGATTTAACAATATAGAATACTTGTCGGTAGTGATACCTAACGTTTTCAGCGCACGCAACTGCGACTCTAATCGGTCATACAAAACGGTCAAGGAAGTTTTTTCCTTCGGGTGTATTGCGTTGGCAACAAGCCGTAACAATTCACGCACATACACCTCAACTAAGACATCGTGACGTCCAAACCTGTTTTTTAACTGTTCAACAAGCAAGGGATACTTTCCGCTGTAGCAGGGAAACTTTCGTAAATCTCCCGCTCCTTCAAACCAGGCTCAGTTGATTGAAGCAAATATTGAAATTTATCGACGTCAGGTATGTTAGGGTCTTCATAAATTTTAGAGAATTGCCCCCAAAAACCTAACCATGACTTAACATCAGAATCAAACCTTTTTATTTCTAAATTCGGGAGTTTAAATTTTCGTTCTACATTTCTGCAACCATTTTGCGGTGCAGCTGCACGTACTTGAACAAGATGTTACTTTGCTACCAGAATGTCTCTATATTTACACTGAGACTCCATTTTTTCGAGGAACTTTTTCTCTGACAAATTTTCATCGGCGCTCATAACTGCCGCAATCTGTTCATCAACTTTAAACATTAACGTAGACCTATCCTCCAGCTTACACAACAATTCTCTAATATTTATTAAATCTGCATTCTGGGCCAATTCCGCATCCAAACTGGTAACAGATTTAGTAAATTGTGCACGCATTGCACTACGCTGTTTTTTAAGGCTCTCTAAATTAGTCATTTCTGTTTGATCATGCACGGATCAACACTCAGTTGTAATGTGTCAGCACTTTCCGTCCTGTCGCGGTCGCCAAAACATGTAAGAAGTCTTCAAAACTACCCGTTCTGAGCTTCTTAAGACACAGGTTCGGAACACAGCGCTTTCCCAAAATAACTCAAAATAATTTTCTGATAGCTAATTTATATGTTTTGTAAACTGACATTTAACAGACAGTCTTACTTACGCCAACTATTTAAAAAACACAGATAAACATGACAATTCTAACAACAATGTCAACCTGATATTCAACAACGTACATGCGGGAGTCCAACGATAGTGCATCCTTTGGGTAATTTGGCCCTAAAGACGCTCTCATACAACAACTTCCAGAACGTGGGACCAGAGAGTAAACCCTGCGGGCATTCCCTTTTCATCGTTTGCGAAACAATTTCGCCCGAAATGTCGACCTGTTCCAATCGTCTCGAGAAGTAATTCTTATCAATGATATCAGGTTTTGCCAACAATCCCTGTAATCCAAATTTTAAACGTTATTTGGCTTTTAGGCAGCATCAAATGCTTCTGAGATGTCCAACGCCACGCCGCCGTAATACTTCTTTTTCCTCCCTCGCCTGCTCGATTTCTTTGACTACGAAATCTAACGGGTCGATAGTCGACTTACCTTCCGCGAATCCAAATTGTCTCCTATTAAAACAGTCTGTGTCTCGCACGGCGTGCTCAACTTGGGTGGTCATAACTCGATTCAAAGCTGTCCCCAGCACCAGTAGCAGGTTAATTGTACGATAGCTTCCCGGGGTATGACACATTCTCTTTTTTTGGTTTAAGGATAAAATTCACATTTTGAACTTTCCAACAACGGGGAAACACGCCCTTCTTCAAACAAAGATTAACCATTCAGCAAAGACACGCGGGGCCAGCCGGCGTGCCTCCAAAGCTGCGTCTCAGGCGATTCAATCATGTCTCGGTGCCTTTTTTAGGGTTTATCTCCATTTACCCTTACGACATCATGAGCGAGAACTGTCATATCGGTACTTGTTCCTTGCGCCTTTGTGGCTCTTGGACACACCATGCTATGCAACCTCTTGTCATCTTCTGGATCGTCCGATGAGAAAAATTTTTCCAACAAATATTCTGCAGTAGTTTTAAATCCTTTCGTAAACCCAAATTATCTTTTTTGACGTTGCCGAGGGCATCCTTTTGTTCTTTACTCCTTACTACGCGATGCACCATACACCAGGATTTTTTTCAGATTTGTGTCTGCATAATTCCTTAAAACTATTTGTCCGCGTTTCTTCAATATTCACAAAGCGCATTGGTTTTGGTTTTAAGTTTGCTAATTTAAGAAAACATAAACTGAATAAATTTTACAAATTTATCTGCAGGTTTTACGCAGTTTTACTCGATTTCCACATTTTTGCCATAAAAACTCCAAATCTAATGCAAACACCTTCGCAATCGTTATTGAAACTATTTACTAGGCCCTAATTTGTAGGGCTTTTAATTTTTATGCTGCGGTATAATTTAGTTTAGTTTTAAATGCTTATTTTATTTTATTTATTATTTAGTCCACTAAATTACTGTTTCATGAGTTTATTTCACAGCTTCGGGTTCAAAAAATTAATTCATCACAGCACAATTAGGTCACACAATAGCAAAAAATATAAAAATTCCTATATAAAAAATTACTCCTAGCAGTGAAGTTTGGGAGCTCTGCTAAACACGTCCGCTCAGTTCAGTGATTATCGAAGAAGCAGATACCGCATTTGTCAGAAAGCAAATGATTTTACCTGTAGAGTTTGAATTTTGCGGAACCCTTGCTATTTCAAGCAATGTAGGCATCTTTATCGTGCACGGGACTTACATTTTACCTCTCATTTTTGTGAAAAAATCTCGCCTGAGATTTTTCAAGCTTTTCGTGTCGGGAATCAAACCCGGAACCTTGGACTTAGCAGTCATACGTGAACCTGTACGATACATGGAACCGCTGGTTAATGAATAATAAGGAGATGGGCCGGGTAAGTTCAAGTGGATTAGGTAATGAATAGTGCAGGTTGCTTAGGATAACTTTGGTTTTGGACTTAGACTGGCTAGATGCGAATGCATTTTTAAGATAGTTTCTAGATAGTTGCTTAAACAGCAAGAGGAGCATGAGAAAGTTAGAGGGGTTCCAGTATATGAGTTTTAGGACTTTGGTGTAGATCTAGGTAGCTTTGGAAGTAGTCTTGAATGAGAATTTTTTGACGAAGCACTAGTTAGAGTTTAGGGTTTATGGCACGTGCTATCAAGAGGGTTTAGTTATGTGGAAAGTGTTCGTTGGGATGTCTGTGAATTTTAGCTAACGTAGGATATTGGGCCACCTCAGGAAATATATGTTGCTGCATAAATCTAAAAAATGATAATGACGTATTAGTGGGAGAATAATTTGACCAAGAAGATTAAGTAGTGGATACTGAGTTCGACGCTACCATCTCGTCGGAAGCCGAATCAGTTATTGGAGATAAGGGAGTGGGTTTCTATATTAGAATTAATTTTGTGGAAAATGACGCATTCCTGGAGTTTGCCAAGGGTCGAGAAAAAAGCTATTGGTCTTTAAGATTTTGGATCGTCAGGGGGTTTGAATGCTTAGAGTATAAGGGATATTGTAGCTTCTACAAGATATCAGGGAATGTGCCAGTTTGGAGGCATGTGTGGAGCAGTAGTGCAACTGAATTTTTTATGATCCACCAGAATTTTTGGATGAAGATGTTCTTAACGCAGTCAAAACCAGTAGCTTTAGACGGGCTAAGTTTGTCGTGTCTAGTAGGTCTGATTAAGCATATATCATTCCATTTTTGTTGAACGTAAAGTTATCTCTACTAAAATTTCCAACATTACTGCTTCCAATTTAACATTTGATAAATGGCGCTAAAATTGAAATGACGGCTCTTAATGGAGAACCCGTTACAAGATATTATGCATAAATAAATATACCGATAAATATTGGGAACAGTAGCTTTAAAAACGCTTTAAGTTTACATCACACGAACTGTCTGAAAAGTAATCACGTGCTTTAATAAAACTTTTAAGCATCGCGTTGTCTGAAGGAAAGAGTTCAATTTCACAGCTTTGTTAAATATTTTCTCTTTACATGCTAATTCTTGTGTTTTATATTATTTACTTTTTATGTGGCCCCTGATGCACTTCATAAAATTATCAGTTAATATTCGTATTCGATACAAATTCCTAATAAAACTACTCAAAGGATAATCCAACAGAAATGTCGTAATCCTGAAATAAAGGAACGACCAGAACTTTTTCTATACATGTATGATCCGATATTACAAATACTTTAAAATGTTCTGTACCCCTTAAAAAATTTGACTATAACCAGAAATGTTTATAACTAGAAATCCTACTCATAGAAAACCATGGTTAGAAACAAATCCTAGAAATTTTACTTGTGTAGATCCTGCAGCCGCATCTTAGTTTTTAGAACTAGGTCTTCACACAAGTGAAAGTTTGGCATCTTTCGTATGTATTAGATATTATTTAACACGGCTGATGAGTTTCAGAACAATTGAAAATGATAACGTTGAAGACTATTAACCTCCTTTGTTTTGTTACAGTTCTTTGGCAGTACAGAACCGAGCAGGATCCCATTAAAAAGGAGGAAAGAAAAGTGAAGTTAATGAAGGAAACAATTCCTTTCTACTTAGCAAAGTTTGAAAAAGTTATTGCTGATAACCACGGCTACTCTGTTGGGTCGACTGTAAGTTTCCAGATACTAATGTCAATAAATTCTGTTTTATTTCCTAGATAACGTGGTGTGATTTTGTATTCGCCGTGTCTCTGGAAAACTTTGAAAATATTTTTGGTAAAGCATCTCTCGATCAATATCCTCATCTCAAAGGGCTTAAGGAAAAGGTGTATAGTATTCCAAGTATAGCAGCGTGGAATGCGAAAAGACCAGCGACGGAGTTTTAATGTATGCTCTAAAATAGAAAGCGGTATATAATAGGCGTAATTCACATAAGATGGCGCATGCAAAGCTGTTTTCTTAAGTTTAATATTGCATAATGGTTTATTGCGTAGTCGTGCTACACAGACGCATACTGTTGTTATATAGTATTTCCTCATGAAAACATATTCGGTTGTTCAGTATGGAGTTTTGCTGATTGCTTAAAATGAAAAACAATGTTGTTTTTAATAATCGACTGTTAATAATATTTTTATAACGTTGCCAATTAAAAACCTATCAGTTTAAAATCTAAACGTTTCAGTTGTGGATTAACTGTTCTAGGCAGACACTACATATCGCTTTAATTTGCTCTTATCTAAATCCAAAAGGCAATTTTATACTTTGTTTTTATATAACTAATGCCAAACATTTTTTACTGGGAGTCCATGAAAATCAATTCGAGGGTTGGAAAGTAAAATTGGAATTCGGCTTAAGTTGTCCTACAAAATTGGTTTTATGGTTATTAATTGTTCGCAGTGACCGCAATTATAGTTATGTGCGCTTCAATAGGATGGGGCAGGCGTGAAGCTGCCCAAGTGCTAAGGGTTATTTCAATAAACTACATCACCCCAAATTTCGATATCTTGATATCGTCGTTGCACGATAACCAGGTGTCTATAAAAGAATTACAGCAGAATGTTTTTTAAAAAGACAAGGTGTGGCAGTAAATAACACATGTGTTGAAAGACAATATTATCAAGTTTTTCTTAATTCAGTACTGGTATTCAATATGTGCGCCATTTATCGCAGGGCATACATCTAAATGATAAACCACTTCCTTCCAAGTTTTCGCTACATCTGGATTGACTGTCGCAAGAGCATCGTTTATTATGTCTCAGATGGTTGATATCTTGTATTTTACTGCATAAGCTATATACTTCACAAATCGTCATGGAAAAAAGTCTAGAGCAGCAAGCCCCGGACGTCTTGATGGTCATCGTAGAATAGCCTCTATTCCAATCCTCCTTGTGCCGAACCGGTTGTGTAGTGCATTATGTATACGAATGCTGTAATGGAGCGAGAGCCCATATGCGGATCCTTTTTGTGCTTCAATATCACCTAATTGATGAAACACAGTCCAATACAGAATTCGTACACGTGGGGCACTGAACAAACGGTTCGGCAGCAGGTAGATTAAAATAGAAGACAATACTACTTCGCCACAAAGAAGTCTAGCTCCCACTTTTCCTATAGGAATATGTAAAGAACATAATTTATGCAGAAAAAATATGAGACATGCTACGTACATCAACGTAGCCTAAAAAAAAGAACGATAGAAAGAAAATAACCGGGTTCAATCGGTGACTAGTCGAGTATTTCACATACAACAACAAAGGAAGGTCTGAAATAAAAATTTACTCACTCGTTCACAACTCACAACTAAACATACACAAAAAAACCTCTAATTGATAAAAAATATATGTACAAAAGCACAGTAGTACCAAGAAAAAATAGTGTATAGTATGAACTGTGTATGTGTGTGTGTGTATGTGTGTGTGTGTGTTTGTGTTTGTGTGTGTGTGTGTGGGTGTGTGTATGTATAAAGTATGCGTGGGTGTATGTGTTGGACCGCTGTAGTCGCCTCTTACGACAGGCAGGTCGTACTATTAGGCTATTCTATTCCCGGACCCACACGGGTGTTGGGGTACAAGAAGAGAACGGAAGAAAGGAGAACCAAACAGTAATCTGTGTGTGTATGAAGTGTGTGTGTATGTGTTGTGCGTGTAAAAAGTGTGCGTGTATGTACGTGTTGGACCGCTGTAGTCGCCTCTTACGACAGGCTGGTCGTACTAGGGGGTATTCCATTCCTGGACCCACACGGGTGAAAGAAAAGACAGAATTTCATCAACTTTACAAGAACAAACAGCATCAGGAGGAATTTAATCCATAAGCAGAATCAGGTTGACCTTCGTCAACATTAGATAACAGAACATTAGCTAGGATTTCACCAACCTTAGCTAAAAGAACAGAAGCAAGTAGCATTTTGTCAGCATGAGAAAAATGAGTAAGAGTAGGTAACGTTTCATCAACGTCCGATATAGGAGTACAATCAAGTAAAATATCGTCAATGTTAGATAACGGACTAGGAACAGACAAAGCTTCAGCCACAATAGGAACTGATTCCTTGACGATAATAGCTAAAGAAACACGGTCAAGTAAAACTTAACGACAACAGCAACAGGCATTATAGCTAGGAGTTCACTAACTTTAACAGGACCTTCTCTACCCGTATTAGCAGTTATCGTCACTTCAGCTACAGCTGTTATTGCAGACACGACAGAAATTACTTGAGTAAAACTATTTGCGAAAGCAGGAACATGTAAAATTTTGACAACACCGACAGACATTAAAGATACAGGTTCATGAACTTCAACAGGACCTTTGCTGACTAAATTAGAAGTTATCGTCACTTCAGTTGCAGCTGTTATTGTAGGTACGACAGCAATTTCTTAACTAGAATCATTTAAGAAAACAGAAACAGGTAAAATTTTGACAAAAACAGCAACAGACATTAACTATACAGGCCTATGATCTTAAACAGGACCCTCTCTGACTGAATTAAAAATTATCGTCACTTCAGCGACATTTGTGCTTGCAGACACGACAGTAATTTTGTGGATAGAATCATTTAAGAAAGCGGGAACAAACTCTTGAGAAGCTAGCTGCAAGTCACTAATTCGAAGTATGGGTTGCACTGGTGCTGGAGGGGCGTGATAGCCGTATAAATCAATATTATAGTTCAAAGGCTCATATGGCTGGAAAGGATATGAGGTAATGGTAGTTGGACGAGCAGAAGGAGATGTAGAAAAAGATGTAGAACTAGAGACGGAAATAAGTTGGTTCGACGCTACAATTGCCGAAGAAGGGTATGTTTTGAAAGTAGTAGCAGGATGACCTGGATGAGGAACAGAAAAGAACGTACAGTGAGAAGCAGAAGAAATTAGGCACCTAGAGGTGAGGGCATAATTTGAATTATGATTCGAAGACCTAATAGTAGTAGGATGACAGTGTGGACAGTTGCGGCAAAAAACTCTTTTATAACCGCAATCACAACAATGGAGTACTTGAGGACAAGTGCAACGTGTCGAAACATGACTAGGTTTTTCGCCATTAAAGCATATGACCTGACGAGTAAAAGCAGAACTAGAACGAAGAACAGTAGAAAGTACTGAAGAAGTATCTGATCTATCCGTAGGCGTAGGAGGAATCTTTACAACTCGGTCATGTGAAGTGAAATTTGTTTCCTCAATAGTAGCAGACATATAAGCAAGACCCGATTTAGAATTTATTTCGTTTAGTAGGAGTTTATTATAATCCACGTTTAGGAATTCATCGTTTAATAAAGTAACAACGTCTTTGCAACATCTGAGGGAACGCTGATGTGCTCGGAAGAGAAGTAAAGCCTTTCCGGTAAGTAATTCCGGAGTAAAAAGAAAAAGCTGCTGAGCAGAAATATTACGCGAAACACTGAGTTCCTTAATACGAATCAAGAATTCCGGTAGAGAACCTTCACCTAAAAAAAAGACATGCAGTTTAGCGAACGGGTATCTTTTAGTAGGGGTCATAGTATTGACAATAGTAGATGTATCCAATTCTTCTTCGGAATCAGAAGAAAGATAAGGAGTTTCTCCGGTAACGGTGGCAGTTACATTAAGGTTTTGTGGGTTGGAAGAAGGCTGTTGACTAAAATCCGCAAAAGTTACACGCTTGAATTTTCTAACATTCGCCTCAACATCAGAACGAATGGTTTGTAAAGCGAATAATAATTTATTTTTCGTAAGGGCTTCCTCCTTAGAGCTAGCCACCATCAACTCACAATGTCGTATCCATAAGGAGCGTAAACGGGCAAACTTAGTATCAGTAACATCCCCAGCAAAGTTGTCAGAAGACGGTCCAGGTTCAGTAAGCGCGCGTTTAATAGCCTCATGATCATCTGCAAACGTAATTGTGTAAGGGGTTGAATCGCGTTCCTAACGGCTTTACGCAACCCTTCGACTTTAATATCAGAGTCAAATCCTCGAGAAGATAACTCATATTGGCGTTCGGGTTTTAATAGCCTATTCACATCCAAACCCCACGTAACCATTGTGACAAAAGAAATACACGCTGTATATCAGAGTGCTACAAAATCACTAACCTCAACCGAATAAACTATAAAATATCGGAAGTGAGTCGCAACAAAACGATTTTATTTAATACAAAAGTGATAAAAGGATTGAATTTCAAAAAGAGTACGAAGCGTAAAAGAATTAAGTCAATAAAATCAGAAATATGGCGCTAGAGTTTTAAAGGGTCTAGAAATATTGGCGAAAACACAAGTCCAAATTAAGAAGGAAAACAAAACTAGATTTTTAGAAAATCGTATCACACAAAAAACAAAGAAAATCGATCTCCATGTGAATGGAACACCAAATGATCGAAAGAAAAAATAAATACCAGTTCGAATGTGGGGGAAGGAAAAAATAAGTAGCATCAGGCCGGGAAAAACGGATAATGCAATAACTTGGGCAGTACAAAAAAAATCCAGCCAGATGAAGAACAAACTCGAAGCCAAAAATTAACCAACACTAACTCAAGCCCCACGCCAGGGCGTCATAATTTATGCTACGTACATCAACGTAGCCTAAAAAAAGAACCAAAGAAAGAAAATGACCGGGCTCAATCGGTGAATAGGCGGGGTATTTCGCATACAACAACAAAGGAAGGCCTGTAATAAAAATATACTCACTCATTCACAACTCACAACTAAACATACACAAAAAACCCTCTAATTAATAAAAAATATATGTACAAAAGCACAGTAGTACAAAAAAATAGACAATCAATAATTACAAGCTACACATGTCAACAAAATAAAAAAAAACATTCTTTTTAATATGGTGAGCTGCCGTTTATAGAGACCTGCCCCCTACATTATTTAGTAACAAAGAAAAAAAAACCCAAACGCAACACTAAAAACCACAGCTCTAAATCGTAAATCTAAAATTAAACATATAGGATGGTCACGATAAATACAATATTAATAATAAATATCATCTCACTTGACGATAATCATTTTAAAAATTCTAATTTTATTCAACACTTGGAGCCTGATAAATATACTCCTTCGACCAATTTCACAGGACCCATTCATGAAAATAGTGCATAAACACTTACCCGAGCCTCCACGGTGTAGGTTTGGGTCACACCTTCCTTAATGACAGGGTGGAGCAGAGGAGCTCAAGATCCCTCAGTGTAGGGGTCCTCCCATAACAAAAGGAGCGGCAGTGCAATGGGCCGTCAGGTCCACCGGAGGAAGAAGCACACTGTAGGGCGTGCGCGAAATTTTCATAAAGAAAAATGGAAACAACCAAAGATACCACAAATGTTTTCGTTGTGTATATTGAAAAGAAAGTGAATATTAATTTCGTTTAAATAATAACCAGAGCTCAAAGTAATATTGTTGCTATCAAACGTGATTAGGAAACTTGAAAGACGATTTTATTGAATAGTCCAATACTTCATTTCAACGAGTTGTAAATTGAAACAATAGAGAAAGTAATTACACGTTATCGCAATGTATAGCAATTTCACGGATACCTAAAACAGCTTATAGACTATTTAATTTATAGAATGAACTTTCCATTTTGAAACAAATAGATTTGAACTTGAAAATTACTAGAAGCGTATTTTATTGTAGGAAGGTCTAATGCACCGTGTGTTGTTGGAGGATTTGAGCAGAATCTAAGTAAATGAATAATGAATCAAAACGAGTAGATTTTAATTTAGTCGTAAAATGAACGTAATAGACATTAACCTTCAGATACAGAATAAGTAAAACTGTTGCAACCGACAACACAGACATCTTAGCGAGGACTTTGGAACGAGCAATTTATCGTCTAGAAGCTAGAACAATGCCGTGTATTAAATGGGCACATAATAAAATGTATAAAATTGTTTAAATAAAATTGTTAAAAACATATTTTTACTTATATTTATATTATATATTTACAGATATTTGCTATGTTTTTTTTATAAAATATTTTGTTTTACAGACCTGTAGTTCTTTTATAACCATGCTGTATTATGTATACAAAGTGTTGCTAAAATATTGTTTGACTGACCAATGGTATAGCAGTACAACAACTAGAATGTATTAACGCAAAAAAAGAAGCACATGTATGTGAAAAAATGTCTGCTCATTTTAAAACCTGTAAAATCGTACAATACAGTGTAATTTACTTTCGGAGGATAACTGATTTCAGTATGGTTATAACGCGGCGTTAAAACGTGGATTTATTGTGAACGAAATTAAACAATAGCGAAACATGAAATGTTATAAGTCGCTCATAAAGCATTTTGTACTATAGGTCTATGGTACTTTACAGCACGCTTTTTTTAATACAACTCTGCAATGAACCTAATAATCTTATCTAAGAGAATTAAGGTTGCACCCTAATTCTCCACAAGCTACGTTTAGCGTCCACTTTCTAACTACATACTCTTCTTGTTGCAATTTTATTAACCAATTTCTGACCAAATGAATTAGTAGTGAGAAACAAGTACCCGTGGTAAACAAAAATAGTAAAGACGTACTGCTTGACTAAGATACAAGTATCGCAAATCCGATATTATTGCGACAACCGTTTAACCGGACATTGTGCAACATAAAGTCACTCTTTTAAGTACTGCTGATGAGCCTGACAGTAGATTTAAATTAAAAATATCTTTTTAAATCTCTTTGAAATTTCTAAAAAGTTTCACTGTTTGGCGCGAGGAATCGTGGATGTTTAAATGCCCTTATTTCCGAGCAACACGGTATACCAAAATATGTAATTTTTACTGGGGAATCTGAAACTCATATTAATCTTCGTTGATAACAAGATTATGGTCAAATTAATTTCAATCCAACAAAACACGGTTACCATTTTGTCTACAGGGTTTCGGAAATGATGCACAAAAAATTTGGAGGTGATGCTACAAGAAATACTAATGTTCCAAGTTCTTATAGTAGTATTTTGAAAAATTAAAAATAACAGAGCTAGCTACGGGGCTTTAGAGTTAGATTTCTAAAATTGCTGTTTTAAATATTTTATTTGCCAGTTAATGGATTTTTCCACATTTGGTATATTCACTACTAATTCTTCTTTGTGTAGTTGAAAAATCTTTTTCAAATGATTAAGGACTTGTACTTTATCATTTTTTGTTCTTTAATAATTGTGATTGTATATAATAAAATAACATACAAATTTATACAGAAAAACGGTACCTTAATGCACATTTCTCAAATCAGCCATTTCCCAGATAAACGTCTTTAAAAACTATTTTGCACTTTATGAATAACAGGTCATTTTAAACTATTTTTGACATTTTAACAAAATCCTGGAAATACTACGTTTCAAGAATAACCAAAACTACTAACAAATAATTTTGACAAATATTAACTTGATATGAGATGTCAATTTTTATTTCAAAATCGAATAAGATTAATGATCATGTTAATTATTAAAATATTGCATTACGCAAAATTTTAATAGATATACAAGTTTTCAAATCAACTGAAAATTTAATATTTGTTTATTCGATAGTTGAAAAATTGTTCTATTCAAAATAGTTAACAAGTTTTATAACACATTTTCAAAGTGGGTCCCTTTTACCTGAATACATACAGTAATAATTTTCAAAACTTTTGACGAACTCTAAAACATACTGATTCCTTTTGTACAATTTTCTCACAATTGTCAGTAACTTTTTGTTTCAATTTTTTAACGTTTTGAACTATAGTGCGAAATACTACAGATTTTATATAACCTCAAAAGAAATAATCCAGTGTATTTAAATCACATGATTTTAGAGCCTACTATTCAACCCTGCTGTGCAAAATACACTTTTCGGGAAGAATTTCAATTAAAAATCTCGACTGCTACACCATAATATGTCGAAGCTGCACCTTGTAGTAGCCACATTGAATTCTTAATTCAGAGGAACACATTTTCCAAAACTGATTTCTTAACAAATCTAAATACACGCCACTAGTGGATCTTTATGGCTTGAAGTATGATTCGAGTAAGTGGTCTTCTATTATAGCAGCCTACACAGAAAGAAGATTATTTTTGAACATTCCGTTTACCTGTGTCGAGTGAGGATTTTCATCAGCCAAGTGATAATTATCATGGAGGTTGATTAAATCATTATGTTCAAATATAGCTTCATCCGTAGTAACTTAATACTCTAGAAACTTGTTATCGCCATTATGGAGATCAATGATCCTAGTACACATGTTTTGTGTGCCATAGGGGTGCTTGATCTTAAAGACTGAACCTTTTAATAATGGTGCAGATGACGAGGTTGTTCTTTAAAAACCTCGTGTACCTCGGCTAACATGATCTTGAATAACAATTAATCCTCCGCTTAGGTTCTGATTATTCTCAATCGCATTTAACACACGATTTTTAACTGCTAGGTTCACATCAAATAGATTTGTCTTAAAGGGTTCAAATAGCAACTTCAGTCTAAATTTAAAACAACATTTGATATCTACAAAAGATTCATACAAGATTCACACAGTCCTAGTTAGTGATTAGTAATCTCACAACTTTTATTATGTAGGTCGCAAAATTTTCTTTAACAGCAATATGGATAATTCAAATACCGACGTTTAACCCGTCTAGGAGTAACTGATTAGTGACCCATAGAAAAAAAAACCTTCATTGAGGGCTAAATCTCCTAAAAGTTTTAACCTCAAAAGCTTGTATAGAATAAAATTATCCGCTCGCAAGTATTTTTCTATATGCAAACATCTTATACTATCTTAATCTACTTAATAATAGCACAAATTGTTTCTCTAAGGGTTTAAAATAATGTTTCATTTTTGCTGGTATTCATGTTTCCATTACAGCATGTCCTTCATTATAACTGCCATCTTAGGATTGCTTCCATTTGAAATAATTTTACATAACTGCATCGAAAAATTCCTGGTTCTATTTTATCAGTCTTGGAAAGTACTTTTGTTTTAGTAGATTAGAATATCGAGGTGACTTTGCCCCAAGTTAAATTAAAATTTCTATTGAAGTAATAAATACGTCGTCGGTGCTCTCTGTAAACAGCGATTCTGTAACTATCTATGAATGAATTTTGAATAAATCAACCTAATCGTTTACCGATTTTTATATACTATAAATCACAATACGTCACAGTTTCTCAAATGCTTCCAGCATATTCTAGCAGGTCTGACTCATAGCATGATACACTTAGTACACGCATTTTTGTACGTTTCTTAACTTAATTACCTGTCAGTTTAAGATTTATGCGACTATAAAGTAAATCCTTAATAGATGTCTTTTGAAGGACAATGTGAAATACTCATTCGTTATCGCTTTTGTTATAATTTGTGGCCATTGAAAACGTGTTATCTTATGTGGTTTATAGTCTTTACCTGTCTTATCACGTTGCACAAATTTACTTAATTAGTATGTATTTATTCATGAACAATAGTTATCTGCCTTTTAGTTACTTACGATGATTTATAACTTTACGAACAATCTGCAAGGATTAAACGTTCTTTCATAGAATACAAATAAAAGTAGTGTATTCGGTTTTGGATGAAATGACGTTTATTAAATGGTATTTTTAAAAAGACTACGCAGAACGTTTTATTCAAACTGTTAGTCTTTTAAACTCTTTAAAGAATGGACGGTTTTTCAACATGCAAAAATGCATCAGGAATTTGTTTATAGATGTATCTTTACACACTGGATTTTCTTGTACTAGAAATTACTATAATAAAATTATCTTCTTAGAAATATTATACAGGGTAAACATTTTTATTATTTAAAAATTTAATTTTGTCGACTTTGGAGTTGTTTTTTTTACAGATCGAGGTCCATAATGGTCTCTTAAGACCTGCTCATCACATCAACATATATTCGTATTATGCTGTAGTGCTCCTGTCTCTATATTCTGCATACATAATTATATTCTGAATTGATGAAACCAATGTGACAAATACAAATATAATGATTTCACAATTATTATCTTACAAACAATCTTTCAAATACAAATATAATCAGTCCACACCTCACAAAAATTCTCTAATAAATACTAATGTAATGAGTATACACATTTTCAATTATTCTCTTACAATACTACCTTAATAAACAAATTTTTAAACATATAATAATCATTCATTAATAAATCCTTAGTTAAAAATCTATTATAATTACCATGTACACTAATTGATTCTAGAAAATCTTCTAATTTAATATCAATTCCCTTAAAAACTGTGTTAAACGTAACTAAATCCAGTACGCTTATTCTATTACTTATTCTATAACTACAAACCCTGTACGTAGACTTGCAAACGCCAACAAATTAAATTATTTGACTTGCACACAGATCTGGTATGAAATTTTAATTTTTAATTCAAAAATTGGTCTTTTATTAAATTACTCTTTTGAAACAAAATATTCTATTTTACGATTGATCGTCCTGTCATTGTTTGCTTTCAAATCACCAGAATTTATTCTTTGAACCATAACTACAAGTTTTTGAGAATTAATATCGACGCTCCACCCTCTCTGAAAATTGTTTTAAGAAGTTCAACCGCCGTGTAAACCGATCCATCTATCTTTTTAAATTAAACCAAACGATTTAAGCAATATACCTCCATTATAATTAATTTTCAATATTTAATTAAACTCAATCTTGAAATAGTCTTAATTTGTGTTAAATTGTCAATCTTGCGTTTTAATATATTTTAAATAATCATTAGTTGCTGAATATTGTTTATTTTACGTACGAATCCAATTATGTAATGTATTATATAGTTACATTGATAGCATACCCCCGTCGAAGTTTTAACTAGTACTGATCGATCACAGCGATCCGCATTGTATTTGAATAAATCAAACCCCTTTTGACGTCATTGCTCTTCTAGTAGGCACGAGCAACCTCCAGATGAACGCGTCGTATTCCTTCAATTTCCCGGTATCATGGTCGTTTACGAATTAGAATTTATGCTTGTTACTTCAACGTTCGGGGTCCCTCCTGGCGTGTGAATACACTGGTTTAAACTACTCTAGACATGAAATTAATAAAACTAATCCGTTTGCTCTCAGAAACACATTTTTTTGTTGTTAATTGCAAATGAAAATTCTTTTAGAATATAGCGGGTGTTGCACTAAACGTATCGCGCGAGCGTATACTATAAATTATAAGGCCTAAAGCTTTGCAGAAGAAAAGTGGCCATGAGAAATTGCTGGAAATATTTTTAAGTTTTAATTTTGACTGCAAGAGGGCGCAATCGCTAAGGTCAGCGTGAATGGATACTCTATTTCATTCTGTACTACTTTGATCTTAACCCTTTTTTTTGTAGACCGCACATGGACTGCTGCAATACCTGGTAAATTGGTTTACGAGTAAATAGGGTTATATCGCACATAACTTGTTGAAATTTAATGTTTTTAGAATCGTTTAAAAGAGAAATATCTGTTACTTTAACGTTTCAATAATTGACACGTATCTTTAAAAATACTTTTTTGTTAGATTTTCCATCTCTTGCATTTTAGAGTTGTTGAATTCTAATATTATGGTTCCTAAAAGCGAACGTGTATTGGACACGGGTTTTACCATTTATTTTTGCGTCACTCCTTTGTTCAGCGACTCGTTATAGACTTTAAAAAGTTTGATATATACCGAATTATTCAAAATGATAGACCATTTCAATTTGCTATATTTTCTGAACTATATGTTGTATTTTAATTCTTTAAGTTACATTTAATTATACGTACATGAAAATTTACAGATATTTCATGTGCCCCCTTTCGGCTGTACGCAAAACATCCACACGGTAGCTAAATTCATTCCAAGCTTGATGACGAATGTCTTACATCACTGAGTTCACCGCAGCTTGGGTTCGGTTTATTAGATTATTCAAATTCGTGGGAAGAGGTGGTACGTATACTGCATCTTTCACGAACATCCACAAACAAAAGTCGCAGTATGTGAGATCTGGAGAACTAAGTGATCAGAACTGTAGTTCCAATTCGACCCATTCATCGTTGAGGTAGAAATACATTCAGGAAACGTCGAATATTCAGATGCCAATAAGGTTGAATTACGTCCTGCTGGCAAATGTAATTTCTTGAATTTTTATCTAGTTAAAAAACAACAGTTTTGTAGCATTCTAAGATACGTTACTCCATTAACCGTATTTTTGATAAAAAAGAATAAATAATTCATAATCTTTTGTCGACAATACAGCGCAAAACACATTAACTTTTGTCCTGCCTCGCACTTGTTCCAATATTACTGGGAATTTTGTATCCCTTATATTTAAACGTTGTGCATGTTGACTTTCGCACTTAAAAGTAATGGGGTGGCGTTGACAACCCATGGTCAGCAATAGCACCATTAGCATTTTAAGAAAAAACCGCCTAAACACCTAAATTCAATTTAACTGTACTAAATGTGCTTACTATAAGTTAAAGTAGAGTCCTTCCAATATCTATGTGGTATACTACGGCATGAACAGCATATCAGTTTTTAAACTTCCACTCCAAAGGCTTGGGTGGGGTTATTGCCTATACTTTAGGTATTTCAATGGGTACCAAGATTACCTCTGACGAAATTGCAATCTCGATATATTGTACTCAAGGAACTGCACACATAATATACTATCAACAACAGAATTTGTTATATTTTAGGCAACCAGCAATACGACTCAATTATACTAAAAAGAGTAGTTGAAAAATATATTTTAATATTGCAAATAACCGTCTGTTGTAGTGAGTTAAGTCATTTATGAATAAATTAGAATTTACTATTTAAGAATGACGCATCAATGTGTAAAACGTAAAAATAGAAAATGATTTTAAATCAAAATGTGCGTATTTTGTGTAACAAAATACAAAAATGTATACTCTTTCAATGCATACTTGGGTAAAAATATTTTATACGTATAACTTTGTCATCGCGTAGTCGCTTATTAAATATTTTTAGCCACCGCAAGGATATGATATAATTCAAATTTTACTGATAACTTTTGATCTTTGAATGAAAAGTTACCCAAATTGCGAGCTATGAAGAATTGTTTGGATTTCTACTAAAATAAAACTTATAAAAGTCAGTCTCGGTAAATAAAATACTGAATAAATCTTGAATTTACTCAGTGTGCAGTATCTTACCATTTTAACTGTAATGATATCTAAAGATCAAGAACGTGTGTGTGTGTGCGTGCGTACGTGCGTAGGTGCGTGCGTGTGTGTGGTATGTGTGTGTGCGTGCGTGCGTGCTTGTGTGTGTGTGTGCGTGCGTGCGCGCGCTCGTGCGTGCGTAAGTGCGTGCGTGCTTGCGTGTGTGTGTGTGGCGTGTGTGTGTGGCATGTGTGTGTTAATAGATTATTTACAGTTGGAATCGATAACATGGCTAATGAATCTACATTAAATTTAGTTTATCCATAACATAATTGTCCTGCTATGCTTTTGTCTAATTTAGTAGTAGTTGTAATTTAGATGGCCAATAAATGCCGAGCCTTAACTATAAGTTGGGGTAACATGTGTGTATATCTGTTTATAATAGGCATTGATATTTTAAACGATGTGTATAAATTTAATCAAAGATACCGCTGTTATTGTGTAGCAACTTGTAATGATTGATATAGGTATTGTTAAAAAGTAATGTAAAATTATATATTTGTGTATTCATGTTTAGATGTATAGTTCATAATATATATGTTGTTGGTGTTGAATTATTAATATGAACTCATGGTAATCAATCGTACGACGGTTGCGAGTATCTCTGGAACATCTACTCAATAAACAGTAACCCCGTGCTTCTCTGTTTTATGTTATGTTTTGCAGAAGGACGTTCGGGGATGGTAGCATAACATTATCTTAACAGCAGTTAGACAAAGCGAAATCGTTGTAGAGAAATGACAAAGACACAAATGTAGATCCTATCTTAGTTAACCTATTACTAGCCAAAAGAAATTTAGAACTATTAGAAGATTAGAGCAGTTATGTACCAAGAATTACAGATTTAGAGCATTTACCGTGGCAAGCTTTTATAACGGACCCCCAACGGGCCGGAACATATCACATCGCTAACACTGTTAATAGGTCGCGCCCACCCAGTAGGCAGAAACGCTTCTCACCTACAGTCAAAGGAACAACCACGAATTAAATACACTAACATTTAGAATCTTTAGAATAGAATAATCTCAATAATAGAATACACAGTTTACACATTCGTTCTGGAAAACACCAATATATATTTTTGATTTGCTTTCTTTTTCGTCCGAATCTGCAGTAATAGTTGCTAAGGCGTCGCCGTGGATCAATGTAGTAAGCGTAAGACTACGGATGCCAAGGTCCCGGGTTCAAATTCCGACACGGCCGACTGCTTGAAAAATGGCAGGTGAGCATTTTTCACAAAAATTACGCCCTCGTTCGGATGAGAGGTTAAATGGAGGTCCCGTGTGTGAGTGTTGTCACGCACGTTAAAGATCCCTACCTTGCCTGGAACGGCAAGGGTTCGGCAAAATTCTAAATTTCCAGGCAACAAAAAACTCGCCTCCTGGCCAATGTAGTACCTTCGGGTGGAGCATTGGAAATATAAATGAACAGTATTAGTTGCTAGGTTGGTCAAGAATTAACACTCCGTTACATTTGTTATTTCATGTGACTTGCAGAAGCCAACATGCTTCTGGTTTTTGTTGTTGTTCTTTCATTTTTGTTTGGATGCAATGACTGTATGTAGTAAATAATTTTACTTGGTTTTTTTAATAAATTATAAACTTATTAAGAGACTGAAAGTAAAGTAAGCCGTTACGGCTGCTGATGTCTCTTTTATTTTGTAATTATAATTTGCAAATCTTTCCAGCGTCAGAGATTGATTTATTATCATTCAGTAGACTATTTATTTCGTGCAATAATACTTGTAATCTTAAAATAATAATTTAGAGAAGCATTATTCCCTCTTGTTCGGAGTGCATTCCTGCATAATCCCCATACAATAAACACAATCAGTACCGCTATTTCTTTATGACACGCTAGCTGTCCATAATAGTGTTACAAAAATCGGGCGAACTGGTAGGTTCATATGGTGCTCGGGGTGTAAAATACAAACATTTTTCAACTCAGTACCTTTTATTATGCGGTTTTACTTAAATCTTAGAATGGCTTAAAAGTAAAATATCTATAAAATTAGGTCATTAGTTCTAGCTCAGACGTGTCATTTATGTATGTATAGTTTAAATTTCAAAATCTGGGTATTAATTATTTAGGTAAAATTAATCATCATCATTAAGTCTTCAGTCCTGGAACTGGTTAGACGCGTACCCTCAATGTTTCCTATTCTGAAATAACCTTCATATTTCCCTGAATTTTGCACAGTCTGCCTCTATCACTATCTGATCTTGGTCTACATGTACATCCTTTTTCCTATCTCTGCTTGTAATATATCCCATACTATTCCCCAAAAATGCCTTAGAACGTATTCTGCCCTCCTATTTCTCCTAGTTTTTCCACAGATATTCTTGTTCTCCTACTATTTCTATAACCAATTTGTTATTAACTTTGTCTGTCCATGCCATAATCTTCATACATCTGAAGCACAACATTCCAAAAGGCTGCTACCGTTTTTCCGTCTGCTTTTCTTATTGCCCGTATTTCATAAGCATACTGTGCCGTGCTCCACACATATGATTTCAACAGTTTTCTTCTTATTTCTTGTTTGTTGTCTTTCATTATGGCGCTATTCTTCCTTGTTAGATGCAGTTCGGTCCCCTTCTATTGTTTTGCAACAATATACTCCATTTCTCCTACATTCAGTGGTTGTTAAGGGGGGTAAGCAGCGTGTGGCTGCCAAGTCCCCCATACAGTTGAACATTTGCCAATTTAATGCTTTTCCCATATATCTATTCGCATTGTCAACATTTCCCTGAAGTTCCTACAGCTTACATCTTTCACTATCTGTGCATATTAAAATGTGGATTATTGGTTCGCATTTGGTTTGTTTGTGCATTGAGCGGGGTAAATTTTTGTTGTGGATTTATATGTCTCGCGGGTTGTATAGTTTTTATTGGCGAATAGCTTTTATTCGAGTTGGGGTTATATAGTCGGTTTCTGTATTACATTACATTTTCTTCTTCGATTATCATGTTCATTGCTTCTTCTAAGTCTTGGGGGTATTGAAATCTAATTTTATTTGAAAGTCGATCGGGTAGTGCATTTAGATAGGTGTTTAATGCCATCTCGTCGTATTTTTTGTTTTTAAAGGTCTTACATTTGGGTCGGGTTCTTTAATTTTTAGTTTTGTTAAGATTAAACCTCTTACATCTTGGCATTTTATACCAAATTGATATGGGGATTGGTTGTGTTTCATTCTAAGGTTTATCAAATTTTTCACTAGACATTTTAGGTTTTTTTGGTCTCAAAAATATGCTATTAATATGCGATTGTATTCGTCCCACTGGTTTACGTTATCTCGACTCGCGATTAATGTTAGTGCCCTTCCGGTCAGTTTACTTATTATAAGGTGGATAAGCAAAGTGTTCCTTTCGTTATCACCGGGCTTATAGAATGTTTTTAGGAATATTTCACAGGCTGAAATATAGTTACTTAATAAACATTGATCACCATTAAAGTTAGGGATTATGTTCATATACAGCTTCATTTCATTACTTATCTTGGCTGAAGGAATATTCGGGTACTTTAAAAAAAATTGTTTTTTTTACTTTGGTTATTTTCGATTTTTGAAAAATTTGGATTTATTTTGTAGTTTGTGGTGTTATTCCTTGCTTGAATTTATTATTTTTCCGTTTAGATTGCGTTGGGTTACATGCTGTTTTTAGCTTGGGTTGTTTCGGATTATTTAAAAATTGATCTGCTTAATTTGTGTTTACTTGCACGGTTGTGAAGTTATTTAATGGGTTTTACGCTTGGTATTGGTTTGGTTACGTTTATTTATAATTTGCCGATGTTAATTTTAATTTATGAAGTTTCAATAGGACTGAGTGATTTTTGTGGTAATTTATCTTGTTTGAATGCTTTGCGTCAGTTGCGTCAGTTAAAATTTCTCTATTTTTAATTATGTCGATTTTAGTTGTGTGTAATAATTATCTCTTCCCGTGAGTTTATGCGATTGTAAGGTGTCTGTAATGCTTACAATGTTGTAATCTGCTGCAGGATGTTGGCAGTTACTTAGTTGCGTTAGTGTCTCTGTTACAGATTATTTTTAAATATACTGTAGGTGTTATTCAGTAATCGTTGTGATTTTATACAATGTCGTGTTTGGGAATATTACAATTTGTGCGTTGAAATATTTAATTAAAATTGTCTGCGTTTTCGGTACCATAATTATTTATATCTTTCCCGAGTAATTTAAATTGATACTTTATAAAAAGTTTCCGGTCGTAATTTTATGGGGCTTTAATTTTACAATGCTGAAAGGTTTTCACGATGTTTTAAATAGCTTTTGTTCAGTAATTTATAATTAGATTTATGCGCGGTTATCCAAGGTGAAGTTTTATTCACTTTTAAAGATGAGACGATTGTTGTTTTCGCGATTGAATAATTCTCGTACTAAGAATGTGGTTTTAAATAATAGATTTGCAAATTGTCTATTTATGGAATACGATGAGTTTACGTCTGGATAGTTGCGTTATTACTAGATTTGAGTTTTAAATTCGTGATTTTATTTTCGCCTCTACTTTCGGAGTATTGCGTGAGTTAAATGCTGGGTTGTTGAATTGGGAATTCTAAAAATTTTCTTGCGCCAGTTAAAGCCTAATATAGTCTCTTGTGCGCTTATAATTTGCGACTTTTTAAATGTCTCAAGAAATGTCTCAGAAATAAAATTTTTCTCAGTTCTTATCTCTCTCTTTCATATACAGAGTGTAAAATATGAATGCAATTTCAATAACAGCTTGAAGATAATCTCTAGCAATTGCTAAGCAGATTATTTTCAAAAAATTGCATAAAATAGTTGTAACAATAGTCAATATACATATATAAATCATAAACTAGCAAATATCAAATATGTTTGTTAATAATAAAAATAAAATTCAATTGGTTTAAAGGAAATGAACTTACACTAATTGCTTCGTTGATTTCATTGATTTCTTTCTTTGTTTCGGTTTTCTTTTGGTTTTTTGGATTTGATCTATTCTTGTATTGCCTCCAATTTTTCTTTTGTTGAATTTGAACAATTTTTGTTTCGCATTCAACTTCTTGTGTTTGCTGGGATTGAACGATTTTTGTTTCGCCTCCAACTTCTGTTTTGTTCTGCCAAATTCCGAATTGAAATTCTAGACCACCAGTTCCTCGATTTTGGATTAGCTAGTGCCCTTTTGACATCCGTTACGCTGCGCCAGTTAAGATTTGTGGCGTGGGAGCGGCTTTTTTAAAAAGACTTCCAAACTTCTTAACACATTTATTTAATTGTTATACAGAAATTAATGTTGAATTTAGACAATCTTGAAATAATTACTCTAAGTCCGAAACTATTAATTAATTGTAGAAAGTGAGTTATCTACAAACTGCAACGATGGATTAACTGACTGCGAGTGGAGCTCCCGGGCCTTTTATAACATCCCTACCCCCTCACATGTCTGTGGGAACTTGCAGACCTAATGTCTGCTTACACTTGACTCTTATTCATAATACAATGTTGTGATCTTAAGTCTATTCATAACTAATTTTTTGCGAGCTTCCTATCCAGGTAATCTTGGTACGTGACTGTCTGTGACCGCCTGTGACCTGACATCTGCAGTGTCACTTATCTTTGTGCTACAAAGTAGCGTTTCCGTTTCCATGAACGTTAATAAACTGAAAAGAATTGTCCTTCAATTACATTGTTGCGCATTTCCTAATATTCCTAATAACTTCTTAATTATTAGTTTTATATATATATATATATATATATATATATAACAAATGGGGGATTACATAACTCGCGTAGGTACCAAAAACACTCCCTCTTAATTATACTAATTCCTTTATTTTTTAATTTTCTAATTTTTATTTTTTTATTCTCAAGCAGGTTAATTATAGAGGATTCAATTCTCAGGTTAATTTTTTGCTTAAGGTTAAAAAAAATCTTTGGTTCTAAGAAAAGATTTTTTCTTTATGGAGAGAGGCAGTGTAACAGTTTTTCTTTGACCACTGCAGAACCTCAACAAATTTTTAGTTTTACAAACTCTTGTATAGTCATTTATATCATGTAAACCATTTTTAAATAAATAAATACCAGTATTGGTATTATGAGTGCTAACCGCCATACAGAAATGCTAGTTTGGTTGCTAACATTAGGCGTCGAATGTTAGTATAAATATTATCAAGGCCAACCAGCTTTCCAGTTTCGTGCATATTGCATCTGCACTCACTTTAGCTAGAGCTTTCGTCGAGAACCATCATGGAAACCAAATGGGTTCTAGCATGTAATTTGCTTCTGGTCTTGTGCGGTAGTAGAGCCCTAGTGCGCTGAACACTAGGCTTAGTGGTTTTAGCAATGGTAAGAGTTAAAAAATAAGTTATTAGACAAACTGAATAATTTTGTTGTAGTGCTCTTTTAACGACGTCTTTTAATGACGTCTTTTAATAACGTTTTTGGATAGTTTCTTTTTATAACGTCTGTTAATGACTTCTTTTTATAAATAACTTTGTTTAAATAATTCTTTTGATAAATTCATTTAATAATTCTTTGGACATGTGTTTAATAGCACTTAAAATATTCCTTTAATAATTTCGTAAAAGTTACGATAAAACATGTTTTTCAACGCTTTGTTAGAACATCTTCAATTAGACATTTATTTTTTAATTCTCCTGCAAATGTAGAGAAAGAACTTTTAAAAAGTCGTCTTGTATATCAATTGTAAGGCTTCCCCGTATTTTCATTTGTTAGAATGAACCCGCTTTATCTGGTTTTGTAAAAATAAGGCAGTCTGTATGCTGTATTTCAAGAGGATATTAATTCAACTTACGCACCTGCGAGTATCAAGTTATAGTTAATTCACGTCAACTTTGCAATAAAATATCGATCCAAGATAAACGTCCTTCAACCGTACGATGAATAGTTGGATTTTATGTAATGTTATTCGAGAAAACAATAAGTTTGGATTTTTAAGGAAACGTTCTACAAAGTACGTAGAAATTTTTATGGTTTGGGAATAAAGTCCGAAGATAAATTGAAATGGTACCTTTTGAAGTTGTGAGTGTGAAATTAAAAGTAATTAGGATTAAGACTATACGATGGTAATTAGTTTGGTCAATATCTACACACAGTACAACATCTAAGTTTGGTATTGGAGTTTGGTTGGTTCAGTTTGTGCGTATAAGAAAAACGCATGGAAGTTCGTATGATCCGGTCCAAGGATCACGCAGCTGTTCGTGTCCTGTAGAACATGTGGACTTTATGTCACTTGTTTTCTGGAAAAACGTATGTATTAACACCTGCTCTAACATGCTGTAACGCCAACACGTAAACAACACCTGCTGAACCAAGGTAAGAAATTAGTATTATTCTTACACCACGTCTACAGTTGGTGATCTTTGATACGAGGCTGCTTCAGAAAATATTTTTGTAACCACCTATTATAATTAATCCGTTTAACAAACTAAAAAGGACCTTAGTAAATTTTTATTGTCAATACTAGTACAGTGTAATCACAGTTACTAATTTTAATGAAGTTAGGCAAACTTAAAGAGTTCTTATTGATGTTTCATATATGCATGATTTTACAATTTCTGAATGATGAATTAATAGACAATGTAGTTAAATTTTTATAAATATGTAAACAGAAAAACAGATCTGATATTTCTGGTATAAATTCAAGTTAAATTTTTGTAACGAAAACAACATTTAAAGTTTTTAATATGTCTTTTGAATATATAATCCTACCTTATGAGTAGATGAAACTTGTATTATCTTTTCTTAAACATGAATTTCATATTTACAATTTTTATGAAGGAACAATTTTAATTAAAGAAGCAACATTTAATTTTCTTAATTAATTGTTTTATTCTGAACAAGTACGTTCAGAAATAGGGTAACAATGTATAAGATCAAATAGCGTAAAGTGGTAAACCCAATTTAACAAGAAGCTTTGATAGCTTTTTCAGAATTTGAAGCATAAAATCTGTGTTCATATTATTGTTGCCTGATTAATCTTTGTTGTTTTTTTTATATGAGGTGACAAGAGAATACCTCTTGTGTCCTCATTTATGTTAATTTAATTAAATTTTCTTTACAGCTTCTGCGTTAGCAGTTAATAAGGCATTTCTCTCTGAGGACACCCAAGTCCCCCTTAGGGAAACCCTGTGTTTAAAGTTAATAACTTGGTGGCGCCCTATTTAAACCCCCTGTTTTGTGAAGAATCTAGCCCTAGTAAGAAAATAATGCTTAGTAAAAAGAACCACGACCAATCCTCATAAGCTCTGCCCAAGGAATAGAACCCTAGCATAGTCGGAGGATATTTGCGTTCCATCATTTTAAGGAAATCCTTCCTTAAAGGCCACTGGTCATATTTGGGATATAAAAATAACACCTATCTAGTTAACCCAACCAGAAGGAAAGTTATAACATTGTCAAATACTTTTTACAGATCTACAAACCCTATATACAGGCTTTCATTCTTTTCTATTGTTTTCTCTAGTATCACTCTCAGAGCTAAAATAGCCTCCCGTGTTCCCATGTTTCGCCTAAACCCAAATTGATCTTCTCCTAGTATTTCTTCAGCTCGTTTTTCCATTCGTCTTTGTATAATTCTAGTTAATACTTTTGACACGAGTGCTGTCAAACTTATTGTTTGAAATTTTTCACATCTATCCGCGCCTTTCTTTTTTGGTATAGTTACTATGATGTTGCGTTTGAAATGTTTGGGTATCTCGCCTGTTTCATACATATAGCATACAAGTTGGAAGAGACGTTCTGTTACTGCTTGTCCAGCGGCTTTTAGGGTTTCTACTTGCACCTCATCTATACCCTGCGTCTTACTATTTGGGACACTTTAATGCTAATTCAAACTCATCTCTAAGTATAGGATATCCCAAGTCATCATTTTCAATGTCTGATTCCTGTTCTAATGCTGTTAGTTCCTCTCCTGCATATAAATTCCCTATATTTTCTTGCCATCTACCCAGTTTCTCTACATTCTCTATAATGACGTTTCCTCCTGCGTCCTTCATATTTTTGCTATAAGGTTTTATATCCGTAAGATTGATTTTAATTAGTTTATATACTTCATCTGTCTTTCCTACTTCCATCGTAGTTTGTACCTTTTTGCACTTTTCATCAATCCATTGTTCTTTAGCTTTCCTGAATTTGCGAATAATTTTCCATTTTATGGCTTTGTATCTCTGTTTTCTTGTTTCGTCTGATTTATTTTTGTATATTCGTCTTTCTTCTATTAAATTCAGGATATCCTTTGCTATCCATAGTTTATTATTTTGTTTTTGTATATACCGCAGAATATCTCTGGCCGCCATGTCTAGGGTGGATTTAATGTTATTCCATTCTGTTTCTACTTTCTTAGTATCAGATATTTTTCCGATATCTTTCAGCAATTCATTTAACTTTTTTTCGTACTTTCTTGAATATCTTTATCTTCTAGTTTTTTCAAAGGCAAAGTGCTTTTTACCGTTCCTTGTTTTTTAAATTTTTAAATTTAAGTGCGGCTTTCATAACTACGATGTTGTGGTCAGTGTCTATATCTGCTTCTCAGTAGCTTCTGCAGTGTTTTACTTGATTCCTAAACCGTTGTCTAACAAGAATGTAATCTATTTGATATCTTCTTATATCTCCTGGCATCTTCCACATATAACGTCTTCTAGCATGGTGTTGAAATAATGTGTTTGTGATGATTAAATAGTTCTTGTCGCAAAATTCTACCAGCCTATTTCCCTTGACGTTTCTCGTGCCTAAACCAAATAAACCTACTTCCGCTCCTTCCTTACCCTCACCTACCATTGCATTAAAATCCCCCGTAATTATTAAATTTTCATGTCCTTTTACGTATCTTAATGTCTTCGATATCTTTGTAGATCGCTTCTACCTCTTCATCACTGTAGCTAGAGGCGAGCGTGTTTACTTGTATTATTACTGTGTTTACCGGTTTAGATTCTACTCTAACCATGAGTACTCTTTCGTTCTTCGGTAAGTAATTTTTTACACAGTGTCCTATCTTTTTTCACATAACTATGCACACACCTAAATGTCTTTCCTCTGCTCCTGTATGATTTAATCTGAAGTCTCCACTCCGAGCATCACGCGTCTCTGGCCACCTAACTTCGCTGATCACTACTATGTCAAGTGCTAACCTATTCATTTCGATTTTTAGGTTCTCTAGCTTACCTACTTGTTTCAAACGTTTCATATTCCACGCTCCGACTCGCAAAATGTTCCCGACGCTTATTGTGGACTTCCCGATCGCAGCCTCCGAAGTATTTTCCTTCCAGAGATCCGAATGGGGGACTATTTTAACTCCAGAATCATTTATCCCAGAGAATGCCATCATGTTTATTTCAATTTAAGTACGCTGTGTACTTGGGAAGTCATGTGGCGGTTTCCCGTTGTCTTCCGCATAGCGGTAGTGTGTCTTAGACTGGCATACCGACCCCCATAGCCTCTGCCAATCTAAGTATTGAAAGAGCCGCTGCCCTCTTTCGGGGACCTGTTTTAGTTTGGTTCCTCACTATCGTACCACTTTGGTTGCACCTGTAGTTTAGCTCTTTAGCTTTAGAACACGCAAGCCATTTCAGCTGTTCTACTAATCTAGAACTTCGGCAAGGTGCAGGTCCATTTGAAATGGGTAACATAAATATTCTCAGAAAATTATTGTAACTAAATTACTAAGAAATTGTTTGGTATATTGGTATTTGGTATATTGTTTGCTATATTTTATTTTGCATGGACTCCTCCCAAAAGTTTTCTGTGTGCTGCCTTGGATACCGAACTACTGTTGTACATATGCGACAAGTTTTACTTAATTCTTATCTGAACGAAAGCGTTTGTGATAACTAACAACACAATTGACGAGCTTACTCTTGTGGGGTTCGGGTATTTAAATTTTGTTGTAAAGTATGTCCGATTTGGAAGTGACAATAGCGTAATGGACCCTGACTACAACTATTCGTTGTCTTTGGAACCATCAGAATCAATGTTGACATATACGGCAAGTGTGTGATAAACCTAATAACGCTAAAGGGAAATTCTCGGATTTTTCAAAAAGAATGGTGTCCAATGAAATCAGCTCTGCTATCTGCCAATTATGTGCAAAGAAAAAAAAATACACGCGAATACAAAATAAAAACTCTTTGACAACCAGCCTGAGGAGACATTTGCAGAACAAACATCGAACGACCTAGCTTTCCTTGTTCCAGCCTCTACAAGCAACGAGACCGCCGAATCTCTCGGAGTTGAACCACTTTCAAAATTCTTGACGTGGCTGATAAGTGTGAACGATTGGGCGTTGGTATATAACTAAAGCAAAAGCTTGGTTTGGGTGCCAATTCAGTATTTTCTAGGACGATAAGATGGGAGACATATCACTCCGAACAAAATTTGCTGGAAGCTTTATTAACTGGTAACAGTAAACCAGTGTACCTGTTGCACATTTGTGTGTTATAATACTAATTTGGTAACAAATAAACTTATTTGTCTACATAAATTTTTCAAACAAGTTGTCTATAGTTTAGCATCTGCTTCTTGAGAACAAAGATTAGGTTAAACCAAAATAAACAGAAATTCAGAAGTGTATACAGGGCGAAATAGAACGACGCTGCCAAATGATACAGTAGTTCTTTTTCTTTTGTTTTATGCTAATTCTCAGCAACCTATCAATCGATTATAAAACTTTATTTGTTTGTAAGGTTTGTAAAATAAAAATAATTAACTCATCTTATACAACTTAATATTCGTATAAGCATTCGACTTGCACCGCTTTATCCACTTTAAGATTCACGCATGAATGATCAGTTTCGCCTTGCCAAGGAATCCGCTGAGAGCGGAGTTTAAACCTCTCAGTCCCAATAATTTGAAAAAATTAAAAAACAAGTTAGAAATATGAAGTTTTATTGTCGAAATTGAGATGAATATAAATAACTCTCAAATTCCCTTTAACTTTTAACGATTGCACAAACTATTAATTTCAACATTTTTCAATAAATAAGACAACTTTTTTGTAGTTTCGTATTTTCCGCTTCGTTTTTATAATCAAGATTTTTCAACTTGTAAGCGTTTCGTACAGACCCATTTCGAATGGACCTGCACCTTACCGAAGTTCTAGATTACTAGAACAGATGAAATGGCTTGCGTGTTCTAATGAGCTAAAAAGTCAAACTACAGGTCCAACCAAAGTAGTAGGGTCGTTAGTGAGGAACCAGACTAGGAAAGGTCCCCGAAAGAAGGCAGCGGCTCTTTTGGTACTTAGATTGGCAGAGATTATAGGGGTCGGTATGACAGTCTAAGACACACTACCATGATGTGGAAGGCAACGGAAAGCCACCACATTACCTCCCAAGTACACAGTACCTAAATTGTAATAAAATGATGGCAAAGTAGTAGTAAAAATTGGGAGCTTAATAAAGAAGAAAAAAATCGGATCCAATGAAGATACGATTTTACAGTGCTTGCTAAACTGCAGTAACACCTACAATATTATGGCCTGTGATGGATGTGGTTACTTGATAGAACTCTACCCAAGAAATGCTAGAGGTTGCCTTTAAACTTAAAGAAAACGTAAACTGCTTTCTGTGTGGCAGTGATTCAATGCTGGATAAATTGAAATTAAACGAGAATGACTGGTATACAGTCGAAATGGTGATTAAAATCTTAAAAATGTTCAGAAAGGTCAGTGATATGTTGAGAGACAATACGTATGTGACACTGCCTTGAGTGATTATCGTGAGTAATTTTTTATTAGACCGTATGTGGATCGTTCTGGATGAGAAGAGAGATAATGGAAGAGCATGAAAAGGATGCCGCCCTACAAACAGGTGAGCTCCATTTCTTGCACCGTCGTAAGAAGACGGTGTTGAAGATGATTTGTACTTAAAACATTTTGCTTAGAAAGAGAAAAATTGTCAAAGGGAGATTGAGCAATGACTGAATGACTGTTTGGCGATACCTCGATGTGGCATTAATGAGGATATTTTGAATCGGTGAGAACCCATGAAGCGAAGTTTCCGACTTTGACTGCAAGGGCAGGAACCTTCTTAGCATCAACTAGATGTATAACAAACTAAACAGTAAAGGCACGACAAAGAAAGAGGTATTTATAAAAACGACACATTTTCTAGTATCTCAAATAAAGTTAAAACTGATCAACAAAAACACAACTTACATTACTTTGAAGCACCAGTCACTGCAGAGCATGCTCCTGATTTTAATAGAGCTGACGATGAAGTTACTGATGATATTGATAATAATGTATAAGATGCTTAAGAGCATATTCAGCGCTTTGCTGAGTCACAATATATGACAGATCATCTCAAACTATTGGGCCCGTTACATCGAAAATATATTTAGAATGTGTTCAAAGATGTTAACAATGAGTTTGAACATAAATTGGAGTTAGATATAACCCTGACAAAAATACTTTCATGATTGGTAAAGCTACTTTGTATTGGACAATAAATATTAAGTAAAAGTGACTATTGTACAATGTAACTCTTAGGTTATTTGAATTGCTCTTTAAAAGCATCCCGCGGGATACAATTCAACCTGTAACGTGCATTTTTATAGCTACGCTTTTTCCCAATTCGTAATACATTTCTGTAACTACTATTTCTATATTTGTTAACATCCTTAGGGGAATGCGTGTATTAATTTTAAAAATAGATTAATTGAAGATTGATTTTCATTAATAAATAAATTGCAAGGAACGAAGTTTAAATTGGATTATTTGTAAAGTACTTTTCAACTTATCGAGAATTATAACAGCTTGTAGTTAATTATTAGATAATGTTATTATCGGAGTCGAGTTTTGTTCTTGGTTCCTAGATACTAATTACGTTGAAAAATACTGGTTCTTGCTGCTTTTGAATAGTGAGAATTAATGCGCGTTTAATTTTCGTATTGTTCCTCAACAAGTGCGGCACGATTTTTAGTTGTCTTTCTTGTGAAATACTAACTGTATAAAATTCGACGCACGTGTGTTTTAAGGTCATTGACGGACGGTTTTATTGCTTGCGCGTGCCGACTAGTTGTTTTTAGTTGTTTTTCTTGTGAGACAAATGCTTTAAGGAACATTTTGACGGACTTATTTGAGTGATACGCGTACTTTACTAATTTGTGGTTTTAGTTGTTTGTCTTGTGAAATAATAGTCGTAGAACTTGCTAAACTGACCGATTCTTTCTTTAGGATTAATGTGTGTGCGATCTAGTCTAGTGTCCCTTTGTTTTATCGGATTAGTGCATACTTTGGATTATTTAAATACAGTGGATACTGTAGTTTCTGCATTTTTCTAACACCAAAAAATCTAAAATAGATCATTGATTGCGCAAATTTCGTTATTTAAAAGCATTAGATTTTTCTTTGTTACCATATGTAGCAAATAAAACACCTCACGTTACTGTTAATTTAATGTATTACATCGTGCTTTGAAAGGCCGTGATTCTAAATTTTTATTACAATTTTTACGATTTGTGCTACCAAATATTTCGAAATTATTGTCTCAGGAAATAGGAGTAACCAGAAATTTATCAATGCTACATAGTCCATCGCGTGATAATGTCTGCTGCTAACACCAGTGAAATACGTAGGTGTGATTAGTGTAACGTGTAATAAGTTCCATCAACACCCTCACAGTCCAGGTTGAAGTGCTTCGTTAGTGCAGGACATCGTGAATCTCACACTTCCGTTGCAAGGAAGCGTTACTGCGGGACTTTTTGTAAGTTGAACTATTTCCTACTTGTTATTACTTTAAATATTTACCCGTTGCTTTACTATATCTTTGTGGTTCTGATACCTTTTACAAAAGACTTGCATGATATTTTAAAACATAAGAAAAAAAAAGGAAAGAAAAAAAAAGAAATCAATCCTACTGAATTACTCATATCTATTGTGTCTTACCTATTTATCTTTTGTTAACATTTTATCTGATTTATGTTTAATTGGTGTGTGACGAAACGTTTCTGCTACTCCCCAATATTACCTCACTTTGTAATAAAAAATTTTATAATGCTTTTATCGTGATTATATTATATAGTTTATCTAAACCGTTTTATTTACATTCTACAAAGTACTGAATAACTAAGACTTTTCATTGCTGCTTTGATTTTTTTTTATTTCAGGTTGGCAGGACTAATTTTTTTTTATTGCAGGTTTGCTATTCTAACTTTCTTTTATTGCAGGTATTGTTACTAATTCCTTACAGCCCCGTACGTTATATGTTGGTCTGCTTTCTACAACCCCCTACTCTCCGATTGAGCTCGGTCATTTCTTTGATATCTTTGTGTTACGCACGGCTACGAGCCAACGTAGCATAACTTTGGCGCCCGAACAGGGACTGCCACGAATTACGTAACGTAACATTTTTGACGAGCCAACGTGGTTGCCACCAAAAAAAAACTTAACATTTTTGGCGCCCAACGTGGCTGCCGCGATTAAAAACGTAACAAAATTTGGCTTTGTATATATATATATATATATATATATATATATATTAACGACAAGTTATTTGCAGTCCGTAATAAAAAATTGTTTAGAACAATATATATAGTAAGATGTATCTGTAAACAAACTATATGAAAATAATAGAACTTATTGACGAATACAAATCGGGCTAGTAGTTATATAACCATTAACAAAACATTAGCTTTATTACTTCACAGGAGAGGAAACATCCACTGACTGACGGTTTCGGCTTTGTTAAGCCTCATCAGAGCGAACTAGTTTCCAAGAACCCTATGAAGTAATCGAAGCTATTATACTGATATAATTCCGAAACAATTTCTGTACTATGGCAAAAGTAAATAAAACCGCCATCACGTGATAAAACACCAACATTACTAAGCTTGGAAGTACAGAATTGTAGCTTCGACATCCCAACAAATGTATAACATCTTGTCTAAATAGTAAATATATATATATATATATATATATATATATATATATATATATATATATATATATATATATATATTATTCTTCTGCTCCACCCCTCTCTCTTTCTCTCGCGCCTTTTTATTTATTAATTAATTTATTTTTATATATAATGTGCAAATATTTATTTTACGTTACGTACTTTAGCAACGTTTGGTTGGTTAATAAATCAAAACTGTTTTAAATATGCCTCGACTATATGAAAATTCTCTCTTCCCAGGGTATCCACCTACTTACCGTGGGTTCAGTGGTAAGTAGATGTGCAATGCCCAACCAAACTGCACTATCTTTTGTTTTAGTACCTTTTTATAATTTACATTTGTATATGCCAAATTTTATATGATCCACGTAGCCTTGTGCCAAATTAATTAATACCACAAACTTTCTGACTTTGACGTTATATCACACAGTACTCACCTATTCTATACTTTGTTATCGGCCTCTATGAATGCTGGCTCAAAATCCTACTCGCCGTATACGTCTTCACAAGGTTTGCACTATCACTTTGAAATTCTGCCGTCTAGACTCCAGGTATTTTTGACTCAATTTTGATGTTCCCAAATCTAAAATAAAGATGACCCGAATTTAGAATTTTGAATAACCTTTTGTATTTACTTCCCCTGCGCTAATTCTTCCGGTGTTATATCTTCTTTATCTCGTACGAATCCTCTTGCTACTCTTATGCTGTCTTTTAATTTTGCTTCTCTCGTTCTAAATCACTGCTTTCTTTATCCGCTCGTCCCAAATCAATACTTCCGCCTTTTAATCCGCTCGTTCCAAATCAATCCTTCCTTCTATTTAATCCGCTCGTTCCAAATCAATCCTTGCCTTTATTTACCACTCAATGCCACATAAAACCATATCCAATTCAATCCTAATAATATTTTCTTCAATTTTATAATTCCTATTCGATGCCTTCTGCCTATATAACTCTCGTTCCAATATCCACTTATGTTCCGCCGGTTCGCTGTCGCACTAATTCCACTCTTACTTGTTACTCGTCGTTGCTATTAATTATATATTTACTGTCGTTTATCCTTACTCTTCCTGTATATAAATTAAACTCGTACAATTCAAACTCATTTATTAATTCTCCAAAAATATTCAAACAATTTAGCGCAGTTTACAAACACGTCTTATTACAAAAATATTTCGAAATCGACTTCTTGTTTACTTATCCTAGGTGATAATTACAATATTAATCTGCCTACTCTTTATTACATTGCATATAAAAAACCATCCAATAACGTCGTATCACCAAGTTCGTGTCATTAATACCTTAAACTTTGTCTTTTGCACTTTCCTTTTCATACATAATGTTCAATCATTGGTCCTAAATATCGCACAACCCTTCAATCATATTTGATCCTGCTATTACTTATAATTTTGATGTTACATGTTTGTCCAAAGTTTGATTCTAATAAAATAAATGCCGAAATGATACACATATAACCTGGATCTGCGTGGTTAATAGTGGACAGACGCATCCGGTTTTCGATTGGCAAATGTACGTTCAATGGCTTATTAAACTACAACTCAGTATAAAACCTTGAATACTGTGTCTTATCACGTCATCAAGTCATTGTTTTTACGTTTTGGCACTTACATTTTGACTAATATTTCAAATACTTTAACGTATGTAAAGTACGGCAAACATAAATTTTTAAATTACGGGATCTGATATATGGCTTACTTTATTTGGCATACACTACCTTCAACAAAACAACCCTTAGAACCCTTGTAGCTCCTACTGACACTACATTATATATATATATATATATATATAACTTACAAGCTAAAAAAAGCGTTATGTTAGTGCTTGTCCGGCAGTATTTAGTGTTTCTGCTTGTCTCTTATCTATATACACATTGATTTATTATTTTTCAAGCCCTTTGATGCTAATTCAAACTCATCTCTTAGTATAGGGTATTCCAAGTCGTTATTCTCAATGTCTGGTATCTGTTCTAGTGCATTTAGTTCCGGTTCTGCATATAAACTCCCTGTATATTCTTGCCATCAAACCACTTTCTCTACATTTTCTACCATGATGTATCTTCTCACGCACTTATGTTTTTGCTATACGGTTTCATATACCTAAAACTTGTTTTATTTAATTTGTATGCTTTGTCTGTATTTTCTATTTCCAACTTAGCTTGTAGCTTTTGCACCAATCCGTCGTTCTTCAGCTTTGTTGCATTTGCGAATAATTTCACATTTTATGACTTTGTATCTCTGTTTTCCGCTTCGTCTAGCCGGTTTTTGTATTTTTGGCTTTCTCCTATTAAATTCCAAATCACCTTTGCTAATTTCGGTTTCTTATTCTCGTTTGTTTATACCCCAGAATATCTCTGGCCGCCAAGTCTAAGTTGAATTTAATGTTATTCGATTCTTACCCTACTTCTTTGGTGTACGAAATTTTCCTGATGCCTTTTATCAATTCATTTCGCTTTTTCTAAAATTTTTCGTGAATATTTTTATCTTTTAGTTTCTCAAAGTCTAAGTGCCTTTTTCGGTTCTTATTCTTCAAATTTTTAAAGCGGCCTTCATACTTACGATGTTGTTGTCAATGTCTATGTCTGCTTCTGTGTAGCTTCTGCAGTATTTTACGTGATATCCAAGTCGTCGTCTAACAATAGTGTAATCTATTTGATATCCTCCTATGTTTCCTGACATCTTCCGCGTATATTGTCTTTTAGCATGATGTTGAAATAATGTGTTTGTGATGGTTCAATTCTTTTTGTAGCAAAATTGTACCAGCCTGTTTCCCCTGACGCTTTTTGTGCCTACACTAAATACCTACACCTACTACTACTCGTTCCTTACCCTCACCTGCGACAGCATTAAAATCTCCCAGAATCAGATTTTCATGTTTTTTATGGATCTTAGTGTATCTTCGATATCTTTGTAAATCGCTTTTACCTCTTGCTCGCTATAGGTAGAGGTGGGTATGTATATTTGGATTGTTACTGTATTCGCCGGTTTAGATTCTAATCTAACCATGAGTACTTTTTTGTTCTTTTGTAAGTAGTTTTCTACACAGTGTCTTATTCTTTCCCGCATAACTCTTCTCTCACTCGAATTTCAATCCACTAGTTTTGTATGAATTACCCTAACGTTTCCACTTGAAAAATCCCTTGTCTTTCGCCACCGAACTTTGCTAATACCTACTATACCTACTATGTGTAATTTTCAGATTCTCTAACTTACCTACTTGTTTCATGCTACTAACATTCCACGCTCGGACTCGCAAAATGTGCCCCGCTCGTATTCTCCGAAGTAGTTCCTTTCTAGAAATCCAAATGTGGGACTATTTCGACTACGGAATCTTTTACTCCAGAGAATGTCATCACTAATATTAAGAACATTCTCAGTATGCGGTGTACTTGGGAGATAATCTCGTGGTTTTCCGCTGCCTTCTTCATTGTAGTAGTGTGTCTTAGAATGCTATACCGACACCCAAGAACTCAGCCAATCTAAGTACCGATAGAGCTGCTGCCTTCTTTCGGGAACTTGTCTTTGTATAGTTCTTCAATAAAGACGCCACTAATTTGGTTAAATCTATAGTTCGGCTCTTTAGCTCACTGAAACACGGAAGCCATTCTACCCTTTCTGGCATTCTAGAACTTCTTCAAGGTGCAGGTACGTTCACAATGCAATACAAAATTAATTAAACAAGAATGATAACGTCATACATTCTACAGGAATCACGAATTTTATTTGAAAAAGACCCAAATATAAATAAAACTATGAGTAGGGTAAATACAGGGCTACGGCTTACCCATGCGAATCTTAAATTCGCACAATAGTTTTCTTCGACTAAGCATCTTTTCGCGAAAATCGCAAATAATTTCAACATTTGCAGCGAATTCGCACATTTAGTAGCAAAAATCTGCACAATAGTTTTCTTCAACTAAGCAATTTCTAGCCCCAGGCATGGCTAATTTAATTAAATTCTAATTTGTGCAATTATTCGAACATCTGGCGAGGGTTCAGCACCCCGATCTGGCACGGATCTTGTTCTCAACACCCCGATCTGGACCATCTAACCTTTAATCGGCAAATATTCGCCTAAATTTGCACAATAGTGTTCTTCAAGTAAGCATTTTTTAGCTCCAGGCATGGCTAGGACCACCGGATGGGCAAAATTATTCCGCTACTGTCTCTGTCTGATACATTACTCCTTATGGAGCACTCCTTATGGGGAATTAACATAGCGGATTGTCTCTGTCTGATACATTACTCCTTATGGAGCCCTCCTTATGGGGCCACAGCATTGGCAAATTCTTTCGCTAATTTATGTAATCTTTTAAACTAATTTAATACATAACTAGATTAATCCATTAACCCTAATGCAATCTTTTGCAAATTAAATTCTTATTTGCCACAATCCCCGTCGGGACCCCGACAGGGCATCGGATAGGCAAATTCTTCCGGAGTCTTTAATCGGCAAAAATTCGCCTAAATTTGCACAATAGTTTTCTTCAAGTAAACATTTTTTAGCTCCAGGCATGGCTAGGACCACCGGATAGACAACATTCTTCCGCTACTGTCTCTGTCTGATACATTACTCCTTATGGAGCCCTCCTTATGGGGCCACAGCATAGGTAAATTATTCCGCTAATTTATTTAATCTTTTAAACTAATTTATTACATAACTAGATTAATCCATTAACCCTAATGCAATCTTTTGCAAATTAAATTTTATTTACCACAATCCCCGTCGGGGCCCCGACAGGGCATCGGATAAGCGAATTCTTCCGAGTGAGATGATTAAGAGTCAATATAATTACATCAATAAACTAATCTAATACATAACTAGATTAATCCATTAACCCTAATGCAATTTTTCGCAAAGTAAATTCTTATTCGCCACAATCCCCCGTCGGGGCCCCGACAGGCGCACCGGATAGGCGAATTCTTCCGAATTAAGCTGATTAAGAGTCAATTTAATTACATCAATTAATTATTTATTAAAGAATTACATAATAAAAATACAAAGTCTCGGGGCCTCGGCAGGGCCACCGAATAGACAAAATTCTTCTGCTACTGTCTCTGTCTGATACATTACTCCTTATGGAGCCATCCTTATGGGAATTAACATACCGGATTGTCTCTATCTAATACATTACTCCTTATGGACCCCTCCTTATGGGGCCACAGCATAGGCAAATTCTTCCGCTAATTTATTTAATCTTTTAAACTAATCTAATACATAACTAGATTAATCCATTACAAAGTTTGCCAAAAAGGATGGGGAAAAACTTACAGCTTATAAATGTATTATTATTATTATTAACAACCCATTGGAAAATAACAATAAGCGTTAATACAGTTTATTCGATATAAATAATCATTAATAGCACAAATTTTGCGTACAGTTAAGATACATAGATCGGCAAAAAAAAATCTGCAAATAACAAAATGTTAATTTTAGTCTAATTCAATGTCTATGCTCAGTGTTGCATCCGACTTTACCCCAGGCTAATCACATTGGAAAATAACAAGAGTTACCCTAATTTTAAGAAAAACGTCAAGCAGTTTAACAAGTTTATTGCAATGCGACAAATAATCCAGTTACAAAAAGTAACAGATTTATAGCAAACATAATTACAATTTAAATACGTTTATGTGATTGATGTATGTTCTAGATAATGTAAAATTGTTTAAAGAAATCGCCACAAAGTCTACAGGAGCATAATAATACCTAGAAGTATGGGATATGCTAAATATTTTAACAACCCATTGGAAAAATAACAATAAGCGTTAATACAGTTTATTCGGTATACTAATCATTAAATAGCACAAATTTTGCGTACAGTTAAGATACATAGATCGAAAAAAATCCGCAAAATGTTAATTTAATCTAAACTTTTAAAAAAATGCAAAAGACATAATTCCGAGTCTTGATGCAAGAATAATAATTTTAAACTAAAAAGACTCACCTCCTGCTTGCACATCGTTCTTCTGAAGTTGAAACAGATATTTTCGAACTAGAAACCCTAGACCAATACTTATATGAATCGACGGGATCCTTTCCAATCAAACATAAATCCTGTTATAAAACACGACCGTCGACTTTGATACCCTTTCACCGAACGCTGTACTTTCATATTGTTTATGGAAAATTCGAAAATGTTTCTTAACCTTAAGGTATTTTTGATGATGTTACATTAAATCGCGATAATTACGTGGTTTAAATGGAGGTATTACCAAACTAAAGCTGCTAAAAATACATATTGCAAAACAGTCTTTGAGAAGGATTCGTACTTCAGATATGCGTAAATAAAATACAAACTGCAACAATATCTAAACCAAAAACGCTCCATATTTAAAATGAAATCTTTCACGTGAAAACGCCATGGTAATTACATCACATCTTGATTTTACCCATTTTCATTAACGCTTCAACAGGATGGAATTTGTAAAATTAGAAGCAGCGTGTTTATTGGAACAGAAACTCGACCTGTCCCAAATTATATTAAACCAGATTATATTATATGTCATAATTCGCGATGAAAAATTATATTCAAGCGAAAATAATAGAAATTACATTTACAGTATTTTTTAAATGATTGTAATTATGCCAAATCACCATATATAAACCCAATAGACACATTTTTTAGCAATATTCTACGTCATTAGAATGTAAACAACATAACCGGAAAATTTTGTTGACCGAAACAAATTCCTTTCATACTTATGATACATTACTTGTTAGATATAAATTTGGGGAAATGTTCGCATTAACAATAACATTTTTACATAGAAATGGATTTTAATTGATGCAATTTGAAGTAAATATCTAACATGCTTTTTTATTTTAACTTTATACTTATTGGTAATTCGCGAAAAAATATTACCCAAGAAATGGATTTAATTACGGAAATATCCATAAAACAAATAATAAATAACGTCTTCGACCTCATTAAAATGTAATATAATTAATAGATGGTAATTTTGTTGGGAAGCTCTATGTATGCATTACGATACATTACTCGCAAAACCGAATTGGAAAAATTCTCAAAATATTTTGTAACTCCAAAATAATTAGTAAAACTACATTACATCAAATCGCTATAATTAATTAACTTTAACTAGAAGTACAATGGTTTTTCTCCAACTAAGCAATTTTAGTGCAAATAAGTCTTAATAATACTATGGCTATGCACCTCACGGCGGGCGGTAGTCATTAGCTTAATCAGGTGTACCAGTAACTTCACCTTTGCGGTGAAAGCCTAATGATACATATACTAATGTATGCTCTGGAATTTGACATTGATGAACTATATAAAATACCGGGCGAGGTTGGCGGTTATATCTACTCAACTACAATGCGTGATTTTGCAGGTACGTTATTAATGTATGCTATAATAAATACATATATTTTCTTTTTAGATGTAACGACTCCAAAAGTCGAAGCGCACAATGTAATCCCCAATATCTGTGACAAAGTGCAACATGTTGGTGATAGGGCCGAGGGTCCAGAAATCACACGTCGGGGGTAAGTTTTATGAATCATACATGTAAATAAAATTATAATTTTATTATTGTAGATGTGGATCTAGATTCGGGCCCTATACGCCTAATAGAAGGTCATATACATCGTCACAATATTGGGCGACATTAAAGAAAAAATATTGTAAAAAATAAAAAATAGAAGTTTTAATCTAAGACTTTTTATTTCTATATATAATTTATCAAATTTTAGCAATACGTTAATCAGCTTTGTGATAAGGTCTTAAACAAGTTTATGAGTTGCTTTTACAAATACTGCTACTTTAAACGACAGGGGAAACAACCGCTATCAAAAACCGTCTTATTTAGTTATATGTACTATATCTCCTATTTTAAGCAAAATGTTTCGGTTTAAACCTTCCGAGATAGGCAAAAAAAATTTTAATAAAATCATTTATTTCAATTAAAAAATAAAAATACATTTATGTCCATGGAATGTTAAGCCAGTAACTCACTGTGACGTATTATTATTGAATTCTTCTATAACCTTCGGTGAAATATCCGACTATCTATGACTGCATTGCAATTAATTTATTGATGTTGATCTCGAGGCGTAATACATTCCGCATAAAAAACAATTTCCACAAATATTTTATTAAAAATTAAATACCTTAACAAAAGGCTTCAATAGCAAAACATTTTCCTTCGAGCAATTTAAATTATTTAAACAATGGTTTAGGCAGTGGTTGTATTCATCGCCAAATTTTCTTAATTCTTTGAGTCTTGGAAGTGAAAATACGCTTTCCATGTTTAGAATGTTGTTTGATAAATATTTTGATAGTAACTGCTTCTTCTGTTCACCTTTAACATAGACAGTCGCATCGGGAGGTATGACTTTTTTCAGCAAATCACCCACATTTGTATATCCACTTGTAGACTGCTCATGCCAGCATAGGCCATGGATGCTTTCCTTTAACCACCGAACTTGCTTTTGTGAAATCATCACTTAGGGTGTTATACCCCACAACCATGTCCAGTATCTCATGCCATATTACATTATTCGCCACATCCAAAATGGCAATCTCCTTGCAATAGAAATCACTAGTTTTGTATTGATATCCTTGTAAATCGATTATGAAGCACATGCTTCCTGCATCAAATTATAGATGGTAATGGATTTCAAAGCAAGTCTATCTATCCGGCTAGGAATCTTTACCCCCTCCTTTTATGATTTTTTTCAACTAGGTAAATATCTAGAACTCTGGTTGATGCTAAAGCAGGTCTGTTTTCTTAATCCAACTTTTACCATCCCCCAACCACGAGACTAATAGTTCACGCCCATGCTTCCGTTTCCGTAAAACTTTTTCCACTAAGTACGTGTCAGGTGCTGCTGTGAGCTGAATTTCATCGCCGTAGAAAGCACCTAGAATTGGTCGACCTTCCAAATCTTGTAGCAGATAGGTTATCGGTATCGTTTGTTGCACTTTAACAATTTTGAATAGTTCTGTACTCCAGTTTGGATAAAATCCTCGATCGAATACAGCTTTATATTTTGATATACGCACAATTTCTCCAACCTTATACAACTTCTTGCGACTTCTAGAAGCACTGTTAGCGGTGTAAAGTTTTATTCTTTCCGAATGTTCTTCTGCCTCCATAGGTGTCATGTTAATAGCCCGATGTGGTGTATTATTGTATTCATCCATAACCTTAGGCAAAATATTCACCCATTTATGACTGCCTTGCAAGTAAAATCTTCTGTACAATTTGTTTTTGGTTCTGATTAACCGCTCAACCATACTAGCCTTGATTGTGGAATACGTAGAGTAATGGTTTATCTTATATTTTTGCATAAGATTTTTAAACCAGCGGTTGTAGTACTCTTTCCCAAAATCCGTTTGTAGATTGATTTTACGCTATTTTCTCCTTGCAACATTTTGCCCAATATTTTTTCACCGCATTTGTAACTTCTGATCCAGTTTTATTTTTTAAAGGTTCTGCTAAAGCATATTTTGTGAAACAGTCCACTGCTATTATAATATATCTGTACCCATTGTTCACACGAGAGTAAGGCTGCATTTCGCACAAGTCCGATTGGATAAGATCGCGTTTAACATGTTTCAGATTTGTACAACGACGCCGAAAATTTTTTCTTGCAGGTTTAAATAATTCGTTAACGATGATTTCTTTACTCATTTTTGCTTAACACCGTTGCTAAACTAATAGGGCTATCTTTATCCAATTGCACCTTTGACATAAACTGAAGCTTTGGTTTGTAGTATTTGTTTTTTATAGCTGCTGGTGACGCATCGTAAATCGATGATATTGCGAGACCGAGCTCCTTCTCGTTTGTTTCAGAAGTTGCTGTCAAATTAATAAAAAACTGTATAAACGTTTTAAAGTCGGATACAAGCTTATCCAATTTTTCATTTACATACTGTTTATTAACTGCATCAGATGGCTCAACTGGTTGCGCAAGCATTGCGATACGCTGGTTTCTTGCATTGAAAGCTTTATCTTTACGCTGTATATCATCAGAACTTTTTAGACAGTATGAAAAGGCTTGATTCACGAGCTTGATTACAGATTTCTTATTAACACAATCACTATCATCTTTAGGATCCATTACATCAACTAATCTTCTTTTACGAAAACTAATTGTTTCTTCTCCAGACTTGAATACTATAGTGCTTCTCTGATTAACACAATCATAATCTTCTTTCGGATCTAATGAATTCACTAACCTTCTTTGCTGCATATCGTATCCATCACCATCCAACGTTAGCACAAATCCTCGACCTGAAGGACCACGCCGAATATCGGCATCTTTACGCTCTGAACGTCCGAAGCGATCGATAGGCATTTTAAAACTGTGTAATTATTTACTGAGCTCACTGTATTATACCTTCTTCTCTCAACTCGTCTATTATGGAGACCATCTCGTTAATGTTTTCCTCACTTGTATTTCCGGCTCGGTTTGAGGCGTTCAACAATCTCAGTCGATCCACAAGTTCATGTACATTATTCCAGTAGACATATTGCACAGACTTTGAATTTAAACTTTTGTAAAACCGATTAGAAAAGCCTAAGCCCGCCCCCTTAGTCTGTTTTCTTCTCTTAGGCTGTTTTCTTTCAGGATTCATCCGAAATTCGGTGAGATATTTATGCACATATTTGTTAAACTTTTGTTATTTGTTGGGAATCCGCTTAAATCATGCGGTGCAAATGGGTTAAACTTTCTTCTCAAAATCGATGCTGATTTGATCATTTCCAAGTAATTCGGTAAATCTTCATGCAAATTGAAATCGCCTTCCTCGGGGCTGATGTCTTTATAAACCAACAGATTGTATAAACCCCTCGTACCCGGGTATATCACATTATTTAATGTTATATCGCTAGTTTCCGGGCTAATTTCCAATACACTTTTCCACAAACTCCATGAATCGGTTTCGGTATTATACTTTACTCCATAAATTGATTTGTCAATATTTTCGTCTTCACCTCTAGCTAACACATCCGCATAGTAAAGATGGAACGGTTCTTCTGGAACGAGTTGTTTAATTTTCTTTATAGGTACTTCCATGTCTTCGACTTTAACTCTTGTTGTAGGTGTGGGAATTTTTTCAGCAATTGCTTGCAACTGGGAAGCGGTTACTTGCAAGGGATCGATCAATTGTTTATGAGCTTCTTTGAATTTTTGCTGGGTTGTAGTGTCACCCTTTTTGTACGCCACAAACTTTTTTCGTACGACATCCCGCATAAAATGAAGCTTACGTTTATTTGCAATAAAATTGTTAACATCCGTCATCATGAAACTTTGGACTAGGACTAACCATTAGCAACTTTTTTTTATATTTATATACTCGTCAAAATTCTTCCGATACCGACCCTTATCCAAATCAAAATCTTTCACAATAGTTATAAAATTATGTTTTGAGTCACCCCAACACTGTAAGCACATCTCTTTAAATTTTGGATATGTCATGTCACCGCTTATATGATCAAGAAAGATATGGTGAAGGTTTGTGTCATCCTGCTTTCATAATGCGAATACATTGGCGTTATCTCTGAGTCTATGTTTTAAGGTGCTAGCGTAAATTTGACATAGGTAGAATGAATCTATTGCTTTATGTCGGCCGAACGAGAAAAATTGTGTGATTTTGCATTGCTCGTTTGCAGGTATATCATCAAAAACCATAATTGAATCTTCTTTGGTATCTCCGGGTTCAATCAAATCGCCGTAATTTTCAAACTCATGGTAACCAATTACGTCTTTAAGAGGCTCAAATACACTTCTTAACAATTCGTATTTCGGTTGATATAAACTTTTCGAAAATACGTAGACATTTTGGAATCTAAGACCGTTCTCGTGCAAGATCAGAGATATTAAAGCGATTGTTTTTTCACAACTCGATGGTCCCGCGAATACAGCTCGTATGTTAGATGGGAGCAAAGGACCATGTTTACCCATATTGTTAAGCGCAGAAACCGAGAATTCATCAAAGTTCTGCACCGGTATTTTAACTTCTTGTATAACATCTCTGGATGCATCGTTGGAATTATGTAGTTTCTTCACGTTCTGCAACCTTTTAACATATCTGCATAACGTTGTTCTAGGTATATGATATTTTTTACTAGCAGCGTAGAAACTCGAACCATCCAGGATATCCTCTACTGCTTTTGTAATAGATTGTTTGGAGCACCACTGATTGCTTGAATGCGACATCTTTCGAAAAAATGTCTTACTATAACTAAGCTCAAACCCAAAACTACATCCTTATATATCAAATTTTATCCCCCTGCCCACATAACCATATGACCGCATGACCATATGACCACATGGTCATATGACCACATGACCATATGACCACATGGTCATATGACCACATGACCATATGACCGCATGACCATATGACCACATGACCATATGACCACATGGTCATATGACCACATGACCATATGACCCATGCCATATGACCCATGACCATATGACCACATGACCACATGGTCATATGACCACATGACCATATGACCACATGGTCATATGACCACATGACCATATGACCGCATGACCATATGACCACATGACCATGACCACATTACCATATGACCACATGGTCATCTGACCACATGACCATATGACCACATGGTCATATGACCACATGACCATATGACCGCATGCCCATATGACCACATGACCATATGACCACATGACCATATGACCACATGAGATTGCAAACATTTTATTTTCTGAAATAATAAATTCTAAAAAGGTTTTCGCATGCAGTGGATCTAACGTCGACAGATAAAAGTAAACTAGTTGTAACAAATTAATTCATTGCCTTATACAATTTTATTAAAAAATATACAAAATATTTAATTGTGAATAAATCTATTAACAATTTCCGTAAACGGATTATATTCAAACATAGAGTCATGTATAATTAATGCATAAGCTTTCATCGATGGTTCAAAATCTCTTGAAGCTTCTAATTCCATTCTTACATCAACCATTGCATCCTTGATGCTTTCAAATTGATGACGACAGTCGATTAAAAAGACGGGCGAGTCCTTAAACTAGCCATATTCCATTAAACATTTATTTGGCGATTTGTTCGGGTAGTATTTTTCCATAAAAGATGCATAAGACAGGTACGCTGGCAAGTAGTCATTCTGCTCGAAGTCCAAATTTAATCGACCTTGAGGGAACATCTGAGAGTTTAAAAACACTTTGACATTGGTTATATTAGCATTCGTAAAGCTCGTAGCATTTTCTTCTTTCCTATCATACTTCCCATTTTGCAATGCCAGTAATATCCACCGAGCCTTCTCTGTTTCGTTCGATACTTTAATTCTCCATACTTGTGACTTTGATTGTGTTAAAGATGGTAATTCGTGTAGTTCCCATTTTCTGAATGCAACCATTATAGATGATTGATTTTGCATTTCCGAAAGCAGTGAAGCCTTGGCGAAGTCACTTAATGTTATATGTGGAACCTCCCATGAAATACGTTGTATTTTGAACGTTACTGTATTTCCAATCGACTTGTAGCAATTTACGTCCGACTTAGATCTGATCAAAATCAGCTCTTGAAGCATGTTGACGATAGTTTTCTTGTAATCTTCAAAACCCAAAATGGTTTTAGCGGTATAGCGCAACTAAACCGCCCATCTTGGAATATGGTATCAGGCTTCCACCCGGTATGTGTAATAGATTTTGTTTCTGATTCTTCCATGGATACAAGTCCCTTAATGGTTCGAGTAATTCCAGGGATTCGACAGACATCTATTATTTGATTATTACCCAATTTGTATTGAATTTCCTCAAACAGGAAATATGGTGCATTTCTAGTAAATTCGTAAGCTTTAGGATCTGGCTCCGCTGCTCTAATCGGGTCTACAGTTGTTGACGCTTCTCTTAGTGTTTCCGTAGGTTTATAGGTACCTCTTATAAATATGAAACTTTCATGGGGTATGTGATGTTATCACTGCTCTGGATTTCAATCGAAATTCGATCGTTGTTTTCAGCGTTCAATGTAAAGGGTAGATATGTATAATAATCTTCCTTTATTATAGTTTCGTCTAATTTATAACTTCCAAACACCGTGGAGATCTAAGCTGCGTTTATTTCTACCGCCCATCATTTATAACTTTTAATCCTAAGGATTTTAAGAAACGTATTTCTTCTGCTGTAAGTCTCTCGACAACTTGAGGCTTTGATGTTGTATTCACTTCTGATCGCCTAGGGGTGTTGCAGCGTGTTTTATATACAAAATCGATGGGCATTTTCAGCTACTTTTTATTTCCAGTCTCACACAGGTGTATGTTTCCGGTGAAAAGTTTACCAATTCACCCAAATGATCGACTAATCTGATTGTAATATTATCAATTTCTGTCACGCTCAGTGGATAATATATGACGTGGTTAGGCTCCTTTTCCAGATTATAGCCAGGTGGCACAGACAGACTGAATTCGAATATGCTATGGGTAAGAAAATTGTTTCTGAACGATCCGCTGGTGATATTGGTTTCCACAAAAATGTTTGAGACCGATATTATGTCCACTTGCTGATTAGCAATATGCACGACATCTGCGACCAATCTGCGATTGGTAAACCCCAAGATGCTTCCAATATTGTTTTACGGTTTACCCCAAAATCAATCGGTATACTGCTTCGTATAGAACACTTTAATGTATTATTGTTTGCACTCAGCTTAAAATATTTTTCAATGTTCTCGTTGATGTCTGGCTTCTGACTGAACCATTTTTTGAAAACATCCTGTATATATGCATTTATTTCTTCTAATTCGTATGATCCAGGTTCAATGATTATTCTGCGATGCTCTGGATCGTTAAAGTATAATATGTTGTTTCCTGAATGTATGTTTTGCACAGTGTTACAAGTATACAAGCCCACTAGACCCAAAGCATATTCACCGTCCTGTTTCAATTTAATTGGCGGGTAAATGGATCCCGTCGATATGACATTACCATACCCGAACACGCTCACTGTTTTAGTCATTGTCACTAAGAAACTTTAACACTAAATGTCCACAATTGTAAGTGTTGTAAGTCTGCTCCGGTACACTGTTGTAGTAAATTTTACAGCCTCGAAAATATCTCTTCACTTCTTCCGGTGGTCTCAAGTCCCCAAACGAATCGTAGTAAAACACACTATTTCTACGTTTTCGGTACCCCACCCAATGAGTACCCTGCCCTCTCGTGGTGTCCAAGTTAATCACACCCGATTCGATGGCACGCGGTTTAATCTTCTTCAACTGATCTCTAGAAAAAACACCTCGAAAATGAGGAATATTTGATGCGTAGGTCTTTATACCCACATCGGTGAGAGCTCTTCGAGGTAACTTGCTTAGTTTTTTTAGACCTTTTTACAAATGCCACGCCCCTGTTTGTACGGCTTCAAGAATAATGCTGTGCCTTTTTTGTATGGTTTTAGAAACATTCCATCTCCTTTTTTCCCAACGGCAATGGCTTCCATAGATCTGTTGTGTCGTTCGCTCTCCTTAAGCTGTTCGTTAACTGTCTTGACATCATTTACTGCTTTAGCTATCCCTGCAGCACCACCTGTTAGGGCTCCTAGAGCACTTAGTCCTGCGAATATCGGAACCAATGGTAGAAAACCTCCTTTCTGTGGAACGGGTATAATACGTGGGACTTTAATTTTGCGTCTCCCACCAGCACCCTTTATGATTTTTTTACCAATTAGAATACCAACGTCTAGCAGCTTTTTCAAGTTGTCGGAACCAACTCGGTCTGTTGCGGATCGTATTTTCTTCAAGAATCCGCCTTTGAAACTTATTTTTTCTTTAAGCCCATACCCATTTTCTCTTCGCTTTCATAGCGTTTGTTACAAACCAAGCTGCAGCTTTTCCCCAAACTTTGCGTTCTTAAACTTAACTCGCCCCCAGGCTTCTTCTTCTAAAATTTTATCTGCTCGGTGTCTGGCTGGGAGATCGTCGGGGTACTTGGAGTATGCAATGTCGTGATCTTTACACAATTTATCCAATTCGTTGATGCCTTGATCGCCTCTTGCTATGCGCTCATTCAACTTTGTACCAGGGCCGCAGTACTGATAACCTGGAATATGCAACTCAAACGGTAACCTGTTTATAGCACTGTTGATTAAACCCTCTCCAGACTGCACAATCATGGATGTCTACACTTTAGCACTCAATAACTAAATGAGTCAGCAGAAGTAAAAACATCTCTATTTATACTTTTACGATTGTTTAATAAATATTTTGAATATGTTTGAAGTAAAAACATAAAATGATGCTTTTTGTGCATGCCTTTTATGACGGGCTTGGTTGCTTATATAAAGATTAAGAAAATATGGCGATTGCATTAGGTTTAAATGGCTGCGAAAATTTGTACCACAATATTCATTAAATACACCTCTAGAACGGTTTATAGATATATATTAACTACATCATTATCCAAACTAATGTTTTCGCTTTGAGCTAGCGAAATGCATGCAAAAAATACTTATTGTAAACTTGGATTATATAAAATACAAATTTATGCTAAATGATATAGTGTTAAACCTGTGTGGGAAAGAATGGTAGCCGATTGTTTGCGCTTATTGCGAAATGTTGGTGTCTGTATTAGATTAACAATGCATTCCTGTAGATGATACTACTGTGATGTCACAGTCAAAATTGGTACCTTTTTCGGCAAACTTTGGTGTGGTTTGATTTGTGCGGTAGTGGTGAAGATCTGGGTGTGTTAAGATGATGAAGGTAAATTTAAAAATTGTCATGCATATGCTCAAATGGGAGTCAATTTTAAGATGACTTTGTATTTTTATTATGTAATTCTTTAATAAATAATTGATGTAATTAATTGACTCTTAATCATCTTAATCATCTTAAGGAAAATTTAGGTATCTCCATGCATATGCTTATATGAGAGTCAAATTTAAGATGCCTTTGTATTTTTATTTATGTAATTCTTTAATAAATAAATAATTAATTGACGTAATTATATTGACTCTTAATCATCTCTGCATCCCAAGCCGAGCTAGCGAAATGTATGCAAAAATACTTATTGTAAACTTGGATTATATAAAATACAAATTTATGCTAAAATGATATAGTGTTAAACCTGTGTGGCAAAGAATGGAAACCGATTGTTTGCGCTTATTGCGAAATGTTGGCGTCTGTAATTTTAAAGATGACTTTGTATTTTTATTATGTAATGCTTTAATAAATAAATAATTAATTGATGTAATTAAATTGACTCTTAATCAGCTTAATTCGGAAGAATTCGCCTATCCGATGCCCCTGTCGGGGCCCCGACGGGGGATTGTGGTAAATAAGAATTTAATTTGCAAAAGATTGCATTAGGGTTAATGGATTAATCTAGTTATGTAATAAATTAGTTTAAAAGATTAAATAAATTAGCGGAATAATTTGCCTATGCTGTGGCCCCATAAGGAGGGCTCCATAAGGAGTAATGTATCAGACAGAGACAGTAGCGGAAGAATGTTGTCTATCCGGTGGTCCTAGCCATGCCTGGAGCTAAAAAATGTTTACTTGAAGAAAACTATTGTGCAAATTTAAGCGAATTTTTGCCGATTAAAGAATCCGGAAGAATTTGCCTATCCGATGCCCCTGTCGGGGTCCCGACGGGGGATTGTGGCAAATAAGAATTTAATTTGCAAAAGATTGCATTAGGGTTAATGGATTAATCTAATTATGTATTAAATTAGTTTAAAAGATTACATAAATTAGCGAAAGAATTTGCCAATGCTGTGGCCCCATAAGGAGGGCTCCATAAGGAGTAATGTATCAGACAGAGACAATCCGCTATGTTAATTCCCCATAAGGAGTGCTCCATAAGGAGTAATGTATCAGACAGAGACAGTAGCGGAATAATTTTGCCTATCCGGTGGTCCTAGCCATGCCTGGAGCTAAAAATGCTTACTTGAAGAAAACTATTGTGCAAATTTAGGCGAATATTTGCCGATTAAAGGTTAGATGGTCCAGATCGGGGTGTTGAGAACAAGATCCGTGCCAGATCGGGGTGCTGAACCCTCGCCAGATGTGCGAATAATTGCACAAATTAGAATTTAATTAAATTAGCCATGCCTGGGGCTAGAAATTGCTTAGTTGAAGAAAACTATTGTGCAGATTTTTGCTACTAAATGTGCGAATTCGCTGCAAATGTTGAAATTATTTGCGATTTTCGCGAAAAGATGCTTAGTCGAAGAAAACTATTGTGCGAATTTAAGATTCGCATGGGTAAGCCGTAGCCCTGTATTTACGCTACTACTATGTGTGGAAGCGATTTTTCGAAAATCGTTTTTTAATCTTTTCGCAATTTCATACACTACTAATGAAAGCACCGTATCAGCTAAATGTACTTAGGAATAACTTATATAAGAAATTAAGAGGGAAATAAGTTTATTAAGTTAGGCCAAGTATTTGTTTCAACTGCAGAAATTAAGTACTAATTTCTACCAATTACAATGTTGTACTGTCTGAAAATTAGTTTTTCGTAAAACGTTCTGATTTTGCTTTTTAGACCTCATTTGAAATTGAAACCCTTGAATAATCCTAACACATTAAATATGTAAATGACATTCTAAAAAGCTGACGTTACCTTACATTATGTAAAGCGGATTTGTACAATACATTTTCTTTTTCCAAATTATTCAGGAGCAAAGCTTTCTTTATGAAAAATTGTCAAGAAACGCCAAAAAGCGTATTTTTTATTACATAATTAAAAAATCATTTCGCTGATATGCTCTATACCATTAATAAACTTACTTTTATGAAAATTTTTAATGAATAAATTAATCTTTTGTTTTATCTTACTGATTTCCAAGGTGGTCTATATTAACCCACCACAAACCGCAAGGGTTTTATGTCAGCGAAAACTAAAATTGAGAGAGCTTGATATGTAAATGTGGGTCCATGAAAATGGAGCCCATTTAAGAAGGTTGTGACCGAAATCTTGGTTTTCCATAGGTGGAACTACTCACATGGCACAAATAGTATCTAGGTACTACAAAATACTTTCTTATATTAGAGACATAAATTGCTTATGAAAAAATTTGAAAACATAGGTGTTTATGAAACGAAGATTTGGAGCTATAATTAAGAAAAACCAAATTGCTTTGAACTTTAATTAGCATACTAATTGTTAGAGTACTGTCTTGAGTTTAATCAACCTAATTCGTTTTACTTATAAAATTGTTATACTTTTGTTGCTGAAATTTAAGTACTATTAAACTGTCTAAGAATGATTATAAATTTCGTAATAAATAATTATTTTATTTACTACACTCAAATACATATTAATTAAGTAAATGTCATAAAATTCTGTAAGTAGGCTATCGGGTTTGTGTTCGAAACGTTTCTAACAGTGATCATACTCTGAGGTAATCGAAATGGGAGCCACGAGAATGGATACTATTTAAAGAGGTCGTAATCAAAATTTTAGGTTTCCATAAGTAGAATTATTCACATGCCACAAATTTGTACAAATTTTTATCAACCGATTTCAAATTTTAGATGGGTATCGGACGAGGGGCGTAAAAACTTGAATATAACACAGATAGCAGACGAAATGGAGTTTGGATATGTGCTAGAGGTAGATATGGCCCATCCCGAAGAACTGCACAACGATGTTTTCAACTTACCGTTTTTAATAGAAAATATGCTATCGTAAATGGCAAAAACAAAACATAAGAAACTGATTGCAAACTTAAACAATAAAGTAAACTACGTTAGTCATTATAGAAATTTACAAGCGGCATGGCACCGATTAAAAATAGCACGAGTACATAGTGTGTTGAAATATAGACAAATCCCGTGCTTAAAAAGTGTGTCGATTTAAACACGTGAATGTAAAACGAAGCAGTAAGCGATTTTGGGAAAAGTATATATATATATATATATATATATATATATATATATTGCCGTGTACCCCTCTATACAATTTATTCCTTTCGCCGCTTCCCCGGCTAGCTCAGCTGTGCTTCTTCTCGAATACATAATTTATTATCATTCTCTTAATCATTCACACACCGTTTAAATAAAATCACAAAACAATACAACAATCATACAATATTTATTAACCATTATTTACAAATAATAATATTCATAGTTATTTACAGTTCGGTGCTCAAGTTACACCTCAATAAATGCTATTTTTGTCAAGTCCTTGTTTTTAAAATTGAAGTTTCTAACACATGTAAAGCAACAGGAGTAAATGGGCTCCAAATAATATCTTCTCTTTGTTTATTACTACTCTGGAATATGGTAAGCTCATAATAACCCAGTTTATAAATGTATGCTTTCCACTTTGCATACTATTACTACAAACTTAAAAAAAACCATGTACTCTTAACAATTAAATTTAAATTGATATCTCTATTCCCGTCTTATGCACATTTGATGTCGCATTCTAACCTTGCTTGTGTGGTAAAAAATTAATATAGCTGCCCGCGTCCACGTGGATGAGTACATGCTTTGCGACTGTCGGTTGAACAATATTCTTTGAAACTTGTCTTGTTATGCTCCAAAATACATAAAAGTCGACTTTTCAAAACATGCAGGTGTTCAATTAACGAACGTTTAAAATAACAATTCTCGGAGTTTACGTTTCATGGTATTCAACCCAACCGATATATTTGTTTGTTACAACGAAAGTTATTCGCCTTGGATTTATTGATTTTACATGCTGTTATGCGTTTTCTGACGTTATAACCCCTTAAATTAAACTACATTAAATTAATTACTAATTTCCGTTGGCTTATAAAGCTAATTTTCTTTATGACCCTATTAACTTTTAATCCGTAATTATACAATTGTGTCAATACTCAATTATTTAACTTAAATAAATAAAATTAATTTTGCCCGTAAATATGATGTTCCTTTCTCTATACAAGGTGTTTGAAATTGCATTGTTGACCACCAAATTTGACCCTTTAAAACCACTACAATATATATATATATATATATATATATATATATATATATATATAAATAGTTATTAAGATGAAATGAAAACCCAACTTTGTATTTAAAGTTGAATTACCATTTCAAGTCCTGCTGTAGCCGTTCTTTTAGTGGTTTTCAATTACTAGTTCGATTTGAAATGGTAATTCAACTTTAAATAGAAAGTTGGGTTTTCATTTCATCTTAATAACTATTAATATATATTAAGCATTCATTTGCATTCAAAATGTGGATTATTCTTCTCTCTCTATATATATATATATATATATATATATAATATATATATATATATATATATATATATATATATATATATATATATAATAAAGACAAGTTATTTGCAGTCCGCAATAGGAAATAGTATGTATACTATTTCCTATTGCGGACTGCAATGAACTTGTCTTTATTTATTTGAATTGCCTTTGGGGCATGAACCCGGGTGTCGCCACGAGAAGGTTTGTTACGTTTGCAAATAAATTTTGCTGCAACATTCCGCAAATCTCAATGGCCAAACGTACTTTTATAGTCATCTATAAAATTTATTATGTAGTTTCGGTTCAATTCTGTACTTCCACAGTTTAGTATTGTTGGTGTTTTATCACCTGATGGCGATTTTATTTACTTTTGCCATAGTACAGTGATTGTTTCAAAATTATATCATTATAATAGCTTCGATTACTTCATAGGGTTCTTGGGAACTATTCCACTCTGATGAGGCTAACAAGCCGAAACCATTGGTCAGTGGATGTTTCCTCCCCTATGAAGTAATAAAGCTTATGTTTTGTTAAGGGCTGTATAACTACCAGCCCGATTTGTATTTGTCAATAGCTCTTATTATTTTCATAAGAGCTTGTTTACAGATACATCTTACTTTATATATATATATATATATATATATATATAATAATTTTTCCCGTGGAAGTAACAAAAATTCGGGAACGAAGCCTTAACATCAATTTTTCACCTAAATCATACGAGCCCCGCAAATTTGGCGTTATAAAATTGCAGTGGAAGTCGTGGACTAAGGTTTTAACATCGAGCCTTCACCTGGGTCAACATAAAAGTTTTCGAAAAATTTTAAAAATTAAATTTCTTACCCTTTTATTTTGCTTTCAAATTCCTTCAGCTTCCCTGGCTAGCTCAGCTGTGCCTCTTCTCGAATACCTAAATTTACAGACATATCTTTTTCACACTCGCACGCCATTCAATAAAACTACCATATAATACCACAACCACACGACCTTTTATTTACACCTATTAACAATAAATTTTATTCACATGTGTTAAAAAGTTTGATACAATAACTATAAAACTCAAATTATTATATGTTTTTAGAGTCCTTGATTTTCCTAATGATTTTTCAACAAATTCAATGAGATATGAGTAGATAGACCCCACATGTTAACCTAAACTGACTTCACACTGGAGTATGGTGAGCTCATTATAACCCAGTTTATTTTATATGACTTTTAAACCTTGTATAAATTAAAGCTAAAATTTACAGAACCGTTTACCCTTTAGAATTCAATTTTTATCCTTAATAAAATTTAAATACACCCCTTTTCAATATTCAACATCTATAAATTGTCCTGTACATGTATCTTTTACCATAAGTTTCTACAACCAGAAATATGCCACCATAAAAAGTCAACCACACAGCACAAAATTTCACAAATGTTTATAAAGCAACAGAAATTTCAAATAAATTACCTGCAGAATTCTTCAGGCTTCCTTCCCGTCGAAGATGAGTGCCGGAAAACTCCTCGGCGTTGTTTCGATTTAATGTGCTGCTCAGCGGATTCCCAGGCCTCTACCATCTGCTACCTCTGCAAGCTATGCGCCTCGTCTCACAGTACCATTCTATAAATCATGCATACAAACTCGATTACTTGAGGTGCTTACCCCGATATAACATGCTTCCATTTAATGATTTTTGTGTTGTAGTAGCCGGACCTTTATTAATTTAATACGCACTACTCGTACTTCACGTCAATAATTAGAGGATCGCTACTACTGTTTTATACTTGCAATCACTATATTTACGATAACATAATCACATACATAAAATACTCACAGAAAGCTTTACTGTTATGTTGGTCTGAATCGGCATTCGGCACTTTATCGAAGTAAATGAACATAGAAGAGAAGAAAACGTTAATAATGTAGCTAGGGTATTTATATCCTTTTAAAACCCCCCTAGTAGACGCGTTTCCTTCGAAAAGCTTATTTTCAAAGCTAATTCCAAAAATTTAGAATATAACCGTCTCGAAATTCGTAAAATTTGCTCCGTTCTACGTGCCGTATACCCCGAATTTGCTTCCAACCTTTGCGTGTGCGTACGTTTAGAAAACTGTCTGCTTTCAACCAGTGACAAAATTCTCTGCCGTCACAAACTCCGCCTAAACTTAATTCATCTCTGTCTTATACATGTTTGCTGTCTCGTTCAAAACCCCACTTGAGTTACAGAAAATCGATAATTATGACATCTTATCTCAACTCCACGCGTATATTGTACGTGCATTTCAATTCCTTGCTTGCTTTATATCTATCTCTATCTGTTGTATATAACCGATTGTGCATTTTCCTCGCTCCTTAAAATGTTTGTTACCCTAGCTGTTTATACCAAACAGACGGTTAAAAATATTTTCTATGAAATCCTATCTTAACATACGCTCGACTTCTTTGAATGTAACCTTTTAAAACGCAGGTGTTTCTGTTAATTATCGACCTTTTTAACATAACAATTCCTAGACTTTCTACTTTTTTGTATCTGATAAAACTGACGTTGGCTTTTACAACGAATACATTTATTTGCCTTGGGATTATTGATTTTCTTACGCATCACGTTCTCTTTTGCTTATATGTGTTGAATTAAAATAACTTATGGTTAATTATGCGTATGCTTGAACTTTTAGTTGCTTTGAAGCTTTCTTCCTTCCTGTGATCCTAACATTTCAATTATTAAATATAAAAATACTCTAATATTTGTCCGTTTTCCCTAAATAAATTAAATTAATTATTCGGGTAAATAATTTGCTCTTTTCTAAATACAGGGTTGTTGAAATTTTATTGTTTCACACTGATTTACCTCTTTGAATCCACAACAATTTATATGTGTGGTTTTAATAGTGAATTGAGTATTCTTGGGAATAAAACAGCGATAAAACTATATTCTCTTTATTCTTTTAGAACTCGAGCTTTCGAGAATCTTTATCTCTTCTTCAGGAGTAAACTACAAATAGTGGTTGTACATAATGGTTTATACTTAAATTACTTACGAATGTGAGAAATGGATAAATTGTAAAAAAATTTTATGGTTTGAAAGTTATTTTCTATTGAATGAAAAGTAATTTGTCAATGTCAAATTTTGAGTATTGTGATGTATTTGATATTTGAATAAATCGTTGTTGGACATGAATTTTGGATCATGTGTTATTTTTATTTTGAATATTAATGGGTTTCTGGTGACAGTGAAATTATTTGTGGTGTATTTAAAGTGGAAACATTGCTGAAAATTTTGATGTGTTGATTATGTGACGTTTTTGAATTGTAATTGTGATGAATTTGAATGTATGGATGAATGGTGAGAGGAGATAGATACTGGAAACGTGTCAATTGTGGAAAGTGATGTAGAGAAGTTGTGTTTTAATGTTTCATGTTTTGTCTATTTCTAGAAGATAAGCATAGACGCAACTTAAATTGTCAATGTCTTTCCTTTGATTTAACGCTTTTGGTTCTTGTGAAATTCTTACCATTTCAATGAATTTTCTTTTATTGGAATTTCTTTCAAAATCTAGAATTTGACTATTTTCGTAATCCATGTTGTGACCAGTTTCTATTATGTGGCGCGAAAGAGCTGAAGAGTTGATCATCCTTCTTGTGTCACTTTTGTGTGAAGTGATTCTTTGGTGTAGTGTCCTTGATGTTTCACCAATATAATGTTGTTTGCAATTGTAGCAGGTGATTTTGTATATTAGATTCGAGTTGAATTTCTTCGGTATGGGGTCCTTGACTTTTGTGTGTAGATTTCTGCCAAGTTTTGTGTTTTTATCGCTATTTTGATGTTCGGGTTTTGATAGTGGAAGATATTCTTTTGGTAAGACCTTTGATATATGGTAAAATTGCAAATGTTTTGATGTTTTGTGATTGTAGATCAATTTGATTTGTACATTCTTCGGATGTTGTGGGTTTTTTGTTGGGTGTGTTATGAATAAGTTTTTTTAAAAAGGTTGGTGGATAACCATTTTTGATTAAAATGTTGTGAATTAATTTTAAATTTTTGTCGATATATATTTGATTCGAGAGTTGTGTGATTCTGGTTTTAGATTTATGATCGTGTTAATTTTGATGTGCATTGGGTGATAAGAGAAATAGTTGATGTATCTTCCTGAGGCTATTGGTTTCTTGTACCAGTCTGTTGTGATGGTGGTGTTGTTTCTAATGATTTTCATATCTAAAAATGGTACTGCATTATGGGTTTCATTTTCTATTGTGAATTGAATGTTTTGGTCGTAGGAATTGAAAATTTGTAGAATGATTTCTTGTGTATCTTTGGGTATTGCACAGATCAAATCATCTACGAATTTTTTACAAAAAGGTAACTCGAATGGTAATTTTGGTATGCATGTGTCTAGAAGTTCATCTATTACGTATTGCGCAATTATTGGTGAAATAACTGAGCCCATGGGAGTTCCTGTTATTTGTTTATAGAATGTTCCTTGAAATGAAAAATAGTTGGAGTTGAAGATGAATTGAATGATTTGTATGAAATCAGATAGTGGTAATTTGCAATGATTTTTGATAGTCTCCCATTTGTTTCTTATGCTTGAGATGGCGAGATTTTCGGTTATGTTTGTGAATAAAGATGTAATGTCTAGACTTATAAGAATGTAGTTATTAGGTATCTGGAAGTTGTTTATGAATGATGCGAAATGGAAAGAATCTTTGGTGTGGTATGTGTTTTCGATATTGTATGCCGTTGTTAAGATATCCGTGATGAATTGTGTAATTTTGCTGCTTGGACAATCGATTGAAGAAATTATGGGTCTCAAAGCTAGTTCAGGTTTGTGGATTTTTGGTAATCCATAGAATTTTGGACATACACTGTTGTAAATCATTAATTTCTTGGCTGTTAGAGGAGTTTCGAAAATTTTTTGTTCTTTTAAAGCTTTCACAATTTTATTTGCTTTTTGTTGAAGCGTACTTGTTGGATCTCTGGGTAATGTTGTGTAATATTTGTTGTTAGATAGAAGGTTTATTGCTAGCTCATTGTATTTGGATTTTAGCATTAGAACTGTTACATTGCCTTTATCAGATTGGATGAGGACGAGTTCAGGATGTTTTTTGAGAAATCTCTTGGATTTGTTGTATAACTCATTGAAGTAATCTCTTGTGTTTTTATTATTATGAAAAAAGTTGGTGATAATATTTGTAATTTTAGTTTTACTTAAGAGTTTTTCTTTTTCATCTAAGGAATGGTTTGCTAGTTCCACTTCTGCTAGTAATTGTGGGATCGAGATGTCCTGGTTGGTGGGTTTTATTCCAAATTTTGGACCAAGTGCCATGAAGGTTTTAATATTCTCTGGTATGTCTGTGTCAGTAAGGTTTTTGAACCATTCACTTTCTGTATTCATATTGATCTTTTGAGTTGAGAGTAGAAAGTCAAATTTTTTGGTGTTTTTGGTTTTAGTGTTATAGAAGCATTTGTTGAATCTTAAATTGATTCTACGTTTATATTCTGACCATATATTTGTTGGTAAAGTTTGAGTGATGGTTGTGACAAGAGCATCTTGTCTTTTTACTAAGAACGATAAGTTTTGTTGTGTGAGTGATAGTTCCAAATTGATAATTTTGTGTTTGAGTTTGGTGCTGAAATCACTTAGTTTGTGTCCCATGTATGCATTTTTATATTCAAAGATGTTGTCAATTTTTCTAACAATTCATCACGGATATCTTAACAACGGCATACAATATCGAAAACACATACCACACCAAAGATTCTTTCCATTTCGCATCATTCATAAACAACTTCCAGATACCTAATAACTACATTCTTATAAGTCTAGACATTACATCTTTATTCACAAACATAACCGAAAATCTCGCCATCTCAAGCATAAGAAACAAATGGGAGACTATCAAAATCATTGCAAATTACCACTATCTGATTTCATACAAATCATTCAATTCATCTTCAACTCCAACTATTTTTCATTTCAAGGAACATTCTATAAACAAATAACAGGAACTCCCATGGGCTCAGTTATTTCACCAATAATTGCGCAATACGTAATAGATGAACTTCTAGACACATGCATACCAAAATTACCATTCGAGTTACCTTTTGTAAAAATTCGTAGATGATTTGATCTGTGCAATACCCAAAGATACACAAGAAATCATTCTACAAATTTTCAATTCCTACGACCAAAACATTCAATTCACAATAGAAAATGAAACCCATAATGCAGTACCATTTTAGATATGAAAATCATTAGAAACAACACCACCATCACAACAGACTGGTACAAGAAACCAATAGCCTCAGGAAGATACATCAACTATTTCTCTTATCACCCAATGCACATCAAAATTAACACGATCATAAATCTAAAACCAGAATCACACAACTCTCGAATCAAATATATATCGACAAAATTTAAAATTAATTCACAACATTTTAATCAAAAATGGTTATCCACCAACCTTTTTAAAAAAACTTATTCATAACACACCCAACAAAAAACCCACAACATCCGAAGAATGTACAAATCAAATTGATCTACAATCACAAAACATCAAAACATTTGCAATTTTACCATATATCAAAGGTCTTACCAAAAGAATATCTTCCACTATCAAAACCCGAACATCAAAATAGCGATAAAAACACAAAACTTGGCAGAAATCTACACACAAAAGTCAAGGACCCCATACCGAAGAAATTCAACTCGAATCTAATATACAAAATCACCTGCTACAATTGCAAACAACATTATATTGGTGAAACATCAAGGACACTACACCAAAGAATCACTTCACACAAAAGTGACACAAGAAGGATGATCAACTCTTCAGCTCTTTCGCGCCACATAATAGAAACTGGTCACAACATGGATTACGAAAATAGTCAAATTCTAGATTTTGAAAGAAATTCCAATAAAAGAAAATTCATTGAAATGGTAAGAATTTCACAAGAACCAAAAGCGTTAAATTAAAGGAAAGACATTGACAATTTAAGTTGCGTCTATGCTTATCTTCTAGAAATAGACAAAAACATGAAACATTAAAAACACACTTTCTCTACATCACTTTCCACAATTGACACGTTTCCAGTATCTATCTCCTCTCACCATTCATCCATACATTCAAATTCATCACAATTACAATTCAAAAACGTCCCATAATCAACACATCAAAATTTTCAGCAATGTTTCCACTTTAAATACACCACAAATAATTTCACTGTCACCAGAAACCCATTAATATTCAAAATAAAAATAACACATGATCCAAAATTCATGTCCAACAACGATTTATTCAAATATCAAATACATCACAATACTCAAAATTTGACATTGACAAATTACTTTTCATTCAATAGAAAATAACTTTCAAACCATAAAAATTTTTTACAATTTATCCATTTCTCACATTCGTAAGTAATTTAAGTATAAACCATTATGTACAACCACTATTTGTAGTTTACTCCTGAAGAAGAGATAAAGATTCTCGAAAGCTCGAGTTCTAAAAGAATAAAGAGAATATAGTTTTATCGCTGTTTTATTCCCAAGAATACTCAATTCACTATATATATATATATATATATATATAGTTATTAAGATGAAATGAAAACCCAACTTTTGTATTTAAAGTTGAATTACCATTTCAAATCGAACTAGTAATTGAAAACCACTAAAGAACGGCCAACAAAAGTTGGGTTTTCATTTCATCTTAATAACTAGCAATTGTAGCAGGTGATTTTGTATATTAGATTCGAGTTGAATTTCTTCGGTATGGGGTCCTTGACTTTTGTGTGTAGATTTCTGCCAAGTTTTGTGTTTTTTATCGCTATTTTGATGTTCGGGTTTTTGATAGTGGAAGATATTCTTTTGGTAAGACCTTTGATATATGGTAAAATTGCAAATGTTTTGATGTTTTGTGATTGTAGATCAATTTGATTTGTACATTCTTCGGATGTTGTGGGTTTTTTGTTGGGTGTGTTATGAATAAGTTTTTTTAAAAAGGTTGGTGGATAACCATTTTTGATTAAAATGTTGTGAATTAATTTTAAATTTTTGTCGATATATATTTGATTCGAGAGTTGTGTGATTCTGGTTTTTAGATTTATGATCGTGTTGATTTTGATGTGCATTGGGTGATAAGAGAAATAGTTGATGTATCTTCCTGAGGCTATTGGTTTCTTGTACCAGTCTGTTGTGATGGTGGTGTTGTTTCTAATGATTTTCATATCTAAAAATGGTACTGCATTATGGGTTTCATTTTCTATTGTGAATTGAATGTTTTGGTCGTAGGAATTGAAAATTTGTAGAATGATTTCTTGTGTATCTTTGGGTATTGCACAGATCAAATCATCTACGAATTTTTTACAAAAAGGTAACTCGAATGGTAATTTTGGTATGCATGTGTCTAGAAGTTCATCTATTACGTATTGCGCAATTATTGGTGAAATAACTGAGCCCATGGGAGTTCCTGTTATTTGTTTATAGAATGTTCCTTGAAATGAAAAATAGTTGGAGTTGAAGATGAATTGAATGATTTGTATGAAATCAGATAGTGGTAATTTGCAATGATTTTTGATAGTCTCCCATTTGTTTCTTATGCTTGAGATGGCGAGATTTTCGGTTATGTTTGTGAATAAAGATGTAATGTCTAGACTTATAAGAATGTAGTTATTAGGTATCTGGAAGTTGTTTATGAATGATGCGAAATGGAAAGAATCTTTGGTGTGGTATGTGTTTTCGATATTGTATGCCGTTGTTAAGATATCCGTGATGAATTGTTAGAAAAATTGACAACATCTTTGAATATAAAAATGCATACATGGGACACAAACTAAGTGATTTCAGCACCAAACTCAAACACAAAATTATCAATTTGGAACTATCACTCACACAACAAAACTTATCGTTCTTAGTAAAAAGACAAGACTTCTTGACTAGTTTCAATAATATTCTTCTTTATTCCTGGACTTTGGTCATCGATTTACATGTTGGCAAACAAACAAAAACTATAACTTTTCGTGTATGAATATATTATAACATAGTTGCTATACGCGTTTTAGTACAAACTACCATAATCATTAAGCACCTACAATATTACATAGTTATTCAAACAAAGATTTTTAAATTGTTCTTACATACTCAAAATTATATAAAACTTTTCGATATTTATGAGTTTGTTGTTTGGATGTGAACATTTAAGTCAGATAGATAAAACACATTTATCGTAAAAATAACAGAAATTAATAACGGACAACTAATAAATAATGTTTAACAATGTTTCACATCTTCTTTTAGAACTACAATGCTTATGCTACATTATTATGCTTAGGTAACCAACAACCTTACTATTATCATTGATTAAAAAATTTTTAACTCGGGCAATGTGTGCATTTGTTTTAAAACCAGGCTTGTATTAAGGGTATGAAGCTTTACCAGTATTGTATTAAGCAAAGGAATCTGAGGCTGAACTAGTTTCGTAATCATTTTTTAAAGCGAATTATGTTGTTATATATGTTGATGAAATTATCCTGGTCTAGTTTTGAATTGATCGCGTTTGGGTGTTTGTATATTTTAATAGTTTCTAAGATGTTTCTTGTCTTATCGTTATTTTCAATACTTAAAAAGTTGCAATTTACACACGAAAAAGAAATAAACAAATCCATCCCTTTCATGGACATGCTCATTACTTATAATTCTGGGTGAATAATTTCAACTAATTGGTACAGAAAAACCACCTGGAGTGGGTGTATTGAGTAGCAAGGGTCGTGTAGTAACCATAAATTGCAATAGGTATCAGAAAACTGCATTTATTTAGCAGAAAATTGAGTAATTCGTGCATTATGTAAATAGCAAGTATTTAACACCCTGTATATAGACCGTAATTAACTTTAAACGATGCAAGTAAGCATATCTTACAACAATAGAACGCGTATTTAGCAGAAAAATAGGAAATTCATACATTATGTAAATAGCAAGCATTTAACACTCTGTATATATACCGTTATTAATTTTAATAATGTCTTTCAACAATAGAACGCGTATTCAGAAGAAATGATAATATATGTAATTAAACACGCGTTGAGAAATGCTCTAATTAGTTATAAAACAAATACGAAGATAAGAGATAAACCCTAACAAAGCTTTATGCAATTACGCTGAAACAATAAACATTTTGATAAGAAAGCGCTGTTTTCAAACACGCATAAAAATACATAAACGAAAGCAAAATTAAGGTTACATCATTTATTTTGTTCAATTGTTGAAGAGGCGATATCTACACAAAACAACGTATGGTCAAGATAACGAATAATAAGGTATCAAGTAAACACCATTACATGGAAACCGAAGAAATTACATCAGAAACAACTTTGAAATGCAGGGAGTATTAAAGACCTGGTTGGTTGAGATATCTGCAAGACTGCTTGAAAACCCAGCCCACATGTAAGTGGGATGAGCCTCTATAACACAGAGCAATAATAAGGCCAGTTAGTTTAAAACTCATGCACGCCGAAGCTGCGTCACTGTTGACCAGAAAGTCACGCGTAATTTAAATAGAATATCAACTTTATGTTACAGCAAAAAAATAAAGCAGAATATCAAGTGATAATTGGGCAACAAATACAAAGAGTTTCTTTTGCCGTTTAACGTAAGTAGAATTGGGGGTAATTTACTTAAACTAAATATTTATAATAATAGGGCGTCGAATCTATGGTACACTTCTGAATATTTCGAATGCGTTGATAATAATAATTCAAATTTGGGTCGAGATAATAATTCAAATTGGTGGTGTATTTCTGAACTTTTCAAGTTGCAATAATTCAAATCTGGGTCGACAATAATATTTTTGGTACAATTCTGGTACAATTTTGAGTTGCGAGATTCCAGGCATATAAAAGAAAGAAGCACGAAGTAATTTTTGGAAACGAGGGGTAACTGGACTCAAGTATTGGTTCGGCTAAGCAGAGCATTGATAGACGAATGAGGACAACAAAGGGGTGTTGATCCACAACCCGATCAAACATATAGCGGGTCAGATCTATTTAATTTTAAGATATCTTTCTATTTAAATTTCAATACTGAATTTATTTAATTTATATAAAATTTGTAATAAAGTCAACAACAAACATTGCATACGTTAAACTTAAGTAATACATTATAAAGGGGTCTAGAAAGTTCCAAGTTTTTTTGGTTAAAAAGTAGTTTTTGGTGACTTTAGATTGAATTCAAAGTATATAAATTTTGGGATAAATGATATATATGACATTGATTGATTGAGGAGTGTATTTAAAGAATTCGAAAAATTGTAAATAATATTTCTTTTCATTATATGAAATTAATTGACTTCGTTTTATCTATCAATTCAAACAAATAGGTAATGATAAAGGGGTGGAGAAGAGAAAAATTGATCATCGTAACGTGGTGCACTCTGTGTAGATTAAGAAGGGCTAGCCGTGGCATAATAATAAAATAAGTAAGATTAAATTTGAAGTGAGAACACAGAGCGGTGGCGTTAAGTAAGAACGACATTACACTGAGTACGGCGCTATCATATCAATATATATATATATATATATATATATATATATATATATATATATATAAATACTTTTTGTAGTTAATTACACAAGGTAAGTTGATAAATACTATCGTATTATAGTGAATAAGATGAAATAATAACTTAGACCTTTATGCAAAGCCAAAATGATCATTTCAAATCGAGCTAATAATTGAAAGATGGAAAATATAAGATCTTGGACAGGACTTGAACCTGTATCCTGGTTTTGCCGGAACCATGCGTTTATAGCCATAATTTTAAGCGTAGCTTCCTGTCTATAACTGACATAAGTCAAAAAACTTGACAATGTCAGATATGATTGACAAAAATGCCGAACGTAATTGAAAGTTAGGTGGGTGTATCGTCGTGTACACGATTTAAATTTGTAAATTTCCCAATTGTTGTCATCGATGTCGGTGGCGTAATTGGTAAACGCATATATATATATATATATATATATATATATATATATATATGGTCCATGCTATTTTTAGCAAAACGTTAAAAAAATGAAAATCGGATAGATATTTATCTAGTAACACACTGACATAATCGGTCTAATAGACATGGAGCAGAGGCATTGATTGTTTAACCCAACTTTAGAAATTGTAAAATATTTAAAGAATACCTTGTTTCTATACAAATGAAACAACTACGCATGTTGCATAATTAACCGTCAATAACGTGTCGCAAGAGTTATTAAACGAAACCTATCACCAACTAATGAGGAATAAGTAAGAAGTCGTGATAATGATGTATGTCGAGTAGTACATTATATAAATAGGCACTACTACTCCGGCAATAAATTGTAAAATTTATTATTGTCCTTATTGTTGATCATGCAAGTTTCATTTGTAATGTGATTATAGATCAGCGTGAAAACGAAGATTGGTCAGGTAACCACAAAACTACAGCACAAGAAGCCTTTTAGACTGCAGTGCGGTGGAGCCGTTTGGCCAACGCACCCGCCAGGGGAAGCGGTTTTAGGGGGTATGCCGCTAGGGTAGTCCCACACTTTGGCTATACAAGCTTTCCACTCAACCGGGTTCGAATAACTATCAAAAAAACTACAAAACTAACAAACTAATTGGGGTTTATCAGACGAATAACTAGGTGACGTTTAGTGTTACAATATTTTATAATCACCTTATAAGGCAGGTACTTGGATAGTTCTCTCAGTGAGTGCAACAACGACGATAGTCGCGTGGAGTTTCAAGCTAACATGAACAATGTACTGTACGATTTGTTCGAGGGTGAACAATGCATTTTACACGAACATCTGAAACATGCCATAGTGTTGAATGATGTAGACGAACTCAAACGTATACTGTTCAGCCTAGGTGTTCATTCTTCCTTCAAAGCCTCCAAATGGCTAACGCTTACCAATAATAAGTCCATTGATGTGATGGACATGCTGTTTATTCAACAGAGTAAGTGTGATCAATGTGTATCAAACTTCATTGGCTTTTGCAGTGATAGAACAGAGTTAAAATGTCATCTGGTGCGTGGCATGCTAGACACAACAGAGAGTAATTATAATTTGAGCGATGTATATTTCCTCGAAGAACGAGCTGTATTGAGTACGATATTTTGTATATAGCATTGTAGTTAGTAAAACCCTGAATTTAATAATGTAAGCTTGAAGTTAAACTATAATCAAGTGTAGAAGTGTTTCAAGTGAACCTATACTTAGAAAAAGGTGCATCGTAAACAAGTGAACATTTGTTTTTCTGCAAAGATTTTTTATCGACGAAGCAATTTCACAAACGCACATGATAAAAAGTAACTTGCCGTAATTAAAATATACCATTAAAAATGCTTTACTTGCAAGGTTTGAGCTGGAGTTGTAGAAGACCAAGCACTAGGGTAAATTTTTCTTTTAATAGACTAGCATTAGTTACATACTTCCAATCCTTCAAAACGAAAAGGAAAAATTATTTCATGACTTGCCATTATATATACGTGTAAAATGATTATTTTATGCATTATTGAGCACCTGCATATTATTCCACATAAGAAAGCAATAGGCGAAATATTTCCCAGATCTGAATCATTTGACCTTTGCACATGCGTTATTTAAAATAGCTACTTTGGCTGAACCAAATCTAGACACAGATGACTAAAGAACTAAAACTAACATTGCTTTTAATCAAGTCAGACAAGTTTGGGGGTTTTGAAAAGGAGTACGACACTCTGAAAAAAAGAATTCGTGCATGTGTTGAAGTGCGTGGCGGACTTATTGAACAGCTTTGTAAAAGTATATTATAGATTGTAGTTTGTTGCTATAGATGTAAACATTTCTTTAATTACACTTTATTACTTTTTATTTATTTCAGGAACACTAAATTTGTGAACATATGTTTGTTAAGACGTATTTGCTTGCTTTTAAACCAAGAACATTCACGCGCATTATTATACAATCTATGTGTATTCGTGTATTTCAAAATAATATCCTCAAAATTCCTTATATCAAGCTGTCACTAAAAATTTGGCAATTTAGCTAAGGCATCTATTTTATACGCTATTGTCTTAAATGGGTCGAATGCACTTGGATAAATAGTAAATAAAGGGTAAATAATGGTACATAATTTTACTATATTACACCAAATAAGTGTCTGCGCTGCTGAAATAGGTCTACCGCTGGAAATAAATACCAACGTTTAAGAATGACAGTGACGTAGGCCAAAAATGCGATCTGAAAATTAAGGTTATTAAAAATTTACTAATGTTTTTCAATCTGGGTTTGTAATTAAACCGTTGACAAGCCACAGTGCTAATGTATATGTAAATGGAAGCTTAAACAACTAATTTCATCCTACGCTATAAAGAGCGAATTTGTGCAAAACATTCGCTTCCCAACATATTATTCATGGATAAAGCCATCTATTGCCAACAACCCTTAGGACGTTCAGAAATTTACTGGTTAAGCAGTATTAACGATAATGCTCAGTAGAATCTAGTAAACTTGCTTGTGTGAAAACGTTTGATGAATTAAATGATTTTTATTTTTCCCTAACATGAAAGAGTCATACTTAAATGCATTTGAAGTTGCATTTGCTTATGCATTTTTATATAAAAGGTATTCTTGAACCGTTATATAGCATATAGTTTTATAACACCCGTCAGCCACTACGTAACTGTATAAAGTACACTATACACAAAGGGACGAACGTCTGTACATTCTGAAAAATCTATTCAAGATATCCTAAAAGTTACTGTCATTTTACTAAACGTTAAATAACTTTTCAAACAGAATGGTCAACAGCCTATTTGAATCTTTATAATTCTCGAACATAAGTAGGTAACCAAAAGGGACCGTTATTTATATTACGGCAACAAAGTTATATAGACACAGTTTTCGAACTGGAAACACAAGGTGCCTCCGATACAGTACATTTAGGTCTATTTGTGTAGTATTATAATGACAACGTAAGCTTAGTAACGTTAGCGCGTTACTTAGTAAACAATAGGTAGTAGAAATGAGTTTATTAATTTTCGTTACTTAGATAAGCTTTTATCAAGAAAGCATTCTGAACAATTTATAATCTTTGGGAGTTTACATTTAATAACTTTGTAAAAACTAATTGCGGTGAATGTAAACTGATAATTTAACAAATAACGAATAACTCTTTGGTAGAGAGATGTGGACTGTATAAAATTTAAGTGATAGTTAAACAAACAACAAATAATTAATGTTTTTAACCAAATCAAACGTTTACTAAAACACTCACCTGGTGATTTATGCAGCCGTGCCAACGCAGAAAAACGGTGTAACCAAAAACTACTCTTCTCTTTGGCGGGTGTTGCGAAGCACATTTATAACGATAGCGGTGTTCTAAAAACAAGCGGTTCATGTAATTTATTTGTTCTATGTAGAACGTGTAAAATAGCGATGCGGCCAGTTCGAACGACGAATTGATTCTTCCTTGGATTTGTGGATTGTTTAGTCACAACACTGTTTGCACATGCGGAACAACCACGTTCACCACTCGCGGCACTTGTTGGCGCGTGCTTCAGTAAACCAAGGAAATTTTACTCTGATAAATCTAAATATACCGCAGCGAATTTAAATAATCAACAAACTCGATGTATTAGTAAAATTAGCAGTAATATTTACAATATAAACGGAACATACCGCCCACCAAAATGCAAGGCATTTTAAAGAAAAAATAATTATAAGGCAGGTGGGAGCAGAATGACCAAGCAAAAATCAAAAAAAAAGAAAAGGATCTACAAAAAACAAAAGAAAAAAAGAAGAATTCTTTTTTTTACATTGCGGGCAAAGGGCAGAGCTTCGACACAGGACGTTTCAGCTCGCCATGACCGGTTTCAACTGTGACCACCCTAACAACACCATCTGTCCCAGGATGCACAGCCACAATACGGCCGAGGGACCAACGAAGGGGAGGAACATTAGCGACCTTAATTAGTACTAAGGTGCCCATATCAACTTGAGAAGACGGGGTGTGACTTTGAGCTCTGTTGTAGCAAGTGTAAGTATTCTTTAGACTAACGGGACCAAAAATCTTGATGAATGCGCTGAAGCAGTTTCCAGCGAGAGAGGCGGTTAAGCGGTAGATGAGAAAATGCGGGCTCCGGGATGGCGGTTAAAGGGGCCAAAGTTAAAAAATCACCGGATCTAAGACAGCTCAAATCATTGGGGGTCCGTGCTCAAAGGTGTGAGGGGACGTGAGTTCAAGATGACCTCAATTTGGATAAAGACAGTGGCCAACTCCTCAAAAGTTAACACTTGTTCGCCAATAGTACGTAGTAGCAGGGTCTTAACAGATTTAACTCCCGCTTTCCATAAGCCACCAAAATGAGGTGAAGCCGGCGGTATAAAATGCCACGAGATATGGTCCTTGAAAGCAGCAAGCTTGGCGAGATGAATTAACTGTTTATGAGCACCCACAAAATTTGTGCCACAATCACTATAGAGGTTATCACAACGGCCACGCCTGGCAATAAATCAACGCAGAGCCGCTAGAAGGGCGTCCGTTGACAAGTCAGATACCACTTCAAGGTGCAGCGCCTTGGTAGCCATATAGATAAAAAGACATACATATGATTTTAAAACTTTATCGCCCCGTAGTCGAGTCATAGTACTAGAAAAGGGACCGGCAAAGTCGATGCCCGAGCATAGAAAAGGTTTGACTTAAGGAACCCGACATGAAGGCAGGTTGTCCATAGGAGGTTGCATTGCTACCGGATTGGTCTTCCAACACGTTAGACAGTGACTCAAAATACGGCGGATAGATTGCCTTCCATAAATAATCCAGAAGTGCTGACTGACGAAAAAATGGATCATTTGAGCACCCGCGTGGAAGTATTTTAAATGAACGTAAGTAACATACAGGTCAGTGAATCGGCTTATGCTAGGTAACAAAGCGGGAAATTTACGGTTAGAGGACAAGGGCGCGTGAACCAGGCGACTTCCAACTCACAAGATTCCATCACAAATAAAAGGGGAACACTTGCAAAACTCTTTTTAAAGGAGATCCAGAATGAATGGCTTCAAGCTCGATAGCAAAATAAGATTGTTGAGTATACACAAGCAAGGGAAACAAAGCATTGTGCAACTCAGAAAATGACAAAGTTCCAGAGTACCTTTCGAGTGGGTGACGTAGATTATGACGAAAACAAAGAATCCAAGCAACAATGCGCGTAATAAATGAAAAGAAGAGTGATTTTATAGAATTGATTGAATCCAAGAGGATGTTACGACAGCGGATAAAACAATAGAGACTTGTTTAGTGAGAACTTCAGGAATATCTGAAGTCGGAATATATAGACTGTAGTTTTCAAAAGACCCATACAAGGTTGGTGAAGCCGCCCACCATTAAGAACATTGGCACAAGTCGGTAGGGAGTAAACCACGTGACCCGACATCGGCAGGATTCTAGGTGCAGGGGATGTGATGCCAAGAGACGCGCGACGTGTTTTCTTGAATGTAAGCAACACGATTGGCGACGAAAGTCTTCCAACGCTGCGGCGGGAAACGAAAGTGTAAACCCGCCATAAGGTCACCTCAGAACAATGTTAAAATCTACCAAAGAGGTAGCCTAAATCATAATGATTTCCCCTTCAAAATAAATATAAAAAAATGACTACTTAAGCCTTTTAATAATGCAATTGCACACTTCTTTAATAACCATCCTCTAAATTGTATAAATAGAAACATGTTAAAAATGTTTTCCAATTCCCAAGTTATTGAATTTTTACAATAAAATTAATCAGCTGATTTCACGGTAAGCGTATTGGCTACCTAAAAAGTCGGTCCCAGGCCGTAACACAAATTGAAGGCAATCATTCATTTAAACTTTAAAATTTTTGTTTAGTGTACTCAAACCAAATATTTCAAACATCAATAAATCAAAGTCACCTTCAATTTATGTCATAAATGCCAAACTTGAAGTTTTATTATTTTGAAAACGATCCTAGGTCATGGATCGAAACGTTAATAAAGATAATTTTAAAAACTATGAGTGGTTTAATCCCCAAAGAAGATTAAGAAGAATACTAAACAAACCACAACAAACATACAGGGAGTATTCACAAAGTTTTAAAAGAATAGTTAGTTGATTACGTAGAGCGAGGGTTGATTCAATAGAATCTCCACCAGTAGCGATGTCATCAATATAAGTATGATGACGAAGAGCGAAAGCGGTTTACGTCCACGGCCAACTGCTGAAGTGTGCGTATGGCAAGAAAGAGAGCACAATTGATTCCATACGTAACGGTATTTAATTTAAAATCCTAAATGGGCTCCTCAGGGGAGAAGCGCCAAACAATTCGTTGATAGTCACACTGAGCGGGATTTACAAAAATTTGTCTGTCTATCTGACGAATATCGGCAGTGACAACATAAGGATGTATACGAAATTGTAACAAAATTGCGGTAATATCGAGTTGCAACTTCGGCCTAACAAACAAGTGATCGTTTAAAGACGATTGAGACAGAGTTTTAGCGGAAGCGTTGAAAACAACTCGTAATTTCGTACTTACGTTTACGGGTTTCACAACGCAATGATGCGGAATGTAATAAGAAAAGTCCGAATGAGGCCCAATAGCAACAGATTGCATATGATATTCACGCATGAACGAAACGTATTGTTCGTAAACACCAGGTTGCTTAAGTATACGATTTTCTCAAGCAACAAATCGTTGTAAGGCAAGATCACGACTACCTGGCTAGATATTTCAGAAGCGGACGAGGAAGGTATGTTTCCCATTAAAACATATCCGAAGATGATATTAATAACAACAGGTTGATCGCTATCACCCTGGATGCGACCATCTAATAACACTTGGGGGAATATATTCGTGCCAAGTAAGAAATCAACGGGTCCAGATTGAGCAAAGAACGGATCAGCTAGCTTGAGGTTAGCCAGATGACTAAGATTGTAATCTTCCGGTTGACACTTCTGTGTCAGCATTCTATTTATATAATATTTCTAAATTCTATTGTCTGCTGATAGAATTGTCCTGCTATCTATATCGTTGTTACCTTTAGCGCTTCATTTGTGTTAACCTTCATAATTACAAGTTATTGCCGTATACTCAAATTTACGTTACTTATCTGCATTGGAAATTACAAATATGATAATAAGCTGTACTCTGCTTTTGTCCTTGCGGATAAGAGGCATTCTTATTTCGATCGTTGTTGGTCTGATTTCTACAACCCCTAATCTCCGATTGAGCCCGGTCATTTCTTGATATCTTTGTGTTACGCACGGCTACGAGCCATCGTAGCATAACTTGGCATAACGTGGCTGCCACGAAAAAAACGTAACAGCTTGAAGTTAAACTATAATCAAGTGTAGAAGTGTTTCAAAGTGAACCTATACTTAGAAAAAGGTGCATCGTAAACAAGTGAACATTCGTTTTTCTGCAAAGATTTTTTATCGTCGAAGCAATTTCACAAACGCACATAATAAAAAGTAACTTGCCGTATTTAAAATATACCATTAAAAATGCTTTACTTGCAAGGTTTGAGCTGGAATTGTAGAAGTCCAAGCACTAGGGTAAATTTTTCTTTTAATAGGCTAGCATTAGTTGCATACTTCCAATTCTTCAAAACGAAAAGGAAAAATTATTTCATGACTTGCCATTATATATACGTGTTAAATGATTATTTTATGCATTATTGAGCACCCGCATATTATTCCACATAAGAAAGCAATAAGCAAAATATTTCCCAGATCTGAATCCTTTGACCTTTGCACATGGGTTATCTAAAACAGCTACTTTGGCTGAACCAAATCTAGACACAGATGACTTAAGAACTAAAACTAACATTGCTTTTAATCAAGTCAGACAAGTTCGGGGGTTTTGAAAAGGAGTACGACACTCTTAAGAGAAGAATTCGTGCATGTGTTGAAGTGCATGGCGGACTTATTGAACAGCTTTGTAAAAGTATATTATAGATTGTAGTTTGTTGCTTTAGATGTGAACATTTCTTTAATTACACTTTATTAATTTTTATTTATTTCCGGAACAATGAATTTGTGAATATATGTTTGTTAAGACGTGATTGCTTGCTTTTAAACTAAGAATACGCACGCGCATTATTATACAATCTATGTGGGACACTTCGTGTATTTCAAAGTAATATCCTCAAGATTCCTTATATCAAGCTGTCACTAAAGATTTGGCAATTTAGCTAAGGTACTCAATTTATACGCTTTTGTCTTAAATGGGTTGAATGCACTTGGATAAATAGTAAATAAAGAGTAAATAACGGTACATAGTTTTAGTATATTACACCAAATAAGTGTCTGCGCTGCTGAAATAGGTCTAGCGCTGGAAATAAATACCAACGTTTAAGAATGACAGTGATGTAGGCCAGAAATGCGATCTGAAAATTAAGGTTATTAAAAATTTACTAATGTTTTTCAATCTGGGTTTGTAATTAAACCGTTGACAAGCCACAGTGCTAATGTATATGTAAATGGAAGCTTAAAGAACTAATTTCATCCTACGCTATATAGAGCGGATTTGTGCAAAACATTCGCTTTCCAACAAATTATTCATGGGTAAAGCTTTCTATTGCCATAAACCCTTAGAAGGACACCCAGAAATGTACTGGTTAAGCAGTATTAATGATAATGCTCATTAGAATCTAGCAAACTCACTTGTAATAAAACGTTTCATGAATTAAATGATTTTTCCTGCCAAATAATAAAGATTCATATCTAAATGCATTTGAATTTACATTTGCTTGTGCATTTTCACATAAAAGGATTCTTGAACCGTTACATAGCATTTAGTATTATAACAACCATAAGTCACTACGTAACTGTATAAAGTACACTATACATTACAGGATGAACGTCCGTACACACTGAAAAATTTATTCAAGGTATCTTGAAAGTTATTGTCGTGTTACAAAACATTAAATGACTTTATAAACAGAATAGTCTACAGCCTATTTGAATCTTTATGATTCCCAAGCATAACTATAAGTAAACAGACTGAACTGTTATCTCTATTAGGGCAACACAGGTTTTTAACGGAAAAACACTAGCTGCCTCCGATTCAATATTATAAGGTCTTTTTGTGTAGTATCATAACGACAACGTAAGCTTGGTAACGCTGGCACGTTACTTAAGCAGACATTAGGTATAAGAAATGAGTATATTAATTTCAGTCATTTACGCGAACTTTTAGCAAGAAAGCACCTTGAAAAATTTATAAGCATTGTTGGTTGACATTTATTAACTTAATATTTTAATGTAATATGAAGTTAGGAGAATGAATTAAAATGTCAGCACTTTACATCTCTTCGTATTGAATTTAAAAATATTACAGTTATAAACCGGTAAATAACCGTTCATAATAAAGTTATTTGTACAAATTTACAAGGGTTCAAAAAAAATGACCATAGAATATATACCCCAAAAACAACACAACCACAAAGACAGCCATAAAAAATGTATTAGGAACGAAACGAATGATGCGACTATCAGTATTACAATGTTTAATCCTGAGAATAAATGAAGGTTCACAAGGAGAGACAGGCAATGACGTTGAATTTAGGAAAGTTTATACGCAAAATTCGCAAGAATGATAATAGCATGCAATGAACCCTGGGACGTAAAACTTATAAAAGCCCACGGACAGAAAAAAGGGGGTAGATCAGATCAGATTAGCAAATACCAGATATCTGACACAGACTTCGGGTGTGTTGGCGTTCAAAGACAAAACATAGACAAGGGAGTTTAAAAACCTTTTAAGATAAACAAATAGATATTTAGTAGAAGTGCTACAACTTGTGTACCAACTTCCTGGTGCAGCTTTGTTTGTGTCTTCTTAAGGTGGGTTGACGCTCAAAGGGTTAAATAGACAAAGAGGGTTTAAAGACCTTTTAACCTAAGCGTATAGGTATTTAGTAGAAACTTCAGAATTTGTACTCTCCTAAAAGTAGTATATTTGCTTTCATAGAACCCTTCTCCCATCACTGAAAGCTGTTACGTTCAATTTCACCCGACTAAATATTTTCGTTCTATTTCCGACTTTACAAATTTCTTCGACACTTCCACCTCGACATTTTATTTTAAGTCTACAATAGTTTGTTAGGCAACAAATCTTACATTTATATCGGTGTATTATCAACAACATCCTATATATTTTACCTGTGTTTAATAAATACGCTGTCTAATAATTTTCAACTCAAATCCCTTTTGCTTTAAAAACGAAAAATTCTTCGATAAATTAAATACCCTTGTCTCCCTGGTTAATTCCTAAGCTCGCTTTACCATAATTTTAACTTAAATCTATTTGCTTTGAAACGTAAAGTTTATTATGCTATAATTAAATAGTGTATACTCTGTTTGAGGTATCCGCGAACTCGCTATACATTACGACCGTGTATAATTGCTTCTCTTATGTTTCCCATTTAAAAACTTATCGAGATAATAGATCCCACTATTATTTGATACCGTGTTTTCCAGTGTTCTAATCGTTCGATAACAATATGACTTGGAGCTCTGGTTATTAAATTAAACAATATTAATATGCACTTTCTTTTCGAACAATACAGTGAAAACGTTTGATATATTTTTGATTGTTTCCGTTTTTCTGTGTGGGAACTTCGCGCACTCGGGGGGCGGGGGGGGGGGACTTAACGACCCGTTGGATTGCCGCTCCTTTTTGAATATGGACGGACACCAACATTACTTGATCCCGAGCCCCTCTGTTCCGCCTTGTCATTAGGATCAACCCTACGCTGTGTATTCGAGGGCGAGTGTTTATGCACTATTTGCTTGTATGGGTTCTGGGAATTAGGTCGAAAGAATTTGTAAAATGATTATCGTTAAGCGAGATGATACATATTAGAAATATTGTATTTATCGTGACCATCCTATATGTTTAATTTTATATTTGCAATGATCTCGAGCTGTGGTTTTTAAAGTTGCGTTTGGTTTTTTCTTTATTACAACATAATGTAAGGGAGTAGATACCTAAGAACGACAGCTCACCAGTTTAAAAAATGATTTTTTTTATTTTATTGATAGGTTAAGCTTGTAATTATTGATTGTTTGTTTTTTGGTACTATTGTAACAATTTTTTTTGATGACTGCAAATCTTTTAGAATTATTCATTAAGTACGCTGCATTGTTTATTTAAATAAACAATAAAATCAGGCTATGTAAATAAATATTTAGATCGAGGCCGAGGAGCCCAATCACGAGCCGAAAACTATTCGATAATACTGGGTTAGTTACTATTAGTAAACGTTGGTCGTTTGAATAGAATCATCAATGTGAGGCAATTTTGATGTTATTTGTGCGCATTGAGCAAACGATTTAGTCTGGCACGACCATTTGATAGAGAAGCACAATTCAGTTGAACTGGGTCCTCGCTAGCAACCTTCGTGTAGTGATAGGCGTTGCCGCTTAGCCAGGCGCAAGATGCACTTAATTTACAGTGTATTTTAATAATGGTAAGCAGATTAATTTATTGTCAAATAAAACTAAATAATTTTGTTACAGCGCTCAAACGTTCTATGATAATTTTTTGTAAGATAGCATTCAAAAGTTCTATGAATTTTTTGTAAGATAGCGTTCAAACGCTCTATGGATTTTTAATAGTGAATTATCTAAATTCGTTAATTTTGATTTCACTATATTTATAAATCGTGCTTGAAGGATTTTCTAGTTACGGTCTTACAGAATTTCCAATAATAATTTTCTTAAAGTTTGCTCTTTGTAATTATCAAGCTTATTATCCGTAACGTAGTTGTAATAATGATTATTCTGGACATTCAGTAAAGATAAGACTGCGAGTTTACAAGTTCCAATACCATATTTAATTTTTCGATTCACCGTTAAATTAACTGTCTTTAAAACAAGTTGAAGAATGTTGAAAATGATGTATTTTGGATAGCCTGTTTTATGGTTTGGTTTTGTTTCGATTTGCAAAGTTTTCGATTTGCAAGTTCGTATAAATGGTTCCATTAAAGTTCCAGTATAATACGCAATAAAATGTGGACAGTACGTTGACGTCAGTTGTTTGTCAAAGGATCCCATGCCAGCACATCTTGTCCCAACAATGTAATTGTTTCAATGTAGCTTAGAACAACACTTTGCAAGATAAGCTTTTTTATCACTTTGACAGGACAACAGCTGTTCGTCTATCTTGACAACGAGGCATATTGTCGAAAACAATATTGTAACAATCGACGATTCTTGTTTCACTGTGTAATTATGAAAATATCTTCTGTTTAGAATTTATCACAGTTTGAATTAAGGGTTATGCATGTTACTATTACAAATGAATATAAATACCTTAATTTAATCCTAACAAAATATTTGATTTAAATTCAATCATACCTTAAGTAATTATGAAAACTAAAATTATTAGACTTTGAAGTTTTAATACACACTTATAAACCAAGGTAACAGATCTGAAATTTTGGGTAATTAATTTGGAAAACCTTGTGAAAATGTTTGATACATTATTGACATTTTTAATTCTTAGGAGAGAGCGCCAAAATTTTCTCATTCAATAATTGTGTTGAAGAAATTAAACTAAATTTGAGATGTATATTTTGTACATAAAATTTTATTACTTAAAAGGCAATATTTAATTAAAAGACAACCATCTAATTCATTTGAGTAATTGTTTTATTTTGAACAAGTGAGTTCAAGAATAGGGTAATTAAATCAAGAAGTAATAAAGCATAAATACCCTCTACAGAATTAATGTTTTAGCCCTCACTTGACTAATGAGGACTAATAGCACTTTCAAGAATTTTAATGCTTAAACTTGTGTGTATAATTGTGTTCAAATAATTGATATTAGTGGCTATTCTTTTTCTTTATAGTATAAGGGAGCAAGAGTACCCCTCTTTTGTCCTTCTTTGCTATATTAATTATATTTTCTTTACAGCTCCTGCTTAGGCAGTAAATACGATATTTCTTTCTAAGGACTTCCAAGTCCCCCTTTAGGGCAAACCCGTGTTTAGAAAATTTAAGTACTTGGTGGCGGCCTTCTTGCACCTCTATTTTAGTATTATTAGAGTTAGTAATTGAATAATGTTTTTGTTATAAAACCCACGACCAACCCTCATAAGCTCTATCCGAGGATTAGGCCCCTAGCTTAGTCGGAAGATAGGTGAGATTCCATCATCTGAAGGAGACCATAACCTCAAGTTCACTTGAGTACACCATAAGATCACCTTGTTGATAATACTAGTATGCTTTTGTACATAATTAATTTTTTTTTAATTAGAGGTTTTTTTTGCGTATGTTTAGTTGTGAGTGTGTGTAATTTATTTTTATTTTAGGCCTTTCTTTAATTTTGTATATGTTGGAACGTCCCGTTCTAAGTTTCATAACTCATTGCAACTTTTAGTATCTTTTTAACATAATGCTCTGTGGTTAGAAGCCTTTGAATCTCTCCTTTGGTTAGATATTTCACTGAATTGACATTTGTCAAGTTGTTATTGTAGTACGATATTAAGGTGATGCACATTAATTTGCTTTTGTTCATAAAAAAGTGGTTTGATTGTGGGAAAATGTTATCTCACCTAAGGGTGATAACGAGCCCATGTGGTGGCTCGTCCTTCTTCTTGATCCAGCCTTCAAACCGAAACGACGAACTTGGTATGTTAGCAAAATTTATATCGCTTATTTTAGCAGATTCTAGCTTACTACCTTGGATAAAATTAATCTTTCTGGTGTTTGTGAGTAAGAAAGTTAATTATTACGCCTTTGGCGGATTTCACGTCGTTTTTATTAATGCCTTCGCTCAATTAGAGAAGCACATTTTTGTGATATTTGTTATATTCTACCCACATTGTTATGTGGTAAGTAATTGCTCTGTAGCACTTCTCGTTTTATGTGTTACATGATTTTTAGGGTTCAAATTTAAGTCTAAATTCAAGTTCGAATTTAAGTCCAAATTTACGACTACGTCTGCGTGCGAGTCCAAGAGTAATTACATATTTTAGGTTTAGCAGTTCCAATTTAAGTACACTGAGAAAAGTGATTTGGTTGATACAACCAATTCTGTTGTTTTGAAGAGTAAAGCATTTGATCAAGTATTTTTTAGTCGTTCTAAACGAAACTATATTAACTGAACCGCTTGCAGATGGTTAAACTAACATCAAAAATTAGTTGACTTAAATTTGTTTGTTTGAATGCATAATAACAGTTGATTAATAAACGAATGCAAAAGTGAATTCCATTCAACATCAGTCGTATTTAATACAAACTAATATTGTCAACGAATTTCATATTTTAGTCCAATACTACATTAATGTTGAAAAAAATCTATTTTAGTTAAATGAATGCTGAAAAAAGTGTCAAATGAACACGTTTTGTGACAAACTGAACATTGAAACAAACGTACTCTAGCTTGTTGATTTAAATAAACTACGATTGCCACATCAAACGTCGGGTTATTTGTTGAATGCAACGCTATTTAGTACGTCTCCGATGTTGCGTATTGAATGTTCAGCGCGCACATTATATCTTTAATATACTGCTAACGTTCGACAGCGACACGTCAACATGGCTTCAAGCGTTACTTCGCATTGTTTATTGTGTTAGTTTCCATTATAGTATTTCAACTCACTGTAAAAATACATGGAAGATAAATTTAGTATGCTGTACTATGTTTAAACAAAATCTCTTCGTCTAAAAATACGTAAGTACCTTCATATAAATTGGTTTCAATTGTCCTTAACTAAACGCAGTTGTTTTTAGCATTCAACTATATAAGCGAACGTTTAACTTCAAAAATCAATGGCAACCACAAGGAATAAACAAACTTTCAATAATCAGTGTCAGTTTTATAAAATTGAAGTGGAAGCTAAACTGAAATATATGCAGGATGAACTAGGGTTAATGTAACATTCAAGGTGAGATTTGATTCAATATACAACTTGATAATGTGACTGAATGAAGTTATTTTAAATCAATATTTTTAAAAATCTGTTAGGGATGAACAAACTCATTTGTTGATCGCCAAGTTGTATTAAAAATTTGATTAAAATAATTGCATTAAATCAGAATCGATCAAGCTGGATATTGAATCAAACTACCTTGGATGTTTAAACTAATTCTATATCTAAACAATGTACAACGCAACGAAATGATTGATTTGACAGCTAAATGTTTTAAGTGAACACAATAAAAGTTTGATTAAACCAAAATGTTATTATTTGAACCCTTATTAGCCACTTACCTTAATAATTATTATCTACTCAACATATGGGTTAGTTAAACCAATGACGCTTTTGGTTAGTTGAAAAATTTGAATAGTTTGTTTTAATGCTACAAACCCTTTCAAGTATTTGCTTCAATGATTTTTATATGTAAGTGGGATATTCAAAGTGTTGATTTAACATAACAGTTTATTTGATAAAAGTATTAAATAATTCAAATCAAACCTACAAGCAATTGAAGTAACGATACCTAACATTCAAGTTACATTAATAGCGATTTGAGTAAATGCCATAATTATTGTGGTGCAAATTTAGGTTTGTTTGCTTCAAAATCGGTTTTCCAACATTTTATTATGTTCTATTTAATGCATATAGATCATTGTTTATATACAAACCAAAATTCTAATTGAATCAACTAATTTTCAGTTGAAGCAACAAAATCCTTTTCTCAGTGTAGATGCACATTTGGGAAGATTTGTTTAAGTAATCGTTCTGGTGGTATTACGATTATCCAGACTCGACAACTTACTGAAATAGATGGTATTGAAGCTCCCGACGAAGAACTAATTATTGATACAATAAGTTCCATCTGCTGGACTACCGAAATATTAATCGAAACCTGTTGGAGTTACCCGTGGATGAATATTACACCTGAAGCGATTTTGTGTAACCATCTGTAAGTGCTGTAATCCCGTTAAGTAGGATTTGGAATCCTTGACTGCTACTGGTGCATTGGAATTACTTCTTGAGGTCGTATACTTCCTTATTTAAGTGTGTTGAGTATGTTCTGTTGAGATTATTGGATTAATATTTTTGTGTATGCAACCTTATATTCACCCTATTATTATTTTGCTTTGCATGCAACCATACTTACACCTGTGTGTAAGGTGGGTTGTGATAATTAACGTAAAATCTGTATTTATGATAAAATTATTTAGGTATTAATGTTTGAATGCTTCCTTAGTAAGTGCTATGTTCTTATGATTAATGCTAACCACTCGTTAATGCGTTCCAGTGATTTATACATATTGATTGTAAATCTAGTCACGAGCTTAGACCCTTGGTTAAATTATTACTCACTTGAGTTATGCGGTTACAGCGTACTTAGTGGCCACCAAGTCTGCGTACCCGATTATTACTTAGTACGAATTATTTTTGCGTATGGGCTCGTGCCCGGATATTCGGAACATCATTGCGTTATTACTGTTAAATATTATTTATACAATCACCTGGAGTAAACATATATTTGCTTGTTGTGAGCACTTAGCTTGGTTAATTTTCTCTTGAATCATTTAGGTTTGAATCTTGTATGTATGATTATTTGTAGAATTATTTGTTCTAGTGAAATTTATATTTATGTGTTTGATTTCATGTTTGGCATTGTAGTTACTTCAATAAATTCAGGTTTAATTCTGTGCCCTGTTAATTTATTGATATAGTGAGTTACCTTGGTTTCGCCCGAGAATAGTGGAACATTCTCGTTGATGCTGCTTGCTCCTGTTCCTGGCGCCCATTAATAAAATAGTTAGTTTTGACTTATTGGACCTTTCTAGTGGTTCCTTATGGTCCCTGAATGCGATTCTTTACCCACCGCCCTGATGAGTCTTTTCTGAGCTATTCCGGAGCACTATTTGTCATCGTAACGTTAAGGAACCCATTATATCGATTAGATATCGAATTTTTACCGTGGCAATGTAATGCCCCGCCCACTCGCCGATTGAACCCGGTCAATTTCTTTTGTATTCTTTGTCTTTTGGAGTACGTCGTTGCACGTAGCAAAGCTACCGATACGTCACCGTGAATCAAATGGAGCATAAACAAATAAGTATCATAGCGTAAATTAGCACGCAGAAGCTTAGAATTAATAGTTCGTAGCACGTTTTTATTGTATTATAAGCACTTGGTAAACCGTGTGAAAGAGGTGGAGTTCCAATAGAGTATGCAAACGACTATTCGTGCACAATGAGCTCAGAGTTGATTCCTAGACGAAGTATCTCCGAAAGAAGTCTAATGTCAGAAATTTTTCTAAGTATTTCTTTCAAATTAAAAATAAACCCGGATAAACACCGCATAGACGAAACGCAAAAAGGATTGCCATTTACAAAATATGAGTGACGATTTTTAACTTTGGAAATGAGCTTTCCTAGGATTGTAGTAACATTAAAATCTATGTTGTCCTTGAAGAGTCTGGTTCGTTTGGATTTTTCAGTTTTGTGAATAGTAAACAACCGGTTATTAGAAATTTGAACAAACTTTTTGCGTATTCCAAGATCTTTATTGAAAGCAATAAACAAAAACAACTTATAAATAACACATGTTATTCGAATTTTAATTCTTACAAATACTGGTGTCACATTTGCACAAAGTTATACACGTCTACTCTTCTTTTCTACAACTACAGCTATTAGAACTGCAAAGCGACTTACATTTGCATGGACTGATTAAATAAAAGGTATACAATTTTTTGACATTTGTTTTGGGTGGAAATGCAAATTTTTGATTTCATATCCAAAGTTTCCGAAATTCAATGATTCAATAATCGATTTCCTGACATTTTTCCATACATAGACTTAATGAGCAAAGTTTTTGAATATGCAAATGTAGAGTGTCAGATATGCAAAATTCATTGGACAAATTAATAACAAAACCCAATGACTATGTAAATGCTTAATGCCACACACCATCTGTTACCGATGTTAATTTATATGTGATGTAGGTGCAAGTCTTTATTGATTTTGTTTGTTGTTATAATGTCACCATTACCAAAACGCGATAATGCTGACTGTACCAATGATGAACGTGAAAGGTTGAGAACCCTTACTTTTAGAATGGCTTGTGGTATCACATCCTGTTAAAGCACGCATTGTCGGCAATATTTCTCTAATATTATTACCTAGCTACACTAGCGCTAAATGGCAACCTAGAAGATAACCACGTTTTGTAGAACAAACGTATGCCGTTGATTTAATAGTTTGGAACCCGAATATGGTCAATATTGTCCTTTGTTACTGCAAGATGCATAAACTGAAGAAATGTACTACAGAAACACATTGGCAGCCTATTTCCCATCTGAACTAGTGTTATCGTTAAAATTCACCGAGAATGGTGTTAGAACTGAGAATTTATTAGCTATAGCAAAAGCCCAGAAGTGTTTGAAGTAAACTCTCATATTGTTTTCATATTTCTTCCGAAACTGTCGGTACATAATTTAGCTTTCTCTCTAACTACGCGGGATAATTAGTTAATTTTAACTGAAAGTGAGAATTGTTTACATTTTTCCCATTAACATCTGAGTTTATCGGGGGAGGGATTTGGACCACTACTTGTGTACCTACTAGGAACGCAATTTTTAATTATTGACATTATAATTTCAAAAAAATTTATAACACATTGATCAAACCCCAATAGCAAAATATACTGCTAAGAGCTACTATTAGGTAACCCGTCAAACACACAAGCGCCGTAAGCAATGTATATTCTACAGAAGCCTCGAACTTTCTAGCATATACCGGAGTATGAATCATCTATTTAATTCAGGGTACATATAAAACCGCTGATGAAGTATAGAGGGAGTCTATATCAAAATGTATATAAATCATCTCGTATATAGTTAGTTGTTCATTACGTTCTGAAAGTCCTTTAGTAAATATAAATTTGTGTTATGTGATCGTGTATATTGTACCGCCAGCTTGTAGAATACACAATTAGACATAAGTATAATAAATAAATTATAGTAGTGTTAGTGTTGTCAATAGAGCTATGGTTAAGAATTTAGTTTAAGAAGGTATTCGTGTTTGTAAATAGCATTAGTGTGATAGTGCTTCATTGTTAATTGGACTCAGAACATATATAAATAAGGCATATACTGTTAATTAGACTTGTGAATAGTAAGTAATTAAGACTTTTGTTATTACTTGTTTTAAATTAGTGAAACGCGTTATAGTAGCCCGCTATACTGGTGTCAGGCTGTGTGGGGTATATAGTGTTTAATTTAAAAGAAAAAACACACAAGTCTAAAGACATTTGAAAAGTTTGTATATGCCTGTTACAAAAAGCCAAAGTAAAATGGACGCAGAAACTTTAATGAATTTCCTTAAGGATTTTAAATCCGGTATGGAAGAAAAGTTTAGTGAAAATGCTGAGAGAATGGAAAGGTTAAGTGAAAACGCTGAGAACATGGAAGAAGAGGTATGCAAAAATGCTGCGAAAATTGAAAAAAAGTTGAATGAAAGTACAGCTATGTTAGAACAAAGATTAATGGAAAGCTCCATTGCATCGAAAGAAGATTTCACTGAACAGGTAAAAACAGTTGAACAAAAGCTGGACAGTAAATTGGTAAAAATGGAAGAAGATGTGATGAGGCTGCAAGAACAAATGATTTCACTAACAACGCGGCCACTTGAATTAGCAAACCAAGTTGTAAATCAGACAACATCCCAGGTAGTGCTTGTCAAGAAAAAGGATGGGTCAACAAGGTTTTGTGTAGACTACCGGTGGCTAAACAATGTGACAAAGAACGACAGCTATCCTTTGCCTAGAATTGATGACACCCTGGATACTCTAACCGGATCTAAATGGTTTTCGATCTTGGACTTGAGAAGCGGATACTGGCAGATAGGCTTGGAGCCAAACTATAAAGAGAAAACTGCGTTCACAATTAGAACTGGATTTCGGAAGTTCAAGGTCGTGCCCTTTGGATTATGCAATGCCTCTGCTACTCTTGAACGATTGATGGAGTCGATACTGCGTCGACTGTCCTGGAAGAAATGTTTGGTGTACCTAAACAACGTTATAGTGTTAGGCGGGTCTTTTGAAGAACACCTTAACAACCTAGAGCAGATATTCCAAAGATTATGCGGGGCAAACCTTACCTTAAGTCCTTAGAAATGTCACCTATTTGGAAAAGAGGTAAAATACCTAGGACATGTCGTTTCGGAGACCGAAATAAGAGCTGACTCTGACAAGATAAAACGGTATAAGAGTGCCCTACACCAGCAGACATACACCAACTACGTAGTTTTCTAGGACTGTGCACATATTACCGACATTTTATATTTGGGTTTGCGAATATTGCCAAACCGTTGAGGAAATTAACCGAAAATGAACAAGAATATAATTGGAATGACGACTGCCACACCAGATTTAAACAACTGAAACGGCTACTGGTTACAGCACTAATTGTGAGTTATCCAGGGATGGAGGGGAAACTTGTGTTGTATACCAATGCCAGGAACACAGCTATAGGAAGCGTTCTATCTCAGGTGCAGGACGGACAAGGAAAAGTTATTGGGTATTCCAGTAAGCTGTTGTCGCGGCCAGAAAGGAACTATCACGTGACAAGAAGGGAGCTGTTGGCCGTCATCAAATCCGTAGAGCACTTTTATAAGTACTTATACGGCCATAAATTTCTGTTAAGAACAGACCATGCTGCACTAAAGTGGTTACTGCAGTTTTGAAATCCTGAAGGGCCAGTTGCAAGGTGCATAGAACAGCTGCAGGAATATGACTTTGACACAGAATATTGGGTAGGAACTAGCCATTGGAATGCAGACTCTCTGTCAAGGAGACCTTGTCCGGTAGACTACAGTCATTGCTCCAAGATGGAAGGGAAAATAAGTTTCATCCATAGAATGACGGAGACCGATGATACTTGGCAATCCGAAAAAATACGAGAAGACCAGGAGATTGATGCCGAATTGGGACGTATTATTCAGTGGAAAAGTAGAGGATAACGACCAGCTAGGGCAGAAATTAGTATTTCAAGTAGGAGCCTGAGGGCATACTGGGCACAGTGGGACTCCTAGGTGATTGAAAATAGAATCTTGAAACGACGCCTGGAACGTGAAGATGGCACTGAGAAACGACTTCAAGTGATGGTGCCAAGAGGCAGAGTGCCAGAAGTGTTACAGCACTTGCACGATGGTATTTCCAGAAGGCACTTTGGCGTGAAAAGAACTCTCGAAAGAGTGAGAAATAGATTCTATTGGGTGAACTGCAAAGAAGATGTGAAGAAGTGGTGCCGGAAATGTGAGTTGTGTACCTCTGGAAATGGCCCGGTTACAAAACGGAAAGCCCCAATGAGACAGTATAACGTGGGGAATCCTTTTGAAAAGGTGGCCATTGATATAGCTGGTCCGTTTCCTAAACTAGAGAAAGGAAATAAATACATCTTGGCTGCAATTAATTATTTTACCAAATGGCCGGAGGCGTATGCTATACCTAACCAAGAGCCGAGACGGTTGCAGATGTACTAGTGAGGGAGTTGTTCTGTCGCTTTGGAGTTTTGTTGGAATCACACTCCGATCAAGGTCGGAACTGCGAATCAGCGTTGTTTCAAAACGTCTGCAAGCGTCTTGGAATCAGAAAGACTAGAACCACGCCACTCCAACCTCAATCGGATGGAATGGTTAAAAGAATGATAAGGACGTTAAGAAAGTACTTATCCAAAGTTGTCTCTGAAAACCAACGAGACTGGGACCAATATTTACATTTGTTCCTAGTGGTGTACCGATCTTCGGTACATGACAGTATTACGTTTTGCTTTAGTAATGGGTTTTTACTCCTGTATTGCCAGCTGAAAGGCACAAGGATAGATAACGAGGATTTCCTGATGATGTAAAGAGCCCAAGGTTAGTTTAGATGGAAAATGGCTCGTAGATGAGGAAACCTCCAAAGGCATGAGTTGGAGTCGGGGTTGGATTACGACCAAAAATATAGTGAATATGGCGCCACCGAATTTTTGTATACAATGAAGGCCTAATTTGAGTCTGTTTGTATAAGGGGAATGCGGAAACTTATACTCAAATACCGCTGTACAAAGAATATTACGAGAACATAACCCTTATAGATGCTTACCTAATGGCTCGATATTGATCGTTAAAGATGCACTGCTACACCGTTAATCAGATTAAACCAAGACTAGCACAATTTGTGCATTCAGTTCAAAAAAATTTATAATTAATAAAAATCAAACCTCATTCATTCCAACTAATAATAATAGACTTGACCAAAAATGAACTTCTGTTTTCTTAAGTTTCAGTTGAAAATTATTTACAAGCTTTATCTTAACAAATTTACTTCACAAATTGACTAAATTATGATTAGGAAAAATATGTACTTATATACACGATAATGATCTCAACATCTGTATCTCACAAAAATTAGAGTGTTGTAATTTTTACATTATAAAAATGTCTGGCAATAATTATTCTTGTAATTGTTTAAAATTGAGCATTATGAATGATCAAATGTATACTACAGATTTTTTATTTGGCCTTCGGTAGTACTACTTAGACTTCACATTTAAATTGTATAATAAAATATTCCAATTAATAACTATTGTAGAGCAAAATGAAACAATTTAGTTATCTGAACTCAGATAGTTTAATTTTTAAATAATAGCTTTAATTTTTTGTTAATCCTGAAAGTTAATCCTTATTCTACATATATACTGCCCTCTACCATTTTTAGTTTGTACTAATAAAAAAATAAGAGTAAAGTTTATTAGATTTCTTTCACCAATGATAAAATTAACCAGAGGTCAATCACATAATGAACTAGGAAATTTCTACGTGAACAAACAAAAACTTACTTGTTTGTCATTCCAAAGCTTACAGCTTGACGTACTTAAAAAACTCTAATTACATACCAGATGTTTATCCATCAGAAGAATACTTGCAATGTATTTGGAGCACCTCCGGAATATTAAATGATAATTGGAATCTTCTTATTTCAACAATAATCAGGTTAAAATTCTCCAAAACCACATAATCTAATTAATCTTGTTACAGGATATCAAAAGAACATCATGTGCATCCACATCAAGTAAATTATCCACGTTGAATAAATAAACTGCATATTAAATAAGTTGCATACCATTTAAATTACGTTTAAAATAAGTTGCATTTCAAATAAAATTTACATTTCCAATAAGTCGCATGATATTCTAAAGCCAAGCATTTTAAATTACGCCTCGTTTTGAGCAAACTAATTCTGCCAAGCGTCGACATATAGTGCACTTAACGAAGACGATTTCATTTCAAAATCAACTTTTATCTTCACGTGTTTCCAACACCAGGTGTAATAACCCGATGCCATGTTCTTCTATACAAAGAACGAACGACCTTCTCAAGCAACAGCTCAGGTGAAAGAGTTCTATTATGACGTATACTGCCGCCTGACAACAGTTACAACGATTTTTATAATTATCGAAGAAGGGAGCTCTTATAATGACGCTCGTAAATGGTATTTTCTGTCACCGCTTAACTTATAATTTATGCTCGCAGTTCTAAAACTTATGTTGGATTCCACAACATGTAATAAATACTACGTAGTCTGTGTAGAGATATTAGGCTTGAATTGAACTTCTAAAAAAGTATAAACTTAAATATTTGTCAAGATATTGCAGGAAAATAAACTTGTTACAACAGCACAAGATACTCTCCCGCTCACGTGATGTTAGAACGTAAATTGCGGCTACCAAGTGATCTTCAGTTTAGATTTAAACCTGGAGAAGGGATCGTAGGTAAAGATTACATTAGTAAGCTTCGTGAAAGATCATAGCATTCACGAAAACGTCCGAAAGAATATCCAGGCAGCAAGCGATCGAATGAAATCACAATATAACACGAGAGCACAAGAAGGTGGTTTCCATCCTGGAGATTTAGTGTGGTTGTACAATCCACAAAGAAAGCGTAGATTGTCGCCAAAATTACGAAGACAATGGGAAAGCCCGTACAAAGTGTTAAAAAGAATCAACGATGTAGTGTACCGGATCAGAAGATCTCCCCGTGGTAAACCGAAAGTGGTATACTTTCACCGTTTAACATGTTATGCTGGCGACAACCAGGAAGGCTCGAGTAATGAGAATGGTGTTCGAAGAGTTATTAATAGTGAGCCAAATGTAGATTTTGAGAGTTTGATGGCGGTGTATGGTGGTTTTGCTAAGGCGAGATTTGGCGTTGTTGTTGAAAAACAGCAAGATCTGTCTAGAGCACCAAAAGAGTATTCCCTTGCACATTGCGTAGCTCAAGATCTGAAAATCCCCAGAGGAATAGCTGTTATTTTCAAGAAAAAGTTTAGATGTGTGAATAAATTAGTACAACACCAGCCAACTGTATGAAAAGATTTGGTTCTTCAGGATAGAAATCGTTATGTTTACTATCTGGTCACCAAAAATTCTTCATGGCAGAGACCTAGTTATGGACATCTATGGGAGGCTTTGCTGAATCTTATAGCTCAAATGATGGAAAATGGAGTAACGAGACTAGCGGTGCCCAAGCTACGCTGTGAACTGGATCGCTTAGATTGGAGAATAGTCCGAAATATGCTAGAAGTAATTTTCCAGGAAACCCAGATCCAGGTCCTAGTTTGTTGCTATCAACGGGTTGCCTACCAAGACCAAGAAAAGAATGTTGACTGTTATTTCCAACGACGTGGTGGATGCACCAGAGGAGACAGCTGCCGATACCGTCATCAGTCATCGAGTTGGCGTCAAAGTGTTTTTACAGTTACGGGACGTAATGGTTTTAAAGAGGAGGGCAGTGTTATGAACTACTGTTAGGCAACCCGTCAAACACACAGCTGCATAACCGAAGGTATATCGTACAGAAGTCTCGAAAGTTCTAGCAAACAGTAGAATATGAGTCATCTATTTAATTATAGGGTATATGTATATAAGATCGGTAATAAATGTAGAGTTAGTCTATATAAAAATGTCGTATATAAATCATCTCGTATATAGTTAGTTGTTCATTACGTTCTGAAAGTCCTTTATTAAATATAAATTTGTGTTATGTGAACGTGTATATTGTACCGCCAGCTTGTAGAATAAATAATTAGACCCACTACCATACCCATTTGTTTTAAGAAAAATATCATTAATAATGGAGTAACTAGCTCTTTAAAAAGAATTTTTTTAGGCAAGCTGTCGATATAGTTGTAATCCACAAAAGGTTCATCAATATGAAAAGTGGGTGATGAAAATCTTGATGGGGGAAAGTGCATTTTACATCACTGTAGAAATATTTGTCTAGATTCGCAAAAGTAAGATCTAGTATCCTGCTATTATAGACGTTGGAGTTCTGTTGTTTTGTTTCAGACCATAATAATCATTATGTTCAAGTATACACCCGGCCACTCTGTTATTCTACTCATTAATGCCTCTATGGGTAGTTATAGTCGCTGAGTACAATAAAAGATGCATTTTGTTTACTTTCTAAATATTAATTTGGTAAGCGACCAAAATGCGTTTCATAAACTTCTAAAGGTGAGATGACGAAATATAAGAGCTTGGATCATTAAAGTAGATTCAGCTACAGCGTTTATGTTCTTTGAATATCCCTTCAGAAATAGATAATAGTCGAGATGAATATTTAGTACGTACCGCTATTAATACACCTGGACGGCTATCAGCATATGGTCGCACCTATATGTAGCGAACCTAGAATCTATATGCTTGTATTATTGAAAAACGACGTTGAACCACTATCCGTAAAAGGAGTTCCATGGCAATTATTAACTACAATTTGCAATTTTGCCTCAGAGATTTTGGTACGCAGACCTCTAGTATTTTGATAGTAAATCAGCAAACCCGTAAGCACACAAAATAAACTGTCATGTGGTATAATTCTTATTGTAGTATTTTTTTGAGGTCAGACAGCAATTAGATTCTTACAGTTTTTGAGCCTTTATCTCTACGTATCCAGATATTGTGGGTGTACTCGTTTTACTATAAGTAGGGTAGCTAAGCCGGTTTGGCAACAGAGATCCACAGCAAGATATGTATACGCCGGTTCGAGAACAATATGAACAGCTAAGCCGCTTTGGGAAACAAAACGTGCAGCAAGATATGTATACGCCGCTTTGAGAACAAAATTGTCTTTGTGTGTAAATTTGTTGCGTCGGGGGTCGTTAGGTCTTTGGGGTGTGCGTTCGGCGGGGTCGTTAGATTTTGTCGTGGGGTGGTGCGCGTGCGCTGGGGTGGAGATATTTTCTTAAGAAATTTTTAGCAGCGTTCCCGACGTTAAATATTAAATATTAAATTTTAAAAAATGTTGTTTGTGTAGAAAATGGAGTTCACGTGTTGGTTCGTATTTTCTGGGGTAGGTTAAGCTAAAAATTAAAACGCCGCGGTGAAGAATTTTTAATATTAGACAAACGCGTGCAAGTGGTAAAGAGTGTTTTAGCTCTCCTCATAAGCTGCGTTTTGTACGAAGTAGAAAATAAAATTGAGAAACTATACGAAATGTTATATGATGGAGGTCAAATTTTAAACGTTTGCAGGTAAAATCTTGTAAAAAAGAAGTCGTTCACTTCTCGCAATTTCAATGTCACGATAAAATACTAAGAATTTGCATGCAGTCGAATATAACCTCGTGTTTTTATTTGGTAATATATATGTAAATCACGTCGACATTCGACTTTTAATATAATGTATTTAATTAACATAAGGTGTGTTGCAAAACATTTCAAGACAGGTATGTCGTATATTACCTTTTGGTTACATCATCCCAAAATAATTTATACAAGTACACTGAACTTGCAGTCGGATCTAACATATAATCTTTTAATTATACCCGTATGAATTTAAAATATATGCAAATTATACCACCTTTCATCACGATTTATTTGACTCTCAAATTATTTGATTTGATCTTATATCAAGGCTTATGTATTAACTTTTACAACTCAAGGTGTAGCATCAAGGTTTTTACGTCACTCTCAAACTATAGAACTTAATAAAATAGCTTTCCTTAGCACCAATATCATTTAGAAAATATGTGTTTCATTAACATATACTTATTTGTTAAATATTTCCTACCAAAATTTATTTAAAAATTTAAAAGTTCTTTATTTTCATTTTCATATAGGTAAAATCACCACTTGCTATGCTCTCGGCTACCTAGTTCCGGCTACTTTTCCAAGGTCGTTGTGACGTCATAGCCTTTTATAAATATAGAGCAATGTATACTATTCTAAAATTCTAAAAGAGTCTTTCTTACTACCACAAATACATACAGCTTGTAGAACGCGGATGTATCCAAGTCAGTCCATCGGCACATAAAATAATCTTTTAATCCTTTCCTCTTTCTCTAATAAGATGTTCTTTGTCTAACATATCTTTGTATTGTTCGCGTATTATCGCAGTGTCTTCCAATTAGTCCAACTTTCGCCTTTTGCATGCATTTCCTCTAATTCCAGCTGTCTTTTCTTCCACTTACAGCGTATGGCGTGCATAGGGCAATTTCCTGCAGCGTCAACGGAGAGAGTTTACTGCCAATATTTACGCGTTGTCGTACAACCTCTGGGCGAATGTTAGGCGTACTTATCAACCCCGATACCGAAATGATTATTTCTTTTGGAATTGTAGAATATGGTGTTACAGATTGTGTAAAATATGTTACCTGCTTTAATATAGCACTTGTGTAAGATTTTTATTTTATCTTGGCTGTCGTCCTACTCTACTATCTCCAAATAATTTACAGGTAAATAGTTAAAACTAAAAGCTGAAAGCACATACTTTATCAATTTTTCCCTTTCTCTGGTTTTTCTGACAACCTTAATTTGCAAGCCCGTCAATTTCTTTGTATTGCCGTTCCCCCAATACATGTACTGTAGCAGGTTATTATACACTAAACAGCAGCTATTTTGAAGCTTGTCCGATAACTTACTCCACATTTTGGCGGTACCGAGTACATTGGCACCTTTAGGAAGTATAACTTACTATCTTCCAATAAGGTTAAACAGTCTTTTAAGGGATTATACACCCGTTCCGCACTGACATAGCTTCCAATTGTACAGTTTTATATTGTCGCTTCCAATTGCGTAATACCGTGTTCTTTGGTCAAAGTAGACGCGAATGTTGCTCTTAAACGTGCATCTGGACAACGTAAAAATCTAGTATATAATTTCCAAGTTGTTTATTAACACCAGGATTTGTTATCTGACACACAAATTTTTGTATATCTTAATTCTTACATTGGTTGTTAGCCATGTTAAACAATCGAATTTAAATTAAAATTAAGTTTAAATGGCTCCATGCTTGGCATTAAATATTTTTAAATTTTGTTATGTATAATGCCAGAATAAAAATTTTAGAATAGTATTACATTGTTCTTTATTTATAAAAGGCTATGACGTCACAACGACCTTGGAAAAGTAGCCGAAACTAGGTAGCAGAGAGCATAGCGAAGTGGTGATTTTACCTATATGAAGAATTTTGTTATGTTAAGTAAAACGTGCAAGTGGTAAAGAATTTTTAGCTTTCCTCAAAAGCTGTATTTTGTATGAAGTAGAATAACATTTAGAAAATATACGAAATGTGATATAATGGATCTAATTATAAAGTCTGCATGTAAAATCTTGTAAAACATGTTGTTCACGATTTCATTACCAAGATAAAATAACAAGAATTCGCAGTCGAATATAACCTCGTGTTTTTTATTGAAATTATAGCTCTCTGGTAATATATATGCAAATCATTCAACTTTTAATATAATGGATTTAATTAACATAAGGTGTGTTTGCAAAAACATGTTAAGACTATTTCCTTCTTGGTATGCAAATTATACCACCTTTCATAACGATTTATTTGACTCTCAAATAAAAAATTAATTTGATCTTATATCAAGAGGTGTTCTTGCTTACATTTAGCAATTTCAATATATATTTAATATGTGTGTGTATATGTAAAAACATGTTAAGACAGGTCACTCGTTATTTTATTCATGATTGATTGCATCACCAAAATAATTTATACAACCACACTAAACTCGTACCCGGATCTATATAACCTTTAAATGTATGCAAATAATGTCGTTATTTAAAACGTGGTGAAGAATTTGGATGGGGATGTACTCATTCTCAAATGCGGAATGGTACTCCATAAGGCGTTCTGAACGGAGGCTTTGCACGCATTAGGTGATTGAATACTTCGGAAATTTTAGGTTAAGCAAAAACATGCACGTGTTAAAGAATCTCCCGAGAATTTCAAAAATTATTTTTGTATTAAATATATAATATTAAAAGAAACACACAATATTTTAATGTTTTATTTACAAAACTTACATTCTTTAATTGTCCCTATCTTTTGTAGGTGGCGGTAGCAGATTCTTATTTGAATAAAATATAGATAAGACTTCCACATTAAGAAAAATGTATCTTAGTTAAATGTACGGGATTTTATTAATTATAGTTTAGTAAAGTGCATGGTAGTTAATGACCTCGAGGTTGTGATATTTATAACAACATACCGATATATGTAAATTATATATGGAAACTGCATAACTTCAAATCATTTTAGCATAATTGCTTAATTACCAAAATTCATAATTTCTACTTCCGTTAAAAACACATTAAGTAAGTAAGTTTATACATACCGATAATACAATGGTAAAAATTCTTCTACAACACATTAAACAGCTTATTTATATTTGCTACCTTAAACAACTATGCGGAGTGCATATAAATGTCAGAGGAAGATTTCTTATCGTTCCTTCCAATCTTAAAATTTATATCGTCAATAAAATAATAAACAGATTACTAATAATAGGTCGTCAATGGAACTAAAACAACATATACAAAATGTGTACAAATGAAAAGACCACTTATTAATTAATCATGACTGTAAATTTCTTTAAAGATTTGATATTCATATTTAGTAACAATGTTGGTGCTATATACATAAACGACTTTTTATGAGCATAGTTTAAATTAAAATAACACCGAAATTTATGTAAATTTAATAGTTCTGGTTTATAGTTGGTTGATTTTGGAGAATAAATTTTATGAAACTTAGGTTTAAGAAATTAATCATTTTGCAGGTGGGATTAAATAAAATGTACTACTTTGATGATAAAAACCTATGCAATGCTTTTTATGTTTACACAACTATAACATACTTTAAAATTTAATACCTCGGTAGTAGAATATAATTTTTTAATTGTATTATTGTAACATAAAGTTTGCATAAAAATGCAAAATACATATCCGTTAAGAGGAATTTTTCAATATGATACTTACAGATTCGTTAGTAAGTTTTACAATTAAACTTATTTCAAGACATTTTTGAAACACATCTTACTAGTCTCAAGGAATATGTATGTATGTAGGTATAAAATATACAAATAAAAACACTACTTAATGTAAACATTATTCTTTATTAAAATGAATAATTGGTTATATGTACAAACCAGTTTTTGAGTACAATTACATCTGTGGTTGCGCAATTGAATGACGAATGTCGTGTGGTATGCTAGAAACACTTGTGTGAATTGGTGTAATACTTTAATTTATGTAGAGGAGTACACCCTAAATCTTCTAGGTTAATAACATTTAGGTGTGGAAATTCATTGTAAATTGCCATCATCTCAAGATATATCGTGAAAGTTTCTGCTTAACCATACCTTTTGGTATTTGAAGCGAGCTGATAGACAGTTCCAAGAATATGATGGTTTCAGCACATATGTTATTGCAACTCCATTCGATAGGGATAGTTGTAAAACAGCCATTTCTTTAAACACAAAGTTATTATGTGCAATTTTAAACCTTTGAACGTCGTCAACTAATGGACTATTAATTTTAGACTTCACTCACAACACTGGTTGCAGGATTGTAGCGGACCAAACGATCGTGTAGAATGAGGCAGTACGCTGTAGTGTGAGCTTTAAGCGCTTCTTTCATTTGAAATTCTAATCGTACGTCAACCGCTCCCACTTTCACTATTTCGTTTTGATGGGAACAATCGATGACTACAAGTGGAGCGTGCGTTTGAAATTCATTGGGTGTTAATATCGGCTCGCTGATACCCCCGTAGTACGATTGTTGAAACTGTGCATACATCTCATATAGTATAGAATAGCGATTGGTATCGAAATCAATGTTAAGATTATCGTAAGGATACATAGATGAACCCAGATGTAATTTCATATTGGTCAACTTACAGTGGTCGAACTGACTGCGCCCCTTTTGCGTGATGTATCGGTTTGAAAGCAGACAATAACAAAACGTGGTTTCTCCACTTGAGAAGCCGTCTTCACGGCCCAGGTATGCGTGTGTGTTGTATGTAATTCTGGATATTCGTGTAGTTCCCAACTGCGAAAGCTTATGTCCATGGTGGCATTGCGTTGAATATGTTTGAGTAGTTTTAAGCGCTCTGCATCTGCAACGGTTATATGTGGAATCCGCCATGATATATGTGTAATGTAATTTTGATTGACTCTTTGGTATCAGAATTCGATATAGCTGCATCGTCAGCACTACTTCTAATAAGAATAAGCTCCTGTTTGATATTCAAAAGAATTTTCGGTAGTCCTCCGCAAATCCTAAAACCATGCGCAAGGGAATGCATACGTTGAAATGACCATTAGCATCAACGAGATCAAGCTTATCGATGGGGACCAACCGGCGTTTCTAAAGCGACGACTTTCGCTATAATCGTAGGATAGGAAATTTTTAATAGTCGTAGTTATACCTGGATTACGAACGCGGTCAATAGTCTTTCCACCAAGTTCATAACGAATTTCATCAAATAAAATAAAACTCCGTTGTTGACAAAATCGGCTGTAGGCGAAACGCCACCATCTGACTTATTCATTGTACCCTCAATATAAATTACGCTGTCCCATGGTAGTGTATAGACATCTTCGTTTTCTATTGGAATCCGTATAACATCGTTCTTCTCATACGTGGTATTGGAGTACGGAGTATGCATATGTTTGTCGGCATTGACGATGGTTGTATCAAATATAGCACGTTGCGTAACATTTAAAATATTACTATCCATTTTAACTATGTAGCACTTTGAGTCCTAATGTTTGCAGAAATTTAACGTTTTCCGGTGTTAATCGGTGCACTGGTGTCTTGTAACTGGTAAAGGTGCTGACAATGCGTCTATTAATAGGTTTTGGTGGTTTATGCTCATAGCGCAAAACCATTGTTTAAAGACGCTTTAGATAAAGTCTAATCGTGATGGTTTCCCGACGAAAAGTGATGAGATTACCGTTTTGATCAACTATTTTAACAATGATGCGATCGATGATTCGTGTATTAAGTGGCATATAGGTGACGTTTACGGGGTTTTCAATAATCTTGTACCCTGCAGCAACTGCAGGAAAGAATTGATGCAAAATGTGTACAGGTTTGCTATTCCGATACGATCCGACCACAAGATTACATTCAATACATATTGAATTGATTGGAAAGACTTGTGCCGGATGATCCGAAATAGCAGTAGTGAGAGCTGGTAGTTTACGTTTCTCAAAACCCAGCAACGAAGCAAGTGAATTTGGTTGTGTAAAATCCACTATACCTGATGCTTTGATTTCTGTATGTAAACTGTTATTATTGGCTCGAATATCAATAAGATAACGTTTGGATGAAGTGCGTTCACGGGGATCGTTCAGATTACGTCGTACAAACTTATTAATATCTGCCACTTCATAAGTTCCTTCTGGTAAAGTAAGCACGATGTCATCAATGTAAAATTTATTGTTCGCTTCCGTTACATTGGGAATTGAAAAATATGTATCAAAGTTTGTAAGACCAATAACGTATTCATGGTCATCATCGAGAACAATTGGTGGGTTGATGATTGCGGTGAGCGTAGATTCAGTTCCAGTTAAAGTAAATGTGTACATGTTCGGTGGTTGACGATAAACTAACAACTAGTCGTATTCGTAGTTGGGATGGGGTAATAAAAGCAAATTCCTGAAACACTTGCAATATATGGTTTTAATTAAACACTTTTATACAAAACAGTTAAAAATACACTAAAATCAAATAATATATAACGTTGTTAGAAACTTAACGGAGGACTATTTTGCAGTAAAATTTCAATACGAAGTGTCCACAGGTAACAGTGTTAAGCGGTTGAAATTGTTCATAATTATAATAGAGAGTGCATGGTCCTGATGAGGTTAAGTATTTGACAAGTTCCTCGGAGGTCGTAGATTACCAATGCTATCATAATAGACTGCCCTTGAACCATCTTTTTGTACGCGGTCCAATGAGTTCCCACACCACGTGTAGTATCATGATTAAGAATACCACATTCTCGCCAACGAATTGTGTTTGGAAGTGAATTGCGCATGAATATTCCACGAAAGTGGGATATTGGTAAACGTTTTATGTATTTGTTCAAGTCAACATTGGTCAACGCTCGCATAGGTAGATTTAACGAATGCGTTGAGTTTTTTTTTGTTGTCTTTGTTTACGCAAACCTTGCCCGTGTGTAAGAAAAGGCTTTAGGTACAGTCCATGTCCACGGCGATAAGGTTTCAAATAGAGACCCTTTCCAAGTGTCACTGCCTCTTGTGCCATATTATGTCGTTTCGCTTCATCTAATTGTTGTTGTCCAAGTTTAGCATCGTTGACAGCTTTTGCAATCCCAGCTGCTCCACCCGACAACGCTCCAATTGCGGAAAGGGCTGCAAAATAGGTATCAAAGGTAGGAAACCACCAGTTTTGGGTACAGGGATTACACGTGGGATGCCACGAATTTCATCTGTTATTTCTTTAATCGGTGCCACTGCAAGTTTAGCAGTTTTAATAAGATCGGTCGGACGAACGTTTTAATGCGTTCCCAAATGGTGCGAATTAAACGCTTGAATGGTATACCACTTCCTGTACGTAGACGCTGACCACATCGTTTTCCTTTACACCTTATCGTTTTTTTGCGACAACCCATACCAAATTTAACTTTGGCATTCATTGCAGAACCAACAGCAAACGCAGCAAGTTTTTCACCTAACGAAGCGTCGGGTGCAGTACGACGTTTTTGTGCTGTTTCGGCAAGACGTCGATCAGCTTGGTGTCGGGTTGTTAAGTCTGTAGAAAGATCGTAGGCGATGTCGTGTAGTTTGCAGGCTTCGTCTAAGGGATTACGACCTATATCACCACGCTCGAGGCGTTTCTGAAGCTTAGTACCCGGTCCACAGAAGCGATAGCCTGGTAAATGTAATTCTACCGGTAAACGATTGATAGCACTATTGAGTAACCCGTAGCCACGATAGGATTTCATTAATCTTGTCAGTCGAAAGGTTTAAAGGAGACTGGTCATGCGTGTAGAATTACTCGCTTAAATGCTTACCATACTGCAATTACGTTTTAGTATATGGATAGAATGCGTCTGGTAAAGCAACAATTGGCGTTGCCAATTACGGACCACAACTGCAGCAACAACACTAACGTGCAAAAGCATGGACTACTATTACCATCAACAATACGGTGTATCATTACAGGTCCATCCAATTGTGGTAAAACTAATGTAGTCATCGGTCTCTTGAAACATCCGAATGGTGTACGCTTTGAAAACGTTTATCTCTACTCAAAATCCTTGTATCAACCAAAGTATCAGTACCTAGAGAGGTTATTACAACCAATAAAAGAAATAGGATATTTTGCGTTTAACAAATGGGATGCAATTGTTACTCCAGCGGATGCAAAACCTAATTCGATATTTATTTTCGATGACGTGTCGTGCGATAAACAAAATGTAATGCGAGAATATTTTTCTTTAGGTCGACATAAGGCCATTGATTGTTTTTACCTATGTCAGACCTATTCCAAAATACCTAAACAATTGATTAGAGACAATGCTAATGTCCTAGTGCTATTCAAACAAGACGAACTCAATTTAAAACACGTATACGCTGACCATGTAAACACGGATATGTCGTTTAACCGGTTTAAAGAATTGTGCGGCTTATGCTGGCGAGATCGGTATGGGTTTCTGGTAATCAATAAAGATGGCGATTTGCTGAACGGTCGCTACCGAAAAGGTTTTGACACCTATATATACTTATAAAGCACATAAATAGCATATCACTTCCTACCCGTTTCTAGACGATGGCAGACGACGTGAAAACCAAACGAGAACTCATAAAAGTACGAAAGGCAGTCAAGAGGAAATTACAAGCGCTAAAAGCAGGTGTGGTTGAAAAGGAGCTTGCATTAAGTAAGTCTATGCACCTATTACAAAACGTTTACAAACACTTCAGACCGGTCTGCTGAAAGATATTAAACAGGAGTCCAAGATCGAAAGCCAGCACTGGTTACACAACAACATGACGTACAATCTACTCCTAAAAGACGCCCTAAATTTCTCGATCAGGTGCGCAGTTCCACACCAATCGCCGCACCACCAATAGAGGAGGCATGGGAACACAATCCTCATAGCCCAGTCCAGTCTGTGGAGTCCACTTTCGAAGAATCGGAGAGTAGCGGCAACACTCCAGAGACCCATACAGAGTACGAACGGTACCTAAACAGCGAAGAACATCAGACCTACTTACAACGATTCTTACCATCGGTAAGATACTATGTCGATAATCTGTTTTCCAACTTTACTGGTATTTATAACAATGACACGGAGCACTTGCGCAGGGATAAAGTACGTTTTAATCCGGAGACAGGAAAATTAATGATTGGTGATTCGGACATTATCTTCGGGATTGGTGAAAAGGTGTGTGTAGAACGATTTTGCTACAACGGTAGCAAAGGGTTGTACGAGCAACTGTTCCTTCTCAATCCTTTGGGTAAATTCTCACTTAAAGAAATTAACGATTATGCGGACATTAAAAAGAAGTAATGCAATGTATAGCTTACGACAGCAAACTATAAACCCGAGTGGTCGTGGTCTACTCATGGATTATAACGAGAAGCCACTAGAGTATGTATACTTTGATGATCCCAACGAACTGTGCGAACGGCTCAAGCTTCTGGTCGCCTCGCAAGATGCAGGTAACACCGGTCACACAAACGAAATTACATCGATTATGGAAGAATTACGCGAATTGCGTATAATAGCGTAGATTGTGCGACTTGTTATTCATTATCACGATGGTTATCGACAAGTTTGGACATGCGTCTGACTGTGCTTCATATATTTCTTATGATGATTACTACGATTTTGACAACATGAGATTAGCGCGCGTCGCTACACCACAAGAAGATGATGATGCAGTCACGAAAGCGTACTTAGAATCGCGGTTAGCAACGCTACACCAGCAAGAGGGCGAACCAACGCTTGGAAGTGGTTCCACTATTCAGCAGTATATAGACACGCTTGTGAAGGAGACAACAAACAGTATGATAACACAATTCTCGAGCGAGTATGTTACAAGATCAGACTTTAACCATTTTGAAGAGATGATGCGTAACCTTGTTCCAGCCACTGTGAACGCTAATGTTGCACAAATCGTAACCAAACGGATAGATGATTCTATGAATAGCATATATAAGACATTAGACGCTGCTATTCAACAAGTGAAAGCACAATTTAGAATAGACATTGCACGAATTCAAGCAGATATTCAACAGTTGCAAGAGAAACTTAAAACGCACGCATATAGCCGTCAACCATACACACACACACACACATATTAGCAATATGTCTGTAAAGAAGCAAATCGTCCACGAGTTACATAAGCCTGCTCGCATTAACTTTCCTAGAAGACATGTAATCACAAAAGGATTAAACGAGCTGTTTCAAGCCGATTTGGTGGAAATGATCCCATATGCAAAGATGAATAAAGGATTTAGATACATTCTAGTTGTTATCGATGTATTTTCTAAATACTTATGGGCCGTACCGGTTAAGCGCAAGACGGGTAAGGCTGTTTCAAACGCTTTTCAATCAATTTTCAACAAAGAACATCGTATTCCACGGTACATTCAAACGGATTTGGGAAAAGAATTTTATAATTCAACATTTAAGGCTTTAATGGAAAAATATGAGATTACACATTATAGTGTGTACAGCAATAAAAAGCTTGCGTAGTAGAACGCGTTAATCGTACCTTAAAGTCAAAAATGTGGAAACAATTTAGTTTGAATGGTTCGTATCGATGGCTGAATATACTATCCTCACTCGTGACTGCATATAACAACACCAAACATCGAACAATCGGCATGCGACCTGTAGATGTGTCAAAACGCAATGAACGCAAACTTTTCAATACAGTGTACAGTACGATCAAAACAGTTAACTTAAAGAGTAAAAATTTTCTGTTGGGGATCATGTTCGCATTAGTAAACATAGAGGTCAATTTACCAAGGGATACACACCAAATTGGTCTAACGAAATTTTACGGTGTACAAAGTGCATTTGACTAATCCTTTAACGTACCTATTGCGCGATAGTCGAGGACAACCAATATTAGGCGGCTTCTATGCAGAAGAACTTCAACGAACACACTATCCGGATGTATATTTAGTGGAAAAAGTATTGAAGAGAGTTAAAAATCAAGTATATGTGAAATGGTTAAATTTAGATTCTAGCCATAATAGTTGGATATCCAAAAATCATATTTTGTAGATTTGCTGTTACGTGTTTGTTTACCATCATATGTCATTCATCAATAAAAATTTTTTTACTGTTATATGATTTATTATAGCGACACACACACACACACACACACACGCACACAAATTACATCTATGTACTACTAATTACTACACTAGTTCTACGTCAAGAAAGTTGTTTATAATTCCTCATGCCCGAAGCGCAAAACGTTGATGTAGGTTGATTTTCGCTGTTTTGGTTGAACTTGAGTATTTCGATGTCCGTGAATATGTGTAAATAACAAGCAGGTAAAAACACATTACCTTCTCAGCTAACAATTTCTGCCCGTACTTGACTAACACTCGAGGTATATATATTTATTGTAAAAGGTATGCGACACGTACAATAGCATCCTCCATTATATCTAATAAGTGCTATCTATAGCGCATCAGGTAGGATTACCAAGATGGCATGATTTACATACAAAAAATAGTATTAAACTAAAACAATAATTTTAATAGCATATACACTTTTTTATAATCATCTATACTATTTGATGGCCATTTTCCCGAATCCGGACCACACGTCCATCCTGGTTGCTGTTTTGAGCCCTCCATTGCCAAATTCTTGAGGAGCCAGTTATATGTTGTTCTATGAGGGCCAACTACATTAGGTTGGTACTTATAATTTACCTTATACTTTAAAATTAACTTCAATACTTTTTTTAATACCATAGGTTGTGCGAAATATACAACATCTACAATCATATCGTCAATCGCTGTGACCAGTGATTTATAGTTGCATTTATATTTATGATAGGATATGCCTTCGTACTCAATACAGCTCGGTTGGTTAGTAATTCTTCAAGGAAATATACATCGCTCAAACTATAATTACTCTCTATTGCGTCTAGTACACCGCGCACCTGATGACATTTTAACTCTGTTTTGCCGTTGCAAGCATCAATGAAGTTTGATACAAATTGATCGCACCTACTCTGTTGATTAAACAGCATGTCCATTACATCAATGGATGTATCATTGGTCAGCGTTAGCCATTTGAAGGCTTTAAAGGGAACATGACCACCTACTTTGAACAGTATACGTTTGATTTTGTCTACATCATTCAATACTATGGCATGTTTCAGATGTTGGTGTAAAATGCGTTGTTCACTCGAACAAATCGTACAGTACATTGTCCATGTTAACTTGAAAACTTCGCACCACTATCGTCACTATCGTTGTTGTTCCACTCACTGCGAGATCTATCCAAGTACCTAGCTTTTATGGCACATTCATCAAAATAGGTAATGCTAAAGTGTTGTGATACTGAGCATCACCTAGTTATTCGTCTGATAAACCCCCACTAGTTTTTGTAACAGCATTAACAAATCAACAACCTCGAGATGATCTCTGGCAAGGCGACTCTGTTGAATTTGAGCAATATATTTAAGGAAAATCCAATTAGAGGTGTGTTGGTGGTGATAGATTGTTATTCAAATTATCTATGGAATATCCTTCACTTTTAACGAAGGATTCATGCCCGGTAAATTGCAAATTAATCAAAAGAGCATAACGTTAATCATTACTCTACATACAGCACAAAAAGCTGTCATAGCCATGCGAGAAATATGTTGCCTGATAAATACTCCCTGTATGATTGTTGTGGTTTTGTCAATTTTTACAACGATCCTAGGTCATGGATCGAAACGTAAAGAAAGATGATTTTAAAACTATGAGTGTTTAATTCCCAACGAAGATTAAGAAAAAGGTTGCCTGATGTCGCTAAATCTATTTATATATATATATATATATATATATATATATATATATATATATATATATATATATATACCAATGTTTAATACCTTGAAAGTAATAGGGAAAATAAAATTTAAAGTTGTCAACCATGTTCGGGTGGTAATAATGATTCGGTCATTGATACCTACTGCAAGTTAAAACAAGTCGTATACAATGATAAAAGTTTTTGAAACTAACTAAATGTGATCTTGAATACATGCTTTGTAAAACGATATAGTTCAGATTCTGCTACGATTCTTCAACAGACGGCGATAACAATAAAAACTCTGTTTAAATTAATTTTTAATAACGACTTAACATTGCGTAATTCTATTAAAATGATTTGAAATATAACGAGAATAACTTATTGAATTAAAGTAGGTTATTTATAAGCACTAAATTCTACAATAATTAAAACGAGTTTGAAAATAAAAATGTATTGACAATGTAGCTATACTTGTAATTTATTCTGCCAGGATCATCAAAATATAATGCAAAATAGTTGTTTTTAGTTATAAACCAGAACCATATAATTTACATATGGGGATATGTTGTCATAATTATACTATAAATAGCACAATCGCCGAGGTCATTAACTACCATGCACTTTACTGAACGCGGTTGTTAAAGGGCGTTATATGAACGTTTTTTGCAAAGAAATAAGTAATATTTATCTCAGTTTGCGAGATGTTGAAATGTTTAGATCCGTAAGTTATGCATATCTTTTAGAAAACATATTTGCTTTTATGAACAAATTTTGCTTTACATTCCTTAACTTTAATAATTTCACTAATCATGTTTACAGAGTCTTTTTAAATAATAATATCCTTTGAACATACTATCATCTGGAATACAAATTTTGTTATACCTATATCTAGTACTAATAATAATTAGTGTCTCTAGCACTGTAAAATTTAACTAGAATAATTAATTCACAATCTTTTATAGTGTTTAATTAAATCGGTCTTTTAACAACAAAAGAGGTATTTTGCACATTGCAAATTATTATTACTATGCTTGTAGCAATAAATATTACATAATAAATTGCTGGTTATTCACCTAACAATAAGATTTTACACTAAGAAGATATAATTGGTGTATGCTGGGTTGCCTGCCATAGATATGCATATATTTTTTAGAATTCAATTAAATTTAAGTACACGTAGGTAAATGTGTGAAAGTTACTTTACATTTCAGTATTCAGCTGTATTGTAAATAGTTACTAATATTGTATTGAAAAACGACACCCAGTATTGTCAGCTATGTAAAAATGTTTTGTTTCGGCAGTGAATCAATCAAACTGTATGAAAATATATGAACTCATTAGCATGTAATTAAAATAAGCTGGTAAGTGAAACTAATATAAATAAAACATTCAAATTTTGTGTGTTTCTTTTAAAATTATATATTTAATACAAAATATTTTTTAAAAATCTCGGGGATTCTTCAGCACGTGCACGTTTTTGCTTAACCTAAAAATCTCCGAAGTATTCAATCACCTAATGCGTGCAAAACCTCCGTTCAGAACGCCTTATGGAGTACCATTCCGCATTTGAGAATGAGTACATCTCCATCCAAATTCTTCACCACGTTTTAAATAACGACATTATTTGCATACATTTAAAGGTTAAATTTTAGATCCGGGTACGAGTTCAGTGTGGTTATATAAATTATTTTGGTGGTGCAATCATGAATAAAATAACGAGTGACCTGTCTTAACATGTTTTTTGCACACACACCAATATTTTAAATTAAAACCATTATAAAATACGAGTCGAATAATTTCTCCTATTCTTTTGATATTTAATACAAAAATAATGGGGCAGAGCCCCGTTTAGGGCACGTTTAGAAGCTCCCTTCCCCCACCATTCATCATTTTGAAAGTGATTATGTCATCCACCACATTTCCTATTTTTGCTTAACCTAAAAATCTCTCTTTAATTAACTAAAGCAACGAGAATAAAAACAATGACGAAGCTCTAAAGATCACCGCTAAATTCTTCACTACATGCACGTTTTGCATAACCTATAAATTTTTATCACGTTTGTGCAATTAAACGAGTTATATATATACAATGTCTAATACGTCATCTACATACAATCACCAAACCGCTAAAAGTAAAGAATTTTTATTACCACATAAATTAAATGTATAATTACATTTAAATATTTAAATATATTCAAATTGCTAAAATGTAAGCAAGAACACCTCTTGATATAAGATCAAATTAATTTTTATTTGAGAGTCAAATAAATCGTTATGAAAGGTGGTATAATTTGCATACCAAGAAGGAAATAGTCTTAACATGTTTTGCAAACACACCTTATGTTAATTAAATCCATTATATTAAAAGTTGAATGATTTGCATATATATTACCAGAGAGCTATAATTTCAATAAAAACACGAGGTTATATTCGACTGCGAATTCTTGTTATTTTATCGTGACATTGAAATTGCAGAAGTGAACGACTTCTTTTACAAGATTTTACCTGCAAACGTTTAAAAATTTGACCTCCATCATATAACATTTCGTATATTTTTTTAATTTTATTTGCTACTTCAGAAGAAGAAAATGAAGATTTACTTAGTTTACTAAACAAACTTTTGGAGCAAAATATTTAATGAATAAATAAATATTAAAGAAACACATATTTTCTAAATGATATTGGTGCTAAGGAAAGCTATTATTATTACGTTCTATAGTTTGAGAGTGACGTTAAAACCTTGATGCTACACCTTGAGTTGTAAAGTTAATCCATAAGCAAGAAATCCTTGATAAAAGCAAGTTCAGTGTACTTGTATAAATTATTTGGGATGATGTAACCAAAAGGTATATACGACATACCTGTCTTGAAATGTTTTTGCAACACACCTTATGTTAATTAAATACATTATATTAAAAGTCGAATGTCGACGTGATTTACATATATATTACCAAATAAAAAACACGAGGTTATATTCGACTGCATGCAAATTCTTAGTATTTTATCGTGACATTGAAATTGCGAGAAGTGAACGACTTCTTTTACAAGATTTTACCTGCAAACGTTTAAAATTTGACCTCCATCATATAACATTTCGTATATTTTCTCAATTTTATTTTCTACTTCGTACAAAACGCAGCTTATGAGGAGAGCTAAAACACTCTTTACCACATGCACGCGTTTGCCTCATATTAAAAATTCTTCACCGCGGCGTTTTAATTTTTAGCTTAACCTACCCCAGAAAATACGAACCAACACGTGAACTCCATTTTCTACACAAACAACATTTTTTAAAATTTAATATTTAATATTTAACGTCGGGAACGCTGCTAAAAAATTTCTTAAGAAAATATCTCCACCCCAGCGCACGCGCACCACCCCACGACAAAATCTAACGACCCCGCCGAACGCACACCCCAAAGACCTAACGACCCCCGACGCAACAAATTTACACACAAAGACAATTTTGTTCTCAAAGCGGCGTATACATATCTTGCTGCACGTTTTGTTTCCCAAAGCGGCTTAGCTGTTCATATTGTTCTCGAACCGGCGTATACATATCTTGCTGTGGATCTCTGTTGCCAAACCGGCTTAGCTACCCTACTACTATATTAAGTTTACATTATAAATACCTTTTCTTTTTATGAATTCGTACTTGTATATTCCAAGCAATATAGTTTGCTGTCTCAAATATACGAAAAACAAAAACCCTCAGATCGTAACAATTTTCATAACAGTATGTGTAATCTAGTTTATTATATTTTTATATCAACATCTTATTCCTCTAAACTCATAGTGAATACCTGTTATCAAATGAACGATACACAGATCTATGACCTACTCAAGTAACACATAACCCTATTATCATTTCCCAAGTTGTAAAATATTTAGAAGAAAAATTAAATTAACTCCAATTATCCATAAGAAACTTCTGTAATTAACCTTCATTAATTAAGTAGTATCCTATTTTTAATTTTGCGATGATAAACTTCTTCCTTCAATATCAAAGTGTAGTTGGACACACACAAACATGTCAGGCATACTAACGCCTAACTATTTTAAAAAAGAATTACTTCTTTTAAAAGCCGTCGGTTTATCTCTAACTGGAGAAAATAACAATAGAGTTTATTGCGTGTACGCGTTTTTCATAATTGCAACAACAAACATTGGGTATCCATTTGTAGCACTTACAGAATTTTTCAAACATGATTTTGAATATATTGCTGATAACTTATTGGACTATGAACTAGCAGCATTCATAGGTAAAATACCTCTTTAAGATAATATTTTTAGATTTTAACGTAGAAATAAATTTTTTAGGTCTTTTTAAAACAGTGACCGTATTATGGCATCGAAAGAGAATTATGAATACTTTAAGCAAATTAGAAAGTACGCCATTTTTACCGAATTCAGAGCGTGGTACAGATTTGGAGGTAAAACTAATAAAACAATGCGTGCGAATTACATCAATACAGGCAAGTCATAAATACGCTTAAAAATTTTCTCTGACTTCATTAGCGATTTGTCTTTCTCAAATTGTATTATGCATAAACAATTTTGGGCAGTTACGATTTTATACAATGCGCATTTCACGCGTAAGTTGAGTGATTTTAAACGGGCAGAAACATTGTCATTGGATAAAATTGTAGTTTCACTTGTTGTTTAATGAAATAAAATATATCAAACAACGTTATTATCAACATCACCATCGTGTCGACATATTACATCATGGAATAAATAGGGCTCGCAAATTCGTATTCGTAATACCATAATTTCACAAAACGTATTCTTCTAGGGATCTTGTGATCACAAAAAATCTAATTTCCGTCGCCTTTTCTCTATTATTATAAACAAACTTAGTAGGTTAGCAGGGTATGTTCTAGGACAAAAAGTGCAAATTTCCAATGTATTTTCTTATGGAAAAATCTAAGGTCCGTTCTGGTCATTTTTGTACCAAGCATTGAAATTCCCATAAGTAGGATCTTAAGATCAATTCGTAGTAAAGTGAGAAAGTTCATCCTGGGCTCTTCTCTACCCTCCCTCCACCTCTCACCTCCCGCCACCCACCTCCCACCACCGCACACTTCCCACCACCGCACACTTCCCACCTCTACCCAACTCCCACCTCTCACCTCCCACCACCCATCTTCTACCTCCCACCTCACAACTCCCACCTTCCACCTTTCACCTTCCAGCTCCACACACCTCTCTCCTCCCGCAAGGACCACTACATAACTAAAAGTCTTTCTTACTAATTACAAATGCATACAGCTTGCAGAACCCGGATGTATGTAAGTCAGTCGATTGGCACATAAAATAATCTTTTAATTCTTACCCATTATCTCTAATAAGACGTACTTTGTCTAACACATCTTTGTTTTGTTCGCGTATTGTCGCAGTGTTTTCCATATAGTCCAACTTTCGCCTTTTTGCATCCATCGCCTCTAATTTCAGCTTTCCTTTTCTTCCACTTACAGCGTATCGCATGCATAATGGGGCAATTTCCTTTAGCGTAAACGCATAGAGTTTACTGCCAATATTTACGCGTTGTCGTTCAACCTCTGGGCGAATGTTAGGCATATTTATCAACCCCAATTCCGAAATGACTATTTCTTTTGGAATTGTAGAATATGGTTTTGCAGATTGTGTAAAATATGTACTACATCCCTTAATGTAGCACTTGTATAAAATTTTTATTTAATCTTGGATGTCTTCCTCCTCTACTCTACTAACAACTAATGCAAGAATTAAGATATACAACAAATTTGTGTGTTAGATAACAAGTCCTGGTGTTAATAAACAACTTGGAAATCATTAACCAGATTTTTTACGTTGTCCAGATGCACGTTTAAGAGAAACATTCGCGTCTACTTTGGCCAAAGAACACTGTAGTACGCGATTAAAAGCGACAGTATACAACTGTACAATTGGATACTATGTCAGTGTGGAACAGTTATATACTCACTTAAAAGACTGTTTAACCTTATTGGAAGATAGTAAGATATACTTCCTAAAGGCACCAATGTACTCGGTACCACTTGCCAAAAATGTGGAGTAAGCTACCAGATATGCTACAAAATAGCTGCTGTTTAGTATATAATAACCTACTACAGTACGGGTATTAAAATTGACTGGCTTGCAAATTAAGTTGATCGAAAAACCAGAGGAAAGAAAAAAATTGATACAGTATGTGCTTTCGGCTTTTAGTTATAACTATTTACCAGTAAATTATTTGGAGATAGTAGAGGTGAAAGATAGCCAAGATAAAATAAAAATCTTACACAGGTGCTAAATTAAAGCAGGTAGAACATATTGTTACGTTCCAATTTTGCTGTAGAAATTTCCCTTGTTAATTCATAAGTCCGCTTTACGATAATTTTGTTAAATGAACTATGTTGCTTTTTGTACCTAACCCATCTGCTTATACGAAAGTATCAGCAGTATTCTTCTGCTGTGTCAAATAATTCTAATAAATGTAATTTTAATCTCAAGTCGCAATTTGTTTATAGACGACCGGTTTTGAATCTAAAATTTTCTGCATCTACAAGCTATGAGTATAAAAATAAATCGTCTCCGAAAGTTCAAGTTCTTGATAAAACTGTTTCTAATCCTGTTCCAGTTAATTCTCAAGATTCATCAAATAAGAAACGAACTACCCCTTGGAATTGTTCGCATCCTCGTCATACGTTTACAAGTTGTAGGGCTATAAAGAAATTTTTTTGTTATCGTTGTGGTGACAAAGGTGTCACGCTTGTGTCCTGTCCATCCTGCTCAAAAAACGAGTAAGAAAGCAGATGCTGCGTAGCCGACATCTCGCTTCATTTTAAACGCTACTGTTATGTTGTGTAACCAGAATGAATATTTTTGTAAAGAAGAATGGCTAGAGTGGTTAAAAGTAGTTAAAGAATTTTTTGCACGTCCTAAACCTCAAAGACTGATTCTTAGTCGTAGAAAAACCCTGTGATAATCGTCTATATGGTATAGTTAAGTTTTTTGATAGATACATCACTGGTCTATTGAATTCTGGGTGTACTGCATAGATTGCTTGGTTTTTTGCTATCTCTTTAATCGAAGAGCTGAAATGAAAAATTTTTCGCTGTGATAAAAAATGTGTATCTACTGCGGATGGAGCATTAAAGCCTGTAGTTGGTGTAATTGACTTGCCCATTTGTATAGGTAATCAGTATCGCGTCCTTAATGCTTTAGTAGTACCTTCTTTGCCTCATGCATTTATTTTTGGCAATAATTTTGCGAAATTATTTGGACGTATAGCTGATTTTAAGAATAATTCTTGGTATGTACAGGGTGATGTTGGAAATCAATTGTCGTATATAGGACATTCTACTGTATCTTTAAAATGTAAAGATTATTTGCTTGATTTAGATGACCTTTCTAGTGCTCAGAAATTAGAAGCTCAAGTTGTTGTAATTTGATATAATGAAATTAGTAGTATCGATAGATTGGGTTGTACTGATAAAATAGTTATAGATATTGATACTGGCGATGCAAAACCGTTTAGAAAGGAACGTTACGTCACGCCGCCATATATGAATAAAAAATTAAATGATAATTGGATGAAATGTTTCGTTTGAGAGTGGGTGAGCCGTGTCAGAGTTGCTGGAATTCTCTAGTGCTCTTAGTAAAGAAGTCTTCTAATAAATATAGACTTTGTTTTAATGGAAGGACATTGAATAGCATCACAAAACACGACAGTCATCCGATGGCAAATATCGATAGAACATCTAATTCATTACCTAATGCAAATTTTATATCAAGTGTGGACCTTAAAAAAAGTTTTTGACAAATTCCCCTTTCTGAGAGTGCTCAAGACAAGATTGCCTTCAACGTAATCTCTAGAGGTCAGTATAAATTCGTTACCGTACCTTTTGCTTCAGAAATAGTGTGGTGCAAACGCAACAACCAGTAGACACAATATTTGGTCGTCAATTTGAACCCAATGTATTCTGTTACCAGGATGATATGATTCTGTGTTTATCGTCTTTTGAAGAGCATATTAAGTTGTTAAATGAAGTAAAGGAACACCTTACTATAAATTTAGAGAAGTGTGAAATTTTTAAGAAAAGGTTGAAATTTTTGGGTTATATTGTAGGTTCGCATTCTTTTAGAACAGATCCGGAAACAGTTTCTGCCATGATTAATTTTCCGCGTCCAAAAACGACAACAGAGGTATAAATATTATAAAAAAATTTTCTGCATTAGTTTTGCCTATAAATTGTTACGTATTTCTAGTAGACGCCACGTTGTGCGTCAAAGTTATGTCACGGTGGCTCGTAGCCGTGCGTAACAAAAGAGAATCCAAGAAAAAAACAGTGACCGGGCTCAATCGGTGAGTAGGGGGGGTTGTAGAAAGCAGACCAATCTATACGGGACGCGGCTGTCAGGAGTTAGTACCAGTACCTGCCATAGAGAAATTAGAATAGTAAACCTGAAAGAAAAACAAATTAGTCCTGCCAACCTGAAACAGAGAAAAAGCATAGCCTATGGATCAAGTATAAATTGTTCAGTACTTTATAGAATAAATAAGAGCAACTGTTTAGATAAACTCTATAATCTAACAACAGTAATAGCAGTACAGAAAAATTCTGAGTACAAAGTGAGGCCATATTGGGGAGTAGCAGAAACGTTTAATCACACACCAATTAAACATAATTCAGGTAAAATGTAACAAAAAAATATAACTAGGTAAGACATAATTACTCTAAGTAATTTAGTAAAATTTTTAGCAAAGACATAAATAAGTAGATAAGCATAATTGTTCTGAGTCATTCAGTATGGTTGATAATAATTAATCTAATTAATTAATTAATCTAAGTAATTAAGTAATCTAAGTAATTTAGTAAAATTTTTAGCAAAGACATAAATAAGTAGATAAGCACAATTGTTCTGAGTCATTCAGTAGGGTTGATTGTTCTTTTTTTTGTTATTAAATAGCGGGCAAGTCTATGGAAAAGGTATCAGAACGACAAGGAATATTGCAAAAACAAACGGGTAGATATTTACAGTAAGAACAAATAGGAAATAGTGCAACTTACACAAAGTACTTCAGTATCGCTTCCTTGCCATTGCAGTGTGGGATCCACGATGTCTGGCACTAACGAAGCACTGCACCCTAGACTGTGAGGGTGTTGATGGAACTTATCACAACTTACCCTAATCACACTGACTGATTTCACTGGGGTCAGCGGCGGACCTTATCACGCGAAGGAACTAGGTATATTAGTTGCATAAAACCATACAAAAAGCAGCGAGGAACTTCAACCACTACTTTTGTATACCGGTAGTCTGTCACAGTTTAAATATCACCAGACAAAGCAAGCAACAAAAGCCATAATAAGTAAAGCACATGTATCACTAAAGGGAGTCCGTAACCATGTCCTTAACACCCGCGTGCATCGAGTTAAAAGCAGAACGAATCAGTATCTTTAACGTAATTCCTATATCGGAACCCAAAGACCAACTACGACTCCGCGACAGTTAGTTCTATGGCTTTTTTTTTCATAAGAAAGACGACTAAAAACGTTTAGTAGACACGCGTAAGCACTGAAGCCGGACGTCGAAAGTTCTTCGAACACCCGTGCGTCGAGTTTCACCAACTCTACCACTATTAGTTCAACCAGAAAAACCGTATCTTACACTTAATTTTTGACATCTCGCAAGCAAGAACAAAACACAACCCTTTTTTGTTTATATCTAATCCTACTAGTACAACTTCTGATCGCCTACCTAGACCGTATATCCACATATTAATTACAGCGGGATTATTTATTAATGACAAATGGAAAGTAATTTTACGAGTATTCCAATTTACAACTAAACCATCTTTTAAAATTAATACCGGCGAGTCAACTTGCATATCAATCTGAAAACTAGGTGGAAGTATTTACTTTATACAAACCGCGATGCAAAAACGATGTATTGTAAGAATTAAGTAGACTGAAAATGCTAGGCCACCAAAAATGCACGTTACAAAATGATTTAGCGAAGAAGAAAAAGAAGGGTCAAATTGTTGATAGAAGTCCTGAAGCAGAATTGTCATTTGTTTAGATTAAGCAAGCTTTGGTGTCTTCTCCTTCATTGTCGCAGCCTGATTATTCTATTCTATTTATTGTCGAGTGTGACGCTAGTAATACAGGTTTTGGTGCCGTTCTTATTAAAAAAATTGACAGTGAAGAACGTGTAATTTCAGACGCACGTAAATCTCTTAGTCATATGGAACATAACTACTCAGTTGCAGAGAAGAAGTGTCTGGCAATGATTTAAACCATAGAAAAATTTCGTTTTTGACTAAAGGGTACCCGTTTTACTTGTTGTAGCTGATCATTTTTCGTTATTGTGGTTGAACAATATCTAAACCCCAACTGGAAAATTGGCGTGGCGGTGTGTTCGCCTAAGACAGCACACTTTTGATTTGGTGCATTGTAAAGGAAAGTTCAATATTGTTCTGAATAGTTTGAGTCGAGCTTTTTGTGAGAAAATGATGTTGTTTAAGTTGACCTAGATAATTTGGTTCCGTGGTATGTGTCGTTGTGCGAAAATTTTTTGTTAAAGTCTGAAGACTATCCTCTGTGGAAAATTGAAAATAATTTTGTTAAATTTTAACCTTCTAATTTAGCTCTTACATCGAATATTGTGGAATGGATGTGTCTTGTTCCTAAATCACAACGTGAGGAAATAATTAGTTCATGCCATGATCTGGCTATTGCAGGTCACTTTGGTTTTTCAGAAACCATGATACGAATACAAGAACATTTTTATTGGCCCTAAATGAACATTGATGTCTTAAAATTTTGTCGCAAGTGTTTAACGTGTGGAGCGCAAAATTCTTCCAATCTAAGTCCTCTTGGTATGATGGGAAAAGAAAAGGTAGTGCAATTTCCATTTCAGACTATTGCTGTGGATCTTATAGGTCCATTTCCTCGTTCCAGGGCTGGATATAAATGGTCGTTGGTTGTAGGTGATTTGTTTTCGAAGTTTACCATATTGTAACCCCAAAGCGCGTCTTATAGAACGTATCTTAGAAGAAAAAGTTTTCTTACATTTGGAGTTTCGCAATTCATTATGTGTGACAATGATCCACAGTTATTTGGTAGAATTTTAAATCTTTGTGTGATAAATATGTAGTTCACAAAATGTGGTATACTGTCGTATATTCTCCCTAGTGTAATTTCGTCAAAAGATTTAATAGAACTGTTGGTACAGCTATCCGTTCATATGTTGATGGGTATGACTCATGGGATCTTGAGCTGCCACAGATTCAATATGCTATGAATTCCGCCACACATAAATCTACGAGTTACTCCCTAATTTTTTAGTTTTCGGACGACATGTACCAGTATGTGGTAAATTTTTTGTGCTGGTTTTACTTTGTCCTTTGTACGTTTCGGGCCGTTTAGGTCTACTTAAGATTTTCAAAGATATTTGTGCAAAATTACATTTAGCATACGAACGTTTGTGTAGACGATATAATATGAGAAGGTGAGAACTCTCTTTTAAAGTTAGTGATATGGTGTAGAGAGTAAACAAAGTACTCTCTAGTGCGGGTGATAAGTTTACAGCTAAACTTGCCCCAAAGTTTATATTAAGTATAGTCAAAAAGAAGTGTTTAGATGCAGTATACGATTTGAGTAATATAGATGGATCAAAAGCAGGTAGATGGCATATTAAAGATTTGAAAGTCTTTTCTGCTTTAGATTCTGATGACTCTCCTGAAGATTAAGTGATACTCCTGATATTTTAGTTAGAATTGGTAGATGCTTTTTGCTTTTTCTTTGTGTTTGTTCTAGTTAATATATTTTTGCAAATCTTTTTGCATTCAGTTGGAGTATTAAATGGATACTTACATGTTTTAGGTTTATGCTTTCGGTATGTTATAGTTGCCTGTGTGCTGATGGATTAAGATACTTTTTTAGTTAGCCTACTGCAGTTTTGGTTGTTTGTTTGAGATAAAAAGATTGTTCTTCATCCATTTGAGGTTTTTTTTGGGGATTTATTTTGGTAATTCTGGTAAGGTACGTGCATACTTGTAAGTATTTTTGTGTATGATGAGTAAAGACCGATGTCTATAGTATATTTTGACGGGGGTCAATTTGGGTTTTAATGTATCTTATTTTGATATAAAGATTTTATAGTGGTAATATGGTTGAGTGGTTTACAGTACTGTTTGCTTTGGCCACTGTTAGATAAAATTTTTTTGGAAGCGGAATGCTTCAATATAAGGTAGATGTTCTTGTGATTATGTTCTGTGATAGTGTCCGTAGGAGACTAAACAATCCTAGAGTCTAGTGATTGAATTTTTTGAGGCAGAGCTTTGGTTCTGAGTAATAATTCTTGCCTCAGTATATTGTTATTCTACAGCATTTGAAGATTTCTTTTAGTAAGTTGCTGAATACATCTGTATTAATGTAAATAGATCTTGTTATAAGTTTAGTGTAAATAGATTTCCTTATAAGGTTTAGTATTTGTAGAATTATTATAAAAGTATTGTAGACGTTTTTCGAATTTGGTATCGATACTTATTGATACAAGTTTGGCCTTTTTTTATTTTTTTGGTTTTGTATGAGTATTTTAGACTTGCACTTTCATTTTATTTTACCCCATTTTGTCACTTTTGAGTGTTGTACTTACTTATTTGATATTTTCTGATTGTGTAATCCCAATTAAGACTCATGGACTTGTAGTACGCGGAATTACCATTGCACTCAATTGATTATCTTAAGGTATATTAGTTATTGTCTAGTATATCTCTTCTCAATCTAATTCTTTACGTTTATTAATTTTTTTGAAGTCAAGTCTTGCTTGGAGTTAAGCTTTATCTTTTTGTAAATATATTTAATTAAATTCTTCAACATTTTAAGAAGTTGTGAAAAATGTTTCGGTTTTAGCTGTTTAGATTTAATAACTTTTTATTTTGTTTCTTTTCGGAAAAAGGCAGTGTAACATGTTAAAATCTTGGAACAAATTATGATATATAACTGACCCGTCGCTACATTAAATTATGCTGATTTAGTTTCACAGTTTGTTTTAAGTATTAAACAGTTAATATAAATACTAATATCATTGTGGTATCCTTACTTATTGTGTATGTGTAAGTTGTATTGTGTATTGTGTATTTTGTGTATTTTGTCATTGGTAATTTGTGTTTTGCTATTGGTTCTTATTTTTATTGCTTCTCAAGTCAAGTGAGTTTGAAAGCGTACATTGTCACTTTTGAGTTGTACGTCTGGTCAGGTGTTAGCGCAAGCGTACGGAAGTGAGGTTAGATAAATAAAACAATGAAAAGTAGAATGTGGCAGATTATTATTATTTTATTTTTGATATTTATACATACTAGTGTAGTGCAAAATAATGTATTAGAATGGAGCCTTTCCTTTAAAAGGAAGGATTGGTTCACAGATATGATAAATTTGCTTATTAACTTTGTAAAAATGATATTAAAAGTGAGTGCAAAAGTAATGTAGTGATTTCTAAAACGGGTCTCTTAAATGGTGGAGCCATTTCAGTCCTGTTATTGTGGTACGTTAATAATGGATCCACTTCACTGTTAAATAAATATGCATTAATCTACTTAACTGGAAAACCAACCATATTAGCTGCATGTCAAATGTTCGCAATTGCAGTGTGTGCATTCATTAGAATGTATTGTTCTTGTGTTTTATATACGCTTTTTTAGAGATTTGGCAAACGACTTGCTTCTATAAGTGTATGGTTTTACTTGAATGTACAAGATTTTCCACTGTCCTTTTATAATCAATGGCATTACATTATGTTGCTGTTAGTTGTACAGACTATTAAGAGTTCTGTGATTTAGTTTGTCGCTATTCAAATGTTTGTTGAAAGGATAGACTGGCCTGTATGTAAGTTTAAGTTTATTGCCTGTTATGAGTGAACTTGACTTTGATTCGGTCAAGTGAAATAAATCTTAAAATTGCAGGATTTGCAGCTGCTTTAAGCAGACTTTTATTTTTATAAAATTAACGATGCTTTATTTTTACAAAGTTTAGAAGAAAAACTTTCCTATTTGTTGTCCAGGTGCTAAATTTTATCATGTAACAAACAACTTTGGCATTTGCATTTGTGACCCAAACAAGCTAGGTCTGTCTAATTGGAGTAACATTTGTTGATAAGAAGGGTTAGTAATTAATACCAGAAAGTTTTTCATAAACGCAATGGCGCCTAAATCCTTTTTGGTCAACAAAATCGCTTATAACCCTAGCTCATGTCTCTCCGCATAAGCTAATTCTTAAGCTTAGCCCGCAAGTAACAAGTGTTCCTATAATTTTGTAGCTACCCTTTAACTTTTCGTACTTTGACTCATCTCTGATTGTTAGGAACTCCAAGTATCTGCATTAGCGTTTGACGACATAGGACAAATCTTGTAAGAATATGTCAGTTATTTCAAACAGGAATGTATTATATAAAAACAGCTATTAAATATAATTGCCTTATGTTATTTCATCGACAAAAATATTAAAGATTATCTTTCAAACGATGTATATTGAAAATTTGTAATAAATAATTTTCTTGCTTGTTTTTTATTGTTTTTATTTATCCTCGTGACTATCAGCTAATAAATTACAAATTTAAATTTTCTAAACCCTAACCTGATATCACAAGGTCGAGAATTTCTTATTATTAATGCAAGCCCAAGGTAAAGTCGGATGGAAAATGGCTTGAGAAAAAGAAAAACTCCTAAGACATAAACGGCTAGTCGAGTGTTAGCTCTGGGTAGATCATGAGCTTGGGTCATGAGTTGTCAAAAGACCAAAAATTTGTTTAATGAGCGCCACCGTATTTTTCAATACAATAACCACCAAAATTTAACTGTGCTTGTATTAGGGGAATGCGGAAACCTTATGTCAACACCACTAACATAGCCATAAAACCTGAATTTCACTCTTTTAAACACACTTACCAAAACCTCAAACACCAGATGTCATACAGATGTCTCAGCTTGACCTGTGAACAAACAAAGGTACAACATGGACACCATTTGTGTCCTCAAAAATATTTGCCAAAAATAAAATAATAGAATTTAGGTTTCTAAAATATACACCCAGGGAATTTGTTTTCATTACACACAATTTCTAATCAGGGATGAATTCTAAATAATAAAAAGTCATTCAAAAACAAAATATATTCTATTTGAATAAATTTCTGGATTCGTGTTACTATAATATTTAAATTCGTATCTCTATAATATTTTCACTTAATAATTTTTATGGAACAGAAATATACTAGTAAAGAATTGTATTCGATAATATAAAGATCTCTGAATGGATCTTTCTACAAAATTTAAATGTACTGACTTGAGATTTTCTAAATTATTCATATTACATAATATTCTTTATAAGCCATAGAAGTACTTCTTCGACCTTCACAGTGAAATTTAATTACCTAAGCGCTGATAAAATAGTATGTAGTTACCCTAAGTTACTTTTACTTAACAGTTAATACGCGAATTCCACATGTCGATTAAAAATGAAAGTTCATGACCTCAAGATATTTAAACATACTTTAAATTAACGTAAGACGACATGTGAGGTCTAGATAGGACAACTGAATCTATGTTTTTTATATCTGACATAAAATGTCATTCACAACTTTTTAAATGTACACTTTGTGTGCATGTGCAAACATTTTGACAAACAATAGATTTGTTATTTAATTCGCTGTTTCCTTAAAAGCTTTTTACGTTACAAAATTTTTAATGTTCTATTTTCTTATTGCAACTTAATTAATATTCAAAGTGATTAAATTCTAAGGAACACTCACGTGTTGTGATACTGCTCTGAACGAAAGAAATAGGACCTTGACCTGAGCTGTCGGAAATTTCCATAACCATCGATTATCAAAGTTCTTCTGAATACAACCATTATTTAACGAAACTAACTTCTGCTTGATTAAATTTAATACTCCAACAAAATTTCTAGATCCAAGATTTACTTATTCGATATTATTTATTTGTAAAGTTGAATTGTACGAAACATATATGAAATTGCTTTCTATGATATTGCACTAAGAGGAAAAATATTAATATAATTTATTTAATTAATTTATACCAACTGTATTAATGATGTAAAGGGGGGCTTCCATCTCCTTAGGCCTGCAGGTATCAACTGAACCGCTCTAGGTGAAACTTATAGAAAAATATCCTCACGCTACAGCTGCTAGGTTCGACCTCCAGACACCAAGAGTCAATCAATTATTCATATTTTTTCTTACTCTGTTAGAGGCCACGTGTTTAGACACGACCATCTTGACTTCACTATCCTGCCGAGCAGCTTACCCGTTCGAACGCTGATAAAGAAGTGACAAATTGACAACTCGACAAAGCTTAGTAACGAATCTTAGACCATAAAGGTAAAGGAATCTATATGTTATTATTAATTTTATGTATTAATTTGTTACCGAATGGAAAGTTGTAAATTATATATTTTATTTTATTGCTGATTTATTCTATATTAAAGAACGAAGCGTAACAAGAAAAAAAATACGTTACAAATTACTACTAAAATTACTGCAAAAATATGTAGGTGTAATGAAATTTGTTATACTATAGTTTTTAACTTTGGCAGTGTTTCCGAATTTGAACACCGCAGCGATACATACTGCTTTTAGTGCAGTGAAAATGCACCCTCACATAGAGATTTATTAAATATTAAAAGCAAAGGTTCAAATATACAATCATAACAATTTTTTTTATTAATAAGTAATTCCGTCAAGACCTGCTCCTTTATTTATATCTAATTTATTTATTACATTAAATATTTGAGTACGCATATTAGAAATAATTTGAATGTAAAGAAAAAATTAGCAACGGATAAAAGGGACCGACGTACTGAACTACCTCTAGGCTCGTTAACGGATTCAAAATATTCAAATTATAAGTATTGTTATCATAAGAATCAGTTTTCTTATTATTAGTCAGTGTGTGCGGAGTGGAGTCAAATTTTCTTTTGCTTTTCATAAATGTTTATAAGGATTTAATATTTTTAGCCATGTGACCTTCAATAAAAGTAATATGGTTTTTTAATCCTTCTTGATACACTGTTTTAAGCGCTATTACGAATAAAATGAGCGACATATTATAACTCTAGATTTACCCTCAAGAGAGGCGACTCCGTAATGATTTAGCACCGGCTAACTATAGTGTTGCGGGAATGGGTTCCTAAGGAAGAGATAATAAGATTGAAAATACTAAAACAATTGGCATACCTGAAATACAAAAAACATATATTTTAATATTTCCGTACCTTGAAAGGCTTCTTCTATTGTCATAAGTGAAGGACGACATATCGTTTTGTGTCATCAATCTCTTCCATATTTTCCCTATATGGAAGCGGTTTATTTCCTGGCTTTCTAGTTTTTTAATTAGATCACCATGTACTTAATGTTTCTCTAAAATATCAATAATAAAACTTACATTTAAATTCAATACGTACATATTTCTTAGCATGGTGATACGGTATTCCGTGGGGACAAGAAAAAAAAGCAAAATAAGTAAAAAAAATATCCCGCGCCGTGTACCGCAACAAAAAAAAAGAATTGAAAGAATGCCGTGCTAGCTAAAAAATCGTGGACATGCAAGGGTTACAAAAAAAGAAAATAAAATCTCAAGAGAGAAAATTTATTTACAATACCTTTAATAAAAACATGTTACAAAAGGAAAAGCAGCCCGCGAAGAAAACAATATTTATCCAGCATATCCCGAAGGATTTACACAATAGAAAACCGTATGGAGAGCCAATACTAATATTATCTCATAATTGCTATTTACACCATACGGGTTGTAGATATTAGTATTTTCATAATAATAAACCGAAGCAATTAAAATTTAGTAGATTGTAACTACCCAATTTAGTTGATCCCAGTGTTACTTGAAAACAATACGTAACCACGTTTAGTATACGTCAAACTATATTTTATAATTAATTATAACCTGCGTCTGAAAACTTTATAATGCAATGACCAAATGTAAAAAAAAAGCACTGGAATAACTGCATGTGAAGAATTCATTTTTTATACTAAACCAAATCCAATCTTTGTCAGAAAACCCAAAGTATCATAACATAGAAGAAAAGTTAATATACATACAGCACTGGGTGGGTGCGTTCAAATAGTGCATTTTCTGATGACCCCATCTTCGAAGGACGTCAGCGAGACTACATTGCCGCTTCTTCCGTATGGGCGTTCAGATCTATCATATGCTATAGCAGACGCTAGAATATGCTTCGAACTCATGGTCGACAGTATGTACCAGAACAGGCAAAAATTTATAACTGTTCGAAAGAAAATAATAAAATTGCTTGACAAACGCTAACCTTTACTATTCACTGCTCAGTTACTACCCGCCATGAAATTATACCAACGTAGCCCCGTACATCAAAACCTATTATTTTCAATACAGAAAAACTGCCACAATCATAATAATTTCAATGGTACCTTCCCTTGTTTATTCATATGCAAATAAATAAAATAAAAATGTATGGTATTCTCTATCAAAATATCAACTGGTTGATAAAGGAACTAGAAAAGATAATTGCGTTGAACTTGCGTTGTAAAGTTTTTATATTACATTCTACCTTAAAATCTATCATATTGTTTCAACAAGCAAACTACGACCGATAATGGAAAACCCCGTTAACGCGTGTCAATAGAACCAGTCACAGCGCTTCAAAACAACACAAAGGTTTATCAAACTCATGAAGATATTAGGTACCCTTAGGATGTGTTGCCTAATTTTTCGCATAACATTACAGAAATTCAACATAAACCAATGCATATTTTATCTTCAATACGGTGTAAAGGTAAAGAAGCAAAAATGTTTAATGTATCGAAATCACAGTGATGAATAAGCAAGTGTTTAAATCGAAAAAGCGGTCGAAATCGCTAATCAAAATTCAAATGCAGAAACTGTACGTAACATGTTAGAATGTTCCAAACTTGTTTCCACGATAATATGCTAAAATCGAACCAACACGAGTTCCAGTCCAACAAAATAAGTACTTTCACGTTTGATTAATTTCCTACTACATGAAATACAAACCCGTTTACATTTACATATGGCGTGTACTTAATTGAAAGATATAGTTATAAAAGCTCGTATGTTACTCACTATTTAGTAAAAATGCAAACGCAAAGATGTCAGGAAACCATCAGTATTTCCATTTTTTGTTGTTCCATCTAACACTGCTTGTCGCATTTTTTTATACATATGGCTCCAACAAATACTATCATTTACTCAAAACAATACAAGACTTTACCTAGGCTAAGGCAGCATAGTAGAACGAAAACGCGGATATTCTGTAATATGACAAGCCCACTGTAATTAAGGGTGGAAATTGGCTTAAGAAGGAGGGAATCTCCTAATAGACAGACGGCTAGTACAATGTAAGCTCTGGGTAGATCGTGAGACGTCTCGTTGGTTCGATAATCGAATAAAACACAAATGATTATAAACACCACCGTATCGTTTAATATGACAGATAGATAAGTCTAATTGTATATGGAAAATTCGGAAACCTTGGGGTAAACCGTCGCAATAGCCATAGACACAAAACTTACTTTATTAATCATTTGCACATCTTCCTATGGAACTCTAAAGATGTTTTGAATGTATCCTGAAAAGAAACATAGACTTATGGAGAGACTGTTAGTGCCTTTAATCATAATCACCAAATTTAATCTTTAATATGCCAGTTATAATTCTCAGCTGCTTTTCATGTCACTTTATACCACCTAAAAGAATTTTCAGTAATCAAAATTTATACTCTCTTTATTTCTTTTATCAGCATTACAAAATATTTACATTAACTTACAGAATTTCATACTCTAGCTAAATTTGTTTAATAATATATTTCTCATTAAGTAGAAATTATTCAGTTGCATATATGTACCTACAATTCATGAAATGTAACCTCTCAATATTTATTTTATATTAGAATATTACTTTAATCGTTGACAGTACTACAATCGATTTTACAACCAAATTATTATTGGTGTTTTTAAAATAACAGCAGTAAAATTATGATCATAACATGATCAGAACAATTTTAGGGATATAAAACCATGTAGCAAAAATATAAAGGACGCGGGAGGAAACGTCATTATAGAAAATGCAGATAAAGTGTTAGATGGCAAGAATATAAGTATATGCAGCAGAGGAACTAACTGCATTAGAACAGGAATCGGACATTGAAAATGATGACTTGGGATATCCTATACTTAGAGATGAGTTTGAGTTAGCATTAAAGGGTCTGAAGAATGGTAAGGCGCCGAGTACAAATAATGTGCAAACCGAATCCCTAAAAGCCTCTAGGCAAGCAGTAATCGAACGTCTTTTCCAACTTGTTTACTATATGTATGAGACAGGCGAGATACCTAAAGATTTCAAACGTATCATCATAGTAACTATACCAAAAAAAGGGAGGGTGGATACATGTGAAAATTTTCGAACAATAAGTTTGACAGTACACATGTCAAAAATATTTACTAGAATTGTACAAAGACGAATGGAAAAACGAGCTGAAGAAATACTAGGAGAAGATCAATTTGGATTTATGCGAAACAGGGGAACATGGGAGGCTATTTTAGCTCTGAGGGTGATAATGGAGAAAACAACAGAAATAGGACAAAGCGTATATATAGGGTTTGTAAATCTGGAAAAAGCACTCAATAATGTAAAATGGAAAGAAATGTTCGAAATACTCAAAAAGTTGGAATGAGTTTTAGGGCTAGACGGACAGTACATAGCTTATACAAAAACAAACAGCAGTAATAGAATTAGAGCAGGTACGTAGAGAAGTAAATATATCTCCATTAATTTTTAACTTGTACATCGAAGAGGCGATTACTGTCAAATGCAGGAGGACATTTGGAATTACTATGCAGGGACAAAATATTAATATGCTTAGATTTGCAGATGATATAGCGGTATTCGCATTTAGCAAAGAACCTGCTGTTAATAAAATAGATACAGTTCTAAGAGAGAGATACGGTATGAAAATTAATAGAAATAAAACTAAAGTACTAGTATGCATAGGAGGGGAAAATATATCAAAAAGAAAAATACAAATAGTTAACAAAAACTTACAAGAGGTTACGAATTTCTGCTACATAGGAAGCCAAATAACGCAAGATGAAAATAGTGCAAAAGGTATAAAACAAAGATTAGCACAAAGTCGTGCTACATTTGACAAGAGAAAGCAACTACTGTGTTCAAAGATAGCAAACATAGAAACAAGGAAATGGTTGCTTAACACATATGTGTGGAGCACAGCATTGTGCGGTTGTGAAGACTGGACAGTAGGAGAAGCGGACAAGAAAAAGATAGAGGCCTTTAAAATGTGGTGTTACAGACGTACGATGAAGATATCATGGACAGAGGAAGTTAACGACAAAGAGGTAGTAGAAATGGTAGGGGAAGGAATAAATATGAGGAAAACGGTAAAAATAGGAGAGATAGGATGATAAGCCACATACTAAGGCATGAGGAAATAGTGCGGAATATATTAAAAGCAGAGATCGGAAAAAACAGAGGTAGATGTTGACCTAGGTTAGACTATTGCAAACAGATAGTGAAGAATTTTAGGGAAACGTGAGTTAAGGTTCGTGACTTCGGAGCGGCTTTTTTAAAAAGACTTCAAACTTCTTAAAACATTTATTTATTTGTTATACAGAAATTAATGTTGAATTTAGACAATTTTGAAATAATTACTCTGAGTCCAAAACTATTAATTAATTGTATAAGTGAGTTATCTAACGAACTGCAATGTTAAAGCTGAACGATGGATTAACTTACTGCGAGTGGGGCTTCCGGGCCTTTTATAATATCCCTACCGCCTCACATGTATGTGGGAACTTGCAGACCTAATGTCTACTTACACTTGACTCTATTCATAATACATTGTTGCTATCTTAAATCTATTCATAACTACTTTGTTGCGAGCTTACTTCTCCGTAATCTCGGTACGTAACTGTCTGCAACCGCCTATGACCTGACATCGGCAGTGTCACTTATCTCTGTGCTACAAAGTAGCGTTTCTGTTCCCATAAACGTTAATAAAATAAAATGAATTGTCCTTCAATTACATTGTTGCGCATTTTCTAATATTTTTAATAATTCCTAATTATTAGTTTCTTTATTTATATATAACAAATAGGGGATTACATAACTTGTGCAGGCTAGTTCAAAATAGAAATCAATGGAGGTAAGCGTCCTACCAGTCCCAAGATGAAAAACTAATGACGAAAAAAATAACTTTACTTAAACATGATGATTATTATAAGCAACTACAGGTATTGGTTGTGCAATATTCACGAATAACTATTCAAACTATTCATTCGGCAAATGTCTAAGTGTGAGGGTATTTTGGCATACACAAGCTGCTTACCCCCGTTTGTATACTTTACATGTGATTTTTCAATATTCCACCCCTAGGTACTACATTGGTCAGGAAGCGAGCTTTTTTTACCTGAAAAATTGTGAATTTTGCCAAACCGTTGCTGTTCCTAGCAAGGTAGGGATCTTTAACGTGCGTGACAACAATCACACGCGGGAACTCCATTTTACCTCTCTACCGAACAAGGCTGTATCTTTGTGGAAAATGCTCGCCTAACATTTTTCAAGCAGACCGTGTCGGGATTGGAACCCGGAACTTCCCCCCTTCATATAACGTGCATTTACACTTTTAGTGCTCCACCCGAAGGTACTACATTGGCCAGTGGGCGAATTTTTGTTGCCTGGAAATTTAGAATTTTACCGAACCCTTGCCGTTCCAAGCAAGGTAGGGATTTTTAACGTGCGTGACAACACTCACACACGAGACCTCCATTTAACCTCTCATCCGAACGAGGGCGTAATTTTTGGTGAAAAATGCTCACCTGCCATTCTTCAAGCAGTCGGCCGTGTCGAGAGCCCCTTTATATACCATTGAATCTCGGTGAAATAGGGTAATAATTTTAAAACAATAGAAGGGGACCGAACTGCATCTAACAAGAAAGAACAGCGGCTATGTTCAAAAACAACAAACATAGAAAAAAGAAGAAAATTGTGGAGAGCATATGTGCGGAGCACAGCACAGAACGTCTATGAAATAGGGGCAGTATGAAAAGCAGACGGAAGAGATAGAAGCCTTGTGGAATGTTGTGCTTCAGTTGTATGAGGATGATGGCATGGACAGACAAAGTTAATAACACATAGGTTATAGAAATAGTAGAGGAAAAAGGATATCTGTGGAAAACAAAAAAAAAGAGAAATAGAAGGACAAGATACGTTCCAAGGCATTTTTGGGGAATAGTGCGTGATATACTACAAACAGAGATAGGAAAAAGGAGGTAGAGGTAAACCTAGATCAGACTATTGCACACACATAGTGATATATGCAGACTGTGCAAATTTCAGGGAAATGTGTAGACTAGTTCAGAATAAGAAATAATGAGGGTACGCGTCTTACCAGTTCCAGGACCGAAGACCTAATGATGATGTAAAACGATTAAATAACTTTCAATTTACTGGAAACTTACTGAAAATTATGGCCAATATGCGATAAATTACCCAATATGGGCTGAGACACAACGCACCTTTATTGCTTACTGTAAAGGTATAGGTATAGTATAATTTGCTTGTTTAAATGATCAAGCCACTAAATTAGGAAATGTACTTAGTGTGCACTATTTTTAGTAGAAGAGATAGATTTTATACTAATTTGCGCTGACCAGGAAAGGTATAAACTATGAAATATCTCATCTATTCTATTCATTTACATAAAGTTTTTATTATAAGAACATAGCTTTTATATAACTTGATCTTGGATATAAAATATAGACAATTCAGTACAACAAAAAAATTGGTTATTATACTATTAATTTGCATTGCATTACAAAAACTTTTGTTTCGTTGAGATAAAGAGTAAAGAGTGGCAACGCTCTGAATCTACCCATATTAAATGAGTATATCACTAATGATGTAGAGCAGCAATGTACTGAAAAAATTTGCCGCCCAACTAGGTGGCGCCCTCGGACAATGCTTCAGTTGTCTGAGCGCTAGCGACGGCACTGACGTCCGAAGAACTTCATACACAATAATTCTGCAAACAAAAAATCCATCACCAACATAGAAAGCAAAACGAAGCGTATCGCCGGAGAATCTACAGAAAAGAAAAAACTAGAACGTGCACTACGTTATGCAACGACTCTCAGCAGCTTGAAAACCATTTTTAACACAGTCAAGAATAAAATAGGGCAACTGAACTGCATTCAAGCGAAAATATTAAAAATTAGTTGCGCTCAAATAACTAAACCTACCAGGAGTATATAATGCGGATCAAGAAGTTCGTTATTTCTTATAGCGTTTTCTAATTCAGTTTATGTTAATAATAACAGAATCGAAATCCTTAATAAGGAATCCAGCAATTTTTGCATCTATTCCGACAGCATTTGGAGAATAAACACTCAAAGTACTCACTAACAGATAATATATACTAAAGGCTCAGGGTAGAAAAAAACAAAATAATGATGCCTTTGAATATTCACATATCATCACAAGAAACTTTTAATTTTCTATTAAGCGATATTTATCCTGCTATCCTGGGTATATGTATATAGTTAAAAAAAGGACGTCACCTACCGCCAATAATCATATATTGTACAAATGTTTTTTTATACTAAGATATTTCAACTTATTTTCAGACCATTGCATATTGGACGGTGGCTGCTTTTGGATATTTTGGTGGCGTTTTAATTGCACTACACAAGCGACTAACAAGTGACTATTACGGCAATTGGGAATTTAGTTACGGTACACTTTCCCTCTTAAATATAACCTACAGTCCAAACTATGAAATTTGTTGGATGTATCAAAACATCAGTATGTTTAGTATAGCTGTTCAGTTTACTACAATTGATGTGCTAATTGCTGCTGTTCTAGTGCATATTACATATCAGTTCAAACTATTCCAGAATCTACTTTCAGTACTTGCTGATAATTGTGTAGTTGAAATCGAAATTGAGGTAAAACTGGCCATTTATTAATGCGGTCTTGTAAACTGTTATTATTGATATTGAACAGAACGAAAATATTGTTGAAACACAGATACGTAAAAGTAAGTTATGGAAAAAATCAAACCTATTGATAGCTCAAACTGTCGAACATCATATACAAATTTTAAAACTGGTAGAGGATCTAGAGGAAGTGTTTAGCACACTACTACTGCTAGTGTATGTAGTTACTCTGGGCATGATTTGCTTTATGGTATACCAGATATCATCAGTAGGTATAACTTTTTCGTTCGTTTTTTTTTTAAGAAAATCACTTTTAGTTAACTGCCAGTGATGCCCGATTTTTTAAAACCCTTGCGGATGGATTAGCTATGTTCCTCCAGGTGCTTACAATCTGTTACTGGGGCGAACAGGTTATCTTCCAAAGTCAAAATGTAGCCCTAGCTGCATACAACTGTAACTTTATTGACACCGACATAAGATTTCAACGTAGTTTGGTTATGATTATTCAACGAAGTCAAAATCCTGCTAAACTTAACGCTGGAAAATTTGCTGTCATCTGTTTGGCTACCTTTATGTGGGTAAGGTCTTAAGAAGATTAAATCATAAACTTTAATAATGTTTTAGATAATGAAAGCATCTTATACTGCATTCACCGTATTACATAATACACGTACAAATATAATGAATTAAGCACAATAATTTAGTTTAGATATTAGCACGAGAGTTTCTTCATTGAACACAACACAAATTATGTAATGTAAAAAGATTCACGTTATTGAAGCAGTATTCTTTAAATAATAAATATGCTGTTTATAACAAGAAAAGATACACAAGCAATGGATTTATTTGATGAGAAGAGGATCCCGCCACCGCGTCGCAGAAATCTTTTCGCACTTCACTTTTACCTCGCACTTATTCTTATCCGTTTATCCTGATTTTCCCAACTTTTATATTTTTGAAAAAGCGTGGAGGCCATAATTAGACTTTACTTGAAAAAGTATCTAATTGGAAATTATGAATTTTGCACTGTTTGGGTGGTTATTCCTACACCGTATCGTCCTAGGAAAAGTTTAGACGAGTTTTATATTAATCTCGCTATTGGGTGGTTTTTAGACGTTTGATTTCTGAAGGGAAATAAAATAGCTTTATTTATTATATGTTATTAATGTTTAAATATGATTTCGGACATTTGTGCGGCAGGGCTGGCTCGAATGAAACGCAATCCGCGAGTAGAACTTTTGAGCACTTTTTCGAACAGCAGATATTGGTTTTCAAGCGACTTCACATATCCCTATAGAAAATAATCTATACAGATGAAATAACACGATAGTAGAAGCAAATTCACAGGAAGATTACGTTAAATTGTTCGCCCAACCAATATTTCCTACAATAACCTGATTGTGTCGCACGCTGTGAGGCATTTTGCGTAGATTTGTTGAAACCAACACTGTTGCACGTTAACGCCATTTTATTGGGGAACAAAAAATTATTAATCATAAACCAATAACGCTCTTCATTGATCGTTACGTCCCGACCGGCAGCATTTTTGAAAAAATATGGCCAATGTTTCCACTAGCCCACAAAACACACGAAACGATGAGCTTTTGTGGATGTAACGGTATCTCAGTAATGCCTTCAGGTTGTTCGTTACTGCAGTCCCGCAATTTCGATTGTTGATGTAGCTGTTGAACCAAAAATGAACTTCGTCGTTAAACAAGATTTTGTTATGAAAATGAGAATCAAAAGCAATCTCGGTTTCGTCCCAATCACCCAACCTTCGACGAAAACGATTGTAAAATGGCTTCAATTCTTGCACGAGTTGAAACTTGTAAGCTTGTACGCCAAGATCTTTTCGCTAAATCTTTCATACATTGGGTGGATTAAGTTTCAATTGCTGTGTATGATGACAAAGCAAACTTTTTGAATCTTTCTTAACACTGCGCTCTACAATAGAAACAACTGCGCACTGTACGTCCTCTCTGGAAATACATATTGTTAATTAGAAAATGCTTGGTGCAAAAACAGTTCACGATTGCTCAAACAACTTGTTCCCATTGTAACGCTTTAGTTTTAGGCAAATACGTGGTGCACTTAGTGTTGTGTGAGTTGCCTGAATTTAGACGAGAATCTCGCTGCTAATATAATTATTGTTCTAGCGCAGTCGTAGTTGGACAAACATGCGCATTAAAATAGAACGAAGTTTATTCTTGTCTTAGGCATGTAGTCACTAGACACATTTTTTAAAAAGATGGTATGAGTTTTTGGGGCCGTCATGAAGCGAAGGAAGCTCCTTTCGTGGCAATTGCACGTTGCTTGACTTTGAGCCCACAGCACAGAACTGTTAGAACGTGGTTCTAACTAAGATCAAGTATTTATCAAACGCAAGCAGCTTTAGATATACAATTTATGGATTAGAAAAACGACACAGATTCTCATTTTAATACCAATCGTTGTAATTCAATATGTAAATCTTAGTTTTGCTAATCAAGCTTTCGTAGATCCTAGGAAAGATAGCGGGTTCTAGACGCTTTGTTAACAGGTGTTCTGTATTTTATTGTTATTACTTAATGCCGTGAAGCTTTGGTGAGTACAATTCCTTTTTTTGTGATCCAGAAGAATCAATACATAAGTGATGAACGTTTTGTTTGAAAAACTGAGTTAGCTAAACTGAAATTAATTAGTTAGGAATTACGAAATTAAAGATTTTTGGTTTACAAGTTTGAATGATACCTTGTTGAAACAAATCGTATTTTTATTTGATGTAGTTTAGATGAATTGGCAAATTTTTTATGTCTTCATATTCTTTTGTTAAATGTTTATTAATAACAACACTTCAAAACAGCATATGTTGTGATAAGAGTCAAATTTTCCATGTTTGTTTGAAACAGATGACACTTATGTTACTAAGCAACCTTTGTATTGAGATAATTCATGATATAGAAACAATTCAGTGAAAACCTTAGAAAGACTAAAGTATAAATTAAGAAATTATTTGTGAGCTATATCCAAGATCTTTGATTACAGCATATAAAGGATGTAGTAAGATCTTGAATAACTTTTTTATGACAGGTGTAACCTATTAATAACTATGATTTTTGCATATTTAACATTTTTCATCAGCACTCACTTTCGTAACCTTTTTAATTTTTTTTGTACATAGATGAAAAGAAACAAATTTTATTAGATACTAGTCAAAACTCACAATCGTTTAATTTCCAACAGCTCAAAAATGAAATAAGTAACCTCACCGTTTTGATTGAGATAAAAATAAGTAAAGAAATTATGTTACTGCATTTCTAAATACAGGTAAATATTGTTCCCTTAAGGTTTTATCTGCGTCTATCCTTAGGATGAATTTTGTGTTAGCTATATTGACAAAGTGGCGCCCTAGTTTATTCAAAGACAGGTTTAGTCTCAGAAAATATCCCGACAATCTCATGCCTCCGCAGGAATAGACCCCGAGTTTAGACCGAGAGTATCCTCTTTTTCTTTTGCAACACCAGCTTGGCCTCACTAGATCCTCAATAAAGGCCAGCCTAAACCATTTAAAAATCTTTTTACTAGATTGAAAGACAAAACTGAAATTCTATTATGTAACAGTGTTGTCTATAAAATTCAATGCAGTTGCCAGCTCAATTATACTGGGCAGTCGAATCAGTGGATCCGCAGTAGACTAACACAATACCGTAGTGACGGAAAATTGGGGAAAAACTCTTGCGCCTTAGCGAGACATGTGTATACTACCAAACATACATCCATGTATGATCAAGTGAAAATATTGGAAACCAAATCTAACTATAAAAAAACGTTTATTTTATAATCTTTCCACATTAAGAAAAAATCAAACTGTATGAATAACAAACAGAACTTAGAGAATTTAAGTGCATTATATTCACGTCTTTATCAGTTTTAGAAGTTATAGTGTTAACATTACATTAATGTGTTACACCTAATTTGTAATTTATATACTCTCATATGTAAAAGTGTACTTGATGCAATTATTGGAACGCTCTTGTTTGTTGTCTTAAGATATGATCATGAGCGCATGAACGAAAACAATTCATTATCTGCATAATTAATTCCGCATTCTTTCTGGTCATCGATCTAGATCTAACAACATTTAAGGTATTCAGACAGTCTTTGCAGACTTTACAATGTAATTCAGAAGATATTTTAATCACTATATTATAGTGAGTTTTGACCATTGTTTTTAATTGATTGACTAACATTGAAACATGTTTTAGGCTTATGATTAAGGCACAAAATGGTTGCCGAAACGTCAAGTAATATAACAATTTTATCATACTAATTATTTATTTTTGACCTACAATATCCTGATAACTTACATTATATCTTTTCCAACTATATATATATATATATATATATATATATATATATTAATATTTATATATATATATATATATATATATATATATATATATATATATATAGTTGATATGTTTCTTGATCTTCTATTTATCAAATCAATAAAAATATTCTTGTATATAGGTCATTTATTAAAATATAGAATTATATCAAAATATGACACGTTTCGGTCTTATTGACCTTGATCACATATTAAAAATGTGTTATTTACATATTGACTTAACATTGTACTAGACTATATAGTCTATATATTCCAAGAATATTTTTATTAATTTATATATATATAAAATACTCATATTTATACCAGGGTAGAAAATTAAATAATCACATCAAATAATTTTAATCACCGTGTAGAAGCTTTGGGAAAAGGTACGCGTTATTAAATAAAAGCGTGAAGCATAAAAATTCATTCGCTTCATTAAAAACAAGAGATTTAAATCATGTACAAGACGCTTTATATCAAAGGAAGCAGTATTAAAAAGCTACGTGTAATTTAATTATTCCTAGTAAAGAAACAAAGAGAAATTACGTGCAAAATTTATATTAATTAACTCTATTTTAAGTAACCGGTATTAAACAAAATGTACTGATAATAATTGAATATTTGATTAGGAGTCACTAAAAATTAAAGGGTATTATTTTAATTGGAGTTAATTGAACTGTTAGTAACATATAATATCTATAAGAACTTGTAAAAACCCAATAAAATGCAAATCGTAGAAGTGTTAATTAGAAGTAGGATGTTTGAACACCTGCGTATTTTTAAAAGGCAATTTCAGTTTAATTTGTTTAGATAAACATGTCGATTCTACGGATATTGGAAACGGTCGGATGCTTTAGCACGAAATACAAAACAAGGTTTATTTAAAAAGCTCTTTCTGCGTAAATTTTGCAGATAACGAATGGTTACAGAGAATCTTGGAGAAACCGTCGCATAATAGTTACGGGAAATGCTAATAAGGAGGATTATTTCACAGTCCACATGGACTGAAATAATCGATAATAAAGAATATCAATTTGCACCAATAAGAACAGGTTAGATAGAGACAGATAATATGCGCAAGACCGAGACACATATAGTAAAAGGCGTGAGTGGAGCAACGTCATTGGGTTGCGATTGGGTGAAAATAAAAGGCAAAATTGAGAGGTAAAAATAACATTTCTGTATAAAATTCAAATAGTTATTTTCAGACGTTGCGAGCCGTGTCGAAATTTCTGAGATTTAACTGGGGCGAGTGCAAATTTCGTAAAAATCGCATGCCGGGCTGCGGAATGGGAACCTAGCATGCGAAATTCTGAAGAATTGTCCGTTTTGGGGACTCGACCGACAGACAGGCTAACCTCTATATATACCCTGGTGAATATGAACAAGCTCTCTTAGATCTGCGACTTGATTCAATGCGTTAAACAGTGCTTTTTAGTTTTCCGAGTTTGATAGAATAATTTAAAGTTTGCTCGTATATTTTGGTGATTTAAAACAGTTTGTTCTTTACGTGCTACAAGGAATGTACTTTAGTGCACTTAGAAAAGAAGATACAAGGTAATAAAGTTTAGTATCACTGTACCAATTAGTAAAATTTACAACGACAAATGAATACACAAAAGTAGGCAGTTTTGGCGTATATTGGTGAAAGAAGTATGAATTTCTTTGTTATTTTTCGGGGGTGTTAATAATTAAATGGTTCATAAACGTGTCTGGATCCACAAAACAAGGTTCTGATATACACAGATGAGTTCCGGAAAAGCCCTGAAACTACTTAGATGAATGGTGGTGGAGAAAAGTTTAAAAGCGTTGAGAATCAGAAGCCGTAAATATAACCCAGTTGGAATGGTGTGATTAACAAAAGGGACGATGTACATTGAAGCTACGAGTGCAGTAGCCTTCAGGTAAATTATACTATTTTGTTTGAACTTTGATGTTTTCGTGTGTGTTGAATAACTTTATAATTGATTTACTTAAAATGGACAGTAGTGAAATTGTACTAACAATAAAATTTTAATTTTAAGGGGAAATTTGCTTGTTTAAGTAGAAAGGGGTATTTAGTATTGATGTTCTGGATTATGATGAAAATTTGGGTATGTCTTTGAGCTCAATTAGACGAACCTGGTTAATTAACGTAAAGGGGTGGTAGATGCTCCCTTTGTACTCAGACTCAGGTTTGCATATATTGTTATAGTAATTAGTAGGCATCCTACAAGGACTTTAATTCTGGATGCACATTAAAATGATAACAGATTTAATCTTGAAATTTTCTGATACTGAAATTTATGCTGAATTTTAATTTTGAAATTTTATTGTATAGTGAATATTGATGTAAATAGAGTTAACGTTGATGTTTGTGGTAGGAATGTGTTTGTTTTTTTTTATGAATGAGGATGAAGGTTTAACTAGAGGAGCAGCCGAGGCGATTAACAGAAGAAAGTCAATGGACCAGTTCAGTTAAGGTAATGAATAGCTTTTTGTAGGATTCACAGCATTCTTGTCTTCCAATCAGTGGGCCACGATTCTAATAACGGAGTTCCCGGATTTTGGAGGATACACAGCATTCTTTGACGCCCAATTCGTGAGGTTCGGTTCAAATACAGGGAAACATAGCATTCTTTGGCGACCCAAATGTGAGGCTCGAGTTCCAAATAAAATTTTTGTGATTTTATTCCAGGAAACTGGCGATCTGAGAGAGAGAGTTTCTGTGTGTGTATAAATTTAAGAGTATTTTAAAGTGTGTGAAAGTGATTAGAACGTGTGCAGAGAAAGGAGTGGTTAAGGAGTCAAGGAGTGGAAATTGGAAGTGACGATAGTGCATTGTGTGGGAAAAATTCGAAAATGGAAGAAGCTGCAGGCAGTAGAGATCAGTCGAGGACGGAATCAGGGGATCAAGGAAATGAGTTAATGATGAGAATGTTAGAGGAAGTGCGATTAGCTAGAGAAGAATCGAATAGAGCTAGGGATTAGTCCAACCGAAAATTAGAGCAGATAAGCGGGAAAATTGAACAAAATACTAAAGAATTTACAGAATTTAAAGATAGTCTTACCGTGAAACTGGGGGAAGTAGAAAATAGGGTTGAACAAAATGAGCGTGATATTACAGGTCTTCGACAGGAAATGGGACATTTAAGGTCCGAAGTACGCATTTTTTGTGAAGAAGAGATTAATATAAAAATGACTGAAGTAACGGACTCATGTAGGGATCAGTTAGGCAGGGTAGAACGCGAAGTTAGTAGTATCAAATACAACATGTCAAGTTTAACGGGGGATGGTCCCAGATTTTCTACAGGTGGAGTAGCATTGGACCAACACATGAAGTTTTATGGCAATAACAGGGTAAATCCACAAATTTTTATTAATAGTGTAAGAAATCTAGTGGCAAATTTATTTGACGAACAGACTAAACTGAATACGATAAAGGCTTTATTGAAAGACAACGCGGAAGCATGGTACAATTTAGTAGGACAGGACATAGACACCTACACGGAGTTTGAAGACAGATTTTTAAAGCACTACTGGAGTGACCACAGACAAGACCAGGTACGAGACGATTTAATCACAGGGAAATTTAAGGGAGAATTTTCAGGAAGTAGGGAGCAATATGCTATACGCAAGTATAGCATAGCAAAGCAACTGAACCCACCACTGACGGACCGACAAATTATCAAGTATTTATCACGACACTTCGAAGTAGAAGTAAGACAGCACGTAGCACTACAGAACATAGTGGACAGAGAAATGCTTTTAGAATACCTGCAGAGGTATGACGACGTAAGTAGTGGACGATCTCGGGATAATAGGGAAAGACAGATCAACACAGTTAGGTTTGACAATAGACGGGACAACTATGCTAGAAGGGGGAATAGTTACGGATACCAGCGACAGAATTGGGAACAGAGACGACCATACTTTAGAAGTAATAGTTTAGGAAGGGGACCTGCACCAAGACCGGAACCTACCAGAAGGAATAGTTCACCGGACATGAGGGGGACTGCTAATACAGACACGGAACGAGTGGAAACGCCTAGGACATACGCTGAGGTGACGGCTAGACCAGGACCAAGTAGGGAAAACAGACCTGGACAGGATTTTTAGAACGCGACAGACCACTAGATTTCAGTGTAAATGTATATGAACATCCACGTGAATTTTTCAAAATTGAGGAGGAAGTAGAGCCAGAAACTGAGGAAAAATTATGTTTGCCAATTGTTAATATAGGAATTTTTGAGAATAATGTAGAAGTATTACTTGATACAGGGGCAGAGGCGAGTTTAATATCGGAGGAATTCGTCAGCAAAATTAGGGATAAGGTTTGTGATAGAATTATGCCTATAAAGCGTAACCATTTAGTAGCTCCAAATAAAAAGAAGTCTACTGTAGTGAATAGTGTTGTGGTGCTTAGGATAGATATAGGAGGTTTAAGCTGTGAACAGGAGTTTGTAATTGTACCTGGACTGAAGTTTCAGAGCATTTTAGGTGTTGACTGTATGATGAAGTTAGGGGTTTTGATAGATATGGAACGGAAAGTAATAAGGATTAAGGATAGGGTAGTGCCATTGAAGGGCAGTTATGAAGTCACAGAGGATGACACGGGGTTGAGTATTAATGTAGTAGAGGTAGAGGATGATAGGGTTAAACAGATCAACACAATAAGATGTCCAGAGGATAGGAAAGTAGAGGTTCAAGCTTTAGTACAAAAACATGCAGAATTAGTGGGGGTAGAAGCAACAGCAGCAGATCGGGAGCAGGTGAAGGCAGAATTAAGTAAAGATGCACGTAAAATTAACCAATGGACCAAACCGCAATTCCATTGTCCACCATCCATGGACACATTTTTGACGAGGTTAAATGGCAAGTTTGTTTTTAATAAAGTAGATTTAAGGAATTTATTCTGGCTGATTCCATTACACAAGAATTCTAGAAGGTACATAGGTTTTTCCGCAGAGGGAAAAATCGATAATTGTAAGGTAGTATCGTTTGGTTTGTCGGCAGAAAAGAAAATAGTAATAAATGAGAAACAGACAAGTGTAGGGACTAAAGAAGAAGCAGTATTTAAGAGTAAGGATAATAGGGATGATAAGTTTATTGTATGTGAGATAACAGGGATGATAAGTATAGATATAGAAGGGGGAGAAATAGGGATGAAGAGTATTAGGATGGTGAGAAGAAAGACGTGGAGGGTCAAGAAGAGAGTTAGATTTAAATAACTTGATGAACAAAGGATAGGGATAGAATATTTTTAGTATAGATATAGAATAGAGAGTAGATAGGTGTACAATAGAGTAAAATTTAAATAGGATAGGGATAGAATAGGTGTATATAGAAGAGTAAAAGTAGGTGTTGATAGAAAATAAAGCTAGGTATAGGATAAATATGGGAGATAATTAGAAATAGGTTTAGGATGAGAATAAAGAGTAAATGTAGGAAGAAAATAAGATAGGTTAAGTATAGATATTTCATATAAGATTAGTGGAGAGTTAGGAATAGAGTAAGAGTAGGATAGGCATATAGGATTAGGTAGGGGGAAGTGAAGTATAGTGAAGATTAGTTAAAAGTTAGGAATAGGATAGGTATATAGGATGTATATAGGATTAGATGGATAAGTAGGATGAAGTTAGGGATAATTTCATTTTATGAAATTAGGTGAGAGTTAGGAATAAGATAGGGATATAGGACAGGTGTAAATAATTTTTTTGATTGGATAAAGTAGGTAAGTTAGATAGATAAGGGTAGAGAAAGATAGGCATTTTTTTTGTAAATTTTGTTTGCGGTCTAAATGCTTTATATTTGCATTCAAATAAGTGGGATTATTTGTATTCAAATAGGGGGAAAATACTCATATTTAGACCAGGGTAGAAAATTAAATAATCACATCAAATAATTTTAATCACCGTGTAAAAGCTTTGGGAAAAGGTACGCGTTATTAAATAAAAGCGTGAAGCATAAAAATTCATTCGCTTTATTAAAAACAAGAGATTTAAATCATGTACAAGACGCTTTATATCAAAGGAAGCAGTATTAAAAAGCTACGTGTAATTTAATTATTCCTAGTAAAGAAACAAAGAGAAATTACGTGCAAAATTTATATTAATTAACTCTATTTTAAGTAACCGGTATTAAACAAAACGTACTGATAATAATTGAATATTTGATTAGGAGTCACTAAAAATTAGAGGGTATTATTTTAATTGGAGTTAATTGAACCGTTAGTAACATAATATCTATAAAAACTTGTAAAAACCCAATAAAATGCAAATCGTAGAAGTGTTAGTTAGAAGTAGGATGTTTGAACACCTGCGTATTTTTAAAAGGCAATTTCAGTTTAATTTGTTTAGATAAACATGTCGATTCTACGGATATTGGAAACGGTCGGATGCTTTAGCACGAAATACAAAACAGGGTTTATTTAAAAAGCTCTTTCTGCGTAAATTTTGCAGATAACGAATGGTTACAGAGAATCTTGGAGATACCGTCGCATAATAGTTACGGGAAATGCTAATAAGGAGGGTTATTTCACGGTCCACATGGACTGAAATAATCGATAATAAAGAATATCAATTTGCACCAATAAGAACAGGTTAGATAGAGACAGATAATATGCGCAAGACCGAGACACATATAGTAAAAGGCGTGAGTGGAGCAACGTCATTGGGTTGCGATTGGGTGAAAATAAAAGGCAAAATTGAGAGGTAAAAATAACATTTCTGTATAAAATTCAAATAGTTATTTCCAGACGTTGCGAGCCGTGTCAAAATTTCTGAGATTTAACTGGGGCGAGTGCAAATTTCGTAAAATCGCATGCCGGGCTGCGGAATGGGAACCTAGCATGCGAAATTCTGAAGAATTGTCCGTTTTGGGGACTCGACCGACAGACAGGCTAACCTCTATATATACCCAGGTGAATATGAACAAGCTCTCTTAGATCTGCGACTTGATTCAATGCGTTAAACAGTGCTTTTTAGTTTTCCGAGTTTGATAGAATAATTTAAAGTTTGCTCGTATATTTTGGTGATTTAAAACAGTTTGTTCTTTACGTGCTACAATGAATGTACTTTAGTGCACTTAGAAAAGAAGATACAAGGTAATAAAGTTTAGTATCACTGTACCAATTAGTAAAATTTACAACGACAAATGAATACACAAAAGTAGGCAGTTTTGGCGTATATTGGTGAAAGAAGTATGAATTTCTTTGTTATTTTTCGGGGGTGTTAATAATTAAATGGTTCATAAACGTGTCTGGATCCACAAAACAAGGTTCTGATATACACAGATGAGTTCCGGAAAAGCCCTCAAACTACTTAGATGAATGGTGGTGGAGAAAAGTTTAAAAGCGTTGAGAATCAGAAGCCGTAAATATAACCCAGTTGGAATGGTGTGATTAACAAAAGGGACGATGTACATTGAAGCTACGAGTGCAGTAACCTTCAGGTAAATTATACTATTTTGTTTGAACTTTGATGTTTTCGTGTGTGTTGAATAACTTTATAATTGATTTACTTAAAATGGACAGTAGTGAAATTGTACTAACAATAAAATTTTAATCTTAAGGGGAAATTTGCTTGTTTAAGTAGAAAGGGGTATTTAGTATTGATGTTCTGGATTATGATGAAAATTTGGGTATGTCTTTGAGCTCAATTAAACGAACTTGGTTAATTAACGTAAAGGGGTGGTAGATGCTCCCTTTGTACTCAGACTCAGGTCTGCATATATTGTTATAGTAATTAGTAGGCATCCTACAAGGACTTTAATTCTGGATGCACATTAAAATGATAACAGATTTAATCTTGAAATTTTCTGATACTGAAATTTATGCTGAATTTTAATTTTGAAATTTTAATGTATTGTGAATATTGATGTAAATAGAGTTAACGTTGATGTTTGTGGTAGGAATGTGTTTGTTTTTTTCTATGAATGAGGATGAAGGTTTAACTAGAGGAGCAGCCGAGGCGATTAACAGAAGAAAGTCAATGGACCAGTTCAGTTAAGGTAATGAATAGCTTTTTGTAGGATTCACAGCATTCTTGTTTTCCAATCAGTGGGCCACGATTCTAATAACGGAGTTCCCGGATTTTGGAGGATACACAGCATTCTTTGACGCCCAATTCGTGAGGCTCGATTCAAATACAGGGAAACATAGCAATATATATATATATATATATATATATATATATATTGCTGTGTGACTTACAAAAATTTTTGCACCACGGATTGGGCGCCATAAGAATGCTGTGGTTCGTGGGGTTAACGTTTAAGAATCGACAGTGAGTCATTAAATACTTTTCAAAAAAAAAATTTACAACCAAAAAAAATTTCTTACCCTGATTTCTTTTGCTGCAACAATCTTGCAGCTTCTCTGGCTAGCTCAGCTGTTTCTCTTTTCGAATACCTAAATTTACAAAATAATACAACAATCATACAATCTTTATTTACCGCTATTTACAAACAATTATTCACAGATATATACAGTTTGGTACACTAATTATAACTCAACAAGTGCTAATTTTGTAAAGTCCTTGTTTCAAATTTTTAATTTCAAACACATTTAATACAATCGGAGTAAATGGGCCCCAAATAATACCCAATATTTATTGCACACTGGAGTATGGTGAGCTCATAATAACCCAGTTTATTAATGTACGCCTTTTACCTTGCATAAAATTACTACAAATTAATAAACCCATGTACCCTTAACAATCCAATTTAAATTCATAGTGCAATTTTGTAAGCTTTACATACACCTTTTTCCAATATTTAAAAAACCTCATCATTGTCAAGTACACGTATCTTTTCCGATACGTTATATTAACCATAGATAACCATCAAAGTTCACTCACACATCACAAATAATTCCAACAGTTTATCAAATAACAGCAAATTCAAATGAGTTACCTGGAAAAAGCTTCAAATCCCATCTCCTTTGATGATGCTTTATCCTCCAGAACCCCTTGGCCTCGTGGTTATGCGCTCTGATCCTCCAGAATCCCTTGGTTTCGTGATTATGCGCTCTGATCCGCCAAATAGATGATAACCTCAGTATACGCCGAGCTCGTTGCTACCAATTACCATTCCATCCCAGCATCCAAATTCACGTATTTAATACTTTTGTTTACCGCTTTATTAGCTTGTCATGATATTAGTTGGACCTCGGTTAATTTAATTCACTCGACACTACACACGTTAATGACTACAAGGCCTCAACTTACCACGCGATAAGTGCTAATATTATTTTACTGAATTATACACTTTTTCAATACTCACAAGCCTGTACTATAACTTTGGTTGATCATTATACGTCGACTAAAGTGATGAAAATACAAAGAGCGATCAGAATACAAAAAGAGCGAGCTCCATTCCCTTCGAGTATTTATACTGTTAAAAATGCCACCACTGGCCACTCTTCACGCGAAATACTTATTTTTTAAAATCACACTTCTGCAAATTTTAATTTAACCGCCTTAAAGCTCCCAGAAATTAATCTCATGGACGCGCTATATACTCCGAAAAACCACATTCACCTGTCGCGTGTTTAACCGTTGTAAAACTATCCATTTTAACCAATGATGCAGTCCTGTGTCATCATAAAACTCCACCTGTAGTAATTTTATCTCTGTCTTATGCATATTTTAGATGTCGCGTTCGAACCCCGCTTGAGTTATATAAAATCGATATTGCTGACCGCGTCGTATGACTCCACGCGGATTGAATACGTGCCTTTTGAAACCAATACCTTTCTACCCGTCTTTATCTGTAGCATATTATTGATTGTGCATCCCTTCCACTCTTTAAGAAACGTTAGCTTGTTTATTCGAAGCCACTGACGGTTTGAAATATATTCTATGAAACCCGCGTTGTTATGCATATAAATTTGACGAAGGTAACCTTTCAAAACATGCAGGTGTTCCTAATTAGTGATCGTTTAAAATAACAATTCTCGGAGCTTATTTTCACGGTACTCGATACAACTAACGTCGTCGCTTGTTACAACGAACCTTTTGCCTTGGGATTATCGATTTTCTTTACACTTCTTTTAAATCTCAAACGCTTCCTCACAAGGAAATAGCATTGTAACTTAGTTTAACAAGTAATTACTTATCAATTCTCCTTTATAATCCAATTTTAATTTAGAAAACTCATTAATAGGAGTAGTAAATTAGTGTGTGTACCCTCAGACATCTTTTAAAACATTTTAATTTATATATATATATATATATATATATATATATATATATAACGAGAGAAAAATTCATTACACCATAAACGATTATGTCGGCCTTAAAATGGACGAAACACACGGTAAGCTTTGCGAACTAAACCACGATTTTAAAAACAAATTTACGCAATTTGCAAACGTTGTTCTGGCGTAAGTCTATTATATTATAATAGCACAACGTGCCAAATAAAGTTCACTACATTTGACTTTCCAATGTTCCACTGGAAGGCACTATTTTGACCAGGAAACGTGTTTCTTTCTTGAATTTAAAATTTTGTCAAACTCTTGCTGCTCCAGGCAAGGTAGGGTTGTTTAAAGTACGTGACAACACTCACACGCGGGACCTACATTTTACCTCTCATCCGAACGAGGGCGTATTTTTGTGAAAAATGCTCGCGTGACATTTTTCAAGCGGACAGTGTCGGGATTTGAACCCGGGACCGTGGGCATGTTAGTCCCACGCATACCAACTACGTCACGGAACCGTCTGACTGTAAATTAACTGGTCATTGTCAAAATGGTTTCCACTGGAAACAGTGTTGTCAACTCATATATTAAACCATTAAAAAGCATCTAATATAAAGACGTATTGCGGTATGAAAAATTAAGCGTCACCGTGGAGGATCAATGTAGTAAGCGTAAGACTACGGATCCCAAGGGCCTAGGTTTGAATCTCGACACGGCCGACTGCTTGAAAAATGGCAGGTGAGCATTTTTCACAAATATTACGCCCTCGTTCGGATGAGAGGTTAAATGGAGGTCCCGTGTGTGAGTGTTGTCACGCACGTTAAAGATCCCTACCTTGCCTGGAACGGCAAGGGTTCGGCAAAATTCTAAATTTCCAGGCAACAAGAAATTCGCCTCTTGGTCAATGTAGTACCTTCGGCTGGAGCATTGGAAATGTAAATGCACGGTACGAAGAATTATCGTATCCAATTAAACTACGCGATATAAAAGATTTGGAGGAGCTGAACAAGTTAGCAATAAACTTCATTTGTATTAATTGCATTAATGTCGTTCTTTCGTGAAAATTCTGTACTATATTACTATAAATACAATTAATTGCTGATTATGTCAAATAATAGAGTTTTTGGTACAAGGATGGGTATTGAATTAACGAATGCGGTTCCTTATTTTTACTTAAAATAAGAATAGTCCATCTTTGTTCCATAACCGGATATCTGTTTATGGACAAAAATTTTGTATTTTTTTTTAGATGTTTTAACCACCTTGTTAACAATGTGTCGTTCATTTTTTGTCAAAAGCTTAATTCATGTTTAATACAACTACAAAAGTAATCCAAAAATTTTTAGATTTCACGAATAATCGTGAACTGCGCCATTTACTAGTCGTGCTGATTCAAAAAGCATTTTAGAATAACACAACTCTAGTTCTGTAGAATTTATGTCTAAAATACTTATAAATTGTAAAAAGGCACACTTACCCAGCATTACTTTAAATGCTGTAATAATAACTAGTTATTAAAATGTAGATGGCATTCAATTTCTTCAAGAATTATACACAATTGGTAATAAAATACTTTAAAGTATAAAACAAATAGGTACCTATACTAAGTAATTTTAAAGTACAAAGTTTAGCAACTTCTACTGAATATTTTATTTGTAGACAATCTCTTACAGCCGACCAAATAAAGGCTTGGTATTATTGTTATTTTACTGGAAAACATAGATTGTTCTAATTGGAGTTATTACACTAGCGGATACAAATTTCATTTTATAATGGGGGTTTCACAGAAAACTGTATGACGAAGGGCAAAGGAATTCACATTAATGACTATGTACATGCTATCGATATGCGGCATGCGTTTTCTATTAAAACGTTAAGATACAGTTCTGATATAGAGAAAGGTAGTCCACAGAGGGGCGTTCTTTTCTTGTGTTCGGAATTTTTGCAATTGTAATCCAAATTCATAAAAATCTAGTGGGTAATATTCTACATTCCCATTCTACATTCACGAAATATAAATAAAAACTTATAAACAAAAGGTCAATAGATAATTGTTTTGTATGGTGCAAAATATATGTGTTGTCTTATCGTGGTCCACTATGAGACGCGTAGGGGTCCACAGTGAAACAGCACTTTATTGAACATTAATATTACCAAAATTGAAGGTATTGATTGTGTGTTTTTGCTTCCAAAATAAATGAGGGTTTGGGAGAATCAAAACAATTTCAGCAGAAAGAATTTCCGGAACACCTGGGTAATAAAGTCTGTTGCATTTGCCTTCTCTTCATAGGTAACTGATGTCGTACTTGACATCACTGTTTACTTTACATATTGTTTTACTGATGAAGTATTTTACTGGCTCATTTCCAGCAATCTTTACTAGGACATAATCTTTGTTCGTCATATCCCTGTCAAGTTTTTAAAACCCTGTTAGCGGGGCGTCCATATCCCCTCTCATAAACCATCTAAAAATTCAGCTTCGTTGTCTGATGAACTATTATATAATTCTACTAGTTTTCTTTTAATTGTTTTCTCTAAAACCTGAATTTTTCTGTCTCCTTTGTTTTCAATTCTAGTTTTAGGGTGTACCGGATGGAATAAAACTTTGGTCGCGCTTTTTAAATTGCACCTGCTTTTTAGGTACTGCTTTTGGAAATCTTTTAAACTATCGTGAACTTATAAATTTTTTATGGTTCGATAATATTTCTAAAACGTCATCATTAGAGGATATATTGTCATGAAACACGTTGTTGAACTACGTAACAATACAGGAACATTACATGGTTATTCGATATTTTCATTTTCGTCTGAAACTAGGGGTCTGGTTGTGTATAAAATACTAGAACATGGAAGAGCCTCGCCGTTTAAAGGTCTGTCAGTTACGCTGTTGTAAATTTCCAGATTAAAAGAAACATTCCAGACTTGCAGAAACAATGTGTATCATTAATTATTGTCATAAAATGCTGAAACACAGTAGCCAGTATGTCATATATTCATTGGTGTTCCTCTTTGGTGCATTAGTCAAGAGGGAACAGCTCGATTATTGTAAGTTTGGATTCACAGATACACATTAACATGTAGATCGGTTTGTTGATCTATTCTTTCTTGGTGACATTACCTTGCAGGGTTTATGCACTTGCATATTTTTCGCAGTTTCAGTTACTGAGTAGTAACTTTTTTTGCATAGGTGAGATCGAAAACATCGTTGGGTAGTACAGTATTGCCCGAAATAAACAGTACTGAAACTAAGTTGGCGGTGTTTTTATGCGTGCGCTGCCACACTCAAGTTAGCTAGTATAGACCTGTCAAGTAAACCTCAAACAAGTAATTAGTAGGGCCTAATTGTTAAAAATGGTGTTAAGTACAGAGGAGAAAGTGTTTCTGGTAGAGCATTATTTTCGTTCATACGGAATCGGCCGACGTAATGGTGCAAGTTTGCTATACGTGTCTGATCAATTCACACAAAGGTTTAATAAACGTTCTCCAAGTAATGCTGTAATTTTGAAGGTTATTGAAAAGTTTAGAAATACAGGTAGTGTATTGTGCCAACGAAAAAAACTCAGGGCGTCCCAGGACAGTTAACAACAACAATAACCATGAACGTGTTTTGAGCAAATCTTAGAAAATCCGAAAGTCAGCCAGGCAAGGACAGCGTTACAACTTGATTTAAAAGAACTTCCTTTCAAAGAATCCTGAAGGAGCTGGGTACATTTTCGTATGTGATTCAGGTACATCAACAACTACATCCTCGGGATTATCGCAGTAGAGTGGAATATTGCGCCAGAATTCTCGCGTTACAGTATGAAAATCCTGAATTTTGAAAATGTTTGGTTTTCAGACGAAGCACATTTTCACTTGTCAGGCTATGTGAATCGTCGCACAAATCGATTTCTGGGCTTTGCCAGACCCGATGAGGTTCAAGAGGTTCCTTTACATAGTGAAAAAGTGAGTGTCTGGTGTGCTGTTTCCGGACACGGAATCATTGGTCCGTACTTTATCGAAGAGAATGGTAGGCAAGTCACACTTAATCAACAGAGGTACAGACAAATTTTAACACGATTTATCCCTGATCTACGTCAATTCTGTCGTGCACGTAACTTGGCATTTCGAAACCAATTTTTCAGCAGGACGGGCAACTTGCCATACTGCTGCCGCAATTCGTCAATTTCTTCAAGAACATTTTCCAAGCAAATTCATATCACGATTTACTGACTTCCTTATCCTTCACATTCTCCAGACCTCACACCTCCAGACGTATACATTTGGGGCATGGCTAAAATGCCGTTTTCAAACGGGCACCACAAACCATCGATGAATTAAAGGATGCCGTTAGAGTCTTCTTCGCAGCCCTGAGACAACCCTTATTCAATAACATGACCAGAAACTTAGAACATCGTTATGAAGTCTGTCTCGAACGAGGAGGTGCACATTTAGAACATATAATAAAGTGTCAATAATATGTATTTTTTAAATATACAAAACAATTACAATTTCAGTACTGTTTATTTCGAGCAATACTGTATTAACTGGGCGTTCAGTGGAAAGGTCAGTATGCTTCTACCGTTATCATGATGGCCAGGTTATGATGCGTACTACTTGCAAAATTAACATTTAACAGACACTTTCTTCAAACGAGTCGTTATATGAACACATTGTCTCTAACTACTGTTGGAAAATCTGATAAAGGAGGTTCTAAATTGTTCAAGGAAAGCATAGACCACAATTGTAGGGTATGGGGTCTTATAAATGTCATTGAGAGGATTTGATATATGCCCCGTAGTCTTACAGAACAAAAAATGTGTGCATAAAGACCCATTGTTAGAGGTCTTATTTCCTAGTTACTAGTTATCAGTACCTTACGCGAAGGCAGTTGTGGAATCTACGTATTTAATTACTTTTCCTTTTTCTATTAGTCTGCACGCGCTATCGTGGGTTTTTTCTCTACATCACGGTACATGATTGCACAGATTTATAATTCAGAGTAACTCTGTTTTCACTTTGCTAAATGTATAGATGGACCTGAAGACTTTTCCAGTAAATATAGCATAGAGATATAATTCATTGGAGGTATTCACTTTCTAATTTTGGGTTTATACGAAACTACAATTTTTTATAACCATTTTTAAATTTTGTGATTCGACAAGACTGTGTTTTAAGAATGTTTTCCGACGACCACGTATGAATAGAACAGATTGCACGCTACTTATTTATTTAGAAAGTGACGTATATCACTCTGGGGTGCGAAAGTAAATATCACTCTAGAGTGGTAAAGTAGACATCACTGTAGTATTGAAATAATTTTCAGCTCTAGAGTATATGACGAATGAGATATTAGTACATTAATTACCTAAACGACTCAACATGCCCAATTCCAAAAACACGATGTAGAGTTTGTTTGACATAACCACTAGACGATCGCACGACCTTGCATCAAGGCAAGGTCTTAAAGGGAAAGAGCAACAGTGTACGTTTATTTAAAATATCTTTCCTAATTTTTTTTCATTAGTTGTGGTCGTCGGAAAAATCGTGTACAGTACTCATGTCGAAAGTGTTATTTCACACTCTCCCACTCGTGTAAAATGGGTCACTTTCTACACTAGTATTGTAATATACTATTTTCTGCTCATTGGATTAAGCCACAAATATATTTTTATGAGTAGAAAACTCTGATTAAGCCTGTCGTAAGTAACATATACGCATGTTAACTTATTGCTACGATGTGATTTACTAGATTAATACTTTCGAATTAGATTCTGTAATTTGACGTGCTACGATTTATAAAAGTCATCGTTTGGAGTGCACATCTTTAAATTGGGTACCCATAATTATACTATCATTCAGTGGAACACTACCTATCTATTTTCCTGATTTAGCGCTCTGGTAACCTGTAAATTTTCAATTACGGGCGCTTTAAGGAAAACCCAAAAATAAGCGAAATCCAGGTGGTGCTCATTCAGTCATCTACATAGACAAGTTGTAACAATTTTTTCACGATTATAAAATCCTATAAATTCAATTATAAAATACGCTGCACAGTTTATTCAAATAAACAATTAATTTTATAATGTTAATTAAAGTTCAGATCAGTACTGTACAGTCCAATCACGAGGTTTATGTTAATTAATAATAATAGTAAAGGCTCTATTTATAAACGTTGGTCATTTGAATAGCATTTCCAATGTCAAATGATTTTGTGCCTTGTGCGCATCCCGTCGACAGAAGAGTCAGTCTGGCTCGACTACTCGCTGCAGTTAGAAGCATCATGAAAATCAATAATGTCCGAGCTAGCAATCTACGCACGTTACATAATCCGCAAATCAAATATCGGTATAATTACATGGAATTATTGAATCTTAAGTTAACTTGCAACATTGTATAATTCAAGGAGAGATAATAAAAAAGTTAATAGAAGTCAGACAGAAGACATGAGAACGGATGTGAATACATTGTATTCCAGACGCAACCCGACTCTGCAGGTGCAGGTCATAAGCGACTGTAAAAAACTTATTGTTAAAATTAAGATTACTACTTTGTATTAATAAGTAAAGAAATAAGCTGATATGGGCTCTGCAAATCCCGCAAGCAATGTGAGGGGCAGGGACAACATAAATACCTTGGATGGCCCAAGGAGGTCAGTCAGTCCTGAGCCTCACAACTTTAGCATTGTTGGTTGTTCAGGCTACTCGCCATAAATTAGCTCATTTAAATATAATTTTAACTTAGAGTAATTTTCATACAGTACTTGTATATTAAAATTCAATTTGTAAGTTCTGTATAAATAAATTTGTTAGAGGAGTTTTTGGAGGAAGACTTTTTAATAAGGCAGCTCCCAAAGGCCAAAACCTAACTGGCGCAGCCGGTAGGATTGGATTCAGAAAGGCACTAAAAAATCCAAATTTGAAGAACTGGTGGGCTGGAATATCATTTTTTAATCTGGAACAACAAACACAAAATTTGGACAAGGTACAAAATCGACCAAGTCCGAAGAAACAAAACTTGGACAAGGTATAAAACCGACCAAGCTCAAAGAAGGAAAACACTTGAAATTGGCAATGAAAATTATGTAAGTTTATTTATCCTAACCATATTCTTTTTCAAATTATTGATATTAGCTAGTAAAAATTTTATGTACAACACTATCACAATTGATTATTCTACCATTTCTGAAAGAATTTATTCGGGAAACTTATTTTATAAAAACGCATTTATGATCACAATTTACTACAAATTATTAATATAAAAAAAAACGATTTTTCAGCATGACTGAAATTTAACATATGTTGTGAGCGCAATTTTTTTATTATAACAATTATTACTGAAATTTTTATGAAGCTCTATAGTTAGATACTTTCAGCAAACCAACGAAAGTATATAATTATGAACGTTTATGCACTTTATTGTAACAAAACGAATTACTCATAACTGAATGAAAAATCATTCAGGAAACCTTTCAACGCAACGAAAGTGTGTAATTGTAAAAAAACTTGCAACACTTAATTAATCATCACAAATCTGAATAGAAGCGTTTAATTTTAGCGGAGTTGTTACGAGAAACCATTCAGATAACACAAACTCAATTTGCAACAATCTGTAACCTCTGTAGAAATAAAATTATACAATTCAATGCGACAGAAATTGATGAGACAATTACCAAGCAGCAATTTTTTAATATAATAATAGCACTTCGTAATTGCATATACGTGATTCTTTAAATAGCTAGATACTAACTTTAATTTAACCGCAATACAAACTCGATTTATAGAATTAATTGATATTAAAAACACGAATCCTGGAGAATATGCTGTCGTACCTCGAATTAATCCCCGTATTCGACGGAAATCAAACAATACTAGGAATTTTTATTACCGCTTGCGAAATGTTCCTAAAATCTTTTTATAAAGAAGGTGACAATGACCGTAATGTCATGCCTTGACGCCTAGTTCTCAGTAAACTGACAGGAAGAGCTTTAACATTAATCGCAAGTAGCGATGACCTTCAAGAATGCGACAACTTTAAACGGTTATTTATAGCGTATTTCGGCAACCAGAGGAACCTTAAATGCCTGGTCCGCAATTCAATAAACTTTCGAATGGAACCCAACCAATCACCCTACCAATTCGGTATTAAATGCCAAAATGTAAGGAGCTTGTTCTTAACGAAACTATAAATCAAAGAACCCGACCAAAATATTCGTTTATTGAAAACAAAAATGTACGACGAAATGGCCCTAGACATCTACATAAACGCATTACCCGAAAGTTTATAAGACAAAATAAGGTTCCAACATCCCCAAAATCTAAAGGAGGCAATGAACATGTTTATGGAAGAAGAAAACGTTATGTATTACCAAAACAGACTATATAATCCTAACGCAAATAAAAACTACTCACCAATGAAAACCATACAAGCCGCAAGGCAAACACCCACACAACCGAAATTTTCACCACTTAACGCGCAAGTAAATCAACCACCAACTAACAGCTCGAACTCTAATAACACAAATTTCCATAACCAATTCCGACTATTTCCAAGACCAAATTCAAATTTTACAAAACCCGCATTCACACCAAGATTTAACCAACACATAAACCAGCCAAGGCAAACATTCGGCGCGAACTCCAACAGAAACACACCGATGACGAATAACAACCCTAACGGTTATTACAAACCAACCCCTATGGACACTTCATATGGTATCACCAGACAAAACACAAAAATATCGCAAATCAAATCAAATTATAATTAAAAACAAAACTTAGCTTCCGAAGAAGTGGAAGAATTTAATAATAATCATGACAAGAATAATTATACAAACTCCAGTAGAAACGATGAACAAAATCATTTAGAACACTACGAACGTGACGACCCATGTGAAAATAACGAAGAGGACGATGAGAAAACCACGTGCTCAAATTTTCAACTAGACCGCTTCATATACGACCAAACGTAATTAACTTAAATAACATCAACCAACAAATCTTACCATACATAGAAATACCCCACGCAGAACTTAAATTATTAATTGACAGCGGATCTGCAAAAACATTAATTTGTTCCCGAACCGTACAAATACATTATTTAGTTTTTGTAGAAAAAGAACCCTTTAAAATCAAAACAGCCCACAAAACAACTCTACATCAATTTATAGCAAACATGCCCTTACCAAAAACTTTTAACGTAAAAATGAAACATAAATTTTGTATTTTTGAATATAACGACAAAAACGACGGATTAATAGGCATGGATCTTGTAAGAAAATTAGGAGCAAACATCGATATAAAAAACCGCTTATTAAGAACAAAAAACGGACAAATTCCTATTAAATTCCAAAACAGTAATATACGAATCGAACAAAAATACACCCTCGAATCCAGAACAGAGAAACAAATAAAAATTTTAGTAAATTATAAACCACTTGTCATTCCAACCCGGAGTAGAAACACTCACAGCATTAGTACAAATAAAAGACAATTACGCCTCTACAACAATTTTAAACTTAAATGACTACCCAATAGAACTATCATTGACAAATCCAATAGATATAGAAGAAATAAATTTTAACAAGATGGAAATCGACGAAGAATATGAAAATGATTCAGACTCTACGAGACATGACAGAATGTTACAAGAACACTTACTTAACGTCCGTTTTAATGAAAATATTAATAGCGAAAAAGAGAGAGCAATAAAGGAATTATGTTTCGAATACCGAGATATATTCCACTGTGAAGGAATACCTTTAACTTTTACTAACACCGTCAAACACAACATAGAATTAACAGATAACAAGCCAATTTTTACCAAAGCATATAGACTACCTCAAGCAAGTCAAGAAGAAGCAGATAGACAGGATGCAGATCTATTGAAGCAGGACCTCATCCAACATTTAAACTCACCATAGAGCAGCTACGTATTAATAAAACCGAAGAAATTAGATGCATCAGGCAAACGCAAGTACAAAATGGTTATAGACTACAAACAACTTAACGAGAAAACGGTAGACAACAAATAACCGTTACCCAATTTTACGGAAATCTTAGACAAATTAGGAAAGTGTCAGTACTTTTTAACGTTAGATCTCGCCTCAGGATATCACCAAGTAGAGATGGACGAGAAGGACACAACCAAAACAGCCTTTAGTACACCCAGAGGACACTACAAATACAAACGCATGCTGATTGGATTAAAGAACGCACCCGCTACTTTTCAAAGGGTAATGGACAATATTCCAAAAGAGGAATACAAAATGAAAAATGCCTTGTGTATCTAGATGATATTATCGTATACTCAACATCACTGGGCGAACACATCGAAAGATTACGAGAAGTCTACGAAAGACTACGAAAAGCACATTTTAAAGTACAATTAGACAAAAGCATATTTTTACAAAAGTAAGTATCATTTTTAGGACACATAATAACCCCACAAGGAGTTATGCCAAATCCAGACAAGCCGAACGCAGTACTAAATTACACCCTACCCAAAACTAATAAAGAAATTAAAGGATTTTTAGGACTCTATGGTTATTACCGAAAATTCATCAAAGGTTACGCACAAATAACCAAACCACTAACAAATTGTTTAAAAACGAAAATAAGATTGAACACACCCCAGAATTTATTAAAGCCGTTGAGAAAATTAAATGCACACTTACGAATCACCCCGTATTAGAATATCCAGATTCCTCAAACCCTTTATATTGACAATCAACGCATCGAACGTAGAATTAGGCGTAGTATTGACCCAAAAAAAAGTAGGTAGCGATAAACCAATTAGCTACGCATCTAGAACACTAAACGAAACGGAACAAAAGTGCAGCACAATCGAGAAAGAACTATTAGCAATAATTTGGGCAACGAAATATTTTAGACCACACCATTATGAAAGAAAATTCTATATATACACAGACCATAGACCAGTAGTATGGTTATGCAAACTTAAGGAACCAAATTCAAAATTACAAAGATGGAGAATTAGATTAGCGGGATATGATTATGAAATCATATGTAAAAAGGGAATTTATAACGATAACGCAGAAGCACTAAGCAGAATACAACTCAACGCAATAGAAACAGAGTCAATTATAGGTAACGTAGAAGAAACATATATAAGGGAAGACCCAGAAGAAATAGACACTATTCACTCAACACAAAACAAAGAACCAAAAACCGCGATTAAAATTTCAAATGAATCTGTAGATTTAAAACCAAATCAATTCATAGTTACCAAAGTTTTAACCAACCACAACCCAGTAAAATATACAAAAATAGATAATAAGAAAATATAACAAATTCAAATAACTAAAGACGATAACGAAGAGCAGATAATTAAAAATTTAAAAGAATACACCACAGAGAAAAAACGTTTTTACTTTTATTTCACCACCGAACACTTATACAAGAGATTCTCAGAATTATATATCCGATAATATTATAGCTCGGGTCCCGAAATAATCAGATGTACAAGAAGATTAATAACTTTAGATCACCCTGACGAAATAAATGAAGTAATTAGAAATCAACTCGAAGGCACAATCAACCATCGTGGAATCAACGAAACCCTAAAGCAACTCATAAGGAGATATTACTTTACAGACATGAAAGAATTTACCACGAATTTCATTAACCAATGGGAATTATGCGACAAAGCGAAGTACGACAGCAGACCCCCAAAAATACCCTTAATGTTAACCAAGCACCCGACAAACGTTTTTAAAAATTGCATGCAGATACTCTTGTAGTAGAAGCACAAAACTTTTTAACAATAGTAGACGCATTCACCAAAGTAGGCTAAGCGATACCCATCACTCCAAAAAATAGCATGGACGTAACCCAAGGATTCTTGCAATATTTTACATTTTATGGTACACCCGGGACAATAACTTTAGATAATAGCAACGAATTTAGAAATGAAACGATACAAAACACCCTAGAACTCCATAAGACAAAAATTCCGAAAATCACACAGAATCAAATAGATTAATTGAGAAATTACATCTAACATTATTAGAACAGATCAGATTATTAAGATTAACTTATAAAAAAAAATACATCACTAATTTAATGCCATACGCACTAATTGCTTACAACAACACAATCCACTCGTTGACAAACTTTACACCCCTCGAATTAACATTAGGACATTCAGATTCCCGTAACCCTTACAACATACATTACAACAAAGAAGTATACCAACAGTATGCTAAAGAACATAAAGAAAAACTAAAAATAACTTATGATAAGGTAAAAAATAAATTGGATAACGACAAGGAACGTATTACAACAACCCACAATAAGAATGCCGATATAAATAAATTTTCAGTAGGACAAACCGTATATGAGAAAAACTTTTAAAGTAAAAGACACAAAACGCCCCCAGAAATTTAGGCACGTTCAAAATCAAAAAGATATCAGACAAAAACGTAGCCGTAGTAGACAACGGAAAAACAGTAAAATATATTCATTTGAAAAACCTAAGACACCATGTAATTTCAGATGGACAGCCATCACCCTTGCGTCAACCTCCACCCAGGTATAACGGAAAACGACATAGTAGTCAAAGACATTAAAAACAACCCCGGTATTCTACCAGTAAAATTGGGAAGTATGCAAAACACAATAGATTACTGGACATTTGCACAGAAAATTGATTTAACGGAATTAATACAAGAGTTTCACTTGATTAGAAACAAATATTAAAGACTGAAACAATCAATGGATACAGCCAAATTCGGAAAAGAATACGCAATGGAAATGCTTAATTACAACAGTATAATATAGAACATTTTAAGGAACATAGAAGATAAATTTAATAGGATAATACCAAGAGATCAAATCACAAGACGAAAAAAAGGACTTATCAACGGACTAGGTAACATTGTAAAAGCTATCACGGGCAATTTAGACAACCAAGATGAGGAGCGATGTGACAATGCCATATAACACTTAATTGAAAACCAAAATAACATAAGGACCATTGGAAAACAAATATCCTTAACCCAGTCAACTATTACAAAAATTAATGATACGTTAAGAAAGCTAGTAAAAAAACCAAGACAGTATAGCCAATAGAATACAAACCCTTGAAAGTAACATGCAAACCATAATGTTAAGAATGCGATGTTTAATCAGATTTAACACAATATTTACTCAAATAATATCAACCCTTACTGTAATTCAACAAATTTTAGCTACCTTAGAAAACGCTGTAACATTCGCAAAACTAAACACATTACACTCTAGCATTATAGAACCCATAGACTTGTTAAATGAATGATTAAGAATTAGATCATTTATAGCTAACAGTAAACTACCCTTTAAACAAGATTGTTAAAAAAGGGGTCCAAAGTATACAAATGGGGCAGTCTAAGGACGCTTTATGGATGACAGTTAAGGCAGAGCTGGGTAAAAAGGAGGAAAAGCTAAGAAGCGCGTAGACGATTGATACGTTGTGCATGGAGGGATACTTTTTAAGCGGGAAATTCGGGAACCAACAAGGGTCCTCGGATTTGGGGCCGCTAAATGTTTCGGATATTTGAGCCAGTTTTATTTCTGGTCTCGGATGAGAAAAACGGTACGTCAAGTAATCGCTACTTGCGATATATGTCAAAAACTAAGGGTGTCATGGTCCGTTATATATTGCAATTCCCAGGGGTCCACGGGAGTTAGTGTAGATCTTATTGGTTCGTTGCCCAAAGGTAGAGGGAGCGTGATACAGTTATTGGTAGTCGTAGATGTGTTCTCAAAGCTGGTAAGGCTCTACCCTCTTCAACGTGGTACGGCCAGAAGTATTTCCGGCTGTGTACTCAATAAATATATTCCGGAAATCGGTCAACCAATTGCGATTCTAAGCGATAATGGTACGTGTTTTACGTGGAAAGTTTGGAAAAGGGTATTAAGTGAAAAATGGATTAAAATGATACATACCTCGGTTTATTTCCCACAAGGGAACAACACTGAAAGGAGAAATAAGGAAATTGTCCGACTTTTACGAGCTTGTTGTCACGAGCATCACTCGAAGTGGGTTTTAGTGTTCACAGAGGTCTGTCGATGGTTAAACGAAGCAATACATGAAAGTTTCGTATGTTAGCCAGGGATAGGTTGCGTACGAGAGCCGAGAAAAGAAGGGAACGGCACGCTAAAAAGTGTCATTGGCTGATCGTTATCAAGGGAGGTGATAAAGTGTTGGTGCGATCTCAGCTCCAATTCTCTTTAGATAACAAAACTATCAAAAAATTCTTTCTGATTTTTAGAGGCCCCGCTACCAATGTTAGGTTGGTAAATCCAAACTCCTACGAGATTAAAGAAAACGCCACTGGCTTGTCCTTGGGCGGCCAAAATATTGTAAATTTGAAACCCTATGTGGTATCAGTTGACAGTGTTGTGCCTCGAGGTGGTGAAATGAATTAGTTTTCGTGAAGTAGCTAATTAATTTGGCGGGTGATGTGCTAGGCACGCCCGGTATACATAGTTTATTTTGTTAAATTATAATCTTCTCTCTTCATAAATTCTGTCATTGCATCAAAAACAAAGTTGTGTTCTAGGAAGTAAGTTATATCTAAGTTGGTCACGCGTGTTAAGCGCATCGTTGGGCGACGACGTGGGTAACTTGTAAACCCTGCGGGTTGCGGGCAGAAACATAACCAGTCAGTTGCGCCTGAACTATCAGCTGAGTGGGATGTCAAGCGAGATATTCATCAAGAAACGTAGTTTAGGTGATTATTTATGTTTATATTTGCGTTGAGAATTTAATGCAGTTCTGTTGTGAATGTGATGCTTTATTAATTAAGGCTTAGACAATTACTGTTAAAGTGACGAAGTGCTAAGTTGGGATTCAGAATACAGAACAATCTGTAAGTATCGTATAATTTTACGGTATTAAGCGTGCTTCAACTTTTTGTCGTAAAGAAATATTATAATTCACTGTTTGTAGATAGTGGTGATCTGGTTACAAATATTATCCAGCACTGCTTTCAACCATCACGTGTGTTTTGTAAAAAGGTAGTCGCTTGTCTTGTATGACGATTATTCGCTTGTATACGATCAACCTCGTACAGAAAAGTGCCCCTATCTGACATTGTTTTACCTACGTTAGGTGTTATATTTTACCTCGCCGACGTTACCAAACCGCGGGGCTTAGGGTAAGAACTATATTAATAAACTTAAGAGGCGCGAGGAAGTGAAATAGTATTGGCGCGGAAAATTCGAGTTACTAATATTAGCATAATTTATGATAAGTGGTTGCTAGCATTATTATCAATACCTAAGTTTATTCTACCTATGTCCGGTAGTTCTTTGAGCCTGAATAATTAAGAATATTTTAGCTAGAATAGGAGGGCTGCAGTAAGGTTGTTTTGTTCCCTTTTGGGTTTTTGTTTTTATTAGTGGGTATACGCGTTAACTAGGATGTTCATTTTTTATTATTGTGGAGAGTAAAACCATGTAACTGGAATTCAGTAATTTTTCATTTCTTGTTTTTAAGTAACCCACGAAAAGAACCCGTAACTAAGAGTCCATACCCCCTGAGTCTAGTTCAATATAAAAGATATGCATAAAATAATCCTCTTATGGTAAATGACAGTATGTGTAAAATATTGATTACTACTATGTATATACTATTTAATAAGTTTATATTTATTTATTGATATATTCTTACCTAGTGAATTTGATATTCGATTATTGGTATCTCCCATTGGTCGAGACGAAATTAGAGCGCAAGCGGTGAAGCAGTCAGTGTTATATAAAAGTGTAAGTAATGGACTCCCCTGATGACATCCAGTGGTAACAAAATTTGCAAAATGTTTCTTAGATTTTCTTATGGGAAATGCATCTAAAATAAAATGATTTTGTTCCAGAGCGAGTATTGCCTATCTACTTTTATCAGAAAACAAATTACAAAAATCTTGGAAGATCATACGTGATTATAAAATATAAATGCTTTCAGGATAAATATTTCCAGAGTCTACTTTTATGATATCTGACTACATTTCGAACCTCTTAATTGAACTGTCCGCTACCGTTATTTTGTATTCTCAGTCCCAGTATTACAGATGAAAAATGAGGATAATTAGAATAATTACTTGATGGGTATAAAAAAATAAAATGTATAACAAGTGTAATTATTATAATTGGTTAAGTTAAATTAGTTACAGACGAGTTTGAATAAATTAGTAAAGTAATTATACTTTTGAAAAACACCTCTCCTAAACTTAAGTTTAGAAACAGTGAAAATTTGGTTAACGAAACATGAATCAAATATCGCCAACTAAATATTTTTATAAAGAAAAGTTACTTTTGAAAGTTTGGGGTTTATCCTTAACTGGAAATGAGAGCAAAGCTTATAAAGTATATTCTGCAATTGTGCTAATAGTACTAAATATTGGCTACCCCACCGTGGTAATAGGAGACTTTTTTAAACATGACTTTGCTTTTATTTTAGAGTTTATGCTTGATTATGAATTTGGAGCTATTTTAGGTATGCCTGCAGATAACTAAATGCAAACTGTGCTGATTAAACCACTTTACAGCTCTTTTTAAAACAGTTACTATATTGTGGAATCGAGAAAAGTTTATGAATATTTTAAATCAACTCCAACATGAACCATTCGTTCCAAATACAATCAAAAACGGGGACAAAGAGGAAATATATCTTATAAAGGAATGTACTACTGTTACATCAGTTCAGGTATAAACTTCTTTTAGAAAACGGTGAATTGATTTCACGATGTCATTAATCTTAGAATGGATACGATATACTTATCTTAAATACAAAATATGTGAAAATGTCAATTTATACTTTTGAAAAAGCTATTTTGCTGGCACAGAATTAACAATTATAGCTGTATAACAAAATTGTCTGTACTAGTTGTTACTGAAATTCACCTAATCATTTATATTATTCCCGGGGATTTTTTTAACTTGAAACCCTCAAATATCTTGAGTAAGAAGCACTAATATGAAAAATATTCTATAAATAAAATTTAATCAATCCGCGAAGGAAATACATTAATGCTAAAATTACTACCTTTTCCTTCGCCCTTGTGGTTCAACGCGGAATAACTTTGAAAGCTTAAATAAGAACCCTTACTTTTTGTTGCAGATTTGAGTTCCACTGCTACAAATAACGTAGGATTTGTCTAAAACGTTTTGTTCGATTTATGATAGATGGTGCTGTAATAGATGATATTCTGTTTTCGATTTTTCCTGCTGAGAATCCATGCATACGGTTCTGCAATTCGTTTGCGATAAAAATACCGCCTTTTCTATGTAAATACTTTAAATCGGTTGTTTAATACGTCAAATGTTGATAATAAGTTAACTAACAAATGCACGCAGGACTGTATATAATTATTTATTTTATAAGAGCTTGAGCATCTTTACAAATGAGGAGGAAACGCCAGAGTGTCCGTATACTACTGATGCCCGCGAACGAATGGATGTATAGCTAAACACATCTGCTTTACAAACTAGAGGGCAGATGTAGTACAGTCTTACAAAAGTAACGCATAACGTAAATACAAATTAAAAATAAAGTATTGAACATCAGTCGTAGTTCAGAAATATATTGTAGTCTCCATCTTTTTCAAAATAACAGCTGTAATTGTTGTATTTGAGCAAAGTTCTTGAGTCGATTTGAAGCAGAATCGGTAACGTCAGGATGAGGTATTGTACTCATATGCCGTTCGATTAAAAAATGAGCAGGAGTTAGAGGGTTTTGGTCTTAAGGGTCAGATGACAGGGGGCAAAGTAGTCTGGAATTATGAACTGACTCGATTTGTACCAAAAGTATTTAGAGAGTTCCTAATATAACGCCTAAAGTAGTGATGTTTCATGCCTCCCAAAGGCGCCCAAAGTGAGGTGATTTAGGAGGTATTAAGTGCTACTTAATATCTTTCTCCGAAGTAGTAGCAATCAAGGCGTCTTTATTAATTTTAAGGAAAATATGTAATTCCTTTAGACTAGAGTTTGAACCGACAAAATTGGTGGCGTTGTCTGAGTATATTTTATTGGGACTTGCTAGGAAGAGCAATAAATCTTCACAAACACGTTATGAACGTTTGAGTAGATAAGTCACTAACAAGCTCAAGGTGTGCGGCTTTGGTAACGAAACAAATATAGGTACAAATGTAACTCTTAGTAGTTATATCTCGACAACCACTTTTAGTTTTAATTAACATCGGTCCAGCATAATCGGTACCGGCAACGGCGAAAGAAAAATTTTGTGTAATTCTATCTTGTGACAGATTTCCCATTATTGAATTGATTGCTTTTGATGCGCACCAACAGCATTCGACACAATCATACACGACTTGACGAACCAAATTCTTATCATACGTTAGCCAGAAACGTCTCTAAAGTACAAGAGGAGTAACTGAGGAGCGCGGTGTAAAATCCGAACATATTCACATGCGGTTAACAATTTGAAAAGGGAATGGCGACCGTCTCAAATAATAGGGTGCTTTTTGTCAAACTTGAATTCTGAATTTTGAATACGCCCTCCTACGCGTAACAAACCTTCGTTATCAGGAAATGGAGACATCATCATCTTTTTGTTTTCGACCTTACTTAAGGTCGGTTTGACGCAACTCTAACTTCTTTTCTATTCTGTGCTAATCTAACAAGTTCTACATACCCTTCACAACCTAAATTTCTAATAATTTGATTATTATAGCTTGGTCTAGGTCTTCCTATACTCTTCTATCTTTTTCCTATCTATACCTGGCTCTACATAGATATTAGCAACCTAATAGTTGTTAAAGAACTCCAACATGTATACATTATTCCCATTTATAAGGAAATGAAATATTACCTGGTTATCCCCTCCAAAAAAGGAAAAGTGTTAAATTATACGTTACGGTTAGGCTTAAGCAACGAATCGCTGCCAACATGTCAGACCCTACATGTGATTTTCTAATGCTCCACCCGAAGGTACTACATTGGCTAGGAAGCGAGTTTTTTTTACCTGGAAAATTTGGAATTTTGCCGAACCCTTGCAGTTCCAAGCAAGGTAGGGATATTTAACGTGTGTGACAACACTCACACATGGGAGGGTGTATTTTTGTGAAAAATGCTCGCCTAACATTTTTCAAGCGGACCGTGTCGGGATTTGAACCCGGGATCTTGGGCATAGTAGTCACACACATACCAACTGCGCCACGGAGCCGCCGCAACATGCCAGACTTTACATGTTATTTTCCAATGCTCCACCTGAAGGTACTACATTGGCCAGGAAGCAAGTTTTTTTTTACCTGAAACATTTTGAATTTTGCCGAACCCTTGCTGTTGCAAGCAAGGTAGGGATCTTTAAGGTGCATGACAACACTCACATACGGGACCTCCATTTTACCTCTCATCCGAACGAGGACGTATTTTTGTAAAAAAATGCTCGCCTAACATTTTTCAAGCGGACCGTGTTGGAATTTGAACCCGGGACCTTGGACGTAGAAGTCACACACATACCACTACGCCACGGAGTCGCCTATAACATGCCAGACCGCTAACTAATGGTGAGTTATGTCATGGTGACGTTTATTAAATTATATGTTATGGTAAGGCATAAGCAACGAATCGTTACCAAATGGAGACAAAGTCATCAATTCGCTATGCGACGAAAACCTTAATGCACACTTAACAATTTTATTTCTTCCCTGAAGGAGTCTAGTTGTGAAATTTTTACTAAATCCATAAGAGCGGAATCGATTTTCTTTGCAGATAGCGGACCATACTGTATAAAATCAAGGGTCACAGAACAATTGTTAACAAAACGCAAGCAATAAGTTACTGTTCTTACAAGTTTATTGAAATTTGAATAGTTTTCTATTGGAAAATGTTCATTCCAGTTAATTATGAGAGAAGAGACTTCACCTTTCATTTCAGGAAGAATTTTTCTGAGACAGATGTATTATTGAATTCAATTTTGCCTTTATAGAAAAATTTAGGAGTATTCCACCAAATATCACATCATTTTAATTGAGAAGGCATGAGGCCACGTGACAGTAGATCAGCAGCATTGTCATAAGTAGGCACAAGCGACCAATAGCATTGCGAGAGATATTTGGATTTCAGCAACTCGATGGGCAACAAACATTTTTAAAGGATGTGGAATTGCTTTTAACCATCCCAGAACAAACAACAACAGTTTATTTTGCTCCTCAGCGCATTTACCGCAGTGTAAGCCAATTTTGAGAAAAGAGCGGCGCAACATAACTCCTATTTGGAAATGGTTAGTGTTTTGAAAGGAGCTACTCTGCTTTTAAACAAAGAAGCTGACAAGATATTACACTATTAGAGTCGATTTGCCTTATAGAAATGCACGCGCTATAGGCTTGTGAATTGGCGTCGCAAAGTCCGTGCAGCTCAATGATTGTGGGGTTTGGATAAATTGCAGGTCGAGAAATTTCAAATTCACGCAATTCAAAAAGCTCAGACCGAAATTGGATCCATTTTTGATGCATCTCTCGAGATATTGGTTCATCCCACCCGGGTTTCTTTAACCACAACCGTTGAAGTAACAACTTTGGCATTAGAATGAATACAAGGACCCAATAGACCAAGATGATTGAAAATCTGGGAAATTTCAAAGGGTATTGTTTTTTTTTGTTATGCGTTCATTTCAAGAGATAGATATAAGAAAGGCTAAATTGTCACGTTGAAAATTCCAATGTAGACCTAGGGTTTTTGTATGGCTTTGAGAACCAATTTCTAAGAAATCAAGAAGTACATTAGTAGGACTAATATCTTTTAATACACGAGGGTCATTGGACATCCATTTCTCTACCGGAAAACAGCCAGATCAAAGAATTTTAGGTAATTGATAACATATTTTTTGAGCGTCTTCGAGAGAATCCGCACCCGTAAGCAGATCATCAACTTATAAATCTTTCACTATTATTTTTGAGATCTCTGGCTGAGTAGTTAGAGATTCAATACCTAACTAGTGTAGACAACAAATTGCGAGAAAAGAGGCTGCGGCCGTACCATAAGTCTCAGTTCTCAGATTATAACTCTGAATTTATTAGGGTAACCTTCCTAATTGTTGTCACTGTACTTGTTATTGGCACCGTCTATCTTTTAGTAAATTTAAAGTTCTTCATTATTTTGATATACATTTGAGGTATAATCACAAGGCGACGTTAGTTATATGTATAGCAAGCCATACTTCTCAACCATTTTTGTCAGAAAGTTCAGATCGCTTTTGTGGTGACAGATGTGAAGGTTAATCAAAGCTTTTATTCTTTTTTTAAGGCGCTGTAAGCGCTATTCTATGCCAGAATTTTACATTATTGACTTGGTAAACATCTACTCTGTTTAGGTAAAAACAGATGTTAATTTTTTAACCAAAAAGTTGTTATTATTGTCGTATTTATTAGAATTCTACAAGGTGTTAATAATTAACTTTCAGAAAACGTTTCATATAGTTCCTGACATCTGTGCCAATTTTTGATCTTTTATCAAGTTGATGTTATTGTTACGATAATAACATTTTGTAGAAAGAAGAAGGAATATTTCAAAATCTTTTGATTAATTGATGCTTTGATTCAGAACTTGAAACCATTTTCAATAAATATTTATAATTGTAATGAAAATTGTCAATTTTATGACAATTTTGTTACAAAACTTAGAAGTTATTCAATTTTTAATAAAATATACATACTTAAAGAAAACGGTACTAGGTTTAGAATGAGGCGTCATTTATTAAATGATATAGAATACATTTATTTCTTAAGAAAATATAAATAAATAAATCAAAACATTTAGAAATTGTGAATAACTTCATTTTTCATTTAAGTAACATTTTGTTCTAATATTGTGGTGTTTTAACCTCATGGCAATTGAAAGGGCAAGGCGTTCATATAAACATTTTACGTTCACTCGATCAAAATTGTATGTTCCTTTGTGGTCGTTAAAGTGCACCTTTGAAAAATTTAGAGTTGAAGAATCCGTTTTGAAATAATACCTTATCAATTAATTTCTTGCCAATGCCGTTATTTAGAATTTAATTGATTTGATTAAAGAGAAAATGTTTGTAATCAGAGATCTAGAAGTTTATTTAAAAAGATATTACAGCATACATGGTGGCAATAGTTTTAGGTCATTAAATTGGGGGGCGATGCTAGGTGAATAAAAAACCCATAAGGTATTTTACTCTTAGATCGATTTTTAAATACCCGACTCAAGTCAACTTACTAAAACTTTTAGAACTACTGTTTTGTTACATGTTTTTAAGAAATAACCTACCTACGTTAGTTTTATCCTGAACCTTACCACACACTTGAATTGATTTCACAACACGTGTTCCAAATGACAACCGTTTTTACGCAATTCACTAAACTACACAAAATATCTTTAATTACCGAAAACCTAGTAAAGTCACGACACAACGTTTAAGTGCACTACTAAAGCAGGTAATAAAACTTCGTCGTTCATTGAAAAAGTACGCAAGTTGAAGCTGGTGAATTGCTAGAACGTGAAGACCACGAGGTCAGAAACCTAATACAGTCGACCAATTAACATAATGGAATTTTATTCTTTGTTGTAATTATCATCAGAATTTCCGTATACTTTAAAAATTTGTAAACCGATTTGTAGCTACTAAAATGTATTGAATTATTTCGTTTTACAGCTTATAGACGCAATATTTCACTAATTTATGTTTGAATACTGTCAGGAGTTTGTTGGTCGATTCTAAAGGATTTGATTCGTGACGTAACTAAAATGGCAGGTGTTCTAAAACAGTTTGGATCCTTTCGTTTGTAGCTTAACATTTTGTTTTAAGTTGATTGACAATTTTTGTTTGTCTTATCGGTTTCTACGCCGTTTTTAAAAAAATGACATAAAACTAATGTCACCTTGTATATCAATCACCAACTTTATATTGTAATTAATTAGTTGTTATTTTGTAAATATTTAAAATAAAAGTTTCATCAGTCATTAAATATTTTCATCCCGGTACAAGCGTCTAATTTTACGTTTTGTACATTCTATTATTTAATAGGTATAAAATTAGTGCACACACGGTATCCAGACTAAACCAGCGTATCGGAAAGTAAATCAACTAAATAACTCACTTGGTTTACGTCAGTTATTACTTGATGCCGGTAAATTCGTTTAAAATATAGAGGTAGTTGTACAAGGCAAGAAGAATTTTAATATTACCATAATTAATAATACGATACAACAAAAATTTAGATTTATAAGCAAAGCCTAAAATCATTTCAAACTGAGCTACTATTTAAAAGAAAAGAAATATTACCTCGCCAGTGGTATTCGAACCTGTAACCTTTAATTTGCACTTAGGCACCTTTGCCAATTGGTAACCGTGGCGGTAATTTAATTGGGCAAATTGAGAGATTTAAATCAATTACGCATCCATTATCAACCCGTAGCGTACCTAATATTTTATAGCATAGTTTGAACATAATGCAGAGGATCACGTAGAATATAGAGAGTATGGTGGTTCAGATTGTTTAGAATAGCGGCACGGAGAAGGGAGGGTAGTAATTGCAGGGTTTTTACACCATTAAGGTGTTGCTTAAAGCGACGCGTGGGTGTGTTCGCGACTTTTAGTCTAGTCATGTAAAATCACTACATTGTAATTGTAGTTAGCGGTATTAAATAAAAGTGACAAAGTGCACGGAGCAATGTCGGTTGTGTTTGTCTTCGTTAACTGAATAATATAAAAAGTGGTAGTGAATCCAATAGTGTAAAAACAAGGATTAAGTTTCTGCTTGAAGATGAGGCTCCACTGCTACTACAATTTGCAGGAAGTCGTTGCACAAGACGATTACCGTTAGCGTCAACCCATCTGTTCCGGACTTGGAATGCAGATACGTTCTTATGTTGTTTAAGATTATTTTACTTAAATTCTGAAAAATCACATTAATGTTAGTAGATGGACGTCAATCCTGTAATAGCTTAATATATTAGTAACGATATACCCGGGGTTGAGTGCCGAGCTTGATTGAACTTTATGCGCAACGCTTGGTGGTTACTATTATTTAAGCTATTTGATAGTAATTAGGTTAGGTAGCGACGAACTTTAGTTTGATTTGTTGACAGTTAAATAGTGATTATTCTTAATAATTAACAAGGGCTAATTAGTTTTATACGAACATTTATTCTTTTTCATTAAAACGATATTGACACTTGTGGATTTTCTTTAGTTCAGAAGCGTATGTTTTCTTAATACACTGAGAAAAGTGATTTGGTTGATACAACCAATTATGTTGTTTTGAAGAGTAAAGCATTTGATCAAGTATTTTTTAGTCGTTCTAAACGAAACTATATTCACTGAACCGCTTGTAGATGGTTAAACTAACATCAAAAATTAGTTGTCTTAAATTTGTTTGTTTGAATGCATAATAACAGTTGGTTAATAAAAGAATGCAAAAGTGAATTTCATTGAACAACAGTCGTATTTAATACAAACTAATATTGTCAACAAATTTCATATTTTAGTCCAATACTACATTAATGTTGAAAAAAATCCATTTTAGTTAAATGAATGCTGAAAAAAGTGTCAAATGAACACGTTTTGTAACAAATTTAACATTGAAACAAACGTACTTTAGCTTGTTGATTTAAATAAACTACGATTGCCAAATCAAACGTCGGGTTATTTGTTGAACTACAATCGTTTTCAGTAAGTGTCCGATACTGCGTATTGGTTGTACTGCGCGCGCACATTATATCTTTAATATACTGCTACCCTTCGACTGCGACACGTCAACATGACGTCAAGCGATACTTCGCATTGTTTATTGTGTTAGTTTCCATAAAAGTATTTCAACTAACTGTAAAAATACATGGAAGATAAATTTAGTATGCTGTACTATGTTTAAGCAAAATCTCTTCGTCTAAAAACACGTAAGTACCTACTTATAAATTGGTCTCATTGCCCATAACTAAATGCCGTTGTTTTTAGCATTCAACTATATAAGCGAACGTATAACTTTAAAGATCAATGACAACCTCAAGGAACAAACAAACTTTCAATAATCAGTGTCAGTTTTATAAAATTGAAGTGGAAGCTAAACTGAAAATTATGCAGGATGAACTAGGGCTAATGTAACATTCAAGGTGAGATTTGATTCAATATACAACTTGATAATGTGACTGAATGAAGTTATTTTAAATCAATATTTTTTTTAAATCTGTTAGGGATGAACAAACTCATTTGTTGATCGCCAAGTTGTATTATAAAAAATGGTTAAAATAACTTCATTAAGCCGGAATCGATCAAGCTGGATATTGTTTCAAACTACCTTGGATGTTTAAACTAATTCTATTTCTAAACAATGTACAACGCAACGAAATGATTGATTTGACAGCTAAATGTTTCAATTCAACACAATAAAAGTTTGATTAAACCAAAAATGTTATTATTTGAACCCTTATTAGCCACTTAGCTTAATAATTATTATCTGCTCAACATATGGGTTAGTTAAACCAATGACGCTTTTTGGTTAGTTGAAAAATTTGAATAGTTTGTTTTAATGCTACAAACCCTTTCAAGTATTTGCTTGAATGATTTTTATATGTAAGTGGGATATTCAACGTGTTGATTTAACATAACAGTTTATTTGATAAAAGTATTAAATAATTCAAATCAAACCTACAAGCAATTGAAGTAACGATACCTAGCATTCAAGTTACATTAATAGCGATTTGAGTAAATGCCATAATTATTGTGGGGCAAATTTAGGTTTGTTTGCTTCAAAATCGGTTTTCCAACATTTTATTATGTTCTATTTAATGCATATAGATCATTGTTTATATACAAACCAAAATTCTAATTAAATCAACTAATTTTCAGTTGAAGCAACAAAATCCTTTTCTCAGTGTAGTTATCATCAAGGACCCCCGCCAAGCTGTACCTAGGCGGGTCTTTTATATTTGGCGTTCAACCGTATGGCAGATAAATTTAAGAAAATACTTCAATACGCTATAAGAACAGTTATTTCGTAGTAAAGGAAGATAATAAAAGTTACGGTTGAGGGGATCCACTAAAATTTAGAGTAAAACAGGTTAATGGTGGGAAAGTGAACTGTAAAAAGTATTATAATAATGACGGGGAAAAGAGGAAAAATGAAGCCAGGATTTCTGGACTAGAGAAAAAGTTAAACGAATTAACGTTAGGGAAGACAGTTATTCAAGAATCGATTGAAAAACTTGTGGATTGTAAAAAGGGGGGGATGCGGAACCTGTGCATGGAAGAGACGACTTCCGAGTCGTAAATAGTCAGCAAAATATATCAACAAATATGAGAGAGCGTGAACGTAATTGGTTCGCAAATTGGAAAGACAGGTAAAAATTCAATTTTTTTAATCCGGAGGACCCAGTACACTCCATGACTTTCCTCAATATATTGAAATTTTTATTAGACGACGCGGAAATACCTCGCCAAAAATGGGCACGAATAACGGTGAATTTCCTTCGCGGCATTGCTGCTGATTGGACAATTTTTAGGGATTCATCGTTTTATAATTTCGAAGATTTTGAACAAGTCTTGTGAAAGAGGTATTGGAACGCGGATCATAGAGTACTTCTTGAGACTTAAATATCACAAATTCGAACGCGGAAACTGCGCAGAATAATTTTTAAAATTCGCGAAAGAGGCAACTTATCTTAGGGATAGGATGCCAGAAAAAGACATAGTTAAAATGATTAGTTCACATTTTCCAGCAGAAATAAGGAGGGGTATCCTGAATTCCGAATATTCTAAAACTGAAGATGAGATCTTCTTACAAAAAATCGATAAAACATACGAGGCGGAACCCAGAAATAGAACACAATCACCAAGGTTTATACCTCGCAATAACGAGTCCAACAATGAAAGAAGTGATTTGGGAAGTGAGTCTAGAGATCGTAGGGAAAATCCGCGAATGGGAGGCACCGCGTAGCCAAACGAAAGCGCGCTGTCCACGATTTTCAATTGCGACCCTATAAATGACTTACTATCGGACAACGAAGAAGCCGAAAACAGTAGTGCGCGAATACCAATATTTCCGGAACTACCTATGATTAAAATAAAAATCAATGATGTTGAGATACCGGCCCTACTAGATTTTGGCGCCCAGTATAGCTGTGTATCGCCTTTGTTGTATCAGGAACTGGTAAAAGTAGGAGTGAATATGCCGTGTTTTTCGGTAACAAACCTTAAAGTTTCAGGAGCGATAGGAAATTGCACTAGCAAGGTGCGCAAACAAGTCTTAATAACAGGCGATTGGGGGATGTGAGCTTGAAATTCCGTGCATGGTCGTGTCCGGACTGCCAAGAAAATTGATAATATGTTGTGGGTTTTTACGCGAATCATAGGCCGAAGTGTTGTTTGAAAGAAAGAAGTCAGTTTACGGAAAGTATACGACAAATTTCGACGAATGTGTTACCGAGGCTACCCCACAATTGAACGAAATCGCTGAGAAAACGTGGTTAGCTGAAAACGAATCAAAAAAGATTGATACCATTTTCAAGTTTTATACGGAAGAAGATCGTTGGCAGACGGCATTTTCTGCTGCAATGTTCGATCTGCCACAACAAGGCAAACTGTTGGAAATATTAAACGATAATAAAAAGTTATTTTCCGAACAGCCTGGTCAGACAAACATATATCAGCATACCATTAAAATGCGCGATACGTCACCATTTCACCAGGGAAGCGGCGAAATTACAAATCCAAGTATATTTTATAACGGTTGGACACCCAAGGGGTGCTGACCGACAATGGGTCACAATTCTCTGTGAAATGGAAATCATTGTTGAATAAAGGAGTAAAAATGTATCATACGAGTCTCTATTACCCTCAGGGCAATATGACTAAACGTTTAAATCGAGAGGTGATTAGATTGTTGAGGGTAATGTGTCACGGGCGTCATACAAAATAGGCTCATATTATTAAAAGGGCACAAACTGCTCTGAATGAATCGGTACATGACAGCACAGGGTTTACTCCCAACGAAATACATTTTGGAAAAACGCGTAAACAAACCTTATTAACTACTATTAATATGCCGGCGACTGGCCAAGTTCTTAAAGATGCGAATATGATCATTACACTCGCGCGTGACCGGTTTATGTCGAAGGCTCGGCGCCGTCAGGAGCGTCATGAGGCCCTGCGCAAACCTATGAGTTTTCAAGTTGGTGATTTGGTTTATAGACGCACACATAAACATCCGTGGACGATGCAAAAATTCAAAAATTCTTTCTGTTGTATGATGGGCCATTTGTGGTTAAAGGAAAGCCTGGCTCGAATGTCTATCTGTTAGAAAGTGAGGATCGTCATGAGATTGGTAAATATAATATAGTACATTTGATAAAGTTCAATCCGTCATGTACGGAAATATAGACTGCCTTTCCAAATCGTTTTTTGGTGTGAATAATCTATTTGTAGACTATATCGTATTATACTATTAGACATTGAAGTAACGTCAATGTTTTCTGTTTACTTTAATAGGGGGGTAATGTATCGTACCCAATATTTTATAGCATAGTTTGAACCTAATGCAGAGGATCTCGTAGGATATAGAAAGTAGGGTGGTGGACATTGCTTAGAATAACGGCACGGAGAAGGGGGATAGTAATCGCTGGGTTTTTCAGACAGTTAAGGTGTTGCTTGAAGCGACACGTGGCTTTGTTCACTACATTGTAATTATAGTTAACGGTATTAAATAAAGGTGACAAAGTGCACGAAGCAATATCGGTTGTGTTTGTCTTTGTTAACTAAATAATATAAAAAGTGGTAGTAAATCCAGCAGTGTAAAAACAAAGATTAAATTTCTGCTTGAAGTTGAGGCTCCACTGCTACTACAATTTGCAGTAAGTCGTTGCACGAGACGATTACCGTTAACGTCAACCCATCTGTTCGGGACTTGGAATGCAGTTTGTTTTTTATGTTGTTTAAGATTATTTTACTTAAATTCTGAGAAATCACATTAATGTTAGTAGATGGACGTCAATCCTGTAATAGCTTGATATTGTAGTAACGACATAGGGTTCATTAGTTTTATACGAATATTTATTCTTTTTTATTAAAACGATATCTACACTTGTGGATTTTCTTTAATTCAAAAGCGTATGTTTTCTTAATAGTTATCATCAAGGACCCCCGCCCAGCTGTGCATAGATGGGACTTTTATAAACCCACCTTACAACTAGGTATGGGATTTTTGTGAGTCATACTAGTCACTTAAATTTTTCACATTATTTCAGATAGACAGAAAGCTACGTATTAATTCATAACTAACGTCAACCTTATACGTAAGATATAAAGGTAATTGTTCTCAGGCTCCATACTAATCGCGTTTACTATAGTGAGCAGAAATAGGGTTCGAGCTTCCCAAAAAGTCTATTCAATTGCTTCTTTAATGCAAGGGTAAGATGAAATGATAAATTCATTTTTTGGCGATTATATGTATTCCTATTAAAAGAAAATACTACTAATTTATTTTTGACAGCTAACTATTGTTGTTTTCCATGCCTAGCTAATAAACTAACAATCGAATAACAGTTTACCTTGTTTTAGACCTGTACGTATTGGATCATGGGGTTTGCTTGCGTTGCCAGTGGCGTATTGTTTTCATGTTATAAGCGAATAACAAGCCAAGATTTCAAAGATTGGGAGTTTGCCTACGGTCCACTAACAATTCTGAATGTAACATATAGTCCTAACTATGAACTTACCTTTCTGTACCAGACCATCAGTATGACTAGTGCAGCATGCCACTTTATGACAGTTGATTTGCTAATGGCTGCCGTCCTTGCTCATGTGACATACCAATTTAAGCTTCTGCAACACAAAATATCAATAATAGGTAAAAAATGTAAAACTGATACAGTTGCGGTAATAGAAAGTGGAAACCATTGTTTGACAAGTACAACTATAATTTTAGAAAAATGAATACAACGCCTCCAATACAGTTATCTACAATAATAGCTTCTTGTGGAAACAACTATTAATTCAGTTAACCGAATCGGTAAACTATCACTTGCATATTATAAAAATTGTTAATGAAATGGAAGAAGTATTTAGTGGTTTATTATTGAGTACATACTTGAGCACGTTATGCATGATCAGTTTTGCGGTGTTCAAAGCGTCTAAGGTAAGTTGCATATTCTGCGCGATCATATTATCTTCACTCCATTACTTTTGCTACATTATATTGCATTGAAAGTTACCATTTTGCACTGCATAGCTCCGCTTTTCAGACAGATAGCACAAAATGCGTTTAAGGTTGAAAGAAGTTAAAGTATTCCTTGCAGAGAAGAAAGAAAAGTAAAGTAAGCAAAGGAAATAGTCCCACCAAATACCGTCACACAGAAAGAATCCAAACAAGGTGTGCTAGTTAAAAGTTGTAGAGTGGTGTCGGGTCACAAAGAGTGAATCTAGGAATTTTATTTACAAACCTTTATAGAAAAAACTATATATTATAAAAGGAAAACCAACTCAAAAAACGACATTTATCTAGAGTCCCGGAGGACTCACACGGTGCAAAAATTGACCCAAAAATAATTTATGCCCTTTCATAATTTTCTGTAACTAATTTTCTACTTAATTTTAACATGCACATAAAGCAATAATCAAACAAAAATATATATTGTGAACTTAAAAAAAACATTTATCTAAAGCCCGGGAGGACTCACACGGTACAAAAATCGACCCAAAAATAATTTATGCCCTTCCATAATTATCTGTAACTAATTTTCTACTTAATTTTAACATAAAGCAAAAATCAAACAAAAATATGTATAGTGAACTGTTTTCAGTCCTGTGGTTAACACCATTTTTAAAAGTATACATGTAAAATATTTAATAGGAAAAAATTTATAGATCAAAATGCATTTCGCTGCAGGCGGCACAGAATGATGTATATTAATATTACACATGAATAGTAAGGTGTTTCTAAAAAAAATTATATATATATTGCTATGATATAGGCGTCACGATTGGGCGTCAATTTTTACTGCTGTGATTTTCGCTCCACGATTGAGCATGTCATGTTTTTGCTATCATATGCCCTATTTTTGGATTATCGAGCCCCAATGTTCTGAAATGTTAAATTAAGATTTTTACCCCGACTAGCTTACTGAATAAATCTTATTGAATCAAAGAAAGCAATTCTAGAACACACAATATAATAATTGATAATATTTACAACACTCAATATTTTCCTTTTGTACAAAATATCTACATATACCAGATTGTACGCTTTTCTGAAAGCCAGCAAAAATATCTTTTAATTATACTCAGGGACCTTCGAACGTTCCAAGATGCCTATTCCATTTTTATATTATTTTAGTGACCTTTTTGATAACTCTTAAAAATATACAACGCATAGCAAATATTAAATTGAAACAATCTTTCAATAAAACAGTGTGTTAAAAATTGCTAACCTGGAATTGGTTCTGGAGTTCTATCCTAGTCTATGACCTGCATCCCTTTGCTGTGTCCGCTTTGCTTATTGGTGTGCCGGTCCCATATAAAAATCGCTTTCCATAAATCGCTTCCAATTAGAATCGTACCAAATTACAGTACATCCAAAATTAAAACGTCCCAAATCGGAATATGTTCAAATTAGAATATTTCCATTTTTAAAATATCACCAAAATCAGAATATGTCCAAAATTAAAGTCGTCTCAAATTAAAGTCGTCTCAAATTAAAGGTCCCAAATTAAAGTCCGCAAATTAAAAGTCCCAAATTACAGTGCATCCAAAATTAGAACGTCCCAAATTACAGGTCCCATATTACAGCCCTGTTTCGTTAGAAATGAATTTAATTAAGTTGTTTAACTTACGTCTATCTATAGATCGGCTTATATTTTATTGCACAAATTCTTGCACTTATAAAACTGATTTGTTTTGATTTTACTTCACTAGTTACGTGAGTTTTGAACACCATCGAACATAGTTGTTGCTTAGTTAAATGTAGACTAAAATGTCGTTCCGTTACGATCGTATATATAAGCTCTTTCTCTAATTGTTTTTATTGGCGTGTTAACAATCTGGGCTGGTGCTTTTGCCTTATCTAGCAGAACTCAAAATGTTTAGAAATTACTTAGTTTAAATCTTCGATGAATACCCTGTTCGTCACGTCCCCATTCAGCATGTTGCAGTATTATTCGAGAATTTCCAACTTTTGGCTTTTAATTTACTCAAGTATTTGATGTTTGTTAATTTATAATATAATTGAACTGCCTGGTGTTTATTTGTTTTTACAGAATATTGATTTTCTGAACAAATGTGTTCTATTCTAGTCACGTAACAATTTTCTAATAATGGATTATTTACGATGCGTTTACGTTGATATTTTCGACGCAATTGTTAAATATTTGCAATGCCAATTTATCTATGTTTCCCGGTAATTTAATTTTGAGGCCATTTATTGAGCTTTAAGATCTTATTTTTACCTGTAAACTATACTTAGACTTATTTATGTTCTTATGCATTTAGTTCCGTGTATTTTATATACAGTGTCCTCTTAATTGACATTATATAGAATGACCGATTTACTCATATAATTTCTGGAATTATTTGACTTTCTTAAAGTTAAAGTTGTTCATATTTATTCTACAACCCCTATGACTTAACCTACCCTTAAACTATCCTATTATCATAGCATTATATATATATATATATATATATATCATATATATAAATTTATAGGACAGTTGAGGCTGATCTATTATCTAATAAATAATAAACCAATAACAGCTGTCTACGTAACAATTCCGACGATTGGATTGAGATAAGTTCCGTTTCAAACCCCACCAATTACGCGATGAATAACCTGAAGTACTTGACCGAAAAAATCTAGGCCCAATTTATTTTACTGATGGAAGTCATCAACTCATGCAGAGAAAAGTTCCGGTTTTAACTTTATCACGACGTAGTTCTGCTAATTCATTGTTGCAGCACAACTTTTTGTGGTTGATATTTATGTGGTTCTGTACTTATTTCATAGCACCCTAATCAACATCTTTAGTATAAGTTACTCCGCCCGATAACATCTGTAGAAATAGAAACAAATAAATTGAGAAAAAATAAAGAATACACCCTAAAAGCATTTTCTATTCTCTTAACTCCTGAACAGTGTTAACAGCATCAGAATAAACTTTTTGCTTTGAAATACTCCAAATTCCATAGTCCGTGGTATTTAACACAGGGGACCGAGGTGACCAATTAACCGGAGCATTTGCTCTACGTTCAGTCCACCACTCCCTTGCAGTTAATGCAAAATGTGGTGTTGCCCCTTCATGCATGAACCACATGTTAAGTCTTGGATAACAAGAAACATCTTCAAATAAACCTATGAAATGTTCTCTTATAAAAGCTGTATATCGCTCTCAAGTTAAATGTTCTTCCAAAATAAATGGTCCTATCAGCTGATTGTGTACTATTCCAGCGCAAACATTTATGTTAAGTTTATACTGAAAACTGCTGGTATTCGTGAAATGTAGGTATTCCCCTGACCCTGACCAAACATGCTCATTATGCATGTTAAATATGCCATTTCTGCTAAAGCTGGCTTCATCAGTAAAGAGAATATTGTTAACAAATTCATCATCTCTTCTAATTTGTTTTAGCAGTCAGTCGCAAAACTCGACTTTAGGTTGGTAGTCGGTTTCTAAAAGGTCCTGAACTTGTAGGTGATAGGGTTGCAGCTGTTGATCTTTTAGAATTTTCCAATATGTTACCTAAGAAACTCTCGTTTGTAGCGAAAGTCTTCTGGTACTTATTCCTGGGTTCTCCTCTACTAAATTTGAAACATTTTCTTCAGCAGGTAAAACAATTCCAGTTTCCCTTATCCGTCTATCGACTGACACAAAAGTTTTTCTATTGGGAACAATGCGTTCTGGATATTTCTCTGCATAACTTCTTAGAGCCTTTTCAGAATTGCATTGGCATTCTCTTAGTACCAAATGCATATCAACATATTCAGAGAATGTGTTTGTTACCATTTTTGTGTTTGATTATTAATAAAATAATAGGAAATAAACAAGCTGTAGTTACGTATTGAACGAATATAACTTTTGACAACTACACCGAGTAGGAGAAGTTTAATGATAGATTTAGCAACAGTTTGTAATTATTTGTATTTTAATAGTAAAGGAGTAGGTGGTTATTGGTTGAATCACCGCCTCATTTCCACCAGCATCCTCATTTCCACACAGATTTACATGTAAATTCCCATAAGGTGGAAATGAGGAGGTAGTGTGGAAATGAGGAGAATCCCACATTTCCACACACATCTGGACCAAAAAGTTTTCTTCGACTAACCATTTTTCATCTTTCGAGATAAATATATCTTAAATTTTCATCTTTCGAGATAAATGAGCATCCACATTTCCACCCACGAGATACACCTGTATTGTTTGGTATCAATTAATATTAGAATTTTGTCAGCTACCCGAATTTTTAAAAATTTTTTAGATAGCATCACCCTCCAGGGAGCTACCATCATTTTAAGATTTTTTACCGCTAACATTCTGAACCAAATAGTTTTCTTCGACTAGTCATTGCATCTTTCGAGATAAACCTATCTTGTTTGGTATCAATTAATATTAGAATTTTCTCAGCTACCCGAATCTCTAGGAATTTTTTAGATTGCATCACTCCCCAGGGAGATACCCTAATTTTAAGATTTCTTACCTGTTGCGATTTCTGACCGTCCGCATAAATTCTTTTATACATGCGAACCATTAAAATAGTCTAGAATTTTACGCAGAATTCGAATCTGTAAACAGATTTAAAATCGGACCACACCCTGCAAAGTTATACCCCTTTAAAGCTCTCAAACCTCTAAATTTTTTGCTCATCTATGACATATGCTTTAACTAACACAAAGAAATAAGCACACAAAAGTTTAATAATTTATTTTATCCGATTTACAGTTTAATAAACTAATAGAATACAATTGTAAAATATAACATTATCTTCTTAGTGTAGTCGAATCCATGCAGTCGAAAGTAACCTGTAACAAAAAATAGAAATTAATGTGTTGTTTAAATAGGCCTGCAACAAAAAAAGATTAATGTACTGTTTAATAACAGCGGAAAAGTGTTTACGGTCAATAAGACATGTTGTCGTTAACCTAACAATATGAGAATAATGTAAAAACATTCCAATGTAATGTGTTTTTAATATGTAAATGGGAAGGTCGACTTTTACGTAATCATCCTCCGAATTACATGTGAAAGCTGTATATAATTTCTTTTTAAAAGTGTATATCTTCTCCAAACAAATACGGTTATTACAGTAGGAAAGTACGCTAAATGCGAGTCAATTAATAGCAATTTAATACTGCTTACTGACCTACCTTAATTAGGTTGCTGTACTATTAGGAATGATGTACTTTTTGTTGTCCTCGCCCGACAAACTGATTTTATTAATTAATTGGGTATAAAGTTGGTGTTTACATGGTTTCGTTTAAGACCTCGTACATATTTTCCAGATTACTAGAAGACGTTACAACCATACTTTTTGTGTTAAAGGATTTCACATCGGTAGTCTCTTCCCCCATTTTGGTGTAAACGCCGTAGAGTTCGCAATAGACTTTTATTGCTGTATGTTGTATTCCTTTTTCATTAATTAATCGAATAAGTCGTTCCTCCTGTTTCCAAAGAAACTCGGACACTCCATCGCCGACACTGGCGTTCTTTATGCGATAGCTAGCCATACGGTTGTTAAACGCTGGGCTAACCATTTCTACACCATCGTGGTTAGTAGGGGTAACTGATGCATTTTTATGTTTGTTGCTCCGTAGATGACCAGGGTATGCAGACTCTAACACCTCCATGTCGCACACTTTACACATAATTCGTGGTTGTTTCGTTCAAGACCCTTTAACAGCTGGCGGAGCTGAACGTTTACTGCTTAATGACATACCATGCTGTTTTCATACCATGCTGTTTTTCCTTGTGTCGCTGTAAGCTATTCTCGTAAAAGCGATACCGCAAGACCCACAGTTAAAGAACTTTGCTGCTGACGGATGTATAAGCTTAACCGTCGACGATGTTACACCACGACATTTGTTCTGGTGCCGTTTAAGAGCATTCTTCCAGGTATACGAAGCATCGCAAGAGTTGCATTTAAAAACGTTTGCAGGTAGCATTTTAGTACAAAACAAAATCCGCACTATAAGACTTTGGTTAAACTTGTAATCGAACTAACTTGTAACTAAAAAGCTTACTCTAGCGTACCTGATTTATGTTTCCTATAGAATGCATACCGAAGGTTTCCGAAGACGGTCGAACGATGTTGAGGATTCAGCGGGGAACTAAATGACGTCATAATCCTTGCTGCTCGTCCAGTACATTTAGCACCAATGCATGCACCTGGTTCGCATCGTCGTTAGTGCGAATGCAGTTAGTAGAAACACTGGAAAACGTCATCCATGTTATACGGATCGCGTGCATATTAAAAATCCAAAAGGGTGGTAGCGCACGCACACAAATTGCGTGCAAGTCGTGCTGTAGAAGATGCAGTGCTACCATAAACAAAAACTCAATAGAACACTTTAAACCTTTACTAAGGGAATATCAAACTTGTTGTCTACAGAATACTTACTAATAAAGCAATTTAATTTTAAATAACTTCTAAGTCATATTTTAGGAAATGGTAGGCTTGAATATTTTCTAAATGAATCACCAAGCGAAAGTATATGCTTAGCGGTATTAAAATTAACCATTAATTTCCCATTTTTACGACCGTGGTTAATTATAGATTAAAATTTAATTTGTTCACGTTCGAGATTTCCGTATACTAACATATTTTATAGTAACAGTGCGCTGTATAATACATGCATACCCCTTCGCCGCGCTATTGCTATTCTTGTACTTGCTAGAAAAAGTCACTCTCCTTTTTTACTGTTAGGACCGATGCAAAGCACATTTTATACTTTATTTATAAGTATAGCACATCGCGCACTTTTTCGTCTGATAATTAAATTTTGTTTATGTAGGCCTTTACACTTTCGCATATTTAAACATATAATACGATCGATTAACCACTTTCGATTATTCTAACGGAGGCCACCATACATCCCGCCGCACCGTTCTTTTTGAATTCAACGATCCTATGGGCTTCCACACACTAACACCTAACGTATCTTTCCTACTAGTTGTTAAACAAAAACTTCCGGCATCCCCATGCCCGTATGCGGACGTAAGCAGATGTTTGTGGATGTGTACGAGAATATGTAACCATATACATTAATCACTTTAAGCTATTTTATTTAGTCCAAGAAAACTATTCTTTTTCTAAACCACAGCTACTAATCGTCTTTATAGGTTTAACATTTCTACCATTTCCAAATGACTGGTGCTACGTACATAGAAACTTTAATTTCTTATTGGAGAGAATTCTTATTCTCCCACGCACTGCTGCGTAGTTGCATGCCCACCCCTATTGTGAATATATGCTCGTTATAGGTTGTAGCACTCGCGGTTTTACTTAACTACACTTCGTGATACCCCTTTAATCTTTTTAATCGTATCTTTCTCGCCTACAATACAGTACGACTTAGCCCTACTACTAACAAATTCTAATACTGGACCCCTATTAAATTCGTCTTTGAATTTCCCTACAACTTTTTTGTCGACAAGTGGTATATTGTGTTTATTATCCGCGGGGTAGTCACTCTTATAAGATAAATATATCTTTTTTTGGTATCAACTAATATTAGATTTTTCTAGGGACCCCAAACCTGTAAATGGATTTTAAATAGAACCACCTCTTACAAAGTTACACTTTATAGACCCCCAAACCTCTAATTTTTGCCCATCTTTATTTAACTACATCCTTAGAACTTTTTTTCGCTACCCAAACATATGCTTTAACCATCCATTTCCCGAGAAATCTAAAACTGCTGTGTTCCGCGAACACCACGTGGAGATAACACGTATACTCTGTCAATCAGGATAGAAGCCGGAAGGATTTGGAAGGTGGGAGAAGAACTTAAAAATTATGGAATCTTAAAACTAATATATACAATAGATTTACAAAATCTATACAACTATCTTAGATTTACATCTTTATGCCCCCATGCGTAGATTGTTGTACTATTAGGAATGATATACCTTTTGTCATCTTCGCTCGATAAACTAATTTTATTAATTATCTGCGTGTACAAATCGTGGTTTTACTCCGGATACATACACCGGCAAGTACTCCACACCAAATAAAGAATTAGATGCATGGTGACTGTTAACTTCTGCATCCCTCGTGTACGCCCAAACACATCCCAGCCCGTGTGCACCCCTGCCCTTACGCATCCCTGCGCGTGCGCGTCCTAACCTATGCGCACCCCTCTCTGTGCCACTACTATTTCGTGGTGACAATCTTGTGACAATCTTTTAATCGCAGCTTTCCCACTATATCCTGCATACGTATCTTGTTAGCTTGATCGACTTCTTCTTGTCGGTATTGGAGGAAATCCTTATTCTCCCACAGACTGTTGCGTAGTTGCATGTCCACCACTTTTGGGAATATATGGTTGTTATAGGTTGTAAGACCCTCGGTTTTAAATGATCGGAAAGGTTCTTTACTAGGCAAATATACAATGTTTAGCGCAACCTCTTTGCGTGTCGTGTACGCAAAGATTACGAAACCCGCATTCCTTAGTTCGTTTTTGTTATCAGCCATTTCGATAAATAGGTTTTTAGAATAACCTTTTCAAAAGTATACGGATTTAGTTCCATCCTTTTCCGCAAGGACGCCTACATAAATAAAAGAGTCTTTTTTACTAACCACAAATGCATACAACTTGTACAACCCGGATGTGTCTAAGTCAGTCCATCGGCACATAAAATAATCTTTTAATTCTTCCTCATTTTCTCTAATAAGATGTTCTTTGTCTAACACATCTTTGTATTGTTCGCGTATTGTCGTAGTGTTTTCCATGTAGTCCAACTTTCGCTTTTTTGCATCCATTTCCTCTAACTCCAGTTGTCTTTTTCTTCCACTTAAGCGTATGGTATGCATAATGCAGCAATTTCCTTTAGCGTAAACGGATAGAGTTTACTGCCAATATTTACGCGTTGTCGTACAACCTCTGGGCGAATGTTAGGCGTATTTATCAATCCCAATTCCGAAATGACTATTTCTTTTGGAATTGTACAATATGGTGTTGCAGATTGTGTAAAATATGCACTACCTGCTTTAATGTAGCACTTGTGTAAGATTTTTATTTTATCTTGGCTATCTTCCTCTACTATCTCCAAATAATTTACAGGTAAATAGTTAAAACTAAAAGCCGAAAGCACAAACTTTATCAATTTTTCCCTTTCCTCTGGTTTTTCGGGCAACTTAATTTGCAAGCCCGTCAATTTCTTTGTATTGCCATTCCCCCAATACACGTACTGTAGCAGGTTATTATACACTAAACAGCAGCTATTTTGTAGCTTGTCCGATAGCTTACTCCACATTTTGGCAAGTGGTACCGAGTACATTGGCGCCTTTAGGAAGTATAACTTACTATCTTCCAATAAGGTTAAACAGTCTTTTAAGGGTTTATACGCCCGTTCCGCACTGACATAGCTTCCAATTGCACAGTTGTGTATTGTCGCTTCCAATCGCGTAATACCATGTTTTTTGGCTAAAGTAGACGCAAATATTTCCCTTAAACGTACATCTGGACAACGTAAAAAATCTAGTATATGATTGCCAAGTTGTTTATTAACACCAGGACCTGTTATCGGACACACAAATTTGTTGTATATCCTAATTCTTGCATTGGTTGTTAGCCATGTTAAACAATCAATCCCAGCAGCAAGAATTATAACGTCATTTAGTTCCCCGCTGAATCCTCAACATTGTTCGACCGTCTTCGGAAACCTTCGGTATGCATTCTATAAGGAACATAAATCAGGTACGCTAAAGTAAGCTTTTTAGTTATAAGTTAGTTTGATTACAAGTTTAACCAAAGTCTTATAGTGCGGATTTTGTCTTGTACTAAAATGGTACCTGCAAACGTTTTTAAATACAACTCTTACGATGCTTCTTATACCTGGAAAAATGCTCTCAAACGGCACCATAACAAATGTCGTGGTGTAACATCGTCGACGGTTAAGCTTATACATCCGTCAGCAGCAAAGTTCTTTAACTGTGGGCCTTGCGGTTTGGCATTTACGAGAATAGCTTACAGCGACACAAGGAAAAACAGCATGGTATGTCATTAAGCAGTAAACGTTCAGCTCCGCCAGCTGTTAAAGGGTCTTGTACGAAACAACCACGAATTATGTGTAAAGTGTGCGACATGGAGGTGTTAAAGTCTGCATACCCGGGTCATCTACGGAGCAACAAACATAAAAATGCATCAGTTACCCCTACTAACCACGATGGTGTAGAAATGGTTAGCACAGCGTTTAAGAACCGTATGGCTAGCTATCGCATAAAGAACGCCAGTGTCGGCGATGGAGTGTAAGAGTTTCTTTGGAAACAGAAAAAACGATTTATTCGATTAATTAATGAAAAAGGAATACAACATACAGCAATAAAAGTATATTGCGAACTCTACGGCGTTTACACCAAAATGGGGGAAGAGACTACCGATGTGAAATCCTTTAACACAAAAAGTATGGTTATAACGTCTTTTAGTAATCTGGAAAATATGTACGAGGTCTTAAACGAAACCATGTAAACACCAACTTTATACCCAATTAAATAATAAAATCAGTTTGTCGGGCGAGGACAACAAAAAGTACATCATTCCTAATAGTACAGCAACCTAATTAAGGTAGGTCAGTAAGCAGTATTAAATTGCTATTAATTGACTCGCATTTAGCGTACTTTCCTACTGTAATAACCGTATTTGTTTGGAGAAGATATACACTTTTAAAAAAAAATTATATACAGCTTTCACATGTAATTCGGAGGATGATTACGTAAAAGTCGACCTTCCCATTTACATATTAACAACACATTACATTGGAATGTTTTTACATTATTCTCATATTGTTAGGTTAACGACAACATGTCTTATTGACCGTAAACACTTTTCCGCTGTTATTAAACAGTACATTAATCTTTTTTTGTTGCAGGCCTATTTAAACAACACATTAATTTCTATTTTTTGTTACAGGTTACTTTCGACTGCATGGATTCGACTACACTAAGAAGATAATGTTATATTTTACAATTGTATTCTATTAGTTTATTAAACTGTAAATCGGATAAAATAAATTATTAAACTTTTGTGTGCTTATTTCTTTGTGTTAGTTAAAGCATATGTCATAGATGAGCAAAAAATTTAGTGGTTTGAGAGCTTTAAAGGGGTATAACTTTGCAGGGTGTGGTCCGATTTCAAATCTGTTTACAGATTCGAATTCTGCGTAAAATTATAGACTATTTTAATGTTTCGCATGTATAAAAGAATTTATGCGGACGGTCAGAAATCGCAACAGGTAAGAAATCTTAAAATTAGGGTAGCTCGCTGGGGAGTGATGCAATCTAAAAAATTCCTAGAGATTCGGGTAGCTGAGAAAATTCTAATATTAATTGATACCAATCAAGATAGGTTTATCTCGAAAGATGCAATGGCTAGTCGAAGAAAACTATTTGGTTCAGAATGTTAGCGGTAAAAAATCTTAAAATGATGGTAGCTCCTTGGAGGGTGATGCTATCAAAAAAATTCCTAGAAATTCGGATAGCTGAAAAAATTCTAATATTAATTGATACCAAACAATACAGGTTTATCTCGTGGGTGGAAATGTGGATGCTCATTTATCTTGAAAGATGAAAATTTAAGATATATTTATCTCGAAAGATGAAAAATGGTTAGTCGAAGAAAACTTTTTGGTCCAGATGTGTGTGGAAATGTGGGATTCTTCTCATTTCCACACCACCTCCTCATTTCCACCTTATGGGAATTTACATGTAAATCTGTGTGGAAATGAGGATGCTGGAGGAAATGAGGCGGTGATTCAACCAATAACCATCTACTTAAAGCTAATAGGAACAAAACTTTTTTTTTACGAAATGTGTACATGTTTATCAACTTACTGTATTTGATTTAAACCAGATACCAGTTTCGATTTCATAAATAAACTTCTGCATGTTTGAAAGAATTAATAATACGTTGTTTTCTTGCATGAGTTGAGTATGACTTAATTTAAAATATCTCGAAAATGGAAAGCTCTACAGAGATTAAATTTGAGTACCTATTTTGTGACAAATTGCATGAGGAATAATTATGAGTTTTAATTTTTATGAAATACAGGGTGTGCAAAAAGTATAGATTAAAATTGTTTGATAACGCCCTTTATTCTACGTCAATGGATTATCCTATTTTGTCGAAATAAAGTGTAATAATTCGTATTGGTAAACAACTAACGTGTATCTATCTTCAAGTTAAAGCCTCTACCCTAAATGAAAATATTCTAAAAACCGTATTTTTCAATATAACCCCATCGCTCTGTATAATGGAAACGGGTGGGTTTATAGGAAACTGTTATCTAACATTTTTAATAACTCGTCGAGATCTATATATTTCCCAATTTACGGTGCTATATTCTGAAACACCCTGTATATATATATATATATATATATATATATAGGTTAATAAGATGAAATAATAACTTAGACTTCTATGCAAAGCCCAAAGGTTCATTTCAAATCGAGCTAGTAATTGAAAGATGGAAAATATAAGGTCTTGGACACGACTTGAACCTGTATCTTAGTCTTTCTAGGACCATGCGTTTACCAATTATGCCACCGAGACCGATGACGACAATTGCAAAATTTACATATCTAAATCGTGCACACAACCATACATCAACCTAAATTTCAATTACGTTTGGCATTTTTATGAATTATATCTGACATTGTCAGGTTTTTGACTTATGTCAGATATAGACAGGAAGCAACGCTCATAATTACGGCTATAAGTCAAGTATATATTTTAGGTAATTATTTACACAAGGTGGCGTAATTGGTAAACGCATGGTCCTAGAAAGACTAAGATACAGGTTCAAGTCCTGTTTAAGACCTTATATTTTCCTTCTTTGAATTACTAGCTCGATTTAAAATGATCATACGGGCTTTGCATAAAAGTTTAAGTTATTATTTCAATTTATCAACTGTAATAATACGTTAGTATTTATCGACTTACCTTGTGTAAGTTGAAATTTGGTACAATTAGAGATTCTTTTTCAAATTCCTGCTTCGAGTAACCGAGAAAAGTGTCACAGACGACACCTGTTAGTCGGTTCACCATGGATTTGTACATCTCATAAATCAAGTGCCTTGGTTTACACCTGTGGAGGACTGACATTACACGTGCTTTCGTCATCCACAACTAAACCACATTTCGATCAGAATCTCTATAGCGTTGGAGTGCTATCTACTAGACGGACGATGATATGACAACAATGTCGACTTTATGCAAGGCAGTAAACAATTTAGTAATGGGTGACTAATATAGTTGCGCAAGCATACACGCAGATCGTGCATTTTAGAGAGCAATTTTTAGTTAGGTCTACATAATATTCGTCTTCTCAGGAATACTGCCGAGGTAGGTATTATGCTATTTCAGTTAATAGCAGTATGCTATTGGTCGGAACAGATGTCCTTTGAAAGTCAAAACGTAGGACTTGCTGCATACAGAACAAACTTTGTAGGCACAGATCTAAAATTTCAAAGATGTTTAATAATAATAATTCGACGTAGTCAAAATCTAGCCAAATTGACTGCAGGGAAGTTTGCAAATATTGGTTTAGCGACGTTCATGTGGGTAATATATTTTAATACTCAAAATAACTAAATAATTGTTATGTTTTAGACGGTGAGAGCTTCATATTCTGCATACATGGTGCTGCGTAATACGAACATTAAAAAGTAGAGCATGCCAATTTTTTGCTGATATCATGACCACCAAACTTATCAAATGCAAGGATAAGTAATGTTTACAGCACTAACGCACTTAAACTCTATACTACTGTATTACAGTAACTTAAAAGAAATAGATTTTGAAAAACATTTCGTCAGACATGTCGATAAAATATCAACTTTATTAAAGCTTTTGCCATTGAAACCTTAAAAAGAATTTTATTTCTAAATGTTTTCTATAAATTATGTGAATTTGATTGAATCTATAAATATTGTTTTAGCTCTTTTACCTTGGAATCTTATTTGTCTTTTAATAAAGGTTTGGAGTTATTCTTTTATAATTTAGCACTTCCACAATTTGCGAATTCATATAGTTCGGTATTATTATTATTATTATCGTTATGAATTATACAGACAATGGTTGTGCTTATTTATCTGCCTATATGTAATGGGCACCTCTTAAGAAAAAATATATTACATGCACTTTTGAAACTACGCCTAAAGGGCCGAGAAGCAATGGTAAAGAGGAATTTAAAGTAGGAAGGTTTTGAGCCAAAGAAAACTAGTGCAAGCACAATGCACTTTATCCTAGCTAGAACGGTATCGGGCGGTGATCAATAAAATAATACGGTGGACTTACGTGGATGTGGTCGTTTCCTCTTTTGTACGATTTTTTGTCACTATCAATAAGGACACCAGCAATCGTGTCGTAATCGGAAATGTACAGTCCCAAAATAACTTTACCTGAGAATAAATCAAGCTCGCTTCTTTGGACGATTGCTTCCAGAAGAAGGGAGGATCGGCCGTCAAGATGTTTACCTGTGAAGGTCATTTTCTGCAGTAAACTTGCTGCCTTTTGTGTAAATTTCAGGTGTAGTGATCAGTAAATTCCTCTTTAATCTACATGAATAATAGAACTACTACATCATTAACACTTTCACAATTCGTATAATGACACTTGATTAGAACTACAAAAGTCATTACTTAATCTACATGACGAGCTTACATCTAGTAACAACCCCATCCAATACTCACAGTTTTGGGTCCTTATAACCTATCATTTACACTATCCGTCCGTCTATCGGTCCTATACCTTGGTTCTTTAGATGGTGAGAATAACTTCCAACCAAGTAAACATCTCCTTCAGCAATGTAAAATTCTACAACAGTGAATCGGGCATCCAGCTCCTAAAATAGCTTACGGTCGGAAACTCACGACAAAACTAGTGTGCTGGGTTAATTCTCCAACTAGAGAAGGGCATAAACACTTGTCCCTAATAAATATGCACCTAGTCGACTAATTTGAATCACTGTCTGGGTGTCTCTATTTCAACATGTTGTTACTAAATTTATTTTAGAAATAAAAACCAATAGATATTTGTTAATACAAATTATCGTATCAACTATTCTATAAATATTTACATATCCAAATTACTATTAAAGAATTACAGTTTCAAATTCGTTCATAAAATAGCAAATATGCTTGTGCTTTAAGTACCCTTTTTTCAGGTACTTCTAAAACATAAGAGTCGTTAACATAATACCACTTTCCTGGCAGAATTTCAGCATTGGCTTTGTTATTTTCGCAAGATGAAAGCAAGACGCTGTTTTGATTCTGAAATAGAAATTGCCAACGGTAACTGTTGTTGTCTAAAGCAGTTCTTATTTTTATATATGCGTCATAATGTCCTTTGTGAATTGAACCATTATGTTGCACAACACTATATAATGCATATAACACTTTAGTTTGATTATCAATTGAACAAAATGACGTTAAATCCAGTAACAGTGGAAACGAAACATATTTATTCACCTATGCAGATCGGAGTCTAAAAACCCGAAATCGTTTTAAATGTAAAATCAAAATAGCAGGAGGACTACATATTAGAAGTTGTTTAGTTGCGTTTGTATAAATAAATCCTTTTTTGGTTTCACCATGTTTTTTTGTGCAAAAATTGCAACTTACTTTATTATTTCAAAAAGTAGATCAGAGTCTGTGAATTGGCTTAAGCAGGATTGTATGGAATATTCATCTGCATATGTATCATCGGTTTCCTTATCGTTATTAAAAGGCTGTAAAATTTCTCTTTTCGATATTGGCAAACTTAGATCAAAAAAGAATTCTTCTTGACGTGAAATATGTTTACAGTCTTGGCACTGTAATGTACTGACTAAGACTCCTCTGAAAATTTGTTCAGTTGGTAGTTGTAACTCAGAAGCCTGCTTTTCATAAAATTTTATAAATCTTTTTTTATCACTTTCACAAGATGATGGATCTATTTTACAACTAAATCTCCATTTTTCTAAAATTACGGTTTGATACCTTTTTAAGTCATTTTCACTCAATATTTCTAATAAATGTCGTAATAGTTCATGTGAGTCATGTTGTTGACCATCAGAAAACTGTGGTATTCTTTCTGTGACTCTTGAAAATAGCGTACTTGGATTATAAATTTCTGGTCTATCATTTTGTAATTTTTTTAACGTTTGTGATAAAATATGTGTTAATGGTAGCCATTCTTCTAAAGTCCCATTAAGTGGGCCTAACACCAATGAATCTTTATCATCTGGATTTAACCTCCCGCCAGGAAGTTTAAAATATTGTCCTGGCTTTGAAGTTTCAAGTAATTGTAATAAGTATGGTGTTTGTCCAAGACATTGTAAAATGGAATTGAAAAACACGTATTGCCTAAATTTACTAATCCACATGCTTTTGGGAAGTTATTTTTTATTATAGGTCCAAGGCTTAAATTATTATTTGTTGGTGGTTGCCGTTCTTTCGTTTCAGGACTAGGCTGTTTGTCTTTGTCATGATCCGTTATGTTTGCAATTGGGGCATCTTGTAGTGGTTTTAGATCTTTTATATCTTTATGGAGATCATCGATTATTGTGTTTATGTAACGTCCCATTATTAATTTACCACTGTCATCAATATCTGTTTGTTGATCTTTTTTGCTTGTTCATCAAGTGAAAATGGTTTTTGTATTTTATTTTGTATATTTAGAACCTTGAGTATATTTTCTTCTAAAATGGATTTATTGGTTTGATAAGTAATATTTGGAACTTTTGTGATGATTTGGTGATTCTCCCTGCTATAAATTCGAAATGTATTGCATTGTGGTAAAATGCCATGTATTGCAGCAGCATTACCACGTTGAATTTCTATTGAGAGTCGCTGCCAAAGAAATATTGTGGATCTTTGTTCACATGTTGCTATTTTAAGTCTATGACCTAGGTTGTTTATTAGTTGCCGAGTTAACTCACCAGCGACTCCCATAGTCTCGAAAGCAGTTGGAATAAAGGTGTAATTTTGGCCAATCTCTCTATATTTATTAATTTTACATCTTTCAGCTTCAGCAACAGCTGCTCCACATGTTTTACTCGTTGAAATTAAATGTGAAGGAGCTAAGGTGTCTACTACAGTTGTGTCCCAAGCCAACGACCGACCTTTCTCCCATGGTATTATTGTTACACCATCAGGTCTCTTATTATCTCTTAAAGTACCTAAGGGTTCGAGAACGGATTGAATGTGTAATTTAGCAAGATATCGTGCTATTACTTGGTTTAACGATTCGTGTCTGGATAATCGACCAATTGTGTTCTTGTTACAGCTTAAACCATGAGAGGCTGTACAATCTACGAAAACACCACAAGAACGTAACGCTACACATATACGCATTGCTTCGTTCGGTAGGACTGTTCCAAGCTGAGAAGAAGGGAGTGCATGTAACCATTGGTAGCTTTCCTTTTGTGATACTGCTTTTAAGCGAGCAATGGAACGAATGTCGCTGGCTTTTATCAAATCGTTGTACTTGCTTTCTAGTAAATCCGATTCCCAAAATTTCTGCGAGCTTAGTGATGACAAACTTATAATTTCCTTGTCTGGTATGGGTCTATTTAGTAAAATCAATGCTTCAGACAAACCGGTTAAGGTTACTAGGTGTTTTTAAAATGTCTGAAACAAGATTGGTTGAAGCGTGTATTGATGCTATAAAACATGGTAAAGCCAAGTCTGTTATTTTTCTTATGCCAAGACCACCTAGATGGCATGGTAGAGTTGCTTGATTGTATGCCATATCATCCATTATTATATTTGTTATATTCTCCAAGCAATTTCGAAATATGTCATCAAACGGTTTTAATAGATCCATATGTTGGTATAACTGTGAACAACGTAGAATGTAAGTAAGTTTAGGACCAGCGCTTAAACAGTTTTTCATTAAATATAGAGCTGCATGTGTGTCAAGAATTTGCAATCTACTGCACATAAGTTTGCAGGTAGATATTTTGTTTAGTAAGACATTTTTAGCTGCCAAAGTTAACACTGGTGCACCCAAAATCTCAAAATCGCAAGATTTAACTTGTTTAATTCCGGGAATCAATTCATTTATAGATGAAAGGGTGGATGTTGTATTGTTGTTTTGATTGATTAAAACTTCACATTTGGTAGTGTTCAAGTTTAATCCGCTTATTTTGGAATATTCAATTACTTTTATTATATCTTGAAGTACTGTATCTATTTTTCCGCCGATTGTACCATCATCGAGATACCACACATTAAGATCGGAGATTAAAGAATGTGTAAGTTCCATAATTGATAAACTAAACAACAAAGGTCCTAATGGGTCACCCTGTTGTACACCGCATTGAGATTTTATGAGCCTGTTGCCAAATATTAAGTTGGATTCATTTCTATAGGCTTGCCATATAAATGGAAACAAACTGGGTATTTCGCGGTGAACTATGGACAACATGTGATCTCGTCGTAATGTGTTAAATGCGTTTGCAAAGTCAAACTTCACAATCACTTCGGCATCTGTGTTAATCTCAAGAAAAGTGCGGGTAGCATGTACAGCAGCTTCTGCGCCACCTCTAACACCAAAACCAAGTTGAATTGGTTTTAATTTTGCACTTGAAACCTCATGGACTATGTTGCAAGCGATTTTGGCTGCAACTCGTCGTAAAGTATTACCACATGCAATTGGACGTATTCCTCCATCTTTTTTAATTAAAGCGGTTAATGAGGCACCATAAAATATTGGTAAAACTGATTTTGGTAATTTACCATCTAAAACATTGTCAATAAATTTGGCAAGTGCTTCTAAAAGGGTTGTTGTAACAGCACTGTTAGAAATTGCTAACAGATCTAAAAGATGTCGTGGTCTAAGACCATCAATTCCACCGGATGAACTTCGAGGAAAGCTGTTGATTGCCTTTTTTACTGTTTCGTGTGATGTTAGACGTAGGTAATTTTGAGATAAATAATCATCAGAAGGACTGGATGGATAATTTGTCTGGTAATCCATTGGTGGATGTTTGGATTCTAAGGCAAGCCATGTTTCAGGACAATTATTTGCAACTTTATCATTTGAGCACAGAAGTCGAGCTGCACCGCTTATGTCACCTTCTGATAATTGTTGTGTCACTTGTTTACACAATTTATTTGTGTTTTCTTTTAAAGGTATTGTTCTTGTAGCTAGTTTTTCTGCACTGTTGCATGATGTTTTAAGGAATAGTTTTATGGTATCAATGTCATTCTTTTGAAAGTAGACTAAGTTTTGTTTCACAAGTGTTGCAAGTGAAACTTGCTTTAGCTTTCTAGGTGGGATATGAAGAACACATATAGTAAAAAGTAGTAGCCTTGACCATGATTGCAAATCATTTCTAGCCGTAGTGTTTCTGAGTAGATTTGACAATTCGTCACTAATGGCCACTCTAGCACCTTTGGGTATAAGACGTAAAATTTTTAAATATTGTTTAGCCTTGGATAGTAATTCAATCAGTTCTTGAACTTCACAATTTTCAGTGTTAACAACAGCATTTCTCGAAATTTCTTCTGTATTGTGGTTTGATAAAACATATTTTGGTTCTGACATAGAATGATCATCTTTCTTTGTTAAACAGTGTGACTTGGTTTGATGTTGTTTTAAGCCGCGTTTAGAAACTGAGTTGTAACCACAAATATTGCAAGTAACCCAGTCATTTGAGGGATTATGAGAATTATTAGTTAGCTCTGTAGGGTTTGAAAATCGTCTTCTGAATACTTTATATTGCATTTTTTTTATTTTCGCTTGACTGCTTCAACATTCCATACTTGGTTTACTTTTATTTGAAAAATAAGCAATTTGTTATGTTTCAGTGAAATACGTAATTCTCAATCGGGTGTGAACTATTACCAGGAGAAGCACAATTGTAGAGCAGGTATTTCTTAATATATAAACTATATTCGTAGGTAGATCCCAATTTTAAGAATCATTAATATCGAATATTTCATATCTATCCATATATGCCAATATCAAAACTCAAATGTACATTATGATCCTTTATCATTCGTAATATGTAATTCATTAAAATATTTTGACAGGCGTCACTTCAAAATTATACATTTCTTTTAAAATTATAAATTAAATCATGTGAAACGTGACACAAACGTTTGTACACAATCTTCATAAACTTGTTAACAATAATAAAAAGGAATAATATAATATGTAAAGATAAAAACACTTATAAAAATAAAATTTGTTCAGTATTTGACAGCGCGTTACAAGGCAGTACAATTTATTAAACACGCTAAATGACTCGGATCAAAGTGCCCGGGGAACGGTGTTTTCCCCTTTAAGAAAACTCGCCAATCTCCCTTAAAAAACCCCCTGCTATATCTCAAAAAAACCTACTATTGAATTAATGCCAATCAAGCAATTGTCAAAATTAAAACTTATACGGCAGGGGCTAGAATGTAAGCACGTGAAATTTCATCCAATCTAAAATAAGGTTAGGTACTTAAAATTGTAAATCGGTCAGGACCAATGAGGAATAAGAATAAAAGGACTGCCCTCTATTTAACCAACAACAATTCTGACTGTCTTGAAACTGAATTTAATGAATCTGAACCATGAATGACTAGCCCAATATGAAAGTGAACTAGTTTAGAACGTAATGTATTAAAAATACATTACAAATATTTATTGATGTGCGTTGGCTGCTTGTTCGCTGCCCTAACCCTTATCCGTACAATTTAAGATGTAGAGAGGATACATACTTACGACTCAGTTTAAACTCGCATGTTTTTCGTAACTGTATATAAAAATGTGTACTTTAGTTGTGTTTTTGTTTCAATAAAGCAGCTTAATAGAATTAGAGGTTTGTTTTCTACAATTTATTCCACTACAGTTCTGAAGACGTGAAATGTGCTAAACAAGCACATTTTACGGATATAATAACCAGTAATTCTTTTACTTTAACGTTAAACCTCATAACTAGCCTAACAATTCCTAAAGTGGTATATATCGACCCTTAAGGTTCGACACCGAACAGGAAGGAGGTTCATGTCAGGAAAACAAAAATTTGGGATACATAAGAGGTACAAGGGGGTTCATAGGGATGGATTCTATTTAAGCAGATCGCCACCAAAATTTTGATTTTAGAAATGGAATCATTCACGTAACAGATACAATCTATGTACTTGCATAGTACTTTCTTATTACGAAGTAAAAATTTTTAAAAAATAAATGTTTATGAAACCTTCTGTTTTGAGTATTGAAGAACAACCCCAATTGGTAGAATTTGTCACTATGGCCGGAAAGTGGGGATTCCCGTTAACCATCTTTGATATTAGATTAATCGTGAAAGGATTTCTTGATAGAAGTGGACGAACTGAATCAAGGTTTAAAAACAGCATGCGTGGTGTTGATTTTGTAGTATCATCTATAAAGAGACATAATGGGGCCCTCTCTAATAGACTGTGTCAAAACATTAAAAGAATCACAGGGGCTATAAATGAGGAAACTGTAAACAGTTATTTTGACGAGCTCACAGTATCACTTAATAAGGTAAGAAGCAAGTATGATAATTAACTATGATGAGACAAATATCACAGATGATCCTGGAAGAAAAAAAGTCGTAGTAAGACGAGACTCACGTCTCCCTAAACGCGTTATTGATTTTTCCAAGGCAAGCACATACGTAATATTTTCAGGAAGTGCAGATGGACCATTACTCCTACCATACATTACATATAGGGCAACAAATCTTTATGACACATGAACTGAGAATGGTCCTACAGGAGCTGTTTACACTCAGTTAAAAAGTGGGTGGTTCACCCTACATATATTTGAGGACTGGTTAAGAAAGATAGCCTTACCATACTTTAACAAGTTCGATGAAGATGCTGTTAAAGTACTGATAGCGGACAACCTTTCAAGCCACATTTCACCATTCACATTCGTGAATGTAATAGCAATAACGTTAAATTTGTACTGCTACCGCCAAATAGTACGCATTATACTCAGCCTTTGGATGTAGCTTTCTTTGGACCGCTGAAAATTAAGTGGCGTAAGATTTTAAGTCAGTGCAAAGACAAAAATCGTGGCATTGTTCTTAAAAATAAGTTCCCGCGGCTCGTGAAAAAGTGTATTGATAAATGAGGCAAAGAGAACATCAAGAAAAGCTTGAAGAATGGTTTTACAGCATCGGGGATTACAGTTTTGATAGGCAGAAAGTGCTAAAAAGGCTACCCGATGACCACAAGAAAAGAGATGGTGAAAATCTTGACTGACTCCAGCAAAGTCTGGATTAAATCATTTGAAGCATATCTTAAAGAAAGTAGACAGAAAGAAACCCATGAGAAAACAGAAGAAAAGAAAATTAAATGTTTCAGCTTGAAGAGGCGTTGAAGATTTGGAAGAAGATGTTTGCAATATCGATCGTCAAGAGAGTGCTTCTAAAGAGCCTTGCTCTTCGACACATCAAGAGAGGTCCTCAAAAGAGTCCAGAAATTAGAATTCGGACTCAAGTGACGATGATGTTGAAGAGTTTCCATTGCAAGATTCAGATTCAGAACTTGTTTTAACTGATTTAACTGATGACAACTTTGAGGAAGAACCATACACAAGAAAAATGTCTAAGCCAACAAAATCAACAGTGAAAATGCCAGATCTAAAACTGAATGTGTATGTAATTGTAGAACTTTTATTTAATGAAAACACCAAAAAAGAAGTGTTGAAACAGTTTTATGCTATTGTGATTGACACTAAACCTGACGAAGAGAAAGTCAGCGTCAAATTCTTTCGGAAAGTTCCAAGTCAGTGGGAAATGATTACATCTTCCCGATTGTTGATGATGAGATGAAGGTAAATATTTGTGACGTTGGTACAATTGTCCACCCTGTTAAAATCACCAGAGAACACAATACCTTCCCAATCAAAATAACGAACTAGACTTTGCTGAACATCTTGAGTATTGTTTTTAATACCTATATATTTAATTTCTAAAAGGTAAAAAATACCTATTTTTTATTTTTTAATACAATTAATGGTTGTTCACAGACGCTATGTGTGATTACTGTTACCCTACTACAATCTAATTTAAGCATAATATTGATTTCTTACCTCTAGCTTTAGTTACCCCATATCAAGAGGTCACTTAAGCCACGATGTTTTATTTATTTATTTATTTTAAATACAGGATTTTATTATGTATATTTTTTTTGTCAATCTATACCACAACAAATTGTGGTAGAATAACATTACCTATCGAGAATTCTTATGTATTTGTATTAAGCCCAGGGTAAGGTTTGGATGGAAATTGGCTTATAGTAAAAGAACACTCTAAAGATATTGAGCTAACTGGGTTTTTTTGGCCCACGGTTGCATGAGACTGGGTCAGTGGGTATATTTGAATTAAAAGAAACAGAATAAAGGACGCCACCTAAATTTTTTATAAAGCAAGTGACTAAATGAATTTGCTTAAAGGAAAATTTGGAAACCTATATTACCATAAACCACTTTCAATACAAAGTTTGATAATCACACATTTCATACTTACATCTGTTGGTCTTCTTCAAAGATCTAATGATGAATGGGGTGACTCTGAAACATAGTATCTACCAACATAGACACCCTATATATATATATATATATATATATATATATTACGGATCAATATGAATGTAGTATCTTTAAATTAATTTCAATTGTGTCTACTATCTTGACACTTTTTCGGATAAGTTTACTTTGTAAACACCGTACCAATTTTTGGAGAATTTAGTATTATTGAAAAATGAACTGAAGTCCAATAAATTAATTCTGTATTCTCTTTAAAGAAAAGTAAATAACATCTTGATAAATAACATTGTTAAAAATTTTAATTCTTATGAAAATGATTTGTAAGTGAGAAACTTAATTATTGACATTTTATATTTTATAAATTAGTCATTGTAGCGCTACGCGACCTTACAATGTTCAAATATTGCTTAATAAACGTTTGGTAAAAATCAACAATTATCAGATTACTTTAAATTCCAATTTACAGGATATAGCTTTCAAGTGTTATAATTTAAAATATTAATATTTCAATTTGTCAAAACAAGATAACTGAGGAGGTATATCCACACCTGTACAATCGGTGAGATTATGATATATAAATTGAACACGCTATTAATAAGAAATATAGGTTATGGTACTCATCGTACTTTGTACTTAACAAAGGGATTTAAAATTCAATTGGCACAAAACATTTATACAAGCGATATTAGTTGCATAAAGCACGTAATGCAAAACAAGTTTCATAAGCATATTATTGCATGCACAATTTACGCAGTGGACTTTGTAACGTCCGCCTTATGTAATAAACTAATACATTCTTACCGACCGCGGCATTGACCTGCAACCTTGAATCGACCCGTGCATCAGTAGAACATGCTGGTTACAAGCGACATCGGCCACATGTGGAATACAGTAGTATACAGCATTGCCTGCTAAACGAGTTCCATAAATTAAAGTGATGTCTCCTCCAAAATTATTACAAGACCATTCTTATTTCGGTATTAAAGTTGTATGTTAAAGTTGTGAGTTAAAAATTGTACATTAAAAATTGTACTTTAAAAATTGTACTTTAAAAATTGTACTTTAAAAATTGCACTATAATAAAATAATTAATTTCATATTCTAATTTATTTATACAAACCGTTCGCCAAGGGATTTGTACACTACATTATTACGATGGTTGTCATGGACAACTTCAACAGACTACTCGTCTGTTACGACGTCGTCGCCAGGAAAACTTGATTTTCCTGCACATGTTGAACAGTTCCAACACGGAGCGACCTGTCAGTTCAACTACGAAATGAAAAGTGATCAACGATCGCCAATCGTCGGAACAATTTAAAAATTTTAGATACTTTAAGCTGTAGGAACACGTTAACAAGTTTGTATATATAAATGCTATCAAAAGAAATATGTAGTTTGTATATTTTACTTGTAATTAGGATTAAAATGTGCTGTGTGAGTTTATTGATTATTGAATATGCAATAATGACTGAATGAATTATATAAATGTTGTTAGATAACAACTAAAATAACAGCTACACCGCGCCAAGGTTAATAGACAAATTTTACCGAAAATTTATATGTTACAATTTTATATACTTTTTACAATGTAAACATAAATTGGTATCTACAGACCCAAGTTATACATTAAAAGGTAAACCTGTCAAATAATAGTTTTTGGTTGGCTGATGTCTGAAACTGAAAAGTGGCATAAGTAACCCCGAATGAAGGTATTTCCATTATCAGTAAATGATTTCACTTGTCGTTGTGCTAATTCCACAGCTTGGGCTATTTTGCTTGCACCAGAAAACGTTAACCCTACTTCTGCTGGAAGCTTTTTGTATACTTTTTACTGCAATACCACAGATAAAGCGTTCTCGAACAACATCCTTTAAAAACGGACTTGCTAGTTTACGCAATTCCACTATGTACTAAGCAATAAACTGCTCTTGTGTCTGGTTACATTGGTTAAAACAAACCTTTCATAAATTTCGGACACGGGTGGAGAATTGTGCTTCAACAATTTTACTTTAATTTTATTGTATGAAAAATCCTTAGGTTTTTGCAGGCACCAGATTCTTTAATGTTTGATAAACTTCTGTACCTGCCAATGTTATAAACAGCGACATTTCTTTTCTCTCTTCTATCACGTTTACTACAAACAGATGTTCTAGTCTTTTGAAGTAGGATTCTATTTCCTTCCCTTGCTTTCCTTTAAAAGGTTCAGTATTATCAATTAACCCCATTTCAATAATTTACGCGCCAAAATATTAGTGATAATTCTTAATTGCCTTGTTGTTTACACAAACAACCATTATACAACTTGCTTTGCAGCAGCCGGGTACGCACGAACTAAACCGATTATACTTACCTACTGGAATGCAATTTAATAATGCTGGTGTGAGCTAAAACTTTTTGTTATAGAGTTACATTTCCAATCACTTCCACTTTGAAGTGAAATTAGAATTTTAATATACTACCTAGATTGTTGTTTCCAACGAACGTCAATTGGTAGGTTATGTTTTAAAATTCATTATGGATAAAAAATATTTTGTAAGCTGGTATTGCTGCAATTGTTATTACTGTTGCTTATAGACGATTTGGTAAGATGAAGAACAAAAGAAGACCACCAAATTATTGGGTTCGATATATATATATATATATATATATATATATATATATATATATTGCTGTAATTAAAGGGTTAATTTAGGGGTAGGTTAAGTCATAGGGGTCGTAGAATAAGCAAGCGAAACTCCCAAGTAACAGAAGCACGGAATTACAAATATTAGAAGAGTAAATAGATCATTATAAAAATTATTAGTTGAGAGCACACTGTATATAGCAGTACAAACGATTAAACCACATATCCAAGAGTAGCTACTAGCAAAAAAATGTAACGAAACGCATTGAAATTAAATAAGTGAAAAACCTGCATGAATTGCCTAGATAAACATTCAAAAAGTGTGTTAAGATATCAACGCAAACGCACGCAGAAATTATGCATTATTTAAAAACGTACGTGATCTAAAAGAATCATAGTTGTTTGAAAATCCAATTTATTAGGAAATAAACAAACACCAAATTTATTCGATTTAGATTAGAATAAGGCCAACAAACAATACTACGTGATCGATGTGAACGAAAATTCCTGGGATTTCTGGAGTAGATGTGAGGTATAACATTTAAATTACGTGACCTAGAGCGTTGCGTCATGCAATTAAAATACATACAATTGGTAAACTTTTTAAAATAACAAGTGATAATACGCTTGGCCTCGCCCATCACGTAAAGCCAACGAATCACAAACAAAAGGGGGCCGATCCTATAAATATCTTGAAAATTGAATATCGAGTTAGTATACTTTGAAACTGGGCAGTTACTATACTTGAACGTGCTAAATATTTACGTGAATAGTAAATTAAATTAACAGTGAAATTCTAGAGTGTATAGTTGTGAAAAGAGTGCCGTACTTCTGAGACGTAAGTAGATAAGATTTAGGAAATTATACCATTTTTAATAATAAATAAAACAGGGCTCTCAATGACCATCTCAATTACCATCTGAATTACAATCTGAATAACATCCGAAAACTACCATTACAATCTTTTAATTACAATTAAAATAATGTTACGATTCCTGTTAGAACTTTAAATAACGAGCCATTACGATCAGAAATACAATTTTAAAAAATGCTGCCTGTTCAAGCAAATTGATTGTAAATATTCTATTGCGGAAATGAAAAACCTTTCATTTGAATAAACGCACCAATAACGATTTGGATATCGACTTCAATTCTTAGGAGCACCTATGAAACCACTTCAGGTTAGAGATTTTGTTATGACTTATTTTCAAAACTGTTTTATGTCAAATATTTTGGATATGATTTATTTTTAAACTGTTTTATCTCAATAATAATTTAAAGTGTAAGAGCCGACAAATTGGGGTTTCTTGTGTAAATTTATGAAAAGCATAGACATCTTGAAACGTTTCAATAGATCTTTAAAAGGTAATAAAAAAGCTTGTTTTGTTGGCTTGATTTTCTAAAAATTTGACAGATGTACATGAATTAAAAAGGGAGAAGATATTTAAAAGGGTTGTAAATATTTAATCATTATACTGTGTATTATATAAGTGCTTTATTTAATTGAATCAGCTAGTCGAGGCAAAAGAAAATTATAAATTAACATTTTCACAAGTGCTTGAGTGGTATAAGAGTTTAACACAGCAATATATATATATATATATATATATATATATATATATATATTGCTGTGATCGGGGACATTAATGGTTTGACATCGAGTGTCATCAAATAATTTTCAAAATTGCACAACTTTTTAAAAAAAAATTGCTAACCCTTTTATTTCCGCATCAAAAATCTTCAGCAGCTTCTCTGGCTAGCTCAGCTGTGCCTCTTCTTGGATACCTAAATATACACCCATTCTTTCTTCACATTCGCACACCATTCAATAGAATCACAAAATAATACAACAATCATACAATCTTTTATTTACCGCTATTTACAGACAAATTATTCACATGTATAAAAACAGTTTGATACACAAATTTCAAACTCAAATGTGATATGTTTTAAAGTCCTTGAAGTTCTAATTATGTTCAAACAAATTCAGTAAAATATGAGTAGATGGGCCCCTTATATTATCCTAAATTGACTGTACTCAGGAGTATGGTGAGCTCATAATAACCCAGTTTATTTAGTATATGCCTTTTACCTTGCATAAATTAATACAAAATTGATAGACCTGTTTACCCTTTACAATCCAATTTATTTTCAGAATAAAATTTAGTAAGTTTTAAAGACGCCCTTTTTCAATATTTAAATAACCCCAATAAATTGTCCAGTACATGTATCTTTTCAATAAGTTTATATAACCATAAATAAACCCCAAAATTCACTCATACAGCACAAAATTTCGCAAAAGTTTATCAGACAACAGAAATTTCGAATAAATTACCTGGAGAATGCTTCAGGCCTCCATTCCTTCGACGATGATCACCAGAACATCTCTGCTTCGTGCCCATGCGCTGTGATACTCCGCATATTCATAGACGATAACCCCAATTATTCGCCAAGCGCTTTGTTTCAAAGTACCATTCCATAACAGCATGCCATTTTTGGTTGATTGTGATGCTTACCCACGTATAATATGCTTTTATTTATTAATTTTCTAGCTTGGTAAAATAGTAGCCGGACCTCTATTGATTTAATTTACACTACACGTATCTCTCGTTAATAACTAGAAAGCCACTGTTACTCAGTTACACGTGCTAGCACTATTATGAACATATCTAATACTCACATAACAAAAACTCTACTATAATGTTGGTCTATCGTAGTATAGTAGTATAAAAGCGACGAGAAGACAAAGAAAACACTAATTTAGTTAGAGTATTTATATCTTTCAAAATGCTATCTCCCGGACATACTTCACGCGAAAAGCTTATTTTCAAATAACAATTCTGCAGATTTTGATATAACCGTGTTGAAGATTCCTGAAATTTACTCCGTGGACATGCCGTACTTATCAGAAATCGCTCCCACTTGTCGCGTGTTCGTACGTTTGGAAAACTGTCTGTTTCTAACCAATGATACTATTCTGTGTCGTCATAAAACCCCGCCTGTAATATTTTTATCTCTGTATGATGCATGTCTGCTGTCGCGTTCAAAACCCCACTTGAGTTATAGAATATCGATATTGCTGACAGGTCATCTCCACTCCACGTGTATTAGTACATGAGTTTTCAATATCAACGCTTTTATGCATCTCCCTTGCTCTTTAAGAACTTTGTTAGCTGGTTATTCGAACCAACTGACGGTTGAAATTATTTTCTATAAAGTCCTGTCTTATTATGCTCATAATTTCGACGAATGTAACCTTTTAAAAATGCAGGCGTTTGTTAATTATAGACCATTTAAAACAACAATTCTTGGAGTTTATATTTTGTCGTATTAGATAAACAGACGTTTGCTTGTTTCAAAGAAACCTTTTGCCTTGGAATTACTGATTTTCCTTACCCTAGTGGGTTTTCTAATGCTTTTACGTGTTGAATTAAGATTAATTAAATTAATTAGGCGTATCCTATTTGTTTTAAAACTGTTTTTCTTTATGTACCTTCAACCTTTCAATCACTAATTATAAAAATACGTCAATACTCGTCCGTTCTTCCTAACTGAATTAAATTAATTTTGCGCGTAAATAATTTGTTCTTTTCTCTATACAGGGTGGTCGAAATTTTATTGTTTACCCCAAATTTAACCTTTTGAATTCACAACAATATATATAAAGCGAAGACAGCAAGGATTGTTTCATAATCTTGTGCAAGAAATGATAGTGTACGACCCTTTATTATTCTTTAATTTTACATGGATGACTGTGGGCTCATTTGACTATATGCATTTCACTTGTTGGTCTACATTTACAGAAAAATTCGAAGAGAGAACCACTTCTGCCCGCGGAAAGACATACTGACATTGACGTTTCTAGCAAGAGGCGATTCCTATCCGAACTTAGGTATTGTATTTAGGGTTGCACCTCCAACAATTTGCAAAGTTATTAGACAAGTTTGTGCTGTTGTTTGGGATGTTGTTTTGCCAATTTATTTAAAGCCATTAGTAGGATGTCAGTGGTTTCAAGTGGTAAATGAATATTGTAATCTATGGTAACTACCTAATCGTGTAGGAGCTATTGACGGCTAACATGTGGCAATACAAACACCACCTAATTTAGGATCCCTCTATTATAATTATAAGAAGCACCATAGCATCATTTTATTTGCTGCATGCAATGCAAATTGTATTTTTACCTACGTTGACATTGGTGCATACGGTGCTCAAAGCGATGGAGGTGTGTTAAAGCATTTCTAGATTGGAAAATTTTTAAAAAGCAGCACGTTAGGTAATTTTTACATACTTGTACTTAGCTACATCCATTTCTAATGTAGGTCTTCTTTCAGCCTTAAAGTTACCCAAAACAAATATTAAATCCAATGCATATCGTTGGCGATGAAGCTTTTCCTCTGCAGGTAAATTTATTACGATCATATAGTAAACGTCGCACTGCTCATGCGTCAGATGATGAAGTATTTTTCAATTACAGAGTAAGTCAAATATTTATTTTAGTTATGAACTATATATGTTAGTTTTGTAGACTCAGCCGAGCGAGGCGAACTATTGAAAATACTTTTGGCATAATGGTTGCACGATTTCGAATATACCATCGAACAATTTTATTATTAAAGCAACAACATGTTTACATAATTTTATAAAGTCTAAAGCTATTAATAATAATTTATATTGTAGTGCTCCTTATGTAAATTATGAAATAAATGGACAAATTATTCCAGGAGAATGGCGAAATGAAGTTCCCAGCGACAATGCGTTGAAGGTTGCCTCACACATACGTTTCGAAAATCGAAATGCTCCATAGGACGTATTCAAACTGAAGGACACTATAAAGGAATTTATAAATGGTGTTGTGCATGCATGGTGCAGTGTGTCCATGGCAATTTGACCATATAGAAAATGTTGCGCATTATACCTTAAACGCTTTTTAAATGTACAGTGTGTCCCAAATTGGATGTATTAAATGGGTAACTTAGTTGTTATTAAAGATACAATAAAACTGTGTGCGCAGTCATGTGCCAACTTTTTGAGATCAATTCAATGGTGAAATCACAAATGAGCGATCTTCTTTTGTTTTCGAGTTATAGCCAAAAATTGATATTTTTAACAATTCTATTAATTCGTATAACTCGTTTGGTTGCAAAAATATCCAAAAATACTGTAATAGTTTTTTATACGGTTTTTTACGTAGAATACAGTGGCGTACGCAAATATTTAATATTTATAATACTTTTGAAGTTATAATATAAACTTGCATTTTTTTAAATGGAAACCACAATTGGTTGTCACTTTATTTAAAAGCTCTTTTTGACAGCTTTTCAAAAATATATAGTTTAGTATAATTATCTTTTCAAATGGCCGAATTATTCCATGTTTTGGTATAATAAAATAATTTATTATATTGGTAATAAATAGTTGGCCGCGAAACAAAAGGTAAACAAAAACGTCAATTGTTTGTATAACAAACGTCAACGAGCTTCAATCATATCTATTGCACATGCAATAAATTGTATTGTTAGTTTGTAAGTGAGGCATCAGTCTGTTACTAAATGGCAAAATTTGAAAATTACGAAAAATACGATATGCTAGTTGCATTTATTGAGTCTGCGAGAATTCCTCTATCAGTAAAAACTTTATATTTTAACAGGTAATTGTGTAACTAATAGCAAATAATATTACTATGTCGTTTGTAAATAATACAGATACCCTGAAAGACAACAACCTAATATTAACATGTTTAAAAGGATAGATAGTAATTTACAACAGTTTGGCTGCTTTGCAAAACCTAGAACGTAACAGTATGCAGTTTTTAATGAAGAGCAAACTACTGTTTCAACCATAGCATGTGTGAAATAAACCCAAGAACATCATGTAGGAAAATTGAAAAGGAAATGGGTGTTTCCAAATCAGCCGCTTCAAGAATATTGAAGCGTAATAAATATCGACCCTATAAAAATAAAATTATACATAGTTTGTTTCCCGACGATTTTCAAAAAAGGCGATTTTGTAAATGGTATCCCCGTAAATGTTCTGCTACTAACAATTTTGGAAATAACATTATATGGTCTGATGAAGCACTTGCTGGTCGAATGAAAATACCTATCAAACATACGAGGCGTCAACAAAGCCGTTATGGTTTGAATATTTGTTGCTACATTGTTGATGGCAAATTTCAATACCATATTTTTGAAAACAATCATTTAGCTTGTCGCTATATTGAAATTTTGTATACCAACTTGCACGAATTACTGGAGGACATGCCTCTCGAAAAAGACAAAAGTGTGGTTCCAACAAGATGGTGCACCCCGCAGAACGCTATAATTACTCGTGATTATTTAAATAGAAGTAGACCATTATATCTCAATAAATGGATGGGTACGTTTGGACCTGTTCAGTGGCCGCTTAGATCTCCTGACTTGTCGATATTGGACTAGTTCTTGTGGAATTTTTGAAAGAGGAAATCTATAAAACCCAGAACCATAGTATTGAAGAGTTGCGGAATTCAATTGAAGCAGCGTTTCGTAAAGTTAAGGCGGTTTATTTATTAAATTCTATTAAGTCTTTAATAAAACGATGCGAACTTTGTTGAAGAGAGAATGGAGGCCAGTTTGAACAATATCTCTGAATTATCAGTAAATAAAACTATTGTAGTATTCCCATCTGTGTTCTAGTGTTTTATATATATATTATGTGTGAGGGTGTGTGTAGGTGAGGTTGTGTGGTTGTGTGCGCATGCGTGCGTGCATGCGTGGGCGCGTGCTTGTGTGTGTGTGTTTGTGAGGATATGAGGTGTGTGAGTATGTGTGTATTTGTGTATCCATACATGGATTATAGACTGTTTAAATGTGGATAGAGAGATATAATTTTCAATTTAAGATGTAGTTATATTAATTTTTGTAATATATGTAGTTATGATATTGTATTCTTCTAGCTTTCAAACTTTGTTGTTTAGAAATGTGGTGTGGTACAATAATAAACTCTTGTTTTGTGTTTACCTTTTGTTTCGCGGCCAACTATTTATCACCAATACAATAAATTATTTTATTATACCAAAAACATGGAATAAATCGGCCATTTAAAAAAATAATTATACTAAACTATATATTTTTGAAAAGCTGTCAAAAAGAGCTTTTAAATAAAGCGACAACCGATTGTGGTTTCCATTTAAAAAAATGCAAGTTTATATTATAACCTCAAAAGTATTATAAATATTAAATATTTGCGTACGCCACTGTATTCTACGTAAAAAACTGTATAAAAAACTATTACAGTATTTTTGGATATTTTTGCAACCAAACGAGTTATACGAATTAATAGAATTGTCAAAAATATCAATTTTTGGCTATAACTCGAAAACAAAAGAAGATCGCTCATTTGTGATTTCACCATTGAATTGATCACAAAAAGTTGGCACATGACTGCGCACACAGTTTTATTGTATCTTTAATAACAACTAAGTTACCCATTTAATACATCCAATTTGGGACACACTGTACATTCAATTTTAATATTAATATTAAAAACAATAAAGCAAATTTTTTAATTAATGGTCCTATTTCTTTCTTCTTGTCTGTAAAAGTCGAATGAATAACCATTTCGTCCATAAAACTTTCAGCGACATCTACTGGTAGATCTTGCAGTTCTGCTTCTAAGTATAACGGAAATTTGGAAAATTTAATAGGTGCATTTGGAACATTTGCATTTGTTTCCACGTTGGTTAAATCTTTCAACATATGAATAAGTGCATCATCGTTGTGTTGATTATTTAATTTTCTCTTTCGAGAATGTGATGATACGATCCTTGCCGGTGCAGCACTACTACACGATGGACCTTCTTCTACTAAAGACTCCTCTATGCAGGATGGGTCCGGGTTGGGAGATTCTAACATATTTATTCTCCAGACTTCCAATTATGTCTCCCTACTCGGAATTATAGGTTTCTGTTGATGATGATACAGGAATTGCTATATTTGTAGAAGTTCTAGAACAATCTAGTTCAATCAATAGAACTTTCATAATTAATTCTTATTACTCTCTTGGCTCTTTCATTTTAAACATAAATTGGAAAAACGACATGTAAGGCCATTCGTTAGTCGTCGTACCGCCAGAACCACTTCTTAAATTTAGTTTTTGTTTTTCCTTATAATATTTTTCACGTAACGATTACCACCGGTTTTTACATTCTTCATCTATAAGTGAAAAAACAATGACAAATTCTGTAAAAGAAGTAATTAAATCCACTTACGGGAAATATTCACGGAAGCTGATATATTTTGCCATGCTCTTTCAATAATTAGCCTATTGCTGTAGCTTCTACTTTGGCTATTGTAGATGGCAGGATAAATACAGATTAATTTTAAAAATAACTCTTCATTTAAGTTGTTCATTTCTATCGAAAATAAGAGCCCGCGGTAAAATAACACATACTCTAACCTAAAAATTTGACTTAAAATTGACTTGTTGCTTTCTGTATGTAAGCTGCTTGCATCAATTCGACTTGAAAGTGGAATTACTTTCATGTCGAATGAACATTGGAAACAGTAACGCAAAGAAATGTAGGCGCAAGCATAAAAAGTTGAATTCCACTTCAAAGTGGAAGTGATTGGAAATGTAGTTTAACTTCCAACAAAATTATATTCATAAAACTTAAAAAATCAACTTGTTACTCGTCGCTATAATGTTGTGTATTCATAACTTGAAATATTTATTACGAGATTAATACATGCAGGTTCTCAGTTGATTAATTGAACACAGTAAATAGTATAACATATAATTACCAACCAGGATACATCTACAGCAAGCGTACATACTAGACAGACTAACTATACCGTCGCTCCGTATATACAGGATGATTTAATAGCCTCTTTACAAACTTTGGCTATAAAAAGTAGATTTAATTTCACGAAGAAATGTTCGTATAAACTTATGTCCTATCTTTCTTTGTTCAGAAGTTATAGCGCTTTTAAAATTTTTAAGTTGAAAAATGTAGTAGCCATGATTTAGCAAAACAAAATTTATTAATTGTTATTTTAAGTAATCACCTGTCAAAAATAGTTTGTTTATGTTAATGCTTTCTATCACTATTTGTTACAATTTGTATTTGTGAAACTTAACTTAGGAATGAATCCATTTTCTAACGAAGAATATGCTGACATTGTGTTTGTTTATGGACCTTGTTACGTGCCGAAATCGGCACTAAACATTCCCAATGAAGTTTTAATTTGTAAGAATTCTGCGCCATAAATTTAAAAGGACTTGTGCGTATTTCCGTCACTTCAGATAGTGCGTTGCGCGAGATTTGCGCCGACGCGGCGACCCAAGAAGGCAAGTGGTGGATTTCCGGCATACGTGTTGGGACTAGCCTCCGAGACGTGAACAAGTGTAGTTGGCTTGTATCGTATCGTGCCTTTTTCTGATATGTAGGTTTCCTGTGATTCCAAATTTATCGTACCTTTACCTGTCTCCCTTACCTTATTTTTGTCTACATATAGGAAGAAGACAAATTAAATTTGCATTCAACCGGGCTCAAGAACTCCCACGCCCGAAAGATCAACAAAGCAGCCGACGCCCGAGAAAGATTAGCGAAGCCGCCGCCGACATCATAGAGTAATTCTGCAGAAGCCCCACATGTTTACGTGAGTACCCCGTTGGGGTTTTCTTTAAAACTTGTATAACTGTTTAATTGTGTTGCAATAATTCGCATATTGTGTGACGTCATCTATAATTTGCGCGTCATTTTTACATTATCTAATATTGCTACCAACTGACGTAGTGGCTCGCGTACCGGCGCGGCAGGGTCATAATAACTTTGCAATGGAAACGCTCGTAATGCAGCAAGAAAATATAGAAGTAGATTTCCTCATAGACGTCAACCGTCGCATCCCATATTCAGTGCAGCATTTAGAAGACTACGCATAACTAGTACTGCCGCTCCTCTTAGGTCAATTCGTCCGCATGGTGTAAATGTCCAAGATCGTGAAAATTTAATAAATGCTGTAACTGGAGAACCAAAAATTAGCACCCGACGCATAGCACCAAATTTGGGGCTATCACAAAGTTTTGTATGACGAACGATAAATCAAGAAAAGATGCACTTTTATCATGGACAAAGTGTACAAACATTGCATAACGGAGACGCTGAACTACGATTAAATGTTTGTCACTGGATTTTACAACAACACGCCCAAAATAACAAAAATTCTGTGGTCAGATGAATCCTATTTTGCAAGAGACGGTATCAGTAATTTCCATAATTCCCGTGTTTGGTCTCTGAACAATCCACATGCGACCAGAACGCGTAATTTCCAGCAAATATTTAATGTAAATGTTTGGGGTGGCTTATTTAATAACACATTACTAATCAATGTATTTAAGGGAAATTTAAATGCAGAGAGGTATCATAACCTTTTGAACACCACATTGTTTGATCTTCTGGATGATGTTACACTCCACCTGATACAAGATATGTGGTATCAGCATGTTAAGGAACCGCCTCACCGAGAAATACAAGTGACCCAATGGCTGCACACTCATTTCCCAAATAAATAGATTGGTAACGGATGTCCTATATCATGGCCACCCAGATCACCCGACCTGAATCCTTGTAATTTTTACTTATGGGGTAGCTTCAAGCAACTTGTTTATGCAATGGAAATAAATGACCGCGATCAGTTATTGCAGAGGATTCAAGATGCTTCAATTCATATTAGAAATGACATGAATTTATTGCGCGTGCAAAAGAGTTTAATTCGTCGTAGCCAATTATGTATTCAGGAGAATGAACTAATTTTTGAACATTTTCTTTAAGTTAATTTTGCTTTTTGTTTGTTGCAATAAATGTTTTGGATTTCTTTAAATTATGATTACTTAATAATGTTTAAATAGAATTCTTTTTAAAAGGGCTATAACTTCTGAACAAAGAAAGATAGGACATACGTTTATATGAACATTTCTTAATGAAATTAAATCTACTTTTTATTGTCAAACTTTGTAAAGAGGCTAATGAATTACCCTGTATAGATGTGTCATGTGACGTTTGGTTATGAACTATTAATATAAGCGCCAGTGCTGTGCCATACACCACACATTTGGATACAGCTTATGTGATTATACCGCATCACGAAGACATCATTTGCAAACGCATATACGAACGCATATTTCTGAACGTCTGTTTGCATGCAATTTGTATAGTTAGACGGCATCACAAACAAGTCATTTACAAACTAATATGCAGTCGCTTACTAACGAACGTCCCTTCCCATGCAATTTGTGTGATTATGCCACCTCACGAAGAAGTCATTTACAAAGACATTTGCGGTCACATACAAACGAACGTCCATACGTATGCAGCTTGTGTGATTATTCCGCAACACAAAAAGGTACGCTAAAAGATCATTTGTTATCACATTCTAATGAGCATCCATTTCTATGCAATTTTTGTGGTTATACTGCATCGCGAAAAAGTAATTTAAAAACACACTTGGCAACGCATACCTACGAACGACCATTTTCATGCTACCTTTGTGATTATACCACGTCGCTAAGAAATCGTTTACAAAGACATATGAAGTCGCATACTAAAGAACGTCCATTCGCATGCGGTTTGTGTGATTATACGGTATCGCAAAAAAATTATTTACGAAAACATGTACAGACGCACACCACCGAATGTCCATTCGCATGCCATTTGTGCGATTTCGCCACATCACGAAAAAGTAATTTACAAGGACATTTGCAGTCGCATACTAACGAACGTCCATTTCAATGCTATTTGTGTGATTATTCTGCATCACGTAAGAATAATTTAAAAACACATATACGAACGCATACTAACGAACGTCGATTTTTGTGCAAAATATGTAATTATACCGCATCACGAAGATATCATTTACAACTACATATGCAGTCGCATACTAACAAACATCCATTCTCATGCAATTTGTGTAATTATACTACCTCACAAAAAAGTCATTTACAAGGGCATTTACTGACGCATACTAACGAACGTCCATTTCAATGCAACTTGTGTAATCATTCTGCTTCACGAAAAAGTGATTTAAGAGTACATGTGCGAACACATACTAATGAACGTCCATTGTTGTGCGAGTTGTGTGATTATGCTGCATCACGAAGATATCTTTTACAAATACATATGCAGTCGCACACTAATGAACGTCCATTCGCGTGTGGTTTGTGTAATTATTCCGCATCAGAAAAAAGTACTTTAAAAGTTCATTTGCTGTCGCATACTAAGATACGTCCATTTCCATGCAATTTGTGTGATTATTCTGCATCACGAAGAAGTACTTTAAAAACACATATACGAACGCATATTAACAAACATCCATTTTCTTGTAATTTGTGTGATTATACAGCATCACACAGAAGTCATTTAGAAAGACATTTGCGGTCACATACAAACGAACGTCCATACGTATGCAGTGTGTGTGATTATTCCGCAACACAAAAAAGTACACTAAAAGATCATTTGTTATCACATTCTAATGAACACCCATTTGTATGCAATTTGTGCGGTTATTCTGCATCGCGAAAAAGTAATTTAAAACACACTTTGCAACGCATACTTACGAACTACCATTTTCATGCCATCTTTGTAATTATACCACGTCGCTAAGAAATCGTTTACAAAGACATATGAAGTCGCATACTAAAGAACGTCTATTCGTATGCTGTTTGTGTGATTATTCTGCATCAGAAAAAAGTACTTTAAAAGTTCATTTGCTATCGCATACTAAGGTACGTCCATTTCCGTGCAATTTGTGTGATTATTCTGCATCACGAAGAAGTACTTTAAAAACACATATACGAACGCATATTAACGAACATCCATTTTCATGTAATTTGTGTGATTATACAGCATCAAACAGAAATTATTTACAAAGGCATATGCAGTCGCATACTATCGAACGCCCGTTCGCATGCAATTTGTGTGTTTATAGTGCCGTTCAAAAACGATACTTACAACGGCATTGGCAATCACATACAAACAAGCACACACTTGTTTGCGATATGTGATTATTTCACATTTGAAGGCTCATACCAACTAGCGCCTCTTTGTATGCATTCTCTAATATTATTCGTAACAGAAGAAAATACTGTACAAGTCCATTTCCAATGGTCATTCTCCTGCAATCTATGTAATTATTGTGCAACATATATGGTGTTCTATTTTGATTTAAAATAACTTCTTCGTTTTCCGGCTATCAAATATCACATTTTCATATATATATATATATATATATATATATATATATATATATATATATATATATATATATATATATATTTTGTGTTAATGACCTTGCTGTAGATTTATTTATTAGGAGTTGTGGGTTTCAGGTCTGCTGGATTAAAGAGTACTCTTTTTTATCACCTAAATTTTCGGATATATTTCTATTCTTTTTTCAAAGGTGCTACAATAAGAAAACGCTATTACAATATTAATAACTAAAGTACCTACTAAATTGAGGTTACTAATAAATTGACGTTGTATAAATATAAAAGGCAAGCACAATTCTACAAACTAAAAACATAAAACAAAACATAAGTATAACATAAAAATTTCATATTTCTGTATACAGTGACAATTTTTTGAAAGTTTGATTTTTTATATAAAACTTTGTTTTCTAATTATGTGCGAAAGGTGTTGCTAGATTTTTTAAGTAATAAGTATGTACGTGTATGTGAGTGTAACAATGTCGATTACATAATTTGGTTGGAGTAAGATGTAATAAATATATTTATCTTGGTGTTGTATTTGTATTTGAATTATTATCAGACTGAAAATGTAATAAATATGTGTATATAGTACTCAAATTATTTATATCTGTTCTTTTATTCATGGTGTTAGGGTATCTGTAAATGTAGCACATTTCTTGAAATTCTCTTTTTTGCTTATTGCTTACAATATTTAGAATTATTGGTTCTGAAAAGTTAATTCTATGAGAATTATTTAAATTTGCATGGATACTCAATGCACATGCATTAGGTTTAACGCGGATGTCACTTCTGTGTTGAGTTAACCTTTGTTTTAGATTTTGGGAAGTTTGCCCAATGTATTCTTCATTGCAGTCTAAACAGTTAATTTTGTAGATTACGTTTCTCTGATTTAATGGTGAAGTTTTGTCTTTAATTTTGAAAATAAATTACTTAGTGTAAGTATATTCTTTCTTGCAATTTTATGTTAAATCTCTTAAAAATATTATGTAACTTTGGTGTCAGTTCCTTTATGTAAGGAAGAGAATGGTATTGTAAAGTGTCATTATTAGTAATGTTCGCTTCATTGTTTAAATTAATATTATTTGTATTATTAGTTGGATGGTTATATAACAGTCTATTTACTATTTTTGAAGGATAATTGTTATCTTTTAGAATTGTTCGTAATTTATTTAAATTTTTTTGATATAATGAAGGGTGACAAATTTTTTGATTCTGTTTTTAAACCTAATATAAAATTGATTTTAATTTTGTAATTATGGTATGAGTTATAATTTAAATATCTACCCGAACATGTTGGTTTTGATACCAGTCGAGGATTATCTTATTGTTGCTATTATGAATGAGTAAGGTATCTAGAAAAGGTACTGTATTATCTTTCTCTTCTTCACATGTAAATTGTAAATTTGGATGATAGCTGTTAAAAATTTTAAAGTTTCATTGACCATTTCTTTGGGAATTGCAGTTATTACATCATCTACAAATTTCTTTAAGAAAGGCAATTCAAATGGCAATTTACTAACTACATTATTAATAAGAGTATCCATGACTATAGTTGCTATAATCGGACTTAAATTTGAACCCATCGGAGATCCAAAAATTTGTAAATAATACTCATTATTAAAACTAAAATAACTATTGTCAAAGATAAATTCAATCACTTCTAAAAATTTTTCTTTTGGTATTGCACAATTTTTTGATATGTTATTCCATAAAGTTGTTATATTACTTAATACCAGATCTTTTGGAATATTTGTAAATAAGGATATTGTATCAAAACTAATCAGGATGTAATTGTCTGGTAACTGAAAATTATTTATAAAGTTTGCAAATTCAAACGAGTCCTGAACATTATAAGAATTATTATTCATTGATTTTGATAGAATATCTGCAATAAATTTTGATAAATTTTCGGTAGGACTGTTGTTAGATGCTACAATAGGTCTTAATGGATATCCTTCTTTGTGTATTTTTGAAGTCCATAAAATTTTGGCGTAGAACTACTAAAATTATTTAAAGATTTTGCTTGATTTATTGAAATATATTTATTATTTTTTAATTTATTAATAATATTTAAACATCCTTTTTGAATTCTGGATGTAGGGTCTGAATTAATTTTTTTATATATTAAATTATCTGATAGAAGTGCATATATTTTTTGTTGGTAATCTGCTTTAGAAATAGCTACAGTTACATTACCCTTATCAGCTTTGACGATATATAGTTCTTTGTTTTCGTTAAGAAATGTCTTGCATTTTAAATAATCTTGAGTAATTTTTTGTTTAGAATTTGAGTACTTATGAACATAATTCGTGATTGTGTTAGTAGCACGTGATCTGTATAAATTAATTTCATGGATACTCTTATTAATAATATAGTTAGTAAATTGCCATTTGAATTGCCTTTCTTAAAGAAATTTGTAGATGATGTAATAACTGCAATTCCCAAAGAAATGGTCAATGAAACTTTAAAAATTTTTAACAGCTATCATCCAAATTTACAATTTACATGTGAAGAAGAGAAAGATAATACAGTACCTTTTCTAGATACCTTACTCATTCATAATAGCAACAATAAGATAATCCTCGACTGGTATCAAAAACCAACATGTTCGGGTAGATATTTAAATTATAACTCATACCATAATTACAAAATTAAAATCAATTTTATATTAGGTTTAAAAAACAGAATCAAAAAAATTTGTCACCCTTCATTATATCAAAAAAATTTAAATAAATTACGAACAATTCTAAAAGATAACAATTATCCTTCAAAAACAGTAAATAGACTGTTATATAACCATCCAACTAATAATACAAATAATATTAATTTAAACAATGAAGCGAACGTTACTAATAATGACACTTTACAATACCATTCTCTTCCTTACATAAAGGAACTGACACCAAAGTTACATAATATTTTTAAGAGATTTAACATAAAAATTGCAAGAAAGAATATACTTACACTAAGTAATTTATTTTCAAAAATTAAAGACAAAACTTCACCATTAAATCAGAGAAACGTAATCTACAAAATTAACTGTTTAGACTGCAATGAAGAATACATTGGGCAAACTTCCCAAAATCTAAAACAAAGGTTAACTCAACACAGAAGTGACATCCGCGTTAAACCTAATGCATGTGCATTGAGTATCCATGCAAATTTAAATAATTCTCATAGAATTAACTTTTCAGAACCAATAATTCTAAATATTGTAAGCAATAAGCAAAAGAGAATTTCAAGAAATGTGCTACATTTACAGATACCCTAACACCATGAATAAAAGAACAGATATAAATAATTTGAGTACTATATACACATATTTATTACATTTTCAGTCTGATAATAATTCAAATACAAATACAACACCAAGATAAATATATTTATTACATCTTACTCCAACCAAATTATGTAATCGACATTGTTACACTCACATACACGTACATACTTATTACTTAAAAAATCTAGCAACACCTTTCGCACATAATTAGAAAACAAAGTTTTATATAAAAAATCAAACTTTCAAAAAATTGTCACTGTATACAGAAATATGAAATTTTTTATGTTATACTTATGTTTTTTTATGTTTTTAGTTTGTAGAATTGTGCTTGCCTTTTATATTTATACAACGCCAATTTATTAGTAACCTCAATTTAGTAGGTACTTTAGTTATTAATATTGTAATAGCGTTTTCTTATTGTAGAACCTTTGAAAAAGGATAGAAATATATCCGAAAATTTAGGTGATAAAAAAGAGTACTCTTTAATCCAGCAGACCTGAAACCCACAACTCCTAATAAATAATATATATATATATATATATATATATATATATATATACGTTTTATTTTGGTTATTCTATTATCCATATTCCATTGGTTCATTATATTTATTGTATCAATTTAAAGTTTTATTCGTTTATTTTTTAATTTGTTAGGTTTAATCCACTTATTCGTTTATGTTTATAGTTTATTCATTTTAACTTCAGGGTGTAATAAACTTGTTCAGCTTGTAGTGCAGCTTTCAACATTCGTACATTTTATTTTGATGAATAATTATTTATGATTGATATTTTGTGTTCGATTGTTATATTCTCAAAAATAATGTGTCCTAAGTATATTTCTATACTGTTTAAACCTTCTATGTATAGATACTTTGTATTTTGTTGCTTTTGCAAAAGTTTAAAGAATGACAGGCAATTTGCTATACTTGCCTCACCACTCTTTTAAAGTACGAGCCGCCACTACGCACGTGCACTCTGCCTCAATGCGTCTGTGAACCTTAAGCTCTGTTTGAAAAATCTCTCTCAAGATGTGATATAAAAACAAATATCTGCTTGAAAACAATATATGTATCTTCGCGCTACTTTACAAGACTAGCTATAACAATTTTTACGTGCTCAAGAGCTGCTGCTAAATCTAAAGATTGTTTTTGAGGAAACACAGACAATGGGAGGGTCCAGCTAAATATATTGTCGCATACAAGTAGGCTAATTAAAAAATCACATTTCTCAACAACCGCCAATAAAGTTGAGGCTGTAGAAGATATTCTCCACAATTTTTTAGAAATAAGCTCACACAAATAGGTTCGAAAAGCTCAACAAATGTAATGATACTGTCATGTCTTTCAATGAATCTGGTTTCACATAGACAGAGAAGTTTTTTTTCTGCTGTCTGGAGCATATACTGAAATAGCATCTTGAAGAGTTTTGTTCGCATCAGGACCATTTCAAAAGTTAGCTAATTCATTGACAGCACCAAGACAGTTTCTAACCGAGGGAACTGTCATGATATTTGACAGCGCAAGATTTAATCGGTGGCTAGCACAATGAACATATCTTGCATCTTGATATATATGTCTAAATCTAGATTGAAAATCAGAATGTTCCGCCATATTGGCTGCACCATCATAACCTTGCGCAACACATTTAGTCATGTCAAGTCCAAGCTCTTCACATTTCTGTAATATGACTCGACTCAAGTTTTCTGCAGATTGATCGTAAATGGGAATAAATCCCAAAAAGTTTTCACGAATTACTTGAATTCGCGAATTACCTTCACATGCTACTTGGTCTACGTAACGAACACGGATGGATAGTTGTTCTCTGCTTGAAATATTCATTTCGTCGGCAAGCAGACTGAAACAACTAGCTATATTTATTTTAAAAACAATTTCTTCAATAATTAAATTCGAACATATTTGAGTAGTCTTGTTCTGTATTTCAGGGCTGAACTACGTAGCGTTTCTACGGCTGTTAATAATATGTTTTCGTAAATCTTCATCACCAGAATTTGCTCTAAATCACAGAAGTGCTCGAAATTTTGCATCCCTTCTCTGGCGTTTATTCAGTAAAAGAAATCCACTGTCGTAATCACCCCTGAGAGGTAATTCTTGTTGTGCACAAAATAAAATTGTTTCAATAATGGGTTTCATGAGTGCTCTATTTTCTGCTTTTTCTCTGGCCCGTTGAGAGTTCATTTCTGACATAATCTCCTGAAATTTTCCAGAATAAACTTTTAAAAAGTGTCTGCCAGAACGATACATTTTTTGTGGTAGTTTTTTTTAGAATGATTAACGAATGTTCCTTTAGCCTTTTTCCAATCGCTGATCTTCTTTTCCTACACCTTCTTGATAAAACAAATAGCAAGGCTTGCAATATACGCAATCTTTTTTTTAGAGTACGCAAGAAAATGAAATCCGCTTTCGTGATTTGTTATCCATTTCTCTTAAAATCTGCTTTTTTGATTTGTTCCTTCAGTCACAGGAAAGGTATAAGATTTTCTAGGGAGCAATATAGAAGTAAGGATGTTTTGTTAAAGTTATCATCCAAAACATCTCTCTTGGCGTCCCCAATATCAAACAGATTTGCTTGCCATACCTGAAATGCTATAGAGGTACTCGTAGAAATATTCAATGTATCATTATCACTGTTGCTAGATGCGACAACATTGCTTGGACTTGGTAACTCTGTAAAATATTTAAATGAAATTAGTTACTACGTAGGAATTTTAATCTATAGGTAATTATCTTTATGATTACCCTTAACATTATCTTGTATGACGTTAAATGTAGGAATGAAGTGACAACCGTACGCTAATGAATACCTGGAATTGCGATTGAAGAATACTGCCATTTAACACAATAGAGTTTGGTAGGTCTGAACTGTGTTGCCACCACTTCCTTTTGCAGATCGAAGCATTTGACATTCGACATCAGCCAATATTCGTATATCTTTCATTAAATATGTTAGAATTTAAACTAGCATTGGCAATGTAGCATTTTATTTAGTTGTGACGTTATCCCAAAATTATTTATATGCAAATTAGCCTATTTGCTTAAAATATAAATTTAAGATGATTTTTAATAATCCACGGTTGTAAAAAATGTAAAATGGTTTTAAATTAACTTATTTTCGAAGAAAACTGAGATATTTGCTAAAAAAGTAGTTAATATAATATGCTCCATTAGTTGTGACGTCACTTTGTCAACGGTCTATTTTAGTGAATCTAAACAACTGAATTTAAGCAAGGTAAACGACATAATTTGCTCAATTTCTTTTATAATTTTCCGTTTTAAGCATAATTACGTAAGTTTTTAGTATGTAACGTGTTATATTACTATTTGCACATATAAATAAGCGGCGATGGTGTAGATACATCTTTATTGCTTTAATATCAAACAATGTCCTGTAACCTCACATTTGTAATTTCTTAGTTATCCGACTAAGGAAGATTATGGGAAGATTTTGTGTGAAAAAATGGTTATGTGATGGGTACCGGACTGTAAACATTACAACGTAAAATCTCCATGCAAGTTTTTTCGATTTCCCAAACACCACAAATTAAGAAGTCGTTGGGTTAAGTTCTTACGGTCAGTATTTCGTGAGTGGAAGCTTTGTAAATTAATGCATCTATATGTACAAAACTGTGCTTTATAGTAACTATTAATTTTCTTTTTAGACGTGAAGTTCGATCTGGACCAGGTGCATATGATGCAGTTGTCATTTTGAAAATGGCCAACAAGAATATGGACCTACTCTGTTTGAACACAACGAAACAAAAAAATTTTAATTTAGCAGTCGCGAGAAGAGTAAACGGACACTTGTTAAGCACTTGCAAAGTGTACAGTTGACGTAAGGCGTATTAGGATTGTGTATACTAGGTTATGTGTAATCTACTTTTAGTAACAAGGAAGAAAGTAACTGTAAACCTCTCCCGTCAACCTCAATGGAGGTAGAGATGAAGATTATTCCATTGCCATTTATATCACCTGTGGTTGTGGAAGCTGAAAATTATTCCTTGAAGAAAGAGTTGGAAGACGCTGTTAGAAATATCACGTTTTTGACATCCCGTTTCTCAACTAATTCTATTTGTAATAATAACAAATTAATTTTGTTATATACTGGCCTTCCTTCTGCAGAAATATTTAATGCGGTTATTGAGTTAATAAAGACCAAAAATTAATTACCACTATAGCTGGAAAGTGCAAAAAATGTTCAGAGAAGGTCAGTTATTGATGACACTTATGAAGCTACGTAAAAACTTTCTTCGCGACGATTTAGCTGTCCGATTTGATGTGACACAAGGCACTGTTTCCAATGTAGTTACTACTTGGATTCTTGTACTACATGAAATTTTGTTTAAACATGTAATGAGAAATATTCCACCAAGGAATCAAAACAAGCTTTGTTTACCAAACTGTTTTAGCACCTTCACAAATTGTCGTATAATTTTAGATTGTACGGATACGGAATTATACACGATAGTATGACACAACAGTATGTCGAAGCAAAAAGTTACATATAGCTCCTACAAGCACCGAAATACATGGAAGGGGTTGATGGGGGTGGCTGCAAATGGAGTAATTACATATTTGTCTAGATTGTATGGTGGTTTAACATCTGATAAAAAGATAGTTGCTGATTGTGGAATTCTGCAACACTTGGACCCAGGTGACTTAGTGCTAGCTGATAAACGATTTCTTATTAAGGATATTTTACCCGCCGGTGTACACGTTAATATACCTTTATTTTTGAATACACCTCAGTTTACCAATGAACAGGTTCGACAAACTGAGTGTATTGCTCCAGCCAGAATACATATTGAACGTGCTATTTGACGAATGAAGATTTACAAAATTATAACTTTGGTGCCAGAATCTTTACTGCAGCATGCTGATTCTGTTTTTCAACTAGTTGCTGCTTTAACAAATTTACAATATACATCAATTAAAGAAGTGGAGCAATATTTTGTTGAAACCTGATCAGTGCTTGCAAATAACTAACCAAAAAATTCAATTTCCTACTCTTAATTATAATTCTACAAGCTTTTTACAATTCAAATCTCAACTACACTGCTATCTTTCTTTCTTAATAGCCTGTGTACGTATACCGTGTGTAAGCTTTGAAAACGGAACATAGGGGAAATGGCATTGCAAATCGCTGCTTGCCAGTTTCATCTACAAGAACGGTGATGGTATCTACTCAAAGAGTATTATTTTCTGAGTCTCCTAATACCAAATGCTTCTTAAGTACCAGCTTTCTTAATTATGGAAAAGTAATTTAAATACTTCCTACTTTCCGCTCTGAAAGTTTACACACGGTATATACGTATATATCCTCTAATCAACACCTTTTGCAGTTTTTTTGAGAAGATGTAAATTGTATTTCAACTTAGTCATTTTAATTTTAGAAAGTGTTATTTGTGTTTAAAAGATGGATAGCGCAGAAAAGAAACGAACTAGATTCTACAGAAAAAGTTCTATAAGAATACCTTGTCACCTCTCTAATAAGCAAAAAGACAACTGAAATAGGTAATTGTTCCAAAAGTGAAAATTTTCAAAAACGAACAGGGGCTCTGAACTTTTTTTTAGCGGCATCTTTAGTTCACAAAAAAGAAGTGTCGTGAAAACTTCAACCTTCTATGTTTAAAAATAAGCGAGATACCTTGCAAAACTGTCTAAATATGAACACTTTGTACTGCAGCAATATATTTTCATTAAAAATATTACTATTTCTCTTAGTATTTAGTTAAGTGAATTTTTCTGAAATACAACTAATTACTTTTTAAATACAAGATACTAAATCTGTAGTTTAATTGATGCTTTCTGAAATAAACATTACTTTTTAAAATTCAAATCGTTTCTGAAATATAATTAACCAATATGAAATGCAGCTGATGCTTTCTGAATGTAGTTTTAGTTTTCTGATAAAAAAACTAAAAGGTGTAGTAGCACTTCGATTTTTTCTCTTGTAAGCAACTTGTATTTGATATGCACACTTCGATAGTCCTTGTTTATGATCCTGTTGAAATTGTTGACATGTTTGTCTTAAGTTGGCCTGACCATATTTTGATTATATGTTACAAGATTGTTTATTTATTATATCCTGGTTTATTATTCCTGCAATTGTGTTAAGTAACCGATTTAATATTTAAATATTGAGTTTTATTATGCCTTATGGAGGTATCCATTACTCATGGTTTATATACATTATGTTCATTTATAATTACTTATTGAAATAAATAATGCGGAGTTTGCCTATTATAGTAAATAGTATAGTCAAAAATATTATGTATTAACAATATTCTTAAGTATATATTATTATCCACATACAAAAGGAATAAACTTATATAAATATGTTTTCCGCCCACTCATTGTCCTTAGCAATATAAACTATTTCACTTTCTGTTGGTGTCCAAATGACTGAATAGCACATGTCTCGATTGGTGATATATAGCGCGTCTTGAATTTGATGGTTATAAACATGCCCAGTACTCTCTATAACCTTACAATCTTGCATATACACTATATATGTGTTATCTTTCGTTAAAGTCTCTCTCAGCAACACATTTCTAAAGTTAAACAGACATTTTATCTCAACTAAACACTGAATAATCCATCAGGACTGCTTTCTAGGAAGCCACAAACTAGTGGATTTCACTTTTAGGCCAGTCCGGACTTCAAACCATTTCATGGCAGTTAGTTCGCATTCGCGACCTCACTGAACTGCGTGAATCCTGCTTAAATCGTATCCTTCTGTTAGGCTTTTAAATAAAGATGCGCTGTATTTTTGTCGTCTGCATGCTGATAATACAACTCCAAATATGTTGCTTGTTAATCGATGTTTGCGTGCGACAAGCCAATTTTCTTCATACTCTGTCCTTTTATGATGTTGATAATAGTGAAGCAGGCTACTGCTACCGCGTTTTTTTAATTTAAAACAAGTAATAACCAGAGTCTTTATTACTCACTGTTCACAAGTCTAATTAACAGTATATGCCTTATTTATAGATGTTTTCAGGACACTTAACAATGAAGCACTATTACCTAATGAATTTACAAGCACTAATATCTTCTTAAACTTCTTTACCATAGGTCCATTAATAACACTAACACAACTATTTATTTATTATACACTTTGTCTATTTATGTATACTACAAGCTGCACCTACATTAGACACAGCATATAACATTTATGTATACACTTGAACTTCCAAAAGTTCAACTACTATTACTTTACAACGATAATTTATATTAGACATTCTAGTATAGACTGACACTTGCATTTATTAGCGGCCTTATATATAGTCTGAGTTAAAGATATGACTCATCCTCTAGTAATTACGAGAAACTTCCCGGTCCATTGAGAATAAACAGTGCTGGCGGCGTTTTGTGTGTTTGATTTCTAGAAGAATTCTCGAATCCTGAAGACTATGCAGAGCCTACAGCGCTTGTGTGTTTGATGGGTTGCCTAATAGTAGCTCGCAACAATAGTTTCAATTTGTTCAAATGTTACTCTACATTTCTCTTGAAAATATTCCTCTTTGTTGCTTGAATTAACATATTCTTCACAAAAGTACATTTTTTATATCAGCCACAATATTAACGTCATTGGATGCTGGTGGGCAAAGTAACCATGTAAAACCAAGTGGTTGTTCCTTTATGGTAGCTAAAAATAATTGTATTTCTTTTTCATTTGGAAAACGTTCAACTGCACAAAATTCTTTTGTTGGTTATTTGATGTCACTTCACCGAATAACATTTTTGGTAGTATGTGTTTTAAGTGCATTCCACATACATGGTTTGTCAGTTACGCTGACATTGTAGTGCCCATATATGCACAGAGCAGCCATATGATGACATACCGCCGCGCCCCTCGGGCAAGAGCATTTACCATCTATGATGCCATCGTTCAAGTCCATTGAAATCTATATATAAGCACCTTTTAGCAACAGTATCCATATATTGATCAAAATGATATAATTACCTGTACTTTGTAGTTTCTGTTTTTCATACTAGCTTTCACCTTGCCTTTCAACAAAGCAGGTTACACTTCAGGATCAAACACCATTTTCAGTACATGACCACTTTCATACGAGTTTTCTCATCTTTTTAACTGCGAAGTATCGTTTTTAAAAAATTCTGCTCCTGCAGAACACGATATAACAAGTTTACCAGTACCAGCCACTACAAACAGAAACTAATATTACAAAATCGTTTATCTACAAGTATATGTGTCACGTTAATTAGCGGCTGCCACGAGTTATGTATCCCCCAATAACCTATATATATATTGATATATTGAATCTAATAGGAATTATTAGAAATTGTTAAGTAAAAGTATAAGTTCAATGCAACATTGTAACACAAGGATAACCCAGAGAGGTTATCGACAGTTCATGAGAACGGACATGCAACTTTGCATCCGTGAGAATTAAGATTGATACATTGTAACAAAGTGTAAAGCAGACATGAGATCTGCAAGTTCCCACAAGCCGTGTGAGGGGCAGGTTATTATAAAAAGCCCGGGAGCTCAATGCCCGGCAGTCAGTCTTGAGTTTACAGCTTTTGCATTGTTGTCTACCAGACTACTCGCCCAGTACAATTAATTATTTTTTATTAAAGTTATTATGAACCAGCTAGTCTAAATTTCATTGTAATTTCTGTTTAACTTATTAAAATAAATTTGTTAAAGTGTCGCAGTTTTTTAAAAACACAGCTCCAAAGGCCCGAACTTTAACTGGCGCAGTCGTAACGGATGTCAAAAGGGCACTGAGAATCCAAAAATCGGAAGATTGGTGACCAAGAATTTTAATTCGAAATTTTGGCAGAACCCAAACCAAGTTGGAGGAAGAACAAGCATAGTCTAAATCCAACAAACAAACCAAGGTGGACAAGATACAGCATCGATCGAGCCCACCAAAGAAACAGATGAAATTAATGTAAGTTCATTTCCATACCTTTTTTTTTAACCAAAAACTATAATTGATATATGCTAGTATTATAATTATTGATTACCATTTATTATTATTGTCTTATGAATTTTATTTTTATGAATATTGTTTTGAAAATAATTACAAAGTGAATTATTTCCAAAAAAAACGAGACCTTATTTTAAGAAAGTATTAACCTATGAGACGAATGTAAAAGAGATATTTTTTTCTTTAAAAAGTAAATGAGAATTGATATTAAGAGATTCTTACCACAATTATTAGAACGAAAATAATCCAAAAAATAACGGGCGCACATTCACTAACACCAAAATAAGAAACATTAACCAGCGTGAATCAAACCCACGTTTTCAATCCGGTAAAATAAATACACAGAACGCGAAATTAATTTCAAAGCTAAAGCTAATCCTTTAAAGCAATCACAAAAACGATTATTTAAAACATTGACCTCTATAAAACTGTGTGAACCACAGCAAGAGCATTCTGCGTTAACTAAAAACTACGGTAACCTAAAACCACTGTAATCTAAAACGCCATCCGAAGAAAGCAAGAAGCACCTTTATTACACATTTTAAACCTCAGAGAAAATCGCTTTCAGAACTTTGCATAGTATAAAGCATTGCAGTTTTGCATTTAATACCTACAAGTAATTAATCCATAAAAGCGTGTACAATTGCAACAAACACGGTATAAAATCTAAACGTCTTTCAATTAATTAATTAGCATTTATAAAGTGCATTATTCCAATACGAATACAGAATAACGCTAAACGTTATCATACGCTCATAATTGTAACCTGAAAACGCACATAACGAAGAGTTCAATTACAAGTCGTGAACACCGAGATATCTAAGAATAAAACTAGACGTAACACTTTATGCAAAGCATTAGCAAGTAAATTAGTAATTCCTATAAATTGAAAATAACACCTGTAAGTGCAATTACCTCAACGTACGTGATTAAATAACAAAGACTACATCCTTTAGTAGTTCATGCAAACAATAAAGTACAGAAACAATTAACCTCAAGTCATAATTACGCAACTCAGTAAAACCCACGGAAAGAATATTAATTACAAATTAACAGAATTTAACTAAAACAACGCTAAGCGAGAATAAACCCATCCATTTCAGATTCCTTACGAAGCAGAAACTCAAGACAAATTAAAAGCTGCATAAAAACAAGCAAATCCAAGACTACGGTATTGAGTATAAATCTCACGAGTACATCCGCACTGTGTAAATTTTTATTTCCACAATCTAAACTTAAAATTAACAAATTCAAATCAAAAATAACGCTGGAAAATAGCAAAATAAATCTCAACCCTTACCAAAATTTTTACTTACCCAGTCTAAACTTAAAATTAATAAATCCAAACCAAAATTAATATTACAAGTACGAAATTAATCTCAATTTTTACCAAATTTTTTGCTTACCCAATCTAAACTGAAAATTAACAAATCCTGACCAAAAATAACGCTGAAGAATAGCAAAATAAATCTCAAGCTCTACAAAATTCAAAATTATTCAATCTAAAAGAAAAATTAATAAAACCAAAAGCAAAGTTAACATCACAAATAGCAAAACCAACCCCAATTTTTACAAAATTCAAAATTATTCAATCTAAAAGGAAAATTAATAAAACCAAAAGCAAAGTTAACATCACAAATAGCAAAACCAACACCAATTTTTACAAAATTCAAAATTATTCAATCCAAAAGAAAAATTAATACATCTCAAGCATAATTAACGCTATAAATAGCAAAAACAACCCCAATTTCTACAAAATTTGAAATTTTATAACTCAAACGGAAAATTAGTAAATCCGAAGCGAAAATAACAATACAAATAGCGAAATAAAGCTTAATTCAAAAAAAAAAAATTTTTTTTTTTTTTTTAAAATTTCCCAAAATCGAAAACAAGCCTTAACCAACATGAGTAGCACAGAAATGCGACTCTATTTGGAGACAATACAGACATTTGATGGCACGCAGGCCCATCTCTCAAATTTCATTGGAGCATCTGAAATGTTCCTAAAAACCTTCTACAAACCCGGAGATGACCAAAGAAATTCATTGCTTATACGCTTGGTAATAAGTAAACTAACCGGAAAGGCACTAATCTTAATCGCCAGTAGGGACGATTTACAAGAATGGGAACAATTTAAACAGCTACTAATTGCATATTTTGGAGATCAACGTAACATAAAATGCCTGGTACGAGACCTAATAAACCTTAGAATGGAACACAACCAATCCCCCTACCAATTCGGAATGAAATGCCAAGACGTGAGAAGTTTAATTTTAACAAAATTAAAAATCGAAGAACCCGATCAAAACGGTAGACATTTAAAAACAAAAATGTATGACGAAATGGCACTAGACACATACATAAACGCTTTACCAGAACGACTATCGGATAAAATCAGATTCCAACGACCCCAAAATCTAGAAGAAGCTATGAGCCTAGTAATAGAAGAAGAAAATGTAATGTATTACCGCAACAGACTATACAACCCCAACGCGAATAAAAGCTATTCACCAATAAAAACTATACAAGCTACAAGACAAACAATCCCTCAACAAAAATTCACACCCTTTAACGCACAAACAAATCAACCGCGAAGTAATAACCCAAGTTTTAACAATACAAATTTTAATAATCAATATAAAAATTTTTCAAGACCAACATTCAACCCAACTTTTACGAAACCCGCATTCCAACCAAGATTTAATCAAAACTTAAACCAACAAAGATCAGCATTCAACGCAAACCCCAATAGAAATACACCAATGACTAATAATCATAACAACCCTAATAATTGTTACACACCAACACCAATGGATACCTCATCTGGTAACACCAGACAACATACAAAGATAACACATATCCGACCAAACCCTCATCAGAAACGTAATTTTACATCGGAAGAATTATTCCACCAAGAAATAGAAAAATTTGACACTGACCAGAATAATTACATTGAGACACCTACGAACAATGAATCAAACCATGCAGAAACTTACGAACGTGACGAACAATACGAAATTTACGAGGAGTACGACGAAGAAAACTCAAACTCAAATTTTCAAATGGACCCATTCATAGACAACCAAACTTAATAAACTTAAATAACATAAATCACTTAGTATTACCATACATAGAAATACCCCACGCCAAATTCAAACTATTAATCGACACTGGATCCTCTAAAACATTAATTAGCCCCAGAACCGTACAAAAACATTATTTAGATTATGTAGAAAGAGAACCATTCAAAATTAAAACAGCCCATCAAACAACACTACACCAATTCGTAGCAAATATACCCTTACCGATAGCATTTAATGTTAAAATGAAACATAAATTTTGTGTATTCGAATTTAACGACAAATATGACGGATTAATCGGAATGGACCTTCTAAGAAAATTAGGAGCCAACATTGACATTAAAAATCGCTTATTAAGGACGAAATACGAAAAAATCCCAATTAAATTTCAAAACACACAAATTGAACAAAAATACACTATAGAACCCCGAACGGAAAGAAAAATAAAAATCCCAGTAAAATCTAACAAAAATTTAGGAATAATAAATCATATGACATTTCAACAAGGAGTAGAAACCCCAACTGCCTTAGTACAAATAGAAGATAATTTTGCAACCACAACAATATTAAATTCAAACGACTATCCCGTAGAATTATCATTGACAGACCCAATTAACGTATAAGAACTAAATTTTAACGAAATGGAAATAGACGAAAATTTAGAAAACGATTACAACCCAATAGAACATGATGAAATGTTAAGAGAAAATTTAACTAACATCCGCTTTAATACCGATATCAATCAAGAAGAAGAAAGAGCAATTAAAAACTTATGTTTTGAATACCGAGACATATTCCATTGCGAAGGAATACCATTAACATTCACCAACACAGTAAAACATAATATCGAGTTAACAGACAATAAACCAATCTTTACAAAAGCATATAGACTACCTCATGCAAGCCAAGAAGAAGCTGACAGACAAGTAGCAGACTTATTAGACCAAGACATAATCCAGCACTCCAATTCACCATGGAACAGCCCCGTGTTAATAGTACCTAAGAAATTAGACGCAACCGGAAAGAGAAAGTACAGAATGGTAATAGATTATAGAAAGTTAAATGAAAAAACGGTAGATGACAAATATCCACTACCAAATATAACCGAAATTTTAGACAAATTAGGCAAATGCCAATATTTTACAACAATAGACCTAGCATCAAGATACCATCAGGTAGAGATGGAAGAAAAGACATATCAAAACAGCCTTCAGCACACCTAGAGGACATTACGAGTACAAACGAATGCCATTTGGATTAAAGAACGCACCCGCTACTTTCCAGAGAGTCATGGACAATATACTACGAGGAATACACAATGAAAAATGCCTTGTATACCTTGACGACATCATAGTTTATTCTACATCATTGGTAGAACACATAGAAAGATTGAAAGAAGTATTCGAAAGACTTAGACAAGCACATTTTAAAGTACAATTAGACAAAAGTGAATTTTACAAAAGAAGTATCATTTTAGGACATGTAATAACACCCCAAGGAGTAATGCCAAATCCAGACAAAACAAATGCAGTTCTAAATTACCCATTACCAAAAACAACCAAAGAAATTAAAGGATTTCTAGGACTTAGTGGTTACTACCGCAAATTCATTAAAGATTACGCTCAGATAACCAAACCCCTGACAAATTGTTTAAAAAGGAAACAAAATTGAACACACCCGGAATTTATTAAAGCCGTAGACAAAATTAAAAACATATTAACGAATCACCCTGTATTAGAATACCCAGACTTTACAAAACCATTTATACTGACGACAGACGCATCGAATGTAGCATTAGGCGCAGTATTGAGCCAAGGAAAAGTGGGTAGCGATAAACCTATCAGCTACGCATCCAGAACCCTGAATGAAACCGAACAAAAATATAGTACCATAGAAAAAGAATTATTAGCCATAATTTGGGCAACAAAATATTTTAGACCTTATTTATACGGAAGAAAATTTTACATATACACCGATCATAGACCACTAGTATGGCTATGCAAACTGAAAGAACCGAATTCAAAATTACAACGATGGAGAATCAGACTCGAAGAATACGATTACGAAATTATATACAAAAAGGAATTTATAACAACAACGCAGACGCTTTAAGTAGAATTCAACTCAATGCATTAGAAACTGAATCCATTATAGGAAACGTAGACGAAGCAGAAATAAGGGAAGATCCAGGCGAGATCGACACAATACATTCGACACAAAACGAAGAACCAAAAAACGCGATTAAAATCTTAAACGAAGCAATCGATATGAAACCTAACCAATTTATAATAACAGAAGTTTTAAATAACCCCAATCCAGTAAAATATACAAAAGTAGATAACAAAAAGATATATCAAATTCAAATAACAAAAGATGACAACGAGGAACAAATAATTAAAATTCTAAAAGAATACACCCCCGAGAAAAAACGATTTTATTTTTATTTCAACACCGAACATTTATACCAAAGATTTTCAGAATTGTACATTAAACTATTTAATAACTCTGGACCTGAACTCATCAGATGTACTAGAAAATTAATAACACTAGACGACCCTGACGAAATAAACGATGTAATTAGAAATCAACACGAAGGAAAAACCAACCATCGTGGAATTAACGAAACAATAAAGCAACTTGTAAGACGTTATTATTTTAAAGACATGAAGGACTTGACCACAGATTTCATTAACCAATGCAAATTATGTGACAAAGCAAAATACGATAGGAAACCCCCAAAGATACCCTTAATGTTAACCAAAACACCCGACAAACCATTTCAAAAACTACGTGCCGATACTCTAGTAGTAGAAGCGCAAAACTATCTAACAATTGTAGACGCATTTACAAAAATGGGCCAAGCAATACCAATCACATCCAAAAATAGCATTGACGTGACCCAAGGATTTTTACAATATTTCACATTTTACGGAACACCCGAATCAATCACTTTAGACAATGGTAGCGAATTTAAAAACAAGACAATACAAAACACTTTAGAACTCCACAAAATAAAAATTCATTTCATAACGGAAAACCACCCTGAATCAAACGGACTAATCGAACGATTACATTTAACCCTGTTAGAACAATTTCGATTATTAAGAATAAATTATAAAAAGGAACATATAACCAATTTAATGTCATACGCACTAATCGCCTATAATAACACAATTCACTCATCAACAAATTTTACACCCTTAGAATTAACATTAGGACATTCAGATTCACGAAATCCCTATGACATACACTACAATAAAGAAGTATATCAACAATATGCGAAAGATCACAAACAAAAACTAAAAATAACTTATAACAAAATAAAAGATAAATTAGAAAACGATAAAGAACGTATCACCACAACCCGAAACAAAAATACCGACTTAAATAAATTTTCAATAGGACAAACCGTGTATGAGAAAAACTTTCAAAGCAAGCGACATAAAACAGCACCCAGAAATTTAGGACCATTTAAAATTAAGAAAATATCAGATAAAAACATAGCAGTAGTAGACAACGGTAAAATAACAAAGTACATTCATTTGAAAAACCTAAGACACCCTGTAATTTCAGATGGACAATCATCACCCTTACCGTCAACCTCCACCCAGGTAGAACGGACAACCTAGTAATAATAGAAGATATAAAAAACAACCCCGGTATACTACCAATTAAATTAGGCAGTATGCAAAACCCAATTAACATTTTCAAAAATTAAATACCTTACACTCTAGTATTATTGAACCAACCGATTTATTAAACGAATTAATAAGAATTAGATCACTTATAATTAACAGTAAATTACCTTTTGATGTAACAGAATCGAACATTCTAATATTCGAAAAGATAGCTATAGTAAAAGGCTACATTAAGAATAACGAAATAATATTTTTAATAGAAATCCCAATAGTAGAAAGTAACAATTATAATTATTATCATTTATTTGCTTTTCCAACGAAAGTTACTAGCACATACCAAGTAATCATACCCAAAACCAAATTCCTATCCCTAAATGAACTGAGATATGGTTATACAAACGAAAAATGTACTGAAGTAACACCAAACCAATATTTATGTCAATCGATGACGACAACAACCATTCAAGAAGACAGCCCTTGTGAAGTACAACTATTAAAATTCTCAAATCATTACGAAAACTGTGAAACCAAACAAGTGCAAATAACTAATATGAAAATTCAAAAAGTTACAGATAACAAATGGATAGCCATTTTCCCAACAGAAGTAATAGCAACCATCCACTGCAACCAAGATGAAAATAACCAAGCATTAATCGGAAGCAAACTAATTACCCTCAAAGAAGATTGTTATGTGAAATTGAAAGATGAAGTAATCAGAGTTTATCAAGATCACATAGCAACAAATAAACTTGCAAACCTACCGGAACTACAGTTCAAGATACAAGAAGAAGACGAAGAAATAATCAAGAAACCTATGAAGCTAGAGCATCTAGACTTAGACGATCTCAACCACGCCGTGAAATTAGTGGAAAGTTATAAAGAACAATTAAGTGAACTCAAAACGCCAAAGTTACATTATAATAATATAAGTGTTTGGACAATTGTATTAATCATTTTAATAATTTTTGTAATTATATATGTATTTTACAAAATGTACCTTAGATATAAGAATGAAGGAAACAGTTCTAGATTTAAGGAAACAAAAAAAAAGAAACAATAAGTATACCCTTAGAAACAATGAATTTTAAATGAATTTGAATAATGAATTTTATGTATTTAAAAATTAAGAAAAACCTTAATTTTTCATTTACGGTGGGAGGAGTTATGTATCCCCCAATTACCTATATATATTGATATATTGAATCTAATAGGAATTATTAGAAATTGTTAAGTAAAAGTATAAGTTCAATGCAACATTGTAACACAAGGATAATCCAGAGAGGTTATCGACAGTTCATGAGAACGGACATGCAACTTTGCATCCGTGAGTGCAGTGATACTGCAGGTGGCAGGTCACAGGCGGTCAACATATCGCAATTACTTAGAATTAAGATTGATACATTGTAACAAAGTGTAAAGTAGACATGAGATCTGCAAGTTCCCACAAGCCGTGTGAGGGGCAGGTTATTATAAAAAGCCCGGGAGCTCAATGCCCGGCAGTCAGTCTTGAGTTTACAGCTTTTGCATTGTTGTCTACCTAGACTACTCGCCCAGTACAATTAATTATTTTTTATTAAAGTTATTATGAACCAGCTAGTCTAAATTTCATTGTAATTTCTGTTTAACTTATTAAAATAAATTTGTTAAAGTGTCACAGTTTTTTAAAAACACAGCTCCAAAGGCCCGAACTTTAACTCACGTTGGGCGCAAAAAATCTATGTTACGTAACACAAAGAAAATCAAAGACATGACCCGGCTCAATCGGAGAGTAGGAGGAGTTGTAGAAAGCAGACTGACCTATGATGTATGCGGCGGTAAGGAGTTAGTAACGGTACCTGCAATAAAAGAAATTCGAATAGTAAACCAGCAATAAAAAAGATTAGTCCTGCAAACCTGAAATAAAGAAAAAACATAGCAGCAATAAAAAGTCTAAGTTATTCAGTACTTGGTAGAATGAAAAAAAAACTGTTTAGATAATCTGTATAATATAACAACGGTAAAAGCAATACAAAAATTTTTAGTACAAAGTGAGGTAATATTGGGGAGTAGCAGAAACGTTTCCTCACACACCAATTAAACATAAATCAGATAAAATGTTGACAAAAGATAAATAGATAAAACATAATTGATAGGAGTAATTCAGCAGTATTGATTTTTTTTTCTTTCTCTTTTTTTCTTAATCGCAGGCAAGTCTATTGGGAAAGGTATCAGAACGACGAAGATATGGCAAAACAAACGGATAGATATTTAAAGCAATAGCAAGTAAGAAATAGTTCAACTTACAAAAAGTCCTTCCACAACGCCTCCTTGCAACTGAAGTGTGGGATTCACGAGGTCCTGCACTAGCGAAGCACTTCACCCTTGATTGTGAGGGTGTTGATGGAATTCCTTACACTTACACTAATTACACCTACGTATTTCACTGGTTTTAGCAGCAGACATTACCATGCTGATGGAACTATGTAGCACTGATAAATTTCTGGTTAATTCTATTTCTGAGACAATAATTTTGAAAAACTTTGTAACACAAATCAAAAAAAAAATGGTAATAAAAATTTAGAATCACGGGCTTTCAAGGCACGATGTATTGCATTAAACTAACAGGAACGTGAGGTGTTTTATTTGCTACCTATGGTAACAAAGAAAAATCTAATGTTTTTGAATAACAAAATTTGCACAAACAGTTCCATTATAAAAAGATAAATCAACAAAAAAACACCATTAGTAAAGCACGTGCAAACACTAAGCAAGTCCGTCAAATGTTCTTCGTCCAACATTATACAACAATTAAACACCTAGGAATATAATTGAATAGGTTATGATTACCAATTCAAACTCCGCGCCAACCACATAGACATTTAAAACGACCTCGTAAAAACGAAGATAGGTTCACAATAAAAAGAGCGATTTTGCAGATTTCACATTGGGTACCCCGAACGAGTAAATATTACTAAGACACAAAACCACTTTAAATACACATTATAAGCACGTTATAACAAATTATATACCGTTCTTTGTATTTTATCACAGTTTATTTAGTGAAAAACGAGGGTGGCTTCAACAAACAACATCGCATTTTTCCACACTCTCTTCAAAGCAAAAGCAAACAGTAAACTTTTACGTAATTAATATATATAAGAACCAAGCACAAAAACTAACAACGTATCGTAATTAACATCTAGGAACTCAACACGAAAAACTAACAACGTAACGTAATTAACATATAGTAACAAAGGACAAACTACAACTCCCAGTCTGTAGATATATCAATCGTTGTTATTCCAACCGCGTATCGACTTATTATCTCGACTCGTATATCCACATAAGGAACAAAATTTATATCTACTAATTAATTGCGAGCTGTTTATCATTTTCCATAAGTTGGACAGTAATTTATTAATGAAAATCAATCTTCAAATTATCTACTTTTAAAGTAATACCGACGAGTTAATAAATATAAAACAAGAGATAGTAGTTGCAGAAATGTATTTACAAATTTGGTAAAGCGGAGAAGGTTAAACTATTAAAAATGCCCGTTACATATGTTTAAGGATAAATAATATTCTAACCTATAAATACAATAAAAATCACTGAATTTTCTGGCCACAAAAATTTTGAATGACTTTAAATACTACTTTAATAGTAACAACTCAAATATTTACTATTATAATAAAATTACAACTTAGATATCACAAATATATTACAAAATTAATAAATTAGATTTTCAAATGGAGAAAATCCATTGAATATATTTTATTTAGATTCATAGGCAACCTTGAACCTAATTGACGTCACGCTAATGGAACGTATATTAGAATGTAATGTTGCAGTTCGGTAACTCCACAGTATACTGTGTTAGTCGAGTTTTCAGGAGGGCAGGTGTTTCTATTACGAATACAAGTCTGATGTATACAATTCCTTGGCAATATTTAGTAATGTTGTTGAAGAATTTTAGTATACACCTGAAAAGCCGCCTTTAAACGAAAAATTGAAATGGTAATTATCAAAAACGAACACATGTGGTAAACAAGTAGATAAATATAGAATAAAAGAAGTATTTGAAATCTTGAACTTTTAATTTTTCTTTCAAATATAGGGTTAATTTGATATGCAAGTAATAAGATCCTATCCTACAAATTTTAAACCCATTGAACAAGCAACTAAAAGTTATTGTTACTAAAAAGGATATACCAAATATTATCAAATACAATTAAGAATGTTTAATTTACATGTCTTAGTAAAAAATTTTTATAATACTTTTTACTCATTCGGAATAATCACACAAATTGCATGGAAATGGACGTCCTCTTTTTGCTGCAATATAACTGCAGCGGTTACATGCGAATACGCGTTTCTATGTGACTCCATATTATGACGTTGTAAATTACGTTTTTGGGATGCGGTGTAACCGCATAAATTGCTTGCAAATGAACATTCGTTAGTACAGGACTGAATACGGATTCTCAGGTTACTCGCATAAGATACAGAATGAGCACATACCGTGTGATCCAAAAGTCAGTTTACCAAGTAAGAAGACATGCGTATTACATTCACTAAATATACCAATGTAAGTATTCCGCCGAATTGTATATTCAATATACCTCGGTAAATTGACTCTTGAATCACCCAGTATATGCAAATGTACGCTCATTAATGTGCAATGCAAAGAAAATTCAAGTAACTTCTACAAGATGCAGCATAATAAAAAGATCTAACACTTCTTAGTATGCTATGTCAATGTAAATAACGTTATTTGTAATGCGGTATAATCACACAAATTGCATGCGAAAGTATGTCCGTTAGTATGCGACTGTAAAGGTTTTTGTAATTCACTATTTTGTGAAGCGACATAATCATACAGTTTGCTTGAGTATCTTACTATAAATGTCTCTGTGAATTACTTTTTCATAACGAGGTATAATTACGCAAATTACATGCTATGGATGCTCGTTAGTGTGCGACCGCAAATGCAGTTCTAACTGATTTTTACGTAATGCAGTATAATCACAAAAATTGCATCCAAATGGACGTTCGTTAGTGTGCGTTCGTACATGTTTATTCAAATCATTTTTTCGTGGTGTAGAATAATTACACAAATTGCATGAAAATGGACATTCGTTAGTATGCGACTGCAAATGTCGCTTTAGATTACTTTTTTGTGAAGCAGTATAATTACACAAATTGCATACAAATGGACGTTCATTAGTGTGCGTACGTACATGTTTCTTAACATCACCTTTTCGTGCTGCAGAATAATCATACAAATTGCATGCAAATGGACGTTCGTTAGTAAGTGACTGCAAATGTCCTTTTAAATGACTTTGTTGTGAGGCAGTGTAATTACACAAATTACATGCGAATGGACGTTCGTTAGTATGCGTACGGAGATGTACCGTCAAATCACTTTCTCGTCGTGCAGAATAATTACACAAATTGCATGGAAACGGTCGTTCGTTAGTATGCAATTGCAAATGCCGTTTTAGATGGCATTTTTGTGAGGCAGTGTAATGACACAAATTGCATGCGAATGGGCGCTCGTTAAAGTGCGATCGCAAATGCACTTTTAACTGATATTTACATAAGGCCGAATAATCACACAAATTGCATAGAAATGGACGTTCGTTGATATGCGTTAGTACATGTTTATTCAAATCACTTTTTCGTGGTGCAGAATAATTACACAAATTGCATGAAAATGGACGTTCGTTAGTATGCAACTGCAAATGTCCTTTTAAATGACATTTTTGTGAGGCAGTATAATTACACAAATTGCATGTAAATGAACGCTCTTTAGTATGCGTTCGTATATGCTTAATTAGATTACTTTTTGTAGTACAGAATAATTACATAAATTGCACCGGATTGGACGTTCGTTAGTATGCGACTGCAAATGTCCTCTTAAAGTACTTTGTAGTGAAGCAGTATAATTACACAATGTGCATGTGAATGGACGCTCTTTAGTATGCGTTCGTATATGTTTAATTAGATTACTTTTTCGTGGTGCAGAATAATTACATAAATTGCATCGAATTGGGCGATCGTTAGTATGCGACTGCAAATGTACTTTTAAAGTACTTTGTAGTGAAGCAGTATAATTACACAAATTGCATGCGAATGGACGCTCTTTGGTATGCGTTTGTATATGTTTAATTAGATTACTTTTTCGTGGTGTTGAATAATTACATAAATTGCATTGAATTGGACGTGCGTTAGTATGCGATTGCAAATGTCCTTTTAAAGTACTTTGTTGTGAGGCAGTATAATTACATAAATTGCATGCGAATGGACGCTGATTAGTATGCGTTCGTATATGTTTAATTAAATTACTTTTTCGTACTGCAGAATAATTACAAAAGTTGCACGCGAATGGACGTTCGTTAGTATGCGTCCGTATATGTACCCTTAGATCACTTTCTCGTAATGCAGAATAATTACACAAATTGCATGGAAACGGACGTTTAATAGCGTGCGATTGCAAATGTCGTTCTAGATTACCTTTTTGTGAGGTAATATAATTACACAAATTGCATGTGAATGGACGCTTGTTAGTGTGAAACCGCATATGGATTCTCAAATTACTTTTATGAGATGCAGAATAACCACACTAATTGCATGCTAATAGACGATTGTTAGTATGCACCTCCATATACCTTTTCAAACAACTTTTGAAATAGTAGAATTATTACAAAAATTGCACACAAATTCTCGTTCGTCGGTACAAAAGAACATCTGAATCTTAGAGACTCATTTATACTATACATAAAAATTATATAAATTGATGTTAACGGAAGTTTCTTAGTAATGTGAGAGTGTTATGTATTGGTAGAACACTTTTTTGTGGTGCAAAAAGTATTCAAATGGACGGTCTTTCGAATGAGATAACACATGTTACAATAGGTCAATTATTGATATTTCTGTCTATCCTAATAGCACATTTCAATAATGTTCTACTTTTGCATACACTTGATTAATGCTCGTAAGGGCATTTTCATTACACACCTTTCATTATGATACATTATATTTTATATGTATCTTCTTCCTCCGGAAATAGCTATCGATTCTGCGTTTACACGAGTTTGTTGAAAATCTATTTGTACAATTATTTAAACCGCCTAAATTTTAAATATATTGTGTCCGTAATTACGTGGTTATTAATTTATTTTAGTGTGTTCTTTACATGATGGTTAAAACTAACTACATCTAAACCAATTGTAGGAGTCTTTTTTGTAAATGTCCTAGTATTTTATAGAGTTGAATAGTCTATTATTAAGGGCATGGTTTTTAGGGCAGGCCAAGAGTTTTGTAATTTCAAATGCACCAGTGAAATGCCTGAAGCGGTTTTACAATTATACTATTTGTAATAATTTAAAAAAGTGCACGTACTTTATGCTTGTGCCACACCTATATGTATGATGACTTTCCTTTATGACACTGACTCAAGTAATTCAAAAAAACTAGTAGTTTTTAATATGTGCGGTTGTAGAGAATGCAAAGTATACCATTTTTGTGGTAATAATTAATAAAAAAAAGTGTTCAATATAGACTCGACGTTATTGTAATGGTTTGACAACCGATACTGCATCCTGTGATTTGGAACGGCGGCGAGTTAGGCATTTCAATTAGGAATGTAAAGAGAATACATCAATGGTGTAAAAAATGTTATTGTAAAAATCACGAAAGACTGCATTTACATCATCTACCGTATGTTGAGGTTAGGTAGCTAAGAAACACATATAATTCCTTCTGTTGCATCAATCCACTCTTATACGTTTTAAATAAAATATTTCTACACAAAATAAAACTTTATTTTAGAAGCAAAATACAAAATACACGGCATGTTTTCTTTGTACACTACTCATAGGTTAGATAAATACTACTAATCATCATCTTATTACCAACAGAACAGTGTTACCAAAAACTAATACATTCAGATAACAGAATATTTGATTCGCAGAACAAACATAATTACATTTATACAACGGATTTTAAAGTAATGAGAACTAAAAATTTCCTCGTGAATATCAGATAGCAAATTGGACCTGCATATACCATGAACGCCTACTTTATCTGATATCACCAGGTCGAGAATTTCTTGTTAATGAGGGAACCCCAAGGTAAAGTTGGATGGAACACGGCTTGAGGAAAAGAAAAACTTGTTAGAGAAAAACGGTTAGTAGAGGGTTAGCTCTGGGTAGATCATGAGCTAGGGTCATGAGATGACAAATGACCAAAGATATAGCTAAAGGGCGCCATCGTTTTTTTTCAATACAACAACATACGAAGATACATGTACTTGTATTAGGGGAATGTGGAAACCTGAAGTCTACACCGCTTATGTAGCCACAAAACCTAAATATCAACCTTGCAAAGCACTTACCAAAATGTCACTTATCAGATGTATTTCAGATGTCTGCATATCCTGTGAACAAACAAATGCACAACATGGACACCGTTTGTGTTCTTAAAAATATTCACCAAAAAATAGCATATTTGATTTTAAGTTCCAAAAATATATATACTCAGGGTATTTGTTATCATTAGACAGAGTTCATCTTTTGCTTATTAAGAACCAAGATATTTCCTTTGAATTTTTAATAATAAAAGAATTAAGCAAAAAAATTCTATTCAATTAAATTGGTTTAGCTTGTTTCAATTTACAATAAAAATTTACATGGAAAAAACTAGTACTGTTTTATCTTCAAAAACACAAACATCTTTAAACCGTTGATTGAGGTATTGGGAAGATACTCAACTATTTGGACGAAAACGTGTCACATTGTATTGTATATATTTTAAGTAAGTTTGGCATCGAATTTAGCGACAATAGACGGAGTTCGAAAAAACTAATAATGGAAAAATGTAATTGAATCTAAGCGGTATATTTCCATGCTAAGTTTAGTTCAATTTTGGATATCAACAGATGACGCTTCAATAAATGTCATGCCCGTAATATCGGTTATATCACACAATCTAAAGATTGTAAATAAATATTGATAATTTATAATGTTGTGGGTAAAATTTTGATAACGGACTGAAAATCAACTTCGAAGCAAAAATAGTCCCAGTGTTGAGTTTTGCCGGTAAACAAGGGTATATTTATGTTTATTCATTGTGGCGAACTCAGGTCACTGAACTTAAAAAAAGCTGCTCCATTATCAATATATTCTGCTTTAAAGGGCGTAGCTGCTAGAGACAGATGCTGTTTCACTCATATACACGGGCGCCTATGACTGAATGATGACAGACGCGTAAAAAGTAGGTGCATGATCGTTCTATACACCTTTCAAACAGTCCCATTCTAAATGAATTTATTGTAAAATGTATACTTATAAAAAGCTTTTTGTAGAACAAATAGTAGCAAGATGAACAGTTTGAATACTTATATTGTCATATGATTACAGATATATTGAATGAATTCTTTTGTAAATAAATAATGTTACAAATGGAAACAAATCTATTTCGTACTTAAGGCTGGCGTTTTATTAAGAAACTTTAATACATTCTAGACAGTTTTTGTGACATTTCCTTGAAAATATGCAAACACCTACTAGGAACTAATTGAGAAAGGTTTAAAAAAGGTGTTGAATAATTCTCACCATAATCCATGTAGCACATTTATTTAAAACGGCTTTGGAAGTTGGGTAAAAAATGATCTCATGACCTTGCGCACTTTGAAATTGCACAAAACAATGAGGTCATATCTATACTGTAGCTAGAGTGTTAGTACCTTCTTAATACTATTATCATTACACGAAGTGTATATTTATGGAGATACAATTAGAAATTTACAAGTGGAGATGTATTAAAAACGTACATTTTGAGCATTTCAAGGTAAATTACCATGAAAATATTCACCACCTTTTTTAAACCTTTCTATATTTGTTCCATACTATTTTTTTCGAGGGGATAATACAAAAAAATTGTCTAAAATGTATCAGATTCGTAATACAATGTCAGCCTTAAAGAATATTTTCTTATAATACACTGACACTCTATAGATACATTTAAAATTAAATTTTTCTCCAACCTCATTAATAGACCTCATTTTAATACTATTTTCTGACAAAGTTGAGGTTTTTGTTACGGATGTATAATATAGGTACGTGTTGCTAAGCAACTCATTAAAGTCTAGGAACAAAAATACTTTTAGCTAATGGGATTACAAGTGTTGCCAATAAATATTTTCAATATTTATTAATTTTGAATGATAGATTTTTTAGTTGGAGAAAAGTTGTCTTAAAAGTAGCTTTGTTTGACGAGCAAAATTACATAGGCTCAGCTGCTGCGTTTCGCCTCACCAACGCAAAATTTATATATCAAACAAAGAATCACTTTTAATCCTAATATCACAATATACTATTTTGTGCAACCGCAGAAGCATAAACGTTTTGTGTTCTCTCCACAGTACGCGAAATACAATTTTGCGGCTATTACCCCAGTAATGAGCACCATACTAAATGTCATTTTTATAGGTAATTGACGTTGGTCACTTCACACTTATACATTTCTAAAATATGTCAACAAAGTGTAATTGCTTTTTATTAAGAACAAAAAATTAAGTAATAATTATTTTCAAATTCTTGAGTGCAAGAAATTGAACTATTGTTAATTGCGAGACATTTTCACAAATTTTTAAGAACTATCAAATAGTTTTAATATATAATTTCCATATCAATGTTGTGATTTAAAGCCACTACAAATATGAACGGTAGATTTATTATAACATTTAAATTCTAACCATACTTTTATCGGGTAGAGAAAAAATTTTGTAACATTAATACATATGGTTGCAGATCAAACAGTATGTATAACTTGGCCGTGAAATTTTTTTAGCGAGCTCAAGATTATCTTGTCTCAGCGAGAAACTTTTTCTCAGTACGCTAAAGGCAATTTCTTGGCCTTGGTATGCAAATAACTATTAAAATTTTTTGGTGATGCCTTCACACTTTACTAATTTCTCTTCGAAGGCAAACAATACATACTATTCTACTACTTTTAATCCTAATAATACAATACTATTATGTAACTTATACTTATTCTGTAGTGCAACAGTAAAACCTAGTAAGTCATTTTTTACCCAAAATGATGTTTTTACACAATCTGAATGTACTAATAGATAACATACAAGTGTTGGAAAATTTTCTAGTCGAGCAGGACCTGTCAGATCTTAGAGTCTGTTCCTTGAGTTGTTATTCAAACTTTACTTTAAATGCAAGTTACATAATATTCAAAACGAGCATACTTGCAACCCCAATACTGCATAAAAAATATGATTACTGCTTTATTATTGCTATCTAATGCAGTACTTTAAACAATTTATTATTCGACCTCCTAAAAAGTTTGTAGTTGTGGCCTTACTAGGTTCAACCGTTGCAACGAAAGTTACCTTAGTACCAAATAACTAAACGGTCTAGGTGGCCAATTCTTCATCATTAACATTATCCATGTCATACATATCCATCATGCTTAAAACTTTTCTTATCATATATAAAAAAGCAGTATTTATTGTAGGGCTATGAGGTTTAAACGTTAAACATTTAGTTTCTATTACACGTTTATAGTTTGTCTAAAAAAAAAGATTTAAAAATTTAAAAGTCCGGCCAGGTATCCTGCCGATCGTAAAATGTGTGCAGGGAAACAACTCAATGCATGAAATGCAGAGTGCTTTTCATTTAATAATAAAAATAACAACAAAGACTGTTTAAATTCACGATTTAAGCATATAAAAAAATTTAGTAAAAGTTATATTTTTGTGGTTTGAATTTTTAACAGTCCACTGCTCAGTTAATACCTATATCTTATTGCGTTTATACACGTTTATTATTTATGGTTAAACGTTTAACAAAATCGTTTAAAAAGTACAGCCCTGTTGTATTTGTTGTGGAATCAAAAACTAATACAACATCTTTAAAATACCTAAATCATTATTATCAACGTTTACTTTTAAGTATTTAAATACTTCTGATAAGAACCTGCTTCACAATCAAAAGAACTTACCACTTACTTAAAGTGGCAATATGAGCTACATTTAATTTGTTCTAAGAGATAACTCCAGATAATCCTCCTCTTTGAAATGTTCACTACAAAATATAGTAGCAAAATATGACGACATTTTTCTGTATAATGTAATGTAGCCACAGCAATAATTTAAGCTCGTTTAATTGTTTATATTTATTTCAATGGGCAAAATGTACTAATCCTATTTGATTAAAGATAAAAGTTTATTACTTGGATAAGATCATAACATTTCTATGAGGTTTTGTAGCGCGTGAATAATTTTTATTATTTGAAAACAGCCACTTTAAACATCTATATAATTTAATTTTAATTAACTGCTCTAAAACAAGTAATCTGTGTTCCTTGCATTGGTTCAACCAGTCGGGGAAGTCTATTTGTAATTTTGTTAATATACTATTTTTTAATTTTTTTGTGAACTGCATTTTCAGTCTTATAAAGAGTAAAATAGGTATTAAATGACTTCAACAAAAATGTAACCACCTCACACAGTTCATTTGATGGTCGCTTTAAGTGATTGATTAGTATTCCTTTTGCCCCATAATCTCTATTTAAAAGGAGTAGTTCATTAAAATCTATCACACTGTTAGGATCTTTCATTAATGTTTTTTCACAAATGTTGCACTTTACTTTTTTAAACAAATAGTGACACAAATAACCAGCGATAAACACATTGGTGCAAGTTTCTAAAGTGGTTTCACTGTTTATATAGGTTGCTAAGTGTCTTTGATGTAGACTAGGTGGTTGTTCAATAACTGTAGTCAAAGCACGTTCTGCATGATAGATGGAGGCCATGTTTATATCTATTTCTAGTCCTTTGTCATTTAAGTCGTGAACAGGTAACTCATCACCATCAATTTCACAGTTGCTCGAGTTAACTCGCATTTCCAGTCTGATTTGCATATTATGTTGCAGTGCAGTACGAAAGTCTTTTACACTTGGCTGCGGATTGTAACCTCCAAGTGTTCTGATGACTGAAAAGGCATTCTCAACAGGGTCTTGATTGAATAAAACAGCCTTTATGGTCCACTGAAAATCTTCAATGCAATATATTTTGTGATACTCCTTTCCGTTTTTAAATTTTTTTATAGTTTTGAAGTCATCTAAGGCGTCTTTTAATGTGTCACAAGGCTGAAGTTTATAAATTGAAAGAGCATATCTGAATGGATTGGGATTGTTTACTGTTGTGCTGTTTAAGCAATCGAATATATTATACACAGCTTTAAAAAACAGCGCAGATTAAGTACAGTATCACTCTTCAACTGAAGGGTAGAAACACAAATAACAATTGCAGCTGCTACAGAGTTATTAAATACTTGTGCAGCATATTTTACTCGCATTCGTTGAAATGTTGTTGGATTTACATGCACAACTGTAATTTTAACCATTGCTCTTGAAATGTTACTATGCTTACCTAGTTCATATGTTTGTGTAAAATCTGTCCACCATATTTTTTGATTATCTACATAAACATCCAATTCAGCATTCATAATATTGTTTCGTAAACATTTCAATAAATGGGGAGGATCACGAATTATATAAATGACCTTACTATCTACAATAATTTTTGGGTTGGTCTTTGTAGCACCTAGTTTATTGACTGCAAGTCTGTTGTTTGAACCTAGATCAGACACTATAACACGTGGGAAAGGCCTATTCTAAACAGTTTTCTAACAACTTCCAATATTAATATTGACCGATCATTACTGTTTATTGGTCCATTAGAAACAAAATAGCAAAATGGCATTTTTCAATTGAACAGAACCCCTCTCAGATAAAACAATAGCCCATGGTCTGCAAATTCTGACGTCCGACCCAAAGTTTCCAGTTCTCAAATCCCTCAATTATATCTTGATATTTATTGTAAGTAAGATCTTTCTTGAGTTTTATTTCATCACAAAGCACTACACATTGGTTCTCTTGTTCAGCCATGGTCTTTACTTTTAATTGCAATTTTCGACTGAGTACGGTATTCATTCCAGATTTCAAATTAAATATTTTTAACCATGATTGAATGGTTGATACGCTAGGTAATACAAATTGCAAACTGCTACGCATGAATTTATAAATTCCCGGTGATTTATAATACAAGAATAGAGCCAATTGCCTTTCTGCAATTGTCCATTTAGCTATGTTTTTGTGAAAACATTGCATATAAACAAAGGTTTTCACAGGCTGTGATTTCTTTGCCATTTGTCTTCCTAGAATATTTGTTATGGAAAACTCAAACATTTTTTCTGTAACCTGGAATTTCTTGCTTGTTGTCTTTTCACTGTTCTTCGTAATTAAGTAATTTTTACTCTCACTTTGTTTTTCCTTGGGGTAGAGCCAGGTGATCTTGGCATGGTCAATAAACTAGTAGATTCATTAACAGAGGCCGCCTCCGAATCAACACTCTCCGTGTACTTGTTTGCAGTTGTTAAAGAGCAGCTAATATTTGGTTTATCTATATATTGTAGGAATTCAATGGAGTCAGAAGAATCACTATCACTCTTTCTGTAAGCGCTGTAGGTACGTACATTTGCAGTTTTTAATACAGTCAATTCTGTTGACAGTTGCTGATTAACATTGAAATTCTTTATTGAGCTAATACTTGAATCTAAAACAAGAAAAACATATTAATCATAGTACTCCCCGACATAAACAGTACAAGAATATTAGTTAAGGAAGTTTTTATTAACCATGGTATACGGAGTGGCTATTTTTTAATAAGAACTTTTCAATAAACAATCGTACATAAATGTTTGTGTAGAACAAAGAGACACGGTCTTGATAGCAATTTCCTTTAAAAATTGACAAATAAGGGATGCGCTTCAAGCTACAAATTTTAAAAATTAACAATTTTAAATTACTTTTCAGAATTACATTTAGTGTACCTATTTGAATAATATAATTATATAACTAATACTCTAATAGGAAAAACCTATTTAAATTACTTTTCAGCCACGCTAAATTTACAATCTTTAAGTTTGGCAGTTTGAAATTATTTTTCTGTTTTCTTGGGTAATGCGTTTGTACTAACATTTGTAATAACTGTAGCAACAATAAATTTAAAATCTCACATTTCGTTTCTCCAGTACCACTATCAACTTAATTTTTTTAAATGTAGCCCTAGATCTTTTACTTAATATTTTACAATCACTTTGAATGCAAGATTCACTATAATTTATAGCACTTGATGTTTCTACATTTCGTTAGTATGATTATTGTTAAAAACTGATCAATAAATTTGGATCACATGGTTGGGGTGGAAACTTGTAGAGAAAGATAAATGAACACATACTTTAGTAGTACATATATTGTGTATCACTTGTGATTTCCCCTACCACACGCATTTGGTCTATATGGCATTTCCATGTTCGACCATCGTCTAACACCACTGAATAGAGCAAGATTCCATCTCTATTTTTAACAGAACACCATTGGCATTTGGTGTTTGGATTAGATAATTTATAATGGCAACCCTATCGCCCCATTGAAATTGCTTACAAGCTTCAAATGATGTAGTTATTCTTTTTGATGTGGCAAGTTTCATTAAGTCAAAACTAGTTTTAACCAAATAGTTGAAAACTAAATCTGCTGGAGATTTATTAGTAATCGAATGCAGACATTTAAGTTTGTTTTTAAGTGTTTGTACAAAATGCTCTGCCAAACCGTATGTAGTGGATGTTAAATAACAGATAATTTGTGTATCAAAACAATTGGTCTGAATTAATGGTGTTTTTCTGACAAGTGCTGTCTGAACGAAAAATTTCACATATGGTGATGTCATTTAATCATCTTTAAAATACGCAACTTTTTTTCTCATGTAACCGACTTTGCAACTTCCATCGTTTCTGAGAGCAATATTGTCACTATTAAAAAGTTCAGATGAAATTCAAATCGATAAAATTTAAACAAGGCATTTTAAAGTATTGCAAAAAATCATATTAGTCTCGACTTAAATCAAGGCAATTAAGATAAAAAAAATTGAAAGATAATTAAAGTACGCCCTTTAGGAACCTGTTGGGAACCCCTGACTATATAACCCAATAATTTCAAACCGAAACTTACATTTTTCTTCAAATATTAAAGGCACTGCATTACGATTCAATCCCCTTATAGGTAGTGAGGGAACCCTTAAAGAACTCGAATCAAAGTGTTCTTCACATATGCATTTTCTTTTTAATTCCACCTCCAACAGGGCTGAATTACCGCCGTTATACCAATTGTTTACAACGATTTTTATCGTTAACGGGAAATGTATAAAAAGCTAATGTACTACCCAGTCGGGAGGTTCCACAGCCTATGTATACACAACGATGACAGGCAGTTTTACTCATTCCTAAACTACTTAACTTCAAAACACCATGTAATACATAAAGGGTTTTAACCTAAAAGTTAGCATTTATATTATTCTTATTTATTTTAGTACCGTTGATTGAGGAATACCTCAATCAACGTTAGTACTTTCAAACAACCTGGTACAATTTTGCAATTAATCAACAGGTAATATGAATTGTTTACTAGAATGTTTGTATAATGTGCATCTAAGCGTTGATTGAGATTCAATGCTCTAAGTCAATACTTACCTTTAATGGTGAATCACCATATAAAACCTGGAATTTTTATATTGCCACCAGTTTTAATTCAATAAATAAATCAAAATAAAATACGTCTTTTAAAACTTTTACAAACTAAAATTTGGATATGTCGGCACATATTATAAACACAAACTGATTATAAACAAATATTGGGATTAAAAACGTTCTAAAAATTAATATTTAGCCAGACTGCAAACCAGGCCACTCATTGCAGCAGCACTTGATTTTCATAAAAGTAGCTTCTGAGCTATAGATGGCACGAGCGTCTTTTAATCACTTTTGGCTATATTTAGTTGATGTCAGAATTCAGAGATGGCCCGACGTGGAGCCATCTATGATTCCTAACATTTAGGAGCTACAATTTATTTGGCAGTGATTCAATATCTTTCCCAATACCTCAATCAACGTTTAAACTCAATATTTCAACATATTTTAGTATAAAGTATTTGCTTTCTTAATAATTTAAATCTCAAATTTAATATAGTCTTCAGTAGTACTACAGTCGACTTTACAAGTGAGAAACAAGATTATTTTACGTGATTCTAAAATATAGCATTCAAACAAAGAATAAGCTTTAATTTTATATCTTACAAAAATTTATCATGTCTTAGAGTTAAATTGCATGACCTCAAAATAATCAAAGATATTATTAATGTAACATAGAATAGCATGTGGTAATTATATTGAATAACTAGATATTCTTGACATCAAATGTCAAAAACAATTTTTTTAGTGAAGCTAAAATTGTATGCTTGTGGAACAAATATAATAGGCAACTATGGAGCCATCTTTAAAATTTTGTAAAGTTACGAAAATAAGACGGGATGTTTCTTACAAGATGAATTTTAAAATAACTAAATCAAAGTAGAACATCAACCTTTGAGCATACGTAAGACATTTAAATAAATACAAATTAAATTAAAGATTAAATATCACTCACGTGCTTGAAGTACAGTTCAATCAAAAAAACTTGAACGTTCTCACTAGAACCAAACAACGTCAGATGTCGACAAATCTAAGCACATCTGCGATGCACGCACTATGAATTAAACATACCATTATGCTGAATTTTACGCTGCAATTTTTAAAGACCTTCAGAACAAAATATTAACCAACCAAATAAAATCTCCGTTACATATGACCAACAATTTTCATGTTTTCTAAATTTTAAACTAAATCTTTATTTCTGTGATATTGCACTACGGAAAACAAATTGATAAATTTTATCAAATTATTTATACTAACTGTTTTAATGATGTATTACTTCAAATATTCTTTGCGCCTGCAGGAATTAACTAACTTTACCGATGGTGGAATATAAAATAAAATCTTCACCAAAAGTTGTCAGGAACCACATCAAGACACGAAGGTATTCGTTAATCAACTTCTTTTACGAACGCGACAGCAGGCCATGTGCCTGACCATGTTGACTTTTCTATGCTTTGAAGAGCAGCTTACTTCTTCAAGCGCTAATGGAAAAGTGAAGTCGAAATGACAGACAAACGATTTGTGTTGTAGCTTAGACATCGAAAGGGGAAGGAGCGCATAATCCATTATACACTTAATAAACTATTTTTAGTGATCAGACAATTATAAATTATGTTTTTATATTATCGAAACATGATATTAGATTTATTAGGAATGTGTAACTAACTTGAAAAAAATACGTTACAGTAATACTCAATACCCCTCCTCACTAAAATCCTTTAAACCTAATAACAATTTAAATTTGTTGATCGCGCTAATTAGTAATTCTTTTGCTAATATGTCTGCTTGCTGATTATTGCTTTCAATAAAAACTAAAATTAAGTTTCCCTTCCTAAGGTGATCCGAAACGAAATTGTATTTTAATTGAATATGTTTAACTCGCCAATTTTAGCTGGATTTTTTATCAATGGAATGCAACCCTGATTATCTTCATAATATATAATTGATTTGAAATTGATTTTAAATTCAAAAAGAACTTTCGTTAACCATAAACCCTCTGATACTGCTGCAAAAAGCGCAACTAATTCTGCCTCGGTAGAGTACAGTGTAAAAAATTTTTGTTTTCGAGTACTCCATATAGCTGTATTGCCAAAGATTTTAAATAGATAGCCCGTAACAGATTTCCTGTCATATACATTTCCTCCCCAATCTGCATCTACATAACAAACTAAGCCTTCATCATTTTTTCTGAAAAATTCTAGTCCAACATTCATTGTTTCCTTCAAATATTTTAAAATACTTTTTAAGTGAATCCACAACTCCTCTGTAGCCTTGTCCTGGTACCAACTCATCATCATCATCATTTTGTTTTCGACCTTACTTAAGGTCGGTTTGACGCAGCTCTAACTTCTTTTCTAATCTGTGCTAATCTAAAAAAGCTCTACATACCCTTCACAACCTAAATTTCTAATAATTTGACTAATATAGTTTGGTCTAGATCTTCCTAAATCCTTCTATCTATTTTCTATCCAGCTGACTCTACATAGATATTAGCAACCTGATGGTTGTTAAAGAACTCTAACATGTTTACATGATTACCATTTATAAGGAAATGAAATATAACCTGGTTATCCGCTTCAAAAATGAAAAGTGTTAAATAATATGTTATGGTAAGACTTAAGCAACGAATCGCTGCCAACATGCCAGACCGCTACCTAATTGTGAGTTATGTCATGGTGACGTTTATTAAATTATATGTTATGGTAAGGCTTAAGCAACGAAACGCTACCAACATGCCAGACCGCTACCTAATTGTGAGTTATGTCATGGTGACGTTTATTAAATTATATGTTATGGTAAGGCTTAAGCAACGAAACGCTACCAACATGCCAGACCGCTACCTAATTGTGAGTTGTGTCCTGGTGATGTTTATTAAATTATATGTTATGGTAAGGCTTAAGCAACGAAACGCTACCAACATGCCAGACCGCTAACTAATTGTGAGTTATGTCCTGGTGACATTTAGTTAACTGATTTTTATTTTTTTTGTTTTGTTTTCGAACTTACTTAAAGTCGGTTTGACGCAGCTCTAAATTCTTTTCTATTCTGAGCTAGTCTAAAAAGGTCTACATACCCTTCACAACCTAAATCTCTAATAATTTGACTAATATAGCTTTGTCTAGGCCTTCCTACTCTATTTTTATTTGGTAGTCTATAATCTAAGACTTTACTAAATAGTCCCTCATGTCTTAACTGGTGCCCTATCATTCTATCTCTCCTGACCTTCAATTGTTTCCACATACAGGGATCCTCACCTATCCTTCTATAAACTTCCTCGTTTGTTACTCTATCTGTCCAACTAATCTTTAACATTCTCCTATAACACCAAGTTTCAAAAGCTTCTATCTTTTTCTTATCTACTTCTTTAATTGTCCAAGTCTCACTACCGTATAGTAGAACGCTCCATACGTATGACTTTAAGAAACTTTTTCTATTATCTAAACTAATACTATTAGCTATTAGTAAGTTTTTCTTTTAAAACATTTTTCTAGCTTGAGCTATTCTAGCTACTATATCCCTTCTGCTACGTCCATCCTTTGTAATTATACTACCTAAATAGCAAAATTCATCTACCTCCTCTAACTCGGTATTACCTATTTTTAATTTTGGTTTAGAACTAGGCTGTAACTCACTTGTCATTATCTTTGTCTTTACCGAGTTAATTCTCATACTATAGTTACTCCGTAGTATCTCATCTAAAATATTTAAAACTCTCCTAACTCTTTTCTAGACTCTGCTATAATGGCTATATCATCTGCAAAACGTAACATGTCTATTTTCTGTCCCTGTACACTAATACCTATCTCTTTTCTCTCTGGCTAAGTTTAAAGCTTCCTCAATATAAACATTAAAAATCAAGGAGACAGTATACAACCCTGTCTAACACCATTTCTAATCTTAGCTTCCTTTTCTATTTCATCAAATCTAATTACTACGCTTTGGTTTTATATAGACTGTAAATAATTTTTCTATCTTTATGAGAGATTCCTATTTTTGCAAAACCCTGAACATAACAATCCAATTAACCCTATCAAATGCTTTTTCTAAATCTACAAACGCGAAATGAGTCTTTTTATTTTTGTAACCTTTTTCGATAATTACCCTAATCATTAGTATCGGTTCTCTAGTCCTCTGTCTTTACGAAAACCATATTGGTCTTCGCCTAAATAATTCTCAGTCAAAGCTACTACTCTATTTTTAATTATTATTGTTAGTATTTTGGAAGCATGAGAAGTTAAACTAACCGTTCTAAAATTCTCACACCTATCAGCTCCTGACTTTTTTGGGATTGGGATAATAATATTTTTTCGAAATCTATTGGAACCTCACCTGTGTCATATATTACATTTATTAGTTCATATAATCTGTCCAAAGTTTTCTGACTTGCATATTTTATTAATTCTGCGGGAATATCGTCTATCCCTGGCGCTTTATTTAATTTAAGATTCCGAATAGCTCTATCAAATTCCTCTCTTAATATTGAGAACCCTATTTCTACATCCTCTTCTTGGTCGTTCTCTAACTCATCCATATCGTCTCCCTTATATAAATCTTCTAAATATCTTTTCCATCTATCTGCTACCTCAACTTTATTTATTAGAAGCTCATTATTCTCGTCTCTAATACCATTATATTTTTTCCTATCTTCCCCAAAAAACTTTTTAACTGCCCTGTAAGCCCTGTCTGTCTTACCTACTCTCAAATCATCTTGTATTCCCTTACAATTCTCCTCCATCCATTTATTTCTAGCTTTTCTACACTCATGTACTATCTTATTTCTAACTGTATTATATTTTTGCTTCCTTTCACTATCCACTTCTCTGGTACCAACTAAAGAAATTTAATGTAAAACAAATATCGGGTCTTGTTCCCAACATTAAACACATCAAGTAACCTATTCATTCTATATAAGGTGGATTATTGGGATGAGGGTGATATAGATATGCTAATTACAGGGAAGGACCAATTGCTTTTTTGTAGCAATACCGATTGGCGGTGGAGCGGTTATGTAATAACTAAAAACAACTACACCAAACTACTGAATAAAGGGTATAAATACCTTAAAGCCTGTGCCGCTGTGGGCAATAAACGTTCACACACAAAAGCTTGCGGACAACCAAGAACACGCTCGTCCGGGTGATGGTGTCGCTTCCAAAAGCTCTCACACGACCGTCTTTTGTAACGGTTCGAATGCAACTGTTCTCACGCACTTCCACTGTCGGTATATAATGTTTCACTGAAAAGTGTAGGATACCCGCACAAAATATTTATTGTCACCAATTCCAATAAATGTTCGATGATGACGTAACATACCGCCCACCAAATTCATAGAATTTTGAAAAGGAGGGAAGTAGGTTGGGTGAAGGAAATCACATGGGATTTGACCTTGCTAGGAAAACAGGTAACGAAAGATAGGGTGGTACACTACAGCGAGCGATATTACCAACTATGCAAAAATAAAAATATATATGTAAATAAGCAAATATGTTAAAAGTAATATACTACTATACATGTAATAAATGTGTATATACATCTAAACATAAAATAAAATTAAAATACCGGTAGCGGCGCTAGTTTGACCGAAGGTCGTTTTAATGTGCCATGTGCAGTTTTGATCTGGGTAACACGTGCTGCCGGTAGGTCTCCCATAGGAGGAGTTACCAGGACCGGTTTGGTACGAAAACATCTATGACATAATGAGAAATAATTTCTGATTGAATTTTTAATAGAAAGGATCCAGAAATTCTGTTGGATAAGATACGCTGTGGTATTAACACCGGGATGGCAATACCTTTCATGAGTTGACCGAATGATAAGTTCGGTTAATCGGTGCCGCTGAGGCAATAACGCAGGAAACTTTTCGAAATAGGAAAGCGAAGAATGTGTCAAGCGTCCACCTACTCTTAAGATATTTTGTGGATCAACAAATGGAGAAAGTTTTCGCAAGCTTTTAGGTAATTTACGGTTTGCCTTGATCGAAGCTATTTCCTTTGAAAATGTAACACTTTGTACATGCCGAACGATAATCATGAGAGCATTGTGTAATTCAATGTCTGTTAAGGGACCCGCATGACGTTGAGCCATGGGTTTAGAAAATCTATAAATGTAAGCCACGATGCCTTGGGTTTTATATAACTATGAAAAGCGGCTTAGTAAAATGTCAATGACGTTTGGATCTGTTTGAGCGACAAATGCTAGGATCTTCTTTTCCGTAGTTACCTCAGCAATTGAGGTTGACAATGTTGGTTGAGGCGGCCACGAGCCACTAGGGTAGTGAAGCCATTTAGGCCCCGCCCACCATAGCGAACATGAAATAACCGCGCTTGGCATTAATCCCCGAGATGCAGGATCAGCCGGATTATGCGAAGATTTAATATAAAACCATCGACTAGGTGCAATGATTTCTTGAATGTGGCTAACACGGTTTGCCACAAAAGTTTTCCACCGAAAAGGTGGAGAACGTATCCAAGTGAGAGCGACCGTAGAATCACTCCACGCTGAAACATCGGAGATGTCAATCAAGCTTTGATAAGACCGAATGGTAAAAGAAAGTAAATCGGTTAATAAAACGGCGGCACATAATTCCAAACGTGGAATTGAAATGCGCCTAATTGGAGCTACTTTTGTTTTAGCGGTTACAAATTGTATAGTTATTTCTCCAGTAGTTTGATTTATAAACTGAAATACACTACCGCTGCATACCCTACCTCGCTAGCATCGCAAAACCCATGCAAATGACAAGTAAAAGGATCCGAAGGGGGTAAACAACGTGGTAACTTTAATGACGATAATAACGGCAACTCTTCTTGATACTGCTGCCAATGAGACGAAATGTCTGCTGGTGGGATGTCATCCCAATTCAAACCTAACATCCACAGATGCTGGATTAGGCGTATTGCAAAAAGTGTTAGTGGGGCTAAAAACCCTAATGGATCATATATTCTGGCAACTTGTGAAAGTATGTTGCGCTTTGTACATATTGGGTTTAATGGTTTAACCCGAAATGAGAAAATATCTTCTGTAGGTGACCATTGAAGACCTAATATTTTTATTGATTCGTCAGAATCGAAATCGAGAGAAGTATATTGGCAAAAATCTGACGGAATGCCTTCCAAAATAGAAACTGAATTAGAACTCCATTTTCGAAGTTCAAAACCAGCCAAGTGTAAAAGTCGGGTCAGTTGATCTTTAATTTCGCGGGCCGATTGTATAGAATCTCCACCGGCGACGAAATCATCAATATATAGATTTGACCGTATAGCCTCAGCGGCTAACGGAAACCTTTGCCTTCGTCAATGGCTAATTGCTGAAGAGTTTTAATGCTAGATAAGGCGATGACTTAATACCATAGGTCACTGTATTAAGCTGATAAGTCTGAATGGGTTCTTCTGCGGAGAACCGCCAAACAATTAATTGAAACTTTCGATGTTCTTCGGTAACCAAAATTTGTCGATACATTTGGCGAACATCACAAGTAAAAACAAAACGATGAGTACGAAATTTCAGTAAGATTGACGAAATGTTGTTTTGGAGACTAGGTCCAGCCAATTGAGTGTCATTAAGTGACACGTTGTTTTTAGCCTTTGCAGAGGCGTCAAAAACCACACGAATTTTAGAAGTATGACCTTCCTCTTTAAACACAGGGTAATGGGGTAAAAAATAATTATCGTTCCCAACGGGCGGAGAATCGAGTAATGCCATATGACCCGCATCAAGATAGTCCTGCATGAAATTGTTGTATTGCGCGCGTAGCTCCGGTTGAGCATGCAATTTGCGCTCCAACGAAAATAGTCTTTTTTTAGCCATCTCAAAGGACTTATCAAAAATGGGCAAAGTATCGTTGAACGGTAACGCAACAATAAAACGACCGCTAGGGTCACGAGAAAACGTGTTTTCAAAAATCAAATCTGCCTTTTCTTCTTCTGGAGAAGTATAAGGCTTGGATGGCAACTCTTCTATTTCCCAAAACCGCCTTAGGGTTTGGTCGATAGGATCTTCTACAGAAGTAAAAAATGCTTGGACAGTATCAGACTGCAAGCTTTTTGTGGGACCAATAATAGTCCAACCAAAAATTGTATTTATGGCGGCAGGCTAAAGAAATTTGCCATGGATAACACCGCCATTGATGATGAACGGATAAACATCTGCACCAAGGAGCATGTCAATAGTTCCTGGAGAGTTCCAGGTCGGGTCTGCAAAGTGCAGGCCGCATAAGTGTTCCCAATTATTAGGAACTTCAACGCTGGGTAATTTGCCAGATATTGACGAAAGCACAAAAGTTGTTACTTCTAGAGATTTTTCAGAGTCTAACATAGAGCGAATGGTGCAGCTGACGGCACCCCTATTGACTGCTGAAGTTGTCTGCCCAAGTCCATAAATCGGAACTTGAGAACGTATGCGTGGAAGCCAAAGTTTGCTCACGCAATCGTCTCGAATAAAGCTAGCTTGAGAGCCAGGGTCTAAGAGTACCCTGATCGGTTTGTATCTACCAGAACGATCTTGAACTTCCACAACAGCAGTGGAGAGTAAGACAGTAACCCCAAGATTTGAATTCGTCTGTGAAGACAAAACATTTGCCGGAATAGGAGAGGCTGACTGCGTCCTATTGGCATTTTTATGCATAGGTGTAGCGGTCGGTTCCGCTGAACGGCTAGAAGCAGGTTGCGCTTCAAAATGTAGCAAGGTATGATGCGGCTTGGCGCAAGTTCGACAGGAATTATAAGATTTGCATTGCATGGACGCATGGTCTGTTCGTAAGCAATTTAAACAAAGGCGTAAGCGTTTGACAATGTCGAAACGTTCTGTCGGAGTTTTCTTTAGAAACGATTGACATCTATAAATTAAGTGATTGCCATTGCAAGAAGGACAATGGTGCGAAAATGAATTATTTGAGTCACTGGAGCTACTTGGTGTATCCAGTGAAACTACGTTAGAAGAAACTCTTGGTTTAAATTGAACGCTGAGGATTTCTTAGGCACTGATGTGTGAGATGTATGGACAGTCGTCGAATAAGAAACAGGTGCGGTTGAAGAAAAGGTTTCCAACGCTGCACATTGTTGAGTTAAAAAATATCTCAAATCATCGAAATTGGGTATTTGCTTCGGATCCGACTGAAGTTCGAAGCGTTTTCTAGTGAACGGATCGAGTTTTTCTAAAAGACAATCGACCAGAATAAAGTTCCAATGTTCAGTGGGAAACTTTAAGTTAGTTAGAACAGCAAGGTTCTCTGAAAAACAATCAATAAGTGCCCTAAGTTTCTTAGGGTCTTCTGATTTTAAAGGTGGAAAGTCTTTCATAGCTTTCCAATGCAAAGTTGCCAATAAACGCGGATTGCTAAATCGCTCACGCAAGGCGTTATATGAGATAATGAAATCATCTCCTGAAATGGGTACCGATTTAATGATTTTCAAAGACTCCCCGGTACAGCAACTGATAAGGTAATTTAATTTTTCGATATTGGACAGCGACGCGTTATTATAGACCAGACTGTCAAATAAATCGATGAAAGATGTAAACTCAGTTACCTCATTATTAAAAAGTGGGAGCTTTAACGGTACCAATTTTGATCCCGAGCTGCTTGGAGCATTTTCAATGATTTGTGGTGCTTTCATTTTTGCATCGTTTCGAGATGCAGCAGTATGCAATAATAAGCGGAATCTATTTCCTTCCGTAAAGCGTTGTAATTTAATAATTCTGCCTCGTCACAGGAGGCTAAGACAGCAACTAAAATTGTATTGAAATCTCTGTAAAGGTCATTTACTCCCCTTGTTTGAAAAAGGAACGTTTTTAAAGTTGGGTCACTTTGTATAGCGTTGCTCAATTCCCACATTTCTATAATGCGTGCCTTAAGTAATTCGAGCTCTACTACATGTGCCTTCTTCGGAGCCATAGTGACTGTTATTTTGAAAGATCTACAATAAAATGTTGTAAAACGGTACCGCTCAAGATGTGCGCTGAGAAATATTAAAATATTATGAGTTGTTCAAGGCACGAAAAATGTCAAATAGCGTATAAACCAATAAATCACGTTTTATGACTATTAGCCTGCAATGTGGTCTTAAGCGAGACGTCGAAACCAAGGGTTTGTCAAACAAAGCGTAAAGATAAGATTTACAGTTCAAAGGCGGCCTTTACATTAAAGCTCACAGGAACGTTTAAACATATGGCTTAACATATTTGCCGAGAGATGCAGCTTCTGCAACTTTATTACCCTGCAAATGTGTTCAATATTTTAGGTTTACAAACCGAGCAGGTTTGTGTGTAATACAAAAACGTGCAATAGCTTTTAATGCAAAATAACAAATTTTATATTAAGGATTTGTTTGTATTTAAAACGCTTGCTGGTTTAATTACGGCGAAATCACTTAATTTAGTCTAACGAAAGTATGTAGCTAATATTGTACATATTTCAACCCGCTAAATATGGAGCTTGAACACAAATTTAAAGCTAAAATAATTACTTAAAAGCTCGCTGAAATGCAAAATGATATTTAATTTAGGACATGCGTATACCATAGGACTGGTGAATCCGGATCGACTTATAGGACCAATGGATTATTGGGATGAGGGTGATATAGATATGCTAATTACAGGGAAGGACCAATTGCTTTTTTGTAGCAATACCGATTGGCGGTGGAGCGGTTATGTAATAACTAAAAACAACTACACCAAACTACTGAATAAAGGGTATAAATACCTTAAAGCCTGTGCCGCTGTGGGCAATAAACGTTCACACACAAAAGCTTGCGGACAACCAAGAACACGCTCGTCCGGGTGATGGTGTCGCTTACAAAAGCTCTCACACGACCGTCTTTTGTAACGGTTCGAATGCAACTGTTCTCACGCACTTCCACTGTCGGTATATAATGTTTCACTGAAAAGTGTAGGATACCCGCACAAAATATTTATTGTCACCAATTCCAATAAATGTTCGATGATGACGTAACATAAGGTTTATCGGTTAGTGGTTTAACATCGCTACATAGAGAAATTTTAAGTTGAGGATCAATTGGTAAGCGTGATATTTTACAACTACTTAAATTAAAACGCTCTAATAAAGCCCCAATATAATTTGATTGATTAATTAATAACTTTTCATTCTTCCTATCGTAATATATTTCTAATCCCAAAAAATTTTTTAGGCATTCTTTATCCTTCATTCTAAATATATTCATTAATTTGTTTTTAACATCAGTAATCACTCCTAAATCTGTTCCTAAAAAATTATATTACCTACACAAATTATCAAAAAAACCTCTTGTTTCATAATATAAAGGCAAAAATCATTTTCTGACCTAAGAAAACCAATCATTAGCAAGTAATTATTTATTTCTTCAATTCAACACCTAGATGAACTTTTAAATCCATACAATGACTTCTTCAGTTACAACACTTTTCCCGGTTCACACTTTATTCCCTCCGGAGGAAAAATATACACTGATTTCTTTAAAATTCCATTCAAAAAGGCAGTTTAGCATCCAACTGTTCGAATTAATATCTATATTGATTCCCTATAATCTAAACTGTTCTGAGAGTTGACATTTTAACTACTGGTGAATAAACATGATCAAAATGTTCATCACGTTCTTGTGCAAAGCCTTTTACAACCAATCTAGCTTTATACTTATCAGCTTCTTCCGATTTCAAATTTTTTAATGTAAACGCCCATTTACTATCTAATATCTTTTCATTAATAGGCTTATCTACAACTTTCCAGGTTTTATTATCTCTAATTGAATTTAATTCTCTATTTATGGCTCCTAACCAGTATTTAAAATCGTTCTTATCTTTTAATTCACAATAACTAGTTGGTACATTATTAACGAAATTCATTGATTGCACTGTATGCCATGTAAAGTTCAAAATCATCATATTTCTTAGGAATCCTTATATTTTTCCTACCTGTTATATTTTCAACAGAAACTTCATTTTCACTATCAACACTGGGTTGTTCAATAATTTCATTTGCATCATTTTCAACGTTAATATTATCTTCCACATTAAGTAGTTGTAATATATATATATATATATATATATATATATATATATATATATATATATATTATATGGGGTGTATATTATTAGTCTAGGGCTAAATTGGAAATTGTCTTATGGTAAAGGGATCTCGACATCCTTTCGACTAAGTTAGGGGTCTATTCCTTGGGTAAAGCTTATGAGGAGTGGTCGTGGGTTTTACGACAAAACATTGTTTACACACTGACTCTAATAAATCTAAAATAGAGGGTGCAAAAGGGGCGCCACAAAGTCCGTAAATTTTGTAATCACGGGTTTGCCCCAAGGGAGGTTTTGGAACTTCTTAGAGAGAAATATCGTATTTACCGCTAAAGCAGGAGCTGTAAAGAAAATATTATTAATATAACAATCAAGGGCACAAGAGATGTACTTTTGCCACCTTATACTATAAAGAAAAAGAATAGCCATTTGTATCAATAATTTAAACATTATTATATGAACCAATTGTTTGGTAATCTTAATTGATGTAAGTTGGTTACACTGTTGTAACTAGTTGCCATTGGCAATATTGTAATAAGCGCGAACTTTACTAAGGGACTTCTCATGTACTGATGGCCAAGGCTGGATGTGTTTAATAAATGTAAGATTTATATTCATTAATAATAAAAGTAATCTGTGGCTTAACTTTACTGATATTGAACGAGACAAACAAACATGGCGCAGTCGATAATTTGAATACTGTATTTTAATGATAACGGTTTTGGAACGCGTTGATTTCATCGATATACCAAAAGTAGGGTTAAGCGCATTGCTAAAAATGAAAAAAGTTAAAAAATTTGGAAAGAATGTCCGAATACAACAAACCAGCCGAGTTAATTTTAGAGGGTAATCTCGCCAAGAATTTTAAATTGTTCAAGCAACAAGTGGAAATTTACTTTGTTGCGACGGAAACGAACAAGAAGCCAGTTGAAGTACAAATTGCAAAATTACTTAATATAATGGGTAAAGATGCATTAAAAATTTATAACACCTTCGATTCATCATAGTTGACCACCGTTGAGTTAATTCTAAAGAAGTTTGAAGCGTATTGCATGCCAAAGCGAAACGAGGTTATGGAACATTTTAAGTTTTTTTCTAGAAAGCAGAAAGAAGGCGAGCAGTTTGACGTTTTTATTGCAGATCTAAAAAATTTAATCAAGTCATGTGGATTTGGAGAAGCCGAGGATAAGATTCTGAGAACACAAATCGTCTTGGGTGTTAATAACATGGGTATACAAGCACGTCTATTACGAGAGAATACATCTTTAAAGAAGGTCATAAATTATTGTCAAGCAGCGGAATTAGCAGAAGCAAACAAAAAAACGCAAGAAGACGATAGAACCAAAGTTTATAATGTAGGCAGGTTTGACAAAACAGATAAGCAAGATTTAACTAATAAGACTAAATTTAATAGTAATAATTCAAACAAGTTAGATAAATCTTGTAATTTTAAATGTAAAAGGTGCAATCGCAACCATTTATAAGGTGAATGTCCTGCTATGGGGCAGCAATGTTTGAAATGTTTAAAGTATAATCATTTTAGGATTTGTTGTGAAAGTAAAGAGCATGTTAGTAAAAATAAGAGCAGTAAAGCTTATGAAGTGTGTGGTACCAATGGTGATGCCGAAGATGCAACATTACAAATTGATATTGTTCATAAAGTCGACGTAAGTACTGTAGCAATTTTATTTTCTAGCTAAATATGTCCGTATAACTAATCCCTTTATTTAATAATAAATAATATAATGCATAACAATACTATTCAATCCATTTAATTAAATATTACCTATTGCACAATAAAGTACTAGCATTCAGTTCAAATTAAAAATTAATTTCCACGGTGACAAGATAAAAGCTTCTATTTAGTATCATTCCTAGAGTTCCATCTATTCGAAAATTACGAAGTAACGTTGTTACCGGGCAGCAACTCGCTTAACCCGACACTTCTAACACAGCTGTGGTGAAAGCAGGTCGAATTGTTCTTAGAATCAATGTTTCTTTGCTGTTTTTCGTGTTGGAAGCACGTGCGAATCAGGTTTAATAAGAGAATGTCATCTCCGAGAGGCATTTTTATATTCCATTTTGTTGGAACAGCTCGTAGATGACGTGAAATTTTGTTGGTCAAAGGGCCGTTGGGAACAGTAAGTAAATTTGTTTCTGTAACGATATTAATTAAAAATTTTCAGTGCAACTTAAATTATAATGCAACTTAAAGTATAATGAAATTTTTATATATGGTATTCAATTTAAATTACATGCAACTTAAAGTATAATGCAATTTTTATATATGGTATTCAATTTAAATTATAAGCAACTTTAGTTCTATATAATATGAAATTTTTATGAATGGTATTCAATCTAAATTACATAAAGCAATTTTATTTATATATAACATGGAATTTTATATATAAAGTATTCAGTTTAATTACAAACAACATTTGATAATTCTCGTGGTTTGAATTACACCTGGAGCATCTTTAAATTAACATGCAGATTGGTTTCTACGCTTGGTTCATGGTGTGGCCCAGGCGGAATGTAATTACTCAAAATGGAGGCCGAGTAATGTGATTTTCAGTATGCAGTACAATTATTCGTTTAAATTGGAGGATTCCGTATTTCAATGTTGACGTAAGCTCCCAAGCAGGTATTTTTGAGACAAATCGGAGTTCTGGTATGTAAAAACAAAACTGTTTTTGTATGTTATTTGAACTATGGACGTAGTAACGAGATAATTTTTGTTTAATCAAGTTGTGTAAACTTCTAAATAGGTCAAGGACAGACCACAATTATATTTTTCAATGTTAAGCAATAGGAACCTGTAACTTTTACTTACCTCATTCTTTTATTAATTCAATGAAACATCAGAAGATGTCATCACGTGTTATAGAAAGTGAATTCTTATATTTATGAGAACTTAAAAATTAAATTTCTATATTTGATATTTCATGAATACTTATTTGAAATTATCCATTGTGAAATTAAGGTAGATCTACCCTAATTAACTTTTTGTTATAAATAAGCAACTTTATGCTTTGTCAATTTGTTAAATAAAACCACATTTAATAATATTGGTACTGATTTTAACCAGTGCCTTCTGTAAATAATTTTTCACAATTTAAATTAATCAAGATATAAAGAAAGAAAGATATTTTGTATAAAAGCACATTATTGAATACTAGAGGAATAGATTTTTATTTTCGAACAAAAGACTATTCTTTTATTGAGGATGAATGAAAGATGATTCCAATTGAATTTAAATATTTTTGAGTATGAATGCACAAACAGTGCTATTCTTTGTTTAATCTGTTCACAGGTGCTGCAGAGGATTACTAAGGTCAAGGTCGAGCCATAAGGTAAGAAACTTCAGAGATTATGTGGTCTTTAAAAAATTGTATAGCGGCTATAGCAGAAAGGTTTCCGCATTAGCCTTGTACAAGGGACTTGAGTCAGGTCTTCCCTGTATAGAAAAATACGGTGGCGCCTTATTCTTTATATTAGTGGTCGCAATTCCACCCCGACCCACAGCTCATGTTCCACCCAGAGCATATAGTTCGACTAGCCGCTTTGCCTTTGAGATTTCCTCAACTTTGAGCCATCTTCCATCCGAACTTCCGTGGGCTCTTTTCAATTATTGGAAATTCTCGTTAAACAAAAATCAAAAAATAACGAAAGGCTATAGTACTAAGGAATGGTTTGCAGAATTAAAACTGGTTAACCTAAATGTTAATTTTAAGTTAGACAGTGGTGCAGTGACAAACGTCATACCTTTTAAAATATTTAAGCAATTAAAAAATTGTAAATTGAGTAAAACCAATATAAAGTTAGAAGCTTTTGGAGGATTTAAAATTGCACCATGTGGTGAGTTTAGGGGATTAATTAGTTACAAAAACAATTCAGTTGTTACAAAGTTTATTGTAGTTGAAAATGATCTGTGCATTCCGATATTAGGGTTAGCTACTTGCTTAGATTTAAAGCTCATTAATAGAATAGATAGTGTATCAGAGGAGGACTATGGAAAAGCTAGATTTATTAAAGCTAATGAAGATATATTTACTGGTATAGGATCATTCCCAGACGTAATTTCATTAAAGCTCAATAGTAGTGCTAGTCCTAAAGCAAATTTAAGTCGAAGGGTTCCACTTAAAATAAAAAGTCAATTGCAGGCTACTTTAAATGATTATGAACGGAAAGGTATTATAGTTTGTTCAACTGAACCTAGTAAATGGGTTAGTAATTTAGTATGTGTAGAAAAAGCAAATGGCAATTTAAGGCTGTGTATAGACCCCAGTGAATTAAATAAATATCTGATTAGAGATTTTTATGAAATATTCATTAATAATAAAAGTAATCTGTGGCTTAACTTTACTGATATTGAACGAGACAAACAAACACCAATTTCGGCATTAAGCCTTTTGAAGGTGTTTCTTACTGCTTCTTTATCAAGTCACTCTTATAGACTTTACTTTTATGAAAGAGTATTTATACCTTTTTACCTTTTTAACTCAATTACCCTATCTTTGAACTCACTTGTCCAAAATAAAACAATTATGCAATTGAATTTAAAAGTTGTTCATTAATTAAAATTTTGCTTTCTAAGCAATAAAATTATATGTACAAAATATACATCACAAATGTGGTCTAGAGTCTTCAACACAATGATTGAATATGAAAATTACGACTGTCTTTACTAAGAATTACCCAAAATACACAGATCTGTTACCTTGGTTTACAAACGTGTATTAAATATTCAAATACTAAAAATATTTGTTCTCGTAATTACTTAAGGTGTGATTGAAGTTGAATGAAATACTTTGTTAGAATTAAATAAAGGTAATCATATTCATTTGCAATATCATATATAACCCTTGATTCAAACTGTGATAAATTCTAAATAGCACAAGTGTTTGTAATTATATGGTATACAAGAATCATAAATTTCTACAATGTTGTTTTTGATCATCTGCCTCGCTGTTAAGATAGTCGAACAGCTGTAGTCATATCGAAGTGATAGAAAAACGCTTACCTTGCAAACAGTTGTTTTAAACTACCTTGAAACAATTACGTTGTCGAATGCAGATGTGCTGGCCTGCGATCCTTTGACAAACAAATGACGTCAACATACTGTCCACTTTTTATTGCGTAATATACTGGATGTTTACTGGAACCATTTACACGAACTTGAAGTGCATTTCATCTTTGCCAATCGAAACAAAATCGAACCATAAAAAAAGCTATCTAAAGTACATCATTTTTTACGTTTCTTTAACTTGAGTTAAAGACAAACTATTTAACGATAATTGAAAAATTAAATATGACATTTGAATTTGTAAGTTCGTAATCTTATCATTGCTGAATGTCCAGAATAAACATTATTACGTTTACGTTAGTGAGAATAGGCTTGATAATTACAAAGACCAAAGTTCGCCAACCATTTATGTTAATTTTTTTTTAATAAATTAATTGAAATTGATATTAGCAAATTCTATTGAAATTATTATTGGAAATTCTATAAGACTATAACTAGAAAATCCACAGATCACATTTATAAATTCAGTGAAATCAAAATTAACAAATTTAAGGAATTCATTATCAGAAATTCATAGAGCGCATTGTTAAAATACACAGAAAAGTAAATACATCTTGCACTTGGTCAAGCGGCAACGCTTATCGCTACACGCAGGTTGCTGGCGGGGACTTTATTAACTGCATGGTGCTTGTGACTCCACAAGTGGTCGTGCCAGACTGAATCGTTTGTTCGAAGCGCAGAACTCACATCAAAGTCGCCTGACATTGGAGATGCAATTCAAACGACCAACGTTTACTAATAGTAACTAAACCAAACTATAAAGTAATATTCGACTTGTGATTGGGATACACGGCCCTGATCTAAATATTTATTTACATCGCAAAGTTCAATTGTTTGTTTAAATAGACAACGCAGTGTATTTTAATAAATAATTTGAAAAGGATTTGTAGTGGTCAGAGAAAATGTTACATACTTTGGATTTATAGTAAAATTTTTCTCCATCAAAACTAACATCTCTGGATATTAGCAACTTATTTGCTTCTACATCCCATAATCTGTAACCCGTTTGAGCATAACCTGTGATAACATATTTTTTGTTTTTGAATCAAATTTATGTCTGAATTGTTTAACAATATGACTACAAGCATTGCGCCCAAAAATTCTTAAATTTAAAACATTTAGTTTTTATCGTACCATATTTCTACAGGCGTCTTCCCATTATTTAAACTTGAACTAGGTACGCGATTTATTAGATATGCAGCCGTACAAATTGCCTCGCCCCAAAAATGTTTTGGAATGCTGCTATCATCTATCATAGCACGTGCTTTTTCAACTAAACTTTTATTCATATGTTCTGCCTTTCCGTTTTTCTGCGGACTATAAGGAATCGTATAATCTAAAATTACTCCTTTACTTTTACAATAATCGGCAAAAGCCCGGGAGGCCTCCATTACACCTGAATTCCGAAATTCTACCATCGAACATATTCTCAACCATACTAAAGAACCCTCTTGCCTTTTCAAAAATCTCACTCTTATTTTTTAGTAAATATACACTTGTAAAATGCGAAAAATCGTCAATAAAGGTAACGAAGTAATTGTTTCCATCATATGCAACTGGTGTTATCGTCCCACATATATCAGAGTGAATTGTTTGTAATACCCTCGCACTTTTTGTCCTATTACCAAGTGGTAACCTAGACATTTTTCCATTAACACAGGGTTCGCAAAATCTTTAAATTTTTATATTTTTGTCCAATCCATCAATTAAGTTATTTTTAATTAAACTTTCCAGATTTTCAAAACCAATATGCCCATATCTTCTATGCCATTTAATAAAATTGTCATCAACATTTTCAACATTCAAACCTTCGGATGCTGATAAATAAAATGATATTTTATATAATGAATTCATTTTTCCTTGTATTGTTAAACCCCTATTCTGAGAAATTAATTTTACAGATCCATCTTTAAAAACTACTGAAATATTGGCTAAATCTAGTTTTTTAACCGATAACAAAATTTTTCCTTAAATTAGGCACGAACAACACATTTTTCAAAATATGATTATTTCTTTTATCGCCTACTATTAAATATGCTTTAATATCACCTATTTCTACTGCTAATAAATAATTTTTATCTTCAGCTATTGCAATCTTTTGAGGTGTAGTCAACATTATTAACTTTAAAGAATACGACCTATCGTTAACCATATGGTCTGCACACTCCGAATCAATAAAAAAAAGTTAATTGGTTATTACTTAAACTATCTTGTAAAGCAAAGGCTTCTCCCATAAAACAAATACTTATTTCATTACTTACGGTTTCATTGTTTACCACATTCAAATTACTGTTACACTTGCTACTTTGATCCTTAACTTAATGACTTCTCGTAACTTTGATTGATATCCATGCTGTGTACCTCTCCGCTGTTGATAATTACCTCTGTAACTTGAACCTGGAAAACTACCACGACCCATGAACTGCCCTCTGTAAGTCGACCCTAAAAAGTGCCATTGCTTTGACATCTGCCCATTCCATAGAATGCCTTTGAATATTAATCCAGGCTTTCAAGGCACGATGTAATGCATTAAACTAACGTGAGGTGTTTTATTTGCTACCTATGGTAACAAGGAAAACCTAATGCTTTTGAATAACGAAAATTGCGCAAACAATGATCTATTTTAGATTCTTTGGGGTTAGAAAATTCAGACACTACAGTATCACAACTGTATCATCATTTTTTTGTTTTTAGAAACACTCAAGCTTGAAACGGTATTTGGCTAATCCAAAGTATGCAATACTCTGATAAAAAAAAAGGGACCACGAAGACTAGATCGCACACACAGTTCAAATATAAAAAGATAAATCAACAAAAAAACACAATTAGTAAAGCAACGCGTATCACTCAGTCAATGTTCCGTAAAACACACGTCAAGTTCTACTACTTTTATTTCCAACAGAAAAGCAACAAAAAAAAACAATTAGTAAAGCTACGCGTATCACTAAAACCGTCAGTCAATGACCTTAAAACCGCGCTTGTGGTCAATCAAACACGTTACATATAAAGCATACTTCCTTCAAAAGCCATCAGAACTACACTGCTCTACAGTTAATAAAAAACTTTTACTTCACAAGAAAACTCAACTAAAAACACAATTCGTAAAGCAACAAGGAAACAGTATTTTTAACGTAATATATCGGAACAAAACACAAACTACAACTCTCATCTGTTTATATAAACTCGTTGTTACCATAACCTCTTATCGACTATTATCTCCAGTTCGATAATAACATAAGGAACTAAATTTATACGAGCGGCAAGCGAAGAACGATGCAATTTATAATTAATTACAAGCGGTTTATAATTTTCAATAAGTTGGAAAGTAATTTACGAATAATCCTATTTATAATTCGTTCCTTGCAATTTATTTATTAATTGAAAATCAAACTTCAATTTATCTATCTTTAAATTACTACACACGAGTTAAATTGCATACCATTCTGCATTATTCTGAAGTATTTACTTTATACAAACAGCGATCCCAAAGAAACGATGTATTTTTAAGTACTCTAACAGAAAGGGAGCGTATAATGTTCAGCTATAAAAAATGCACGTTACAAAGTGGTAACCTAGACATTTTCCCATTAACAAAGGGTTCGCAAAATTCTACTATTTAAATTTTTATATTTTTGTCCAATCCATCAAACTAAGTTCTTTTTAATTAAACTTTCCAGATTTTCAAAACCAATATGCCCATATCTTCTATGCCATTTAATAAAATTGTCATCAACATTTTCAACATTCAAACCTTCGGATGCTGATAAATAAAATGGTATTTCATACAATGAATTCATTTTTCCTTGTATTGTTAAACCCCTATCCTTAGAAATTAATTTTACAGATCCATCTTCAAAAACTACTGAAATATTGGCTAAATCTAGTTTTTTAACCGATAACAAATTTTTTTCTTAAATTAGGTACGAACAACACATTTTTCAAAATATGATTATTCCTTTTATCGCCTACTATTAAATATGCTTTAATATCACCTATTTCTACTGCTAATAAATAATTTTTATCTTCAGCTATTGCAATCTTTTGAGGTGTAGTCAACATTATTAACTTTAAAAAATACGACCTATCGTTAACCATATGGTCTGCACACTCCGAATCAATAAAAAAAAGTTAATTGGTTATTACTTAAACTATCTTGTAAAGCAAAGGCTTCTCCCATAAAACAAATACTTATTTCATTACTTACGGTTTCATTATTTACCACATTCAAATTACTGTTACACTTGCTACTTTGATCCTTAACTTAATGACTTCTCGTAACTTTGATTGATATCCATGCTGTGTACCTCTCCGCTGTTGATAATTACCTCTGTAACTTGAACCTGGAAAACTACCACGACCCATGAACTGCCCTCTGTAAGTCGACCCTAAAAAAGTGCCATTGCTTTGACATCTGCCTCGATTTACCATAGAATGCCTTTGGACATCATTACTTCCTGATTGTTTCATTGCAGCGTTTTAGACAAAACCAGATTGATTAGAATGTGCCTCATTACCATAACCACTTTGAAATATTTTATTACAAAAGTTTTGGATATGTCCATATTTTCCACATCGGTAACATATTTTACTTTGGGTTAGAAATACTGCTTGATTTTGTGTGCTCGGATTTTGTCCCGATACTACTCTTCGTTTCTCATATTCCCCTAATAGCTTTGTTTTCACTTCAGCATACGACATTCCCGGCGTATTCTCCACAATCATTACTATAGTTTCATAAGACTTGGGTAAGCTTAATAATAGACTACACGTTTTATCATCATCGCTTATATCAGCACCCGTCACACTTAATTTGCCTAACAATTTCATCATATTGTAAAATGTGCTTTTCTAGACATTAATCTTCCTTTAGTTTAATTGACAACATTTTTCGTTTTAGATACAACTGGCCTGGTGGCCGCTTTCTTTCGTATTTTGATGCTATGTTATACTTAGGTTCTATACTCTAAGGTATACTTTTAAAGTCCTGGTCGGTAATGTATGAGAGCCACTACGACAGTTGGTAACACAAAAGATATTTGCAAAATGTTGCGCAATAAGCGGTTACGTCATACTTATGATCAAATTATTATCACATACAAAAAATGTTTATTTTGATTATAATAGAAGACAATAGGTACTCACGTAAACTGTAGGACTCCTCACACCTGGAAGCTACTCTCGCGTCAGTTGAGCATTGTGGGCGTTATGGGCGTGGGCCATCCTTTTGCCCCCGGTTGAATCCAAATTAAAATTTGTCTTCTCTTCTTTGTAGCGGAACGGTAAAGGAATACAGGTGAGTAACGATAATCAGGTAGAAGAGACAAAGGAAACCTACATAACCTGAGGGAGAAGACAAGATAACGGCACACAAAATAACCACACGTCTCGACGTCTGGCTGACTAGTCCCGACGTGACGGAAATCACCACTTCTTGCCCACCATGCGTATGCGCAATCTCGAGCTCCAACGCAACTAACTAAAATGACGGAAATGCACGCACAAGTCTTTTAAATTATTGGCGCGAAATCACTACAAATTAGAAACTTACAGAAATGTTACGTGCCGATTTTCGGCATGTAACAGTTAAAGCAGTCCACATTTCAAATGCTGTATTTTCTTCACGAAGCCATTCTAATTGTGAATCGTCCACACATTAAAATGATTTCGCCTTATTATTATTTTTTTCAAATATTTTTCTGCTGGTGTTTTCTAGTGAGATATAATCTGCTTCCTTCTTTATCTGTTCCGAAACATCATTTTCCGCTAATACTACTTCCATCCGAAATTTCCAATTATAGTAATTGTTACCGTTTAGTAACTCAATAAAATAGTTCTTTAATTGAGCCATTACTTTCCTCTTTTAATACTCCAAAATAAAAACTCTAAGAACCACGCTAAAGCTTACCGTCAATATTAAATTTTGCATTGTTCTTTCAAAGTACTACGCAAAGTGTGAAAAAGAAGCGTACCCACTGCCTACAGTTTTCAATTACGTACCTCATTTTCTGTTCACAGGCATTCTCCCAAGCAGTTGCTGGTATTTCTCCAATGCAATCATAGTGGGCCTACATATCGATGCGCATCTCTAAAGATGATTGACATCAAGCAATTTCATAAATTATTCTACGCATCGACGGACATGGTAATCCAGGACGCTTTTATTCTCAAGCACATACAGGTGCACAAACCTAAACGCGACAGACAAACCAGGGAAGTTTCCAACAGAAAAGGTATTTCCTGTCAGTATTTTGTAAAAGTAAATGGAACACAGAACTGGAAGATTCAGGTATGTCAGAAAGCTTTCACTAACATTCTACATATTTCAACAGACAGAATACAGCGAATTGGTAAAACCTTTCTACAAACCGGCGAGATGCCAAGAAAAAAGAGAGGTAGTAACCATCAAAAACCTATTTTTCAAACCAAGAGACTTCATGTGAAGAAATTCATCGAAAAACTGTCGTATGTAGAGTCACACTACTGTAGAGGAAAAAGCACTAGGAAGTACTTACCGTATGACCTCTCTATTGAAAAGTTATTTCGTATGTACAACGAGCAAAAACAATTAAAAGTTAAAAGAACTTTTTTTAGAAAGATTTTCTGTACGGAATACAATATTGGTTTTGGTACACCTATTACAGATGCTTGCTCAAAGTGCATAGAACTGAAACTGCGCATTCGCGAAGAAAAGGATCCCAAAAAGAAAAAAAAACCTAACCATTGAGAAACAAGTATATAAGCTTATGGCAAAAGCATTCTTTGATAAATTTCGGGACGAGGATGAAAAGACACTGCGACTATTTTATGACTGCCAAAAAAACTTGGTAAACCCTAAGGTACCAGATCAAATTGCGTATTATTCGCGTCAAATATATACGTACAATTTCACGATTATCGAGGGTTCATCGCATAAACACCTCACAAAAGATAATATATTCATATACACATGGATGGAACATGAGTTCTACAAAGGTTCCAACGAAATAGCTTCTGCGGTTTTCCCCCGGCTGAGTAACATAAGTTTATCCGCTTTTTCTGGCATAAGACTATGCGCTGACGGCTGTAGTGGACAGAACCGCAACTCTTCCATTGTAGCAATGTGTGTGAAGTTTTTGCACGAAATCGCTCCTCAAAGCATTAAGCATATCGAACTGGTATTTCTTATAACAGGCCATAGCTTTTTACCGTCTGATAGAGTATTCGGAAATATAGAAAAAAAGTTAAGGAAAATGCCAGTGATTAATCCTGAAGAATACTTTGCAGTATTTAGTAAACATGGAATGGTGAAGAGATTGGAAAACTGCAGGGTGTATGATTGGAAAAGTATGGCGAAGACATGCTTTAAGGGTACATGCAATTGGCACTTTAAGTTTAATGCAGTGAAACAGCTTTTGATTGAAAGGAAACCGGGTTCCTCTATGGTTACAGTCAGGGGCGAACCATTTTACAGTTCCGACATAAACATGGGTATGACTATTTTTAAAAGGGGGGTTTTCTATGAAAAGTTTACAAGCAAAAAACATAAAAAAGAGAGTTTCGATAAAAGAAACAAAAATTAATGACGTAAAAACGTTGCTAAAAAAACACTTTGGGGAAAATTGGGAAGCATTTGAGGAATGCAAATTTTATAGAAACCTATTTAGTGATCCTAAAAATGATTTGTCGATGCAGCACGAAAAGGAAACTGAGTCTGTAAAGTACGAAAATAACAATAATAATAGTTATTGTGAGAGGAAAGAAGCGGAAAATAATTTTATTATCGAAAAAGAAATGTATGTTTAAACAATGTTAGTTCTTTCTCTTATCGTATTGTAATTTTGATTCATGTCATCATTTTTTATTTTTGGTAATAAATAGCTTTTGAAACATATCAACAGGCTTTTTCTTTTTAAAAATAATTTCCCCAGTACGTAACAAAACTCGCCGTATCCTTAGTGTCACAATAAAACTCGCCTTATTCCAAATTTAAAGTCAAATAAATCGTTACGCTGACTGACTTCTACAATTTGATTTTTAAGATTCCCATGGATCCTGGTACATGGAACTCCCAGTCAAGAGAGCAAAATATTGCACCAGTGTTAAAAATCGCAAGAAAACATTTTTCGGCTCTCCTGTAAAATTTTACAAAATGGATAGGACGAGTTTTGTTATGAACATCCTCAATTAATATAAGATTCCTGCGTACAAAACAACTTAAAGTAGTTAATTATTGGTTTGCTGCGAATGCGTATTTCGTCAAACTGCCACCTTAGCGTAATAATAACCACTTTATTTTTATCTTATATAATCTATAAACCTATAAATATTTTTGTTTATAACCAAATAGTTGTATTAATTACATTATTTTTCAAGTTTTATTTATTATCGAAATTTCAATCCAGGAATTTTGCTTTTTGATGGCGTCTTTAAAGTCTGATCTTTGCTTAATGATAAATGGGAGTAGCTATGTACCCAATCTATAGGTTTCCCATCATCTATAATAAATGCTAGAAACTAGTCCATCACAACTATACCACTCTTTCAGGAGCTACTGCAGGGACAGGTATGAAACCCTACAAGGCACGGAGAGCATTACCAAACACATAAATAAAGGTTGCCCGCAGGGGTCCATATGCGGGCCCCTATTTTGGAATATTGTGTTGGATGAACTCCTAAAAAAGCTGGACACCGTTGACGAAGTGTTGTCGACGATTGCATACGCCGACGACATCTTGCTGGTGGTTGAAGGCAATTCCAGAAGGGAAATCGAACGTAAAGCTAACATCGCCCTTACCCATACACAAAGTTGGTGCAAAACCAACAAAATGACCATAACACCACAAAAAACTACATACCTTGTGATGAAGGGAACCCTGGCAAGGGACCCCACCATCAAACTAGATGGTGTAAATATAAGTAGAACACAAAACACAAAATATCTGGGCTTAACATTAGACGAAAAACAGAATTACTCTGCACATATAAACACCGTCTGTGCAAGTGCAACTTCTGCAATGCAGAACATTGCAACGCTAGCCCAAAGGACTAATAAGATACCACTTAATTGCGTAAGGCTATATCTCAACAGTGTGCTTGGTGCTATGGTATCATACGTCGCGAGCACGTGGGGACATCGCCTTAACACAATCAAACCTAGACAAAAATTAACAGTACACAACGAAGTGTTTTACTGCGACTGACGGGGGCTTATGGGACTACCGCACATGATGCACTTCATGTTCTGGTGGGAACAATTCCCTTGGACCTAGTAGTGAAACAGCGAGCTGCAATATACAATTTTACACACAATGACAACCAACAACTACAACGCATCTTAAACACAAACCAACTGCCCACAACAAAGACGGAAATAAAAAACTACATACTTGCAGAATGACAGACAAGATGGGATCAAAGCACAACCGGTAGTAGGGTATACGCAATGATCCCAAATATTAAAGACCGCCTAAAAGCCAAATACCTGGTGCCCAGTCGGGGATTTATTCATTACCTTACTGGCCACGGACCCTATCCAACATACAGAGAACGCATGAACTTAGGTGACAACAACATATGCACGTGCGGAGAAATAGGAACACCGGAACATATAGTATTCCAGTGTAATGACTTACAACCGTACCTCTACGCACATAGACAAACATTATTAAACAAGACCCTACACCAGATGATTTGGAATGAAAACCTCTTTTTAAATGCACTCACACAAAAAACCACGGCACTCATCCACCAACGTTATCTTGACGGATAAGAGACACAAACAAAACTACCCGGACAGAGACATAAAAGTACCACCTCTCCTTGGACCGAGGCTCTGCCCCGGAGACCGGAGACCAATCTCCTGGAATTCCAAGAGCTCTGCTCTTGACGACCAGAAGCAACAAGATCAAACAATTAACCCGACTTTGAAATTATCCAACCCCCTAATATGTAGAATTTGCATGCTTCTACATATTAGCAACCCTGTCTCTCACAAATAATAACCCACAGTAGCAGTATAAGTTAATTTTAAGTAGTAGAATAGGGAATTTCTTTTCTTTTTAACAAACGCTAAATTTTAAGAACTTTCACATACCCGAGGTCCTGGTCCTAGAGGGGAAACGTAACACGGACCAACATCACACACAACACACATACACACAACCATTCCTCACACATACACACATAACACATGATGGTTACTTTCTGTGGGGAAGCCAGGTATGCTTAAATTTCAGGTAGCAGACTACTGAAACGTTGGAACAAATAAATAAATAAATAAATAAATAGAAACTAGTATTATATGCCGTATTACAAATTTAAATCACGTACTGTGTTTAAATTTACTAAATGAATTATATCATTCGTCTAATAAACAGTTGAGGTTATGTAAATGATAAATGCTTATTATTGTACGCGGTAATTACCAGTTTAATTTAAACAAGGTGCACAATGTATATAGCTACGCCGTTTCTAAATACCGGTGATTGGCGGAATTAAGAACACGGAAACTAAGAACCTCGTTAAGTTGAAGTTGGTTCAACTTTATGAACCGTTAAGTTAAGTTAATTAGGATAATTCTCGTTTCGAACGCCAACATAAATGTCTATGTACTTTAACTTTTTTATTACGTTAATTTATCTTACGTTAAGTCGTTAAGTGAATGAGAACATGGCTTAATACTCAATACCGTATTCATATACATCAAGATTGGTCTATTGAATGATTAATTAAATAATGTAGAAGAGTCTCATTGGTAGGAAACAATGGAGATAATTGTCCAACCAATTCCAAGACTGAGACCTTATGGCGTTGATGATTCCTATTCGAAGACGAAATATTTTCCAATTCCGTTTAACATTTATGACCACCATTATAAACAGCGTTGTCAATACCATTCTATTCCTGTAACACCCTAGACACACTGAAACCTTAATGATCATTTCAGTAAAGGATCATTTAAATACATGATAATTAAGACACTTGCATAACACACTTCCAACGGAGCTATTTTAAGGAGTTTGCGCATTAGAACAATCCAACCCTTATTTAAAGTAACGTTTACTTTGTTAGGTACATAACTATTGTCTTGATTTATTTATTATAATTAAGTTTACATAATTTTATTATTCAGTGAATTTAGATTGTGAGTTTTGTTATGTTTATGTTCATTAAATAGTTAGCCAAGATTTTTATGTTGCTGGAAATCCTGAAAACAAGCTTGTCATGTTATGTCGATTTATATCATGCACAACTTTTAAAGAGTTCTCAGATTAAATACTTCTATTACAGTCCTCGCAATTTCTAAACCGACTTTCGTCACAAATAACATTACGCCATTTCAACTAAAAATGATATTTTTGTGTTATTCTAACTCCAGAAAAAGTTTCCTTCTTGGTTTACAAATTTTGCAATGTTGCCGCTTTCATTTGAGACATTTGTTGACATCTAATATTACTTGTATTAGTTATGATACATTTTTGTTGGCTTTCTTATTTCAAGTCATTAACCTCTTGCGTAGTTTTTGTCCCGCATTTTGTGTTATTCTTGCTTGTATTTAAAATTGTTCTTTTCAGAACAGGCTATGGTTATTTTTGTTTGGGTGAATAAACCATGTCCGGTTTACGTTTAGAAAGCAGAGGAAAGCTCTTTGTAGCTAACTTGATAGCGTTTTTTGAAGAAGAACGAGATAACGGTGGTCCATTTATTCCTTTGACTGCAGTTCGCAAGGTAAATTAATTATTACTTCACTTTGTAGTTAATTAATTCTATTTCAGCGTGTAGTAGTGGCTTTAAATATTAATTTGTCCATGGTAACTGCTGTGTCACAAGCAGTTTAAAACAATGAACCCTTAACTTCCAAAAAACGAGTTCACAAAAAACCTATTTCTGAAGTTGACCAATTTACTAAATGTGGTATTCGTAATGTAATTTACAGAATGTATGAAAATCATGAATAAATTTTATTAATTTTGAAATTGTTTATATAACAGTAAATAATTTTAGGCGAGCATATTTCTATAAAAATTTTGTGGCAAAAGGTAACACACGCTGGGCTCTTTAAAGGTAGCGAAAGATCGTTGAATACAGTTCTACACAGTATGGGTTTTAAGTGGAACAAGATAATCCAAGACGGGGACTTATGGAGTTACCCGATGTTGTCAATAGAAGAGTGCAATTTCTGAAAACTTATATACAAGTCAAACCGCAAAACTTGTATCAATTTGTTTTTTTGGATAAAACATGGATTTTTCAAAATGGTTCTATAAGCCGTTCTAGGCTAGATAACAATCTGAAAAGTGTAAAAAGTACAAGAGTTGACGGAAAAAGGATAATGAGATTTACATTTGATAATGTGAATGCATGAAATAATTCTGCATTTTAGGTACATAGTGTTGCATGCAGGCAATGCAGATGGTTTTATTGATGGTAGTGAATTGGTCTTTAGTTCATCGGCAAAAAATCATGATTATCATGGCGAAATGAATGAGGATAATTTTTTACGTTGTTTTGAAAATCAACCAGTAAAAAATTTAGAAACACCATCTGTAATTGTCTTGGATAATGCTGCGTATCACAGAACTACAGAACTTCGTGGAAGAAAACGGTAATAGAAAATGGTTTAGTAGAAATGGAATCCGTTTTGAATTAGCATCTTTAAGCTGATACATGTGGTTGCAATGTAAGTAGAAAATGTGGTATTCTTTGTAGCCGACTAACATATTTCTTCAAATTATAGGAACAAACCACCCAAAATTTTTTAAATTGATTGTTTAGCTGAACAGTATGGCCATAAGGTACTAAGACTACCTCCCTACCATTGTATTTTTAATCCAATTGAACTGATTTGGGGTATTTCTAAAAATTATTTTAATCGTCACGTTGGTAGAGATGGCAGATCTATAGAAAACTGTATGGCAATGTAGCACGAAGCTTTAGCGAACGTAACGCCTCGAGTTTGGGTAGATTCTGTACAACACACAGAAACAATCACTAAAGGATGGTGGAATTGCGAAATTCAGTTTGATATAAGGGAATTTAATGAAAGAATTTTTTTACAGGATAGATACATTGATGTTTGTAAATTAATTAATTATTGACATTTAGTTTATTGTGTATTAATACACATCTTTAACTTTCTGTATAATAAATAAATACAAAACAAAATAGAATTTCTATTGCTAAATATCAAATTTTTAATAAGTACTTTGTTAATGTTTGGAAGTCGATTTCCAATAACAAATAGCCCATCGTTCCTTTTAGAGATGGATACTCCTTTAAATAAGATGACATTTTTTCTTCAGAAGAATCTCGCATTTGCATTAGACGCATTTTAGATGTTTCAGTCCAATATTCCTCGACCTATGCTTAGGGTTCTACACTATTTCTTAACCATAACAACAGTTCGTCACAATTATCTTTAAGAAAATATAATATAATATTTGTTATGATTGTGAGATTGCTACCTGGCGTATCTTCAATTTGATTTATCATAACAATGGGCTTTTTCAATTTCTTTTTTGTGTTGTAGTATTTATATACTAGTTTTTCTGACACTATAGTATGAATTTTCCCACCGGTATTTTTTCTTTTTTTACAATAGTATGTTTTCTACAACATAATCATAATATGTCATTTAGCAAAACAAAAATATAGATTTAACATGAAAAGTACCTTAATTCCTGTTAGAAATACTGCCGCAATTCCATCTGCAATATCATTTAAGGTATCTCCATCGCTCCTGAAACACACTGTCAGTAGTTTCTAAATCAAGCAATTTCAACAGTACCCAAATACTAGCTAGTTTTCACTATATTATGTTGGGTTGTTTAACATCCGGCAAACCTTAAAAATAAATTTTCATAACTGTTTGTCCTCTTACTTTAGTTTAATAAAGATAACCTATGGAAGTTTTGATTATTGGTGGCCATTATTCCGTGCCCGGTATAACATGCGTATGGCTATTTAATTAAGAATATGTAACACAATAAAAACATTCAATTATATTTCAAATATGCTCACTAGTACAAATCCCCACATAATAACATTTATTATTAAGCTAAACAGCTTAGACTGCAATTTTGTCAGTATAAAATCATTTTACATGTTATCTTTTAAAAAGTAACAAACCACATTCCGTCACCAATTACTAAATAATTGCAAAATCTATATTGTACCGATAGCGTCACTGTAGTTACGAGGAATTGCTATTTTGATAGTGGCAACGGTGCCAATATATTATAATATCACAAATATTGATGACGAAAATCATTTTAAAAATTGCAAGAGCTATACCTACAGAATTGTTTAATATATTATTAAAGCATAAATTACACAATTGGCGATGAGGATGAAGTTATGACTAATATTGGAAAATTTGATGAATTGAATACTACTCAACCTGAAGCATGGAAATCCTATGCCGAAAGATTAGAGTTCTTCATGGAAGCTAATTATATTAAAAAGAACAAACTTAAACGTGCAACTTTATTAACAGTTTGTGATTTAAAATGCTATTCTACGATTAAGTCGATTTGTGCTCCCAAAAGAGTAACGGCACATTCTTATGAAGAAATAATTACAAAACTGGCTGAACATTTTTCTCAGAAACCTTCTGCAATAGTTCAGCGCTATAAGTTTTATAATAGAGTTCAAAAATAGAACGAATCAATTGCTACTTTTGTTGAAGAATTAAGATCGATGGCAGATAGTTGCGAATTTGCCAGTAATTTCTTAGACGAAGCCATATGAGACCGCATCGTTTGTGGAGTAGGTAGTAAATCTTTACAGCGTCATTTACTTGCTGAAACAAATCTGACTTTAAAAATTGCTTACGAAGTTGCAATTGCTATCGAAACTGCTTCAAAGAATATAGTTGAAATAAAAGCTGATTGCAGTAGTACTACAGATTCGTATGTTTCTATAAAAAAATAGGAATAAGGATGATGCAGAGCAGCAGTGTTACAGCTGTGGTGGAAATTATTTGCGTTCAAAATGCAAACTCCGATATTCTTGGTGTGTTGTCTCTTATAAAAAAAGGTCACATTGCAAAAGTTTGAGCCACTCACCTACTATAAATGTAATATCAGACACTGGAAATAGTCGGGAAGAAGAATTTAAACAAGAAAAAATTTGCTAAGACAGAAATGGTTTAATGCATATGGTATCAAGCTATTAAAAAATCACAATAAGGAAGTGGCATGGAATAGCACTGAGACTAATACTGCCAGTATTACAAATGACCCAAGCACAAATCAAAAATTTGCGACGCTATTCGATAACTTTGCGGACGTTTTTTCTGAAGGCATAGGTACTTTTAGCGGTGTCGATGTATCACTCGGGATAGATCCAAATTTTAAACCTATCTACATGAAAGAGGAACTTGACCGAGTAGTTAAGCAAGGTGTTCTTGTTCCAATTACGCACTCAAAGTGCGCTACTCCAATTATGGTAGTGCATAAGAAAGAATCAAACAAAATCAGAATATGCGGAGATTGTAAAAGTAAGCTTAACAAAGCTATTCCTATTCCTTCTGTGAACGAATTATTATCTAATTTGACCGGTGGAAAAGTGTTTGGAAAGATTGATTTATCCCACGCTTATCAACAACTAGTGGTTGATGAAGAGTCTGCAATTCCCCAAACAATTACTACTCATAAGGGAGCGTTCGCTGTTAGACGTCTACCATTTGGCATTTCGGTGGCTCCTGGAATATTCCAAAAATTTATGGAAAACTCTTGCGGAATGTCGCACGCGCTGTGCCATTTTTGGACGATGTTTTCATCTCTGCTCAGGCTGAAGAAGAATTTGCAAATCGCATTATATGAGTTTTTACAATGTTCAAAGGTAACGGCCTAAAATTGAATAAAGAAAAACGTATTCCTGGGTTGTCGTCTGTTACATACCTTGGGTTTCGTGTTGATTCTGTAGGCATCCACCCAACCGAAGAAAAGTATAAGGTTATACATGATGCACCAGTTCCAAAAAATGAAGCGGAGTTGTAATTATCTTGGGGCATGCTTAATTTTTATCACATTTTTCTAAAGGCCAGAGCCACAGTTGCTGAATCTTTACATAGGCTCCTGGATTGTTCAAGCGATTGGGTTTGGACTGCCATCCATGATAAAGCTTTTAAGAATGTAAAAAACCAATTACTTTAAATGAGGTGGTGGTACACTACGATCTAATGAAACCAATAACGATGACTTGCGATGTTTCTCAATATGGCGTTGGTGCTCTTCTTAGCCACGTTTTACCAAACGGAGTGGAAGCTCCAATTGCATTTTTCTCTAGAACAATGAATTTTACAGAAAGGGGTTATTTACAGTTGAATTGGAAAGTTTGATATGTTCAAAACCCTGCAAGTAATTTTCTCTGCATTCATTTGTAGAACATCCTAAAATTTCTCAACGAGCTCGATTTCCCGCCATTTGAATTAGTGTTACTTTATAAAATCTCTCTAGTAATTACTCTATAAAAAAATTTGCCTTATAAAATCAAACAAGTGCTTATAAAACTTTGCGTTACATTGTGGTTGCAATATTTTCTACTACCTGCTGTGATTACATTTTAATTACAGTTGCAAATAAATGCACAGCTTTTTTCTAAAGGATAAGGCCACTTAACCATCTGCCTAGTAAATGAACCCTTGCAATGGGTTTGTTATCTGTTATGCTGCAGCTGTTAAAATGTTTTAAAGTAATAATATTGCGTTCCTTTGTCTAAAAATCCTTTGCTGGATACGTTGTCTCCTTGTTGGTAAGCTGTTATAGTTTGTATTTTGGCAGCTGTTGTCTGGGAATTCCGCACACTTGATTCTTGGGCGATATCTTTGAAAACCAAATATCTACCCCAATACATTGTAACAATTTTTTTTGAGAACTGCAAATCACCTAAAAGTTATTTGTTAGATACGTCATTTTGTCTATTTGATTAAACAAGTAAATATCGGCATTCAAATAAATATCCGTATTGGGATCATGTAGCCCAATCATAATGCAGAGATTATCCTCTAGTGCTAGTTTGGTTGCTAACAACCGGCGTTGGCTGTTTAAATAAATACCTCAATGTCAAGCGACTTTGAAATACTATGCGCAGCGTGCCAACCCATCAGTCTGGCTTGGGTACTTAATAAGAACACATCATGCAGAAGAATAGTGTTCTAGCCAGCAATTTGCGTGTGGCCTTACGCCTAAATGTTTAATTCAAGTGCAACATGCACCTAAATAAGTGTATTTAATAATGGTAAGCACATAGATTTAATTCCTAAACCAAACTAAATAAATTTGTTATAGCGCTCTTCAATTTGACCGTAATATTTTTGATTTAATATAAACGTCCTTCAATGTAATCGTAATATTTTTGATTTAATATGAACGTTCTTCAATTTAATCGTAATACTTTTGCTTTAATCTAAACGTCCTTCAGTTAGTAGTAATTATTGTCAATATAATATAATTTTCTCCGGTATACATAATTTATTCAAGTTTAATATAATCCTTTAATTGCGATGATGTTTTATTCGAAAAAAATGCTTGGCAAATGTCCAGTATTTACAAGTAATAAAGTGTATAATTACGGTCAACATGATTGTTTTGTAACGAATGAAATGCCGTAAAAGAAGAAAGCATAACGTTTTATAATAGCTGTTGGATTGGATTTTAGTTTGTTTTATTTTTGCAAGGAAAAAATACACTTCAAGTTTGTATAATTGGGTTTAAGAGGCGTACAGTTAATTGGCTGCGTCACAACATATGGAAAGCGACGTCATTTGTTTGTTGAGGTATAGTATGTAAGCACATCTGGTTTATACAAAGTAACACTGTCACATAAACAAGAACCTGGCTATACAAGGTAAACCTTCTTTATTATTTTCACATGACGCCCGCATTTGGCCAACATTGTTACAAGGCAACATATTAAGCATAACACTGTATTGACCTACGATTATTATTTTGCTTAACAAACTATAAAGGACTTTTGATGTTTTGTATTTATCAACATTTAAATCCAGGGTTGTACCTGTTATTATTACAATCGAACTTAGACACCTTAATTGAGTTCTGATTAAAGTTTTCATTTATGTGTAATTATACTTAAAGCAAATATGAAAGTTAAATTAGTAGATTTTTGAAATTTCCATTTACACCTGTAAACCTAATAACAGATCTGATATTTTAGGTATTGATTTGAGATAGCTTTGTAACAAGAAAGAAATGCTTAACATGTTTGATATTTTATTTGATTTTATTATTCTACAACTGCGCAGAAGAAATTGAAGTACAATTTTGATGTATATATTTTGTACATACAACCTTATATCATGAAGCAACATTTGATTAAAGAATCATCATTTAATTCTTTTAATTAATTGTTTTATTTTGAACAAGTGAGTTCAACAATAGGGTAATTGAATCAAGGAGTAAAAGACATAAATACCTTCAATATAATAATATTTGTAGCTACCGTTTGACGAAGGAGCACTGATAGCACTTTCAAAATTTAATGCCTAATATTTGTGTCTATAAAAGTGTGTGCATAATTGATATTTATAGCTTTTCTTTTTTTGAGGTAGCAAGATTACACCTCTTGTGTCCTCCTTTGTTAATTTAATCCAATTTTCTTTACAGCTCCTGCTTAAGCAGTAAATACAATATTCCTCTATAAAGACTCCCAAGTCCCCCTTAGGGAAACTCTGTGTATAAAACTTAATAACTTGGTGGCGCCCTCCCCATACTCCTATTTTGGTATAAGTTGAGTCAGTAAGTAAATAATGTTTTGTAGAAAAAACCACCAGCAATCCTCATAAGCTCAACCCGAGGAATAGACCCCTAGCATAGTCGGAAGATAAATGCGCTCTATCATTTTAAGGAAATCCTTCCTTAAAGTTGACTGGTTTCATCAAACTATATTAAAGAACCCAGGAACTACTTTAATTATTTAATTAACCAAATAAATAAAGTAGTCAACGAAAGAACATGGTTCTTTTCTTATAAAATAGGAACCGTGCTTTGAAAGATAACATTGAATACAACATCTTCTTATCGAAGAAACATGTTGTAAAGTCGCGCTTTTACAATGCTTTCTCAGTGAGTATGAGTTAAGTTGGTGGTTGCAGCATCCAGCCAATAGAAAAATGCAGCCGCATTTTCCCATCCATAAGATGATGCAAAGCCAATAGCTCAAGGTATAGTTTTCTGTTATCGTTATTGTTTAATGCTGCTGTGAAGAATAGACATTTTATTTGCTGTTCATAATGTTATTACTCATGATTATCCAGTAAATTGCCAACACCATGTACTAATCTTACGTTCATAATGTACGAGAGACTATGTAATTATTCTTCAAGTTAAAAAATAGTCAATTAAAGTTGGTGTTAGAGTCCGTTTTACTCTTTCTTATGTTTTTTGTATAGATATTGACGTAAAGAACTTGCACACCAATTTAAAAGGAGTTAACACTTGATTAATTTAAGTTAGGGTGTATAAGTTTAATGTTATACTATTTCTTGAGGAGGTGCACTTCGCAATGCAGAATGACTAAATTATGTATATTCCTTTTCCTAGAATTACTGTAAAGTTTATGTTTAATTTTCTTTGTATATATTTAAGGTGACGCACTGAGTAAGTATCTAGATTCTAAGATGTTATATTTGATTACCAATTTTATATTTATATGTTATGACGCTTTCTTTACCAGCACGCTGTAACAAACGATTACACGAATTATTGAATTTTGTTGTTTTGTAAATAGTCTTTGGAGATTATGTGTTGACAATATAGTTTACTGAGATTTCCAATCTGTTCTTTTTATTTCACCCACGTCACTCTACGACGTTTTTGAGCTAGCCCGAATTGTACTATTCTGTACCAGTTTTGTTGCGGTATTCAACGTAAACGATTCCTTTACTGACTTTTACTGTTTTCTTTCGCGTTTGCACGGAATACCGTAACAAGCATTTAGCGAAAAAATTCCATAATTACAATTGGTACTGACTACAAACCAATTTTGGGTCTTTTTGCTCCGGAAAAGCTAACTCCACATATTATATCTCCTAAAATGCAACGTTGGATAATTACGCTAAGTACTTATGATTACAACATTAACTACAAACCTGGCCAGCAAATTTCTAATGCAGTTAAGTAGACTGCCTTTGCCTATCATAGAAAAAATAATTAAAACCCAAAGAAGTTATATTATTGGAATCGATAGAAGATCTGCCTTTAGATGCTAAGCAAGTTTCTTCGCTAATGGCTAAGGATCCAATTCTGGCACGTGTATTATACTGGTTATTCCAAAGATATTTACCGTAGGAATTCTTGAAGTAATGCATGCGTGTCATCCCGGCATCGTCCAGATGAAAACAATAGCAAGAGGTTACGTTTGGTGGCCAGGAATTTATTTTAAAATAGAAAATGTTGCTAAAGGTTGTATAGAGTCAAACAAATGCACGCTCACCTCCAGCTTGCCCAGTATTTCTTTGGGAACCTACAAATAAACTATGGTCGAAATTACATTTAGATTTTGCGGGCCATTTATGGGAAATGTTTTTCTAATATGACCTCAGCGCAGCTGAATTTAAAAAAATTAACCTTAAAAAAAGAGTGATCTAGAAATTCTTGTAATAGACTATACCAAGCCATTACTTTCAATGTTTATTTTAGCTTTGCATATAGATTGCATATATATTCTTGCTATCTATCCACTTTCTCTAGGTTTTCTATAGTGGTGTCTCCTTCCGCACCTCTTATATTTTTGCTATACGGGTATATATCCCGAAAATTACTTTTAAATGGTTTATATGCTTTTCTACATTTTCTATTTCCATCTTAGTATGTACGTTTCTGCGCTTTTCCTCAATCCATTGTTTTTAGGTTTCCTGCATTCGCGACTAACTTCTTGTTTTGAGGTTTTGTATCTCTGCTTCCTTGCTTCGTCTGGTCCGTTGTTGTATTATGGCATTTTCTTAATTAATTTCAGAATATTGTTTGTCATCGATGGCTTTTTTATTTTCTCCTTGAATATCTCCGGCCGCAATATCTAAGCTCGATTTAACGATATTTCATTTTGTTTCTACTTTCTTAGTATCAGAAACTATCCCAAAGTCTTTCAACAATTTGTCTGGGTTTTTCTCAAACCTTTTGTGGGTATCCTTATCCTTTAACTTATTAAAGTCAAAATGGCTTTTTCGTTCCTTATTTCAAATCTCTAAATTTTAAGCAGCGCTTTGGTAATTATTATGTTGTCGTCAGCGTCTATAAGTGCTTCCGGGTAGCTTCTAGAGTCTTTTACTTGATTTCTTAACCTTTGTCTAACAAGAATGTAATGTATTTGATATCTCCTTGTATCTCTTGGTATCTAGCACGTAAATCGTCTTCTAGGACGATGTTGAAATAATGTGTTCGTGTGGTTAAATTGTTTTTATCACAAAATTCTACAGGACTATTTCTCCTTTTGCTTCTCGTGTCTACAACAACAAACCGACTATCACTCATTCCCTATCCATACTTGCCGCTGCGTTAAAATCTCAAGTAGTTATTAAATTTTCTAATTGTATTATGTCATCGATATCTTTGTAGATGGCTTTACCTGTTCCTCGCTGTAGCTAAGGGTGAGAATGTAAACTCGTATTATTACCGTATATACCGGTTTAGATTCTAATCTAATCTGGAGTACTTTTTCGTTCTTTTCTATGTAGTTTTCTATATAATATCCTATGATTTTCCGCATAAGTGTCCCCACACCCAAATTTCCTTCATCGGATCTAATCTAATTTTGAGTACTCTTTCGTTCTTTTCTATGTATTTTTCCATACAATATCCTATCATTTTCCGCATAAATATCCCCACACCCAAATTTCCTTCATCGTATCCTGTATGAATTGCTCTAAAGTATCCACTCGAAAAATTCTTCGCCGCTGGCCACCGAATTTCGCGAATCCCTACAATATCCAATGCTAATCTATCTATTTTAATTTTCAAATTTTCTGCCTTACTTACTTTCTTCGTGCTTCTAACAATCTACTCCTCGGCTCGCAAAATGTCCACACTTCTGCTTTTGTTCTTATTGACTTTACCAATCGTCCTCCAAAGTAGTCATCTCCTGTAGATCCGAATGGAGGACTATTAGAGCTCCGGAATCTATTGCCCCATATGCTGCCATCATTTTTGAAATACCTTTTTGGTACGCTATATACTTGAAAGGTAATGTGGGGGTTTCTCGTTGCCTTCCAAATCGCAGTAGTGTGTCTTAGAATGCCATACCTACCCCCTATGGTCTCTGCCACTGTAAGCACTGGAAGAACCGTTGCCTTCTTTCAAAATATGCCGTAAGTTTCTCGCAAAAGATCCCAATAATTTGGTTTAACCTATTGCTGAAACACGCAAGCCATTCCCCGTTCTAATATTCTAGAACTAATTCCAGGTTCGGGTTCGTTCAAAACGGCAACTTGAATCAATGGTTCACAAATTATGCTAGTACCCAGTTAGCGATCTAGGTTTTTAAGTAAATGTAAATTGTCTTCTATGTTGTTTATAACATTAACAAAATAATTGTTCTTGCATTTTGTGATCTCAAAATTTTATAGAAAGTTAACTGATGACTTCTTGTATTAAAAAGAAAATTTTGAAACCTTTTTTATAGTCGAAGTTGTGATTTGGTGTGAGAGTATGATTGCATAAGACGGATATTGTGTTAGTATATAAATTGTTATTGAAGTACCTTGAAGTGATTGGACTCTTATCACGAAAAGGTGATTCACAAAGACATGCACCCGCATGGTAGTGACTGTTCCTACATTTGTAATTTCTGTAATTATGTTACATCACAAAGAAGCATCCTAAAAAACCATTTGCTATCGCATATTATTAAAAGACCATTTTCATGCAATTTGTGTAATTATTCTGCATCACAGAAAGGAAATTTAGAAAACCATGTACGAACGCATACTAACGAGCGTCCATTTGCGTGCAATTTGTGTTTCTATTCCGCTTCTCAAATAAGTAATCTAAAAGAGCATTTGAAGTCGCACACTAAGGAGCATTCATTTCCATGCAATTTGTGTGATTACTCAGCAATACGAAAAAGTTATTTAAAAGTACATTTGCAATCGCATACCAACCAACGTCCATTCGCGTGCAATTTGTGTGATTATACTACATCGTATAAAAGTAATTTAAAAAACCATATACAAACACATATTAACGAATTTCCATTTGTATGTAATTTGTGTAATTATACCACTTCACAAAAAAGTAATTTACAAAAACATTTGCAAACACATACTAACAAACGTTTATTTCCATGCTGTTTTTGTAGCAATTCAGTAACACGAAAAAGTAATTTAAAACTACATTTACTGTCTCATTTTGACGAACATCCATTCGCATGCAATTTATGTGGTTATACCACATTACATAGAACTAATTTAAAAAACCATATACGAACACATACTAACGAACGTCCATTTATGTGCGATTTGTGTGATTATTCCGCATCACTAAGAAGTACTCTAAAATATCATTTGCTATCACATAATAAGGAACGTCCATTTTCATGCAATTGGTGTAATTATTCAGCAACAAGAAAATATTCTTTAAAACTACATTTGCAATCACATACTAACGAACGTCCACTGGCATGCAGTTTGTGTGATCATACAACGTTATATAAAAGTGGTTTACTAAGACATATGCAGTCGCATACTAGCAAGCGTATATTTTTGTGCAATTTATGTAGTTATTCTGCAACTTATAAAGGTAAATTGAGAAAACACATGTTGTCCCATACTAACGAACGTCCATTTGCATGCACTTTGTGTTATTATTCCGCATCACAAAAAAGTAATCTAAAAGAGCATTTGAGATCCCACACTAGGGAACGTCTATTTCCGTGCAACTTATGTAGTTATTCGGCAATACGAAAAAGTAATTTAAAAGCACATTTGCAATCGCATACTAACGAGCGTCAATTTACGAGTAATTTGTGATTATACTGCTTCACATAAAAGTAATTTACAAAAGCATTTGGAATCGCAATTTGCGTGTATTGCGTAACACGATAAAGTAATTTAAAACTACATTTGATATCGCATTTTGATGAACGTTCTTTTGCATGCAATTTGTGTGATTATACCACATCACATAGAAGTAAATTAAAAATAAAACATATGCGAACACATACTAATAAACGTCCATTTGTTTGCAATTTGGGTGACTATTCAGTATGACCAATAAGTACTCCAAAACACCATTTGCTATCCTATACTAAGGAACGTCCATTTTCATGCAATTGATGCAATTATTAAGCAACACGAAAATATTCTTTAAAATTACATTTGCAGTCACATACTAACGTATCTCCATTCGCATGCAGTTTGTATGATTATACAACATTGTATAAAAGTGGTTTGCTAAGACATTCGTATTTGCAAACTAACCAACATCTATGTTCGTGCAATTTATGTAATTATTTGCGTCTTATAAAAGTAAATTGAGAAAACATTGTATCCCATTTAGGTACTTGCAATTTGTGTGAACGTACCCCATCACAAAAATGTTATTTACAAAAATATTTGCGCATACTAACAAAGGTCTATTCGCATGTAATTTGTGTACCGCATCACGAAAAAGTCATTTTCCAAAGATCTTTTGCAGTCACATAATAGTTCATTTACTTACATACAATTGATTATGTTGCAGTATGAAAACATAATCTACAAACCCCTATTATAATGAAGGTCCAGTTAGTTTTATGTGAATTATGTAATTATTCTGCATCTAATACAAGTTACTTGGAAATCCCTATGCGGTTGCATGCCAGTGAACATCACATTCATTTGCGTCTTATCTGCTCAGTCTGAAGTTTGTAGAAGTAAATTGAAAACCCATACGGGATGCCATATGAATGAAGGTCATCCATCCTCATGAAATTTGTGTAACCATACTGTATCACAAAATATTCTTTAAAAAGCATTTGCTGTTGTATACCAAGAAACGTACATTCGCATGCAATTTGTGTAATTATTTTGCATCACGAAAATGTGATTAAAAAAAATGTGTACGAACGAGTACTAACGAAGTACTAACGAAGATCTATACGACTGCATAGTACGATCGTTCATTCACATGCAATTTGTGTGATTATTTTGCGTAAAATAAGTACTCTATAAAAACACTTGCCATCGCATACTAGAGAATATTTATTGGCATGCAATTTGTGTGATTATTCTACAGCAGATATACATGGTATCTGACAACTTCTAGTAGGTGTTTAATATGCCGTATACATAGGAACCTTTAGTGCTTACCAATATTCACTCGAATTTGTATGTTTTCGACATAATTAGGAAACAAAATTAGTATGCACCATACATATGAACTTTTGTTGTTTATTGGTCAGACTTGACAAAGTTTGAAATTCAACTGTGTGTACATATGAACAATCTCTAGGTATGTAAATGAACCTTTACCGTTTTTTTACATTACCGGAACGTTATAAATTATTTAAATAGAAATTTCTGATTTAAGCAATTGTAGATAAATATACAGTGAAAGTATGTTAAAGTCCTTATTTGACAAGTTGGAGTTTTAATTAATCGTTTAAAAATAGGGATAATATAATTTGCATCTAGTCAGATCCTAGACAACAGATTTATAACGTATTGTATTAAGCAAGCAGTTTAAAAAGCCAAGGTAAGATACCAAACAATACTTAACATTGTTACGTAAGGCTTACACCTGTTTTGGTAACAATGTGCGATGGGGGTTGTAGACTAAAGGCGTTCGCGTAGCTGCTAAATACAGCACCAGGTAGTTTTCAATGAAACTACTGGGTCGTTACTGTGAGCAAGAGGATCATAATGGGAAAGTATTTAAGTCTTTAACTACTAGCTGGAGTAATGATTCATTCATAAGCTATGCACCTAATTAGGAAACTAAATACAACTTTATATATGTTACATGACGGTGCATAAAAGGATTGGAAACCAAACTTAAAGTAAAGTTGGTAAAAACTGTATGAACTTACATTCTTACAAGGAGTGCTCCAACTCCGACACTGCAACTACACTACCAAAAGTAAAGTAGAAAGACTTTTAAATTGCTTTAATAAACTCTGAATTTTTGAGTAAAGTTCCCATTCAGTTTTAGTAATTTTGAAACCACCTAATTCTTGTTATTTTCACGCAATGCATTTAATGCGTTCTGCTTGTTAAGTGCGACTAATATCATGTCGTTCGTCGAGTTCCAATGCGTTGAAACATCATATTTGTAGACAAGTACTTTAAATTTGCTGCATCGCAACAACTTTTTAATTTTTCTTGCAATTTTTCAGACTTTTTTATTTTTAAAAACAATTGTCGCAGCTTCGTAACCGACGAAAGATTTTCGTTGAAATCGTTGTCCGTACCTGCATCTGCATCAGTTTTTTTTTCACAAAACTCTTCTACTACTTCATCAAACTCTGCTTCTTCTTCTGCTTTAAGCAATTTTATCAAGTCTTGAATTCCAAGATTTAAAATGTGTGCGAAATATCTGAAATGCGAATCTTCCTTGTTAAAGCAAATACGGTCGGTTCCTTGTTGTTTTGGTTTGTTATCTATAAGCATCGATATTACTGCAGCCTCGCACGAGATGTTAGAAATCATTTGTAATTGGAAATTGAGGTCGGAGGAGGAAACGCTCTCTGACTATAAATTAATAACATGGGACATTGAGACCAAAACAAGCGCAAACGAACCGCTAACTATATTTCCGCGGTTCTGTAATAAAAAAGCAAATTGGGAACAGTTTAAACAAAAATTTGGTTAAAGTATCCCTGCGCTCAGAAACGAGCTATTTAACTGCTGAGAGGCAGACAAAATAAAAACAATCGCCGAAAATTTAAACGACGCGGTGGTAGACGCGTCGTCGTACTCCATGCCGCAAAAGAAAACATTTAAAGAGAGCGTACCCTGGTGGACCCGGGAACTAACCACCAAACTGGCAGAAACGCGTAAACTAAGGCGCCGCTATCAACGCGCCTCGGGAGAAATAAGAGAACAACGGAGAATAGAATACAATCAAAGTTACCGCGAATATAAGATATTAATAGAAGAAACGCGAACAAATAAATTCAAAGAATTCTGCACGCGAAACTCAGAGAAAGAACCTTGGGGAACAGCATATCGCGTAATAAGGGGTAAACAACAGAAAATTGCGCTCGGTAACATAAGAAAGACAAATGGCGAATATACTGAAGGTTTTAAAACCACGGCGGAATATTTATTAGAGAATTTCTTCCCTTCGGATAATCCTGATGAGGATGAGGGGTCGCACGGTATAGTACGTCGGGAAGCTACAGGGCGCAAGGAACAGGTGCCGATAAAGCAATTCTAGTTCACGAGGTTGTCAGGGCTGCTTAAGAGGATGAACCCTAAGAAGGCACCGGGGCATGACGGAATCACTTCAGACGCTGCTCTGAAGGCGTGCCTGTTAGCCCCGTGTGTGTTTACCGGATTGTTTAATCTTTTCTAGAAAGGAGCGTCTTTCCGCGTTGCTGGAAAGTCCAGAACGTGAAATTTATACGTAAACCTAAAAAGTCGGATGCGTCAGACCCGGGCAGCTATCGTCCAATTAGCTTGCTACCGGTGCTGGGGAAAGCTTTGGATCGCTTTATAACTACCCGAGTTGAGCACTTAGTGCGTGACAGCGGCGGTTTTAATAACCGACAGTTCGGTTTTATGGATGGAAAGTCGACTATCGATGCATTAGAGTTCGTTGTCGGGGAAATTAAGCAGGCGAGAGATGCAAAGGAGTATTGTGTCGTTGTTGCTTTGGACATTTCAGGAGCATTTGATGCTGACTGGTGGCCATTGATTGTTTGCGAATTGGAAAATAGGGGTTGTCCGCGAAACTTGATAAATTTGGTTAAGAGTTATTTCTCGGGGCGATTGGCACAGGTTGAAATTCCGGGGGAAGTTTTGTCGCGCGAGGTGGAAATGGGATGCTCGCAGGGGTCATGCTCTGGTCCCACATTTTGGTAGTTGTTGTATGAGAGCATTTTTAGGGTCAAGTTGCCCACAGGATCGTTGGGTTTGAGGATGATACGCTTTTAATTATCAGATCACGATTGTTAATGGAAATGCGCACAAAACCGAACGAGGCGCTTAATAAACTACACGAATGGTCGCAGGCGGTAAAATTAAAATTTAACACTGCGAAGTCAGAGGCGCTTTATTTCGGAAAGAAACCGGGACAGCGACCCTCTAGGCTAGAGCTTGGAGGGGAGAAAATACCGTTTAAGGAAGCAATTACATATCTCGGGGTAAAGATTGACAATAAGTTAAATTGGAAAGCTCACGTGCAGTACGTTAAAAGCAAAGGCAGCGAAATATCAAACAAAATGATGGCCGCGGTGAAAATCAACTGGGGTTTCAGGGGCGAATCGTTGAGGGTAATTTATACCGGAGCAATTGAGCAGGCAATGCTGTTTGCAGCTTCTGTATGGGCGGAAAGTTGTAAAGTCCGGGAGAGCGTCAATTGACGAGCATACAACGCATAACCGCAGTGAAAGCGGCCAGGGCGTACAGGACCACCTCCACGGAGGCGGTCCTGGTGATCAGTAGGACTGTCCGTATCGAATATGTCGTTAGGGAGATTAGAGATAGGAGATTGATAAATATAGAGAAAGGGCGCGAAATTATCGAAGATATTTATCTTGGTAATAGAGAGGTAGAGAGAAAGATCGTTGTATCGGAGTTGGGGCACCCGGCCGATATTAGAGGAATCGAGTTTGTCGAAGGCGATGGGGACGCGACGGGTATCAGAATTTATACAGGCGGTTCACGTATAGATGACGAGCAAGCAGGCGCGGCGTTTGTTGTGTTTAAGCAGGAAAGGGAGGTGTTTCGGTATCAAACCAAACTCTCAAACTGGAGCACTATCTTCCAGTGCGAATTGGTAGCCATACGAGAGGCAATCGATTACGTTATAAACCACACGGGCAGAGATGAATATTATATAATCAGCGACAGCAATCAGCGCTGACGGCTTTGACAAACATGAACACCTTAACAAACCTCCAGACGGACGTCTGGAGGATAGCGCATACGGCGCTCGAGTTTCGACGTTTAAAGTTCTGTTGGGTTAGGTAGCACGATGGTAACGTAGGGAACGATAGGGCTGATGGATTAGCTAAAGAGACCGCGACGGGCGACTTTCGGATATCACATTCGTCGATACCGAGGTCTCTAATTAAAAGAAAGCTGCGCGAAAAGTCAATCAGACAATGGGAAGAGAGGTGGAACAACGCTGCCACGGGCAGGTTGATCCACAAATTCATACCGAGTTTAGAAGCTAGAGGTAATATCGAGGTAAAACTCGATCATAATAACAGAACACGGCGCCCTAAAAGCGTATTTACAAAGATTTGGTTTAACCGACAACGACCGCTGCGAATGCGGTGAGGTCGCTGAAAGCGCAGAGCACGTGCTCTTCGACTACCCGCTTGAAGCGGCAAATCGAGGGTTAGCTGATAGCAAATTAGCTATCCTAGGTCTAGATTGGCCAAAAAGCCTAGAGGAAGTTGGGGAAGGGCTAACCATAAGGCGTTCTGGACATCCTTTAAAGAGTTCTCGGGAAGGGTCGCGAGATTAGATGGCGATATCCGCGCGTAAAACGGAAGGGGGTGGGATTGGAAATTTTAGATTTTGATCGTTAAAAGATATGAGTTTGGTAATCAAAACCTGTATTTAAGTAATTAAAAAAAAAAGTAAAAAAAAAGAAAATAAAACAAAAACAAAAAAAATTATCATAATATTTATAAACTTTCATATGCACGACAACCCCCGCACCACTAATACAATCACTATAACCACTATATAACCTTATACACTGAGAAAAGGATTTTGTTGCTTCAACTGAAAATTAGTTGATTAAATTAGAATTTTGGTTTGTATATAAACAAAGATCTATATGCATTAAATAGAACATAATAAAATGTTGGAAAACCGATTTTGAAGCAAACAAACCTAAATTTGTACCACAATAATTATGGCATTTACTCAAATCGCTATTAATGTAACTTGAATGTTAGGTATCGTTCCTTCAATTGCTTGTAGGTTTCATTTGAATTATTTAATACTTTTATCAAATAAACTGTTATGTTAAATCAACACCTTGAATATCCCACTTATATATAAAAATCATTGAAGCAAATACTTGAAAGGGTTTGCAGCATTAAAACAAACAATTCAAATTTTTCCACTAACCAAAAAGCGTCATTGGTTTAACTAGCCCATATGTTGAACACAGTTAATAATTATTACGCTAAGTGGCTAATAAGGGTTCAAATAATAACATTTTTGGTTTAATCAAACTTTTATTGTGTTGAATTGAAACATTTAGCCCTCAAATCAATCATTTCGTTGCGTTGTACATTGTTTAGAAATAGAATTAGTTTAAACATCCAAGGTAGTTTGATTCAATATCCAGCTTGATTGATTCTGATTTAATGCAATTATTTTAATCAATTTTTTTAATACAACTTGGCGATCAACAAATGAGTTTGTTCATCCCTAACAGATTTTTAAAACAATATTGATTTAAAATAACTTCATTCAGTCACATTATCAAGTTGTATATTGAATCAAATCTCACCTTGAATGTTACATTAACTCTAGTTCATCCTGCATAATTTCAGTTTAGCTTCCACTTCAATTTTATAAAACTGACACTGATTATTGAAAGTTTGTTTATTTCTTGAGGTTGCCATTGGTTTTTGAAGTTAGACGATCGCTTATATAGTTGAATGCTAAAAACAACGGCAATAAGACTAATTTATAGAAATGTACTAACGTGTTTTTAGACGAAAAGATTTTGTTTAAACATAGTACAGCATACTAAATTTATCTTCCATGTATTTTTACAGTTAGTTGAAATACTTTTATGGAAACTAACACAATAAACAATGCTAAGTAACGCTTGACGCCATGTTGACGTGTCGCAGTCGAAGATTACCAGTATATTAAAGATATAATGTGCGCGCGCTGTACATCAATACGTAGCATCGGAGACGTACAATACCCTTGCGTTCAACAAATAACGTCGACGTTTGATTTGGCAATCGTAGTTTATTTAAATCAACAAGCTAGAGACGTTTGTTTCAATATTAAATTTGTTACAAAACGTGTTCATTTGACATTTTTCAGCATTCATTTAACTAAAATGGATTTTTTTCAACATTAATGTAGTATTGGACTAAAATATGAAATTTGTTGACAATATTAGTTTGTATTAAATACGACTGATGTTGAATGAAATTCACTTTTGCATTCTTTTATTAACCAACTATTATTATGCATTCAAACAAACAAATTTAAGTCAACTAATTTTTGATGTTAGTTTAACCATCTGCAAGCGGTTCAGTGAATATAGTTTCGTTTAGAACGACTAAAAAATACTTGATCAAATGCTTTACTCTTCAAAACAACAGAATTGGTTGTATCAACCAAATCACTTTTCTCAGTGCACGCGCGGAAATCGGGAATAAATAAAAAAACTTAAAACTTAATCCAGGCAAATAAATAAATAAGAACATAAAAATCAATAACCTCATTAAATTAAATCAGTGAAATAAAAAAAGAAATAAAATAATAAATAAAATAGAGTGAAACCGCGCACCCCTCAGTGAAGTGATAGTAATTTGACCCCCCCCCCGACGATTAGTGCATACCCACCAGAACTTTAACAGTGCATCAATTTCCCCCTAGCAGTAAGTTTAAAAGGTATGCAGACGACCAGATCTTCGGATGCTGGAGAAATATATTAACGAGGTAAGAACAAAATTGTGGCGGTTGTGCTCGCATAAGCATTGATTGATGATAATTAGTAGATTTGAAATAATTTAACGAGCACGTTTTGTGCGTAATGGCGCTAGCCGGTATAATGCTTGTGCGAGTTCACCTGATAATTTGGGTTATGCTTTTTGCAATTTTATGCACTGCTCAACGCTTAATGCTTATAGATGTTTATTTATATATTTACATAAATATTTATAATTATTTTTATATTTATAATTTTGCCTGCTTTTATTGTTTGTGGTTTGATATTATTTGTTTGACGTTCTGCCGTCATTTTTGGTGGCAGCTTATATATAGGAAGGAAGATTGTTTGAGAAGATTGTAATTACAATATAAATAAATTAGGGAATGATAGGGAAAGCTAGGAACGGACTTAGGCTAACAAATTACTTAGACCAGGGAAGACGAATTTGTAAATTTATAGAGCAGGTAAAATAGCTGGATTTACTATTAATATATTTGGTGTATTCTTAGAAAATTTGAATTCATTTTAAATTAGCTAGCTAGATTTGGATAATTTTAGGTCGACCCTTCAGGTCGCACCGGTAAGCAGAGCTGGCTGCTGCTATCCGGCATTACGAATCCCTCCCCATTCATTTTGTTTGTGTTCTGTTGATCGGGCACACTCCAAAGTCAACGTTAGGGATACCATCAATCAAACCCTATTTTTAGCTTTTGTTTCAGTTGTTAGATTTTTATTTAAAATGTGTTAATTTTGAAGTTAGAATAATTAGGAGCAGTTTATATTTTAGCGTTTAAACCCAATGTAGTACCTTCGGGGGGGGAGCATTGGGGACATGGCCGCAAGCATAGTGGCCCTTAATTAAATTTTAATGTTATCTATAAGTATTGCTAATTCCGCTATAAATATTGTGTTTGTTGTTGCATTATCTACTGTTATTCCTTGAATTTTGTGCTGTATGTTATACTTTTTAAGTAAATGGTAAACAGTTACGGCAATATCTTTACCGATATGAGATCCATTTGCAAGAACAAAATCTAATATCAGCGATTGTAAAATCCAATCATTGTCAATAAAATAAATAGTAATACCATAATAAGATTTATTGCATATTGAAGTCCAACCATCAACGGTAAGTGAAACCTTAGAAATGTTTTTCGCAAGGACACCTTTAACTTTTTTGCATTATATCAAACTGTTTCAGCACCTTCTCTTCCATCGCCGTTCGCTTAGGCAGTACTACGGTGTTATTTAACACATGAAACAATCTTTGTGTAGCATTGTCTTTAAAAAAACTAAAGAGTAAATATTTGGATGCTATCCATCCAACCAACATTTCATTCCATTCCTGTTCCTTGTCAATTGACTGAAATAAGAAAAATAAGTTTCAGAACATGAATAACCAATTAATCATGATACTTTTGAAGTTTTACAATACTACGTTACTTATACGCTCTACTTACAAAAGTCTAAACTCTAAACAATAGATATATGTAAAAAGGGCTAGAACGGTAAGAAATAAAAGCGATTTAGAAAGCTGCCAAGTAAATTTAGAAATTGCAAATAGCTAGTGGATTGTTTTATATAAAGCAATCTGGATTAGTTAAATAAAGGAACACTACGAAATTTTATTATTTCGAGGAACACCTTGTTATGCATGAAGGAGCTTGTTGTAACATGATGTGAATGCACTTGCCATTTGTTGATTGGAAAACATGTCTCTTCGGGTCCACAATTCACAAAGTTCCGATACTGAATGTCAATGTTAATAGATAACTTCGACTTTAGATTCACACTGCACTATTGCCGCATCGCACACAATACACTTAAAGTTACGAATAAAGTCTGTGCACAATGTATTTACAGAAAAACATAATATAGTCTTGCATGACGGAACAGTTAATATCACTTAATTCAGTAACGATTATTATTATACCCTTTTTATAACTTACTTTAAGTGAGTTACTTCTATTTTTGTTAATCATCTTTAAAATGGGATTTGACTTTTATGTTGGTGTATAACGTTCCTAGTTTACAAAAAATACTGTTATAGACTGCAGCGTGTTTAAACATTAGGTGTCTTTTTAAGCCGCTAGTATTAGAGCACTTCATTTTTATAACCGTACTGATTTTCTTTTCGAACCACAGTTTGCAGGTCCCGGTTTAATTATTCCTGTCCTTCACATTTATGTGGTAAAAGTCGTTCACTTTTATTTTTGATATTTTAGCTCTTTTTGCACTGGGTATAAATGCTTCTTCCTGTACATTTGATGATGTTGATGACCATGATTCGGTTATGGAAGGGAAAGTCATATCGGAACTGTAGTCTTACTGATTATTCTCATCTAAGTTGGTAATGTTCGCACTACAACTTGAGAGAACGGGAACATACGTTCGATCAGAAAAGCTGACATCGCTGCTATATGGTTCAGGATTATCGGCTCGTTCATTTTCATCTTGCTGTTTATATGAAAAGGCTAGTTTTGATCGCTTCATCTTTCATTTTTAAATTTTAACAGAATTATGAATAAATAAGCAAACTCAGAGGTCAGAGTGTTTCTATATGCTGCAAAACACAAAAATATTGAAGTGAAAGCTTAGTTTTTGGTATATTTATAGTTTGTACTTCAAGGATGACAGGTATTTGTTGTAGAATAAATTTTTATTCTTTAGACATACATTCAAATGTCAAATCTTTTTCAAATAATCTTAATTCTTAAACAGGACGTTGCAGTTATAACAATGGATTTCAGAAAAATAATATTATAGAAACTTATAAAAGGTAATAAGAAAACAAAAGGCTTTTATACTTTTCGTACCCTTCAACTAGAAAGCACAAAACAGGGTTCGGTATCCAATTTTAGGTATGCAAGTCACATGGTTTCTTAAACAGGTACATTGTTAAACAAAGTTTACAGGTTTTGCAAAATAAATATGAATCATAAATAAAAAATCCAAAGATACTGAGTACCGTTTATGCAAAATCACGATAATCCCTGAAAGAAAGAGTATGTAGAGGTTGCTGCTTAGCTTCCTATGTTAAGGAAGGTTATTCCTTTTAAAAGGTATTAAGGCCCGGTTTTTCAATTCTGGTTTAAACTTAGTTTTACCGAACCAAGTTTATTTTTGATCTCAGTTCAGCCCGTGGTCGTTATTTCAAACTCCAGTTTAGCTGAACCTAGATTTTATTTTCTTAAAATTAGGTTGGTAGGACCAAACGCGACTGCGTGAATAGTTTGACGATAATTTCATTGTTGTTGACATACTGAATTGTAATTCTTTTGAATTTAATAAACATTCTTTAAAAATGGATAATGCTAAAAGGGCAACAAATTTTAGTAGAGCAGAGGAGCAACTATTGGACCATATTTTAGTAAAACACCATCTACTATATTTCTATATTACTTATTTTGTTGAAGTTACCTAATTTTAATAATTGGAAATAAATCGTTAGTGGTAAAACACTGAAAAATATTGGAATGTAAGAAAACGGATGCTGTTTCATCACAAGCTAAACAAGCAGGGTGGAAATTGCTAGCTGATGAAATTAATGTTAATAGCAATACTTTTCAGAACCACCTAACTCTTCATCGGAAATACGAAAACTTAAAAGAGCGATCCAAAGAAGCATTTTCTGATGAAAAATGTTACAACCTAGGTACAGGAGGAGGTCCTGCATCTGTCGTTAAAATTACCGAAACGGATCTGCACATTAAGGAAATGTTAGGTGCACAAGTGACAGGCCTACATCAGAATTTGATGATGATGTGGAAGTCAGCACGACTAAAGATGTATATTATATTTTATTACGCAAAAGAGTTCTAATAATAGTTTCCTATCTCAGAGCAAATGATAAATCACGTTGAAGATGACGACGAAAATGAAATAGTGGAATTCGCTTATGAATCACAATTCTCCTAAACACATATCACTGAAATCGTTGGATGTAGTAGTGCAACAGTTTGTAAGATATTTTATAAATCAGAAGCACCTAGAAATACATGGGCAACTTACACACCCAGCATGTTACAAAAACCTAGGAGCATGCAGTTGATGCCAGCATTACATGTGATTTTCCAATGCTCCACCCGAAGGTACTACATTGGCCAGGAAGCGAGTTTTTTTTTACCTGGAAAATTTTGAATTTTGCCGAATCCTTGTTGTTCCAAGCAAGGTAGGGATCTTTAACGTGCGTGACAACACTCACACACGGGACCTCCATTTTACCTCTCATCCGAACGAGGGTGTATTTTTGCGAAAAATGCTCGCCTAACATTTTTCAAGCGGACCGTGTCGGGATACAGTTGATGCCAGCACCATTACAACACAAAATAAGTAAGCATTCTCAATTTGTATTTAAAAAATTACTTATACAGTACATATTGAAGAAACTTAGAGTGGGACCAAAGAAAATAAAAAACCTTCTGCAAAACAGGATATCCATAATAGGCCAAATACAAGTATGTAAAATCATTTTTTTACTTTAATATTTAACTGTATTTACTGTAGACAGGCTCCACAAGAACTAAGCGGAACAATACAGTAGATGCCTGGAATTCTGTTGCAGAGACAAAATTAGAATTAATAAAAATGCAGAAGCGAATTTTAATAATGGATATGGAGCATAAAAAGATGGAACATGCACTGAAAGTGCAGCATTTAAAAGAAGAGCATGAATTAAAATTAAAATCCCTCCAATTAGATATTAAGATAAAGGAGAAGCAACTTAAAGAACGTTAAACAATATTTTTATTTACATTTATGTACCTATATAGAATAACTTATAAAAGTGGATCATTAGTGTTAAATAGTTACATGATTTACAAGGTCGTAGGATATATAGTTCAAACGCTGGATTTTTTTTCAGTCACGTGATAACAAAGATCCTCATTTATTTCATTTGAAATTGTCAGCGACGTGTTTCTACACATAAAAAGACAATCACAATATCATTTACAATTCTACTCCATGCTAAATTATAATCAAAACAGAATTGTTTGTCTTTGAGTATAGCCTGAAATTGACACGTGACTGCATAGGTTCAGTGTTTCAACTACATGTTATTGATGTATCATAATGTGTATTATGTTTAGGTTGTAATTTTTTGGCTAAGATTTTTGTTTTAATGTTATTAAAAGTTTCTGTTATTATTTACTTACAGGTTTTATATTATATATTTACTTAAAACCTTCCTAACAGCTTTATATTTCTTTATACCTGTTTATTAATAAAACATTATCAGAATTTAATTTTATTTTCAATATTTGGGTGCCATAAATTATATACAATCAAAATATACAGTATTTAATACCCACCCACTAAGCAAAAAACAATACTTGAATATTGCAACAACATTACAGTGTAAAGTAGTAAAAATACATTATAAATTTAACGTTATGTGCATGTCGCAGTGACGATACAACTAACTTCACAATTATAAGATAATGCAATATTGCTGTAATAATCTGTAATGCTGCATGTAGTGGGTATTAAACTTAATTACCTACGTGTAAAATGCTAATTAAACTAATCTCTGAAAAGTACTCATTAAATAAATTGTTTCTTATAAAATTGTTAAGATGTATATTGAATCGTGCACAGAACCCGGCCAAAGTGCTACTATATTTTGTATTCTTAAATCTGGTCCAGCAATAGTTTGAACATTGAAAGAAAAGAAATTTTTCCTATTTCTAAACGTTTCCGCATTGTCGCCCCCGGGTAATTGAATCAATATGGGAACAATCAAGAGCACCTATACAACTAGGAAATGTAGCTATATTAAAGATTTCTTGACGAATTTTCAATATTTCCTGATTTAGTGCTTGGCATCTTAATATGGTGTGAGCGTAGTTGTGCTAAAGCACGAGAAACTTTATAAATTGCCTTGCTTGCAGTACTCATGAATTCCCATAAAATTACCAACAGCAATAAGAAAGGATCCTGTAGCATAAAATCGCATGGTTAAGAGCACCATTATAACAGGCGAAATAGCACGATTCCTAAAAACAAATATTGACAAATCTATACATTTTAAATGAAATATACATTACCTATTAGTATTGGAACTAATTGCACCACCAATTTCATTTACAATCCTGTAAACAGTTTCTTTGGACAGGCGAAACCTCAAAAAGAAATCATAATTATACCACCTTTCAAAATGGTCTGTTCTTTCTCTAATAGCGGGTAGCCTCCTTGGCCTAATCAAATAATTTAGATACTCCATTATATCTTCATCCTCTAACATAAAATCAGCCAAAGCCAATTCCATAATTTAAAAGTAAACAACTAGATATATACCTACTGACAAATCTGAAAAGTTATTGAGGTTAGGTTTATTGGTTTAAACCGTGAACAACGAAGGATCAAGTTTAAATCAAGTTCACTCACTGAACTGGTATTGAAAAAACTAATAAACCGCAGAACGTAGTTTAAACTATGAACTCGGTTTAAACCTTAATTGAAAAACCGGCCCAGTGATGTATGGGGTATAGAATATTGTAACAATTTTATTTCCTATCTAGATGCGTTCATATAATTAATCTATTTATTTAATAATAAACAATATAATGCATAATAATGCTACACAATCCACTAATTAAATATTACCTATTGCCCAATAAAATATTAGCATTCAACTCAAATTAAAATTTAATTTCCACGGTGACAAAATAAAGTTTTCATTTAGTATCATTCCTAGAGCTCCATCTATTAAGAAATTGTGAAGTAATCTAGTTTCCGGGCAGCAACTCGCTTGACCCCGACACTTCCAATACAGCTGTGGTGAAAGCAAGTCGAATCGTTCCTTGAATCCGAGGACAATGGTTTTTGCTGTTTTTTCGTGTTGGAAGCACGTGCGATTTAAGTTGTTCGTAGGAGAGAATGTCATCTCCGAAAGGCACTTTTGATTGTCCACTTGTTGGAACAGCTCGTAGACGACGTGAAATTTTTTGGTTGAAGGGCCGTGGTAACAGTAAGTAAAATTTGATTCAGTAACCATATTAAGTAAAGATTTTCAGTGCAACTTTATATATAACATGCAATTTTACATATAGTATTCAATTTAAATTAACATGCAACGTTTGAGAATTTTCGTGGTTTAATTTATACATAAAGCAACTTTAAATTAACATGCAGATTGGTAATCAGGAGTCTGGTTTAACGTAATTTTAATTAAAAGCAAGAAGAAAATATAGGAGTTTACGCTTTGTTCAAGTGTGGACCTGGCGAAATTTAATTACTTAAAATGGATGCCGAGTAATGTGGAGTTTCAGTAAGCAGAAAAGTTATTTGTTCTAAATTGGAGGTTTCCTTATTTTAATGCTGACGCAAGCTTCCTAGCAGGTATTTTTCAGTCAGACGGAGTTCTGGTATGTAGAAATTTGTTTTCGTATGTTAGCTGAACTATGGACATAGTAATTAGATAATTTTTTTGTTTAATCAAGTTATTTAACCTTCAAAATAGGTCAAGGACAGACTATAAATATATTTTTCAATATTAAGCAATAGGAATCTGTAACTTTTACATTTCTAATTCTTTTATTAATTCACTGAAACTACGGAAGATGTCATTACGTGTTAGAGAAAGTAAATTCTTCTATTTAAGAAAAATTAGAAATTAAACTTCTATGTTTGCTATTTCATTAATAACTAACCGGAATTATTTATTGTGAGGTTATGGTAGATCTACCCAAACCAACATTTTTGTTATCAATAAGTAACAGTTTAGAAAGCAACTTTATGCTTAGTCAATTTGTTAATAAAACCACATTTAACTTGAACGGTACTGACTATATCCAGTGCCTTTGTAAATAATTTTCACAAATTAAATTAATCAAAATATAATTAAAAAAAAGGATATTTTGTAAAAAAGCACATATTTGAATACTAGAGGAATTGATTTTTATTTTTGAACAAGACTATTCTTTTTAATTAGGAGGAATGAAAGTTGATTCCATTTGAATTTTAAAATTTTGAGTATAAATGCACAAACAGTGCTATTCTTTGTTTAATCTGTTCACAGGTGTAGCAGTGAATTACTAAGGTCAAAGTCGAGCCATAAGGTAAGAAACTTTAGGGATTATGTTGTCTTTAATAAACTGTATAGCGGTTATAGAATAAAGGTTTCCGCATTAGCCTTGTACAAGGGATTTAAGTAAAGTCTTCTCTGTATAGAAAAATACGGTGGCGCCTTATTCTTTATATTTTTGGTCGCAATCCAACCCCGACCCACAGCTCATGTTCCACCCAGAGCATATAGTCCGACTAGCCGCTTTGCCTTTGAGATTTCCACAACTTTGGGCCATTTTCCATCAGAACTTGCCGTGGGCTCTATTCGATTATTGGAAATTCTCGTTAAATAAAATCCCATAATTAGAAAAAGGCTATAATATATGGATCATAAAAAGTTAACAAAAATTTCAAACAATATTTTGTTTAAATGCATCTTCTATACGTTTCTTAGGAAATATTTATCTTATTTTGTTTAGTATTTTAAAGATTCATGCAATATTTAACGATTTTGAATGTGTTAGCGTATACTGGGCGACGTTCAATGAACTATTTTTAGTTGAGACAAAAAAAGACATTTTCCAAATACGATTTTGTTAATAAGCCGCATTTATAGCAGACAACTTATTGTAGCATGTAACAGATAAACCAAGTACATACCTAGTAATAAATTACAATTTTAACCAGGTCTAAATACTTGCAGAAAACAGTGATTTGAAATTAAATAGATTTTATAAAACTGTGGTAAAAGATTTTAAACCCTGACTTGTCCGCTACTTAGCCATAATATTACATGATTTTTTTAGTATTGTATACAATCTTTGTGTTTGAATGCCTTTAATTTGCATTTATTGTTATAAGAAGAATGTTGAAATTAAAGGGCATTCTTATTAATTTATTACTTTTAGACGAAAGATTTTCAGTTCGTAATTTTATGATCGATTTAAAGAAAATACCTGAGATAGTGATCAAATAAAACGCAACCTGTATTAAATTTATATTATCAGTTGATTAATGCAATCAATTTTTAGTACTTACAGATAATAAACTGATTGCATAATTTATTTTTTAGCGTTTACTTTCATTTTCCATAGTGTTCAAATGCAACTATCTATGTTAAAGTAATTTTTGCTTGGTTGCTTCCCAACTTTTGGGCTACAGTTACTAGCCACTCACAACAGAAGCAATTTAATTTATTCCAGTTTCAATATTTAAAATCGCATATAGGTACTATCTGAATGTATTGCTCACATAGCAATTGGTGGTTCAAAAACATTGTTGCAACTTGCAGAGCATTTTAGAAGTCGAGAATCGAGAAATCGAGAATTCGAGAAATCTCGACTCTAGATCGAGAACAAGGCGAGAAAACATCCTTCGTGAACGAGAGCTCAACCAAGTTCTCATCTCGAATTTCGACCTAATGTAGACCTAATTGCGTGTCTATAGCAGACTACCTAATGCTAGGGTCAACTTAATTACTAATATAGTTGCTTTATTCAGGATTTATAGTTTTGGAAACTATAATATTACCTCTGAACACTTTTATAAATTAAATGAGAATAGAGTTAGAAGTCCTGCATTTCTAATTATGTAAAAAAATTTTGCATTAAACAACAGGTTAGATAAGCAAAAATGCCACACCAACTTTTAGCAATGTTCAGTGCGTATATTGTGTAGCATTTTTAAACCGTGTAGGTTTAAAAAATTAATTAGCAGACACGTGGTTGTGAGATAGGAAATCAAGAATTACGTACAAATAATTTGGCATTAACCTAATATGACAGATAGGTCTAGCTAAAGGGTTAGTAACATTAGCGGTCGCGTAGTGGTGTGAGCAACAAACAGGCATGGAACGACTTATCATTAGCAAGGGTAATGTATGTCCATCTCTCCTTCACTCTCATATATTCCATATAGAGACTATCTCCATGTATCTCTGATGGGCAGAACTCCTTTTTTTGCGATATACGAGCGGAGATTTTTACATCGTTTTGGTTGTTTTTACTACTAGAATATATTATTAACATAATTGAATAAAAAATAATTGCCGCCAAACACACTGTTATGGTATTATAGTTATAGCAATTTCTAAACCGACTTTCGTCATCAATATTTGTGATGTCATATGTTGGTGCCGTTGCCACTATCAAAATAGCAATTCCTCGTAACTACAATGACGCTATCGGTACAATATAGGTTTTGCATTTATTTAGTAGTTGGAGACGGAATGTGGTTTGTTACTTTTTAAAAGGTAACTTGTAAAATGATTTTATACTGACAAAATTGCAGTCAAAGCTGTTTAGCTTAATAATAAATATTATTATAGTGGAATTTGTACCAGTGAGCATATTTTAAATATAATTAAATGTTATTAATGTGTTATATATTCTTTATTAAATAGCCATACGCATGTTATACCGGGCACGGAATAATAGCCACCAATAAGCAAGACTTCTAGAGGTTATGTTTATTAAACTGAAGTAAGAGGACGAACATTTATGAAAATTTGTTTTTAAGGTTTGCCGGATGTTAAACAACCCAACACAATAATATTGTAAAAACTAGCTGGTATTTGGGAACTGTTAAAATTGATAGATTTAGAAACTACTGATAATATGTAATTCAAACCCAGGACTATCATGAAACACTACATTGTTAAATTTAATTTTTAAATCCATACAACAAATGTAGTATGGAAGTTTTAATGCATTGGTTGTTATACGAAAATACAAGCTTGGTGTACCTGTTGTGATAGTTTTGCTAAGTTTGAACAGCATGTGATGTATGAACGTAGTAAAATAAGTAACTTTCTCAACAATAGCTTAAGCACACATTAAATTTGAAAACACATTACACTTGGCTATTGATAAGATGTAAGTAAAAAACTTTAGCAAGAGAATATTGTTAAAGATTATAAAAGTGCAATACGAAAATGATCAATTATATCACGAACTAAAAGTGTGAGTTTGCAGCTATTGTTTTAAAGATGAAAGTAACCAAAGAGATTAACAAAGTACCTATTAAAAGTTTGATATTTAGCAATATAAATTCTATTTCGTTTTGTATTTATTTATTATACAAAAAGTGAAAGATATGTATTAATATACAATAAACTAAAAGCTTATACCTTACCATAACATAAGTATAACTTAACAAAATGTCTCTATGGTATAACTCACAATTAGTAAGCATGTTGGTGGCATGTTGGCAGCAATTCGTTGCTTTAGCCTTACCATAACATACAATTTAACACTTTTTCTTTTTTGGAGGGGATAACCAGGTAATATTTCATTTCTTTATAAATGGGAATCATGTAAACATGTTGGAATTCCTTAACAACCATCAGGTTGCTAATATCTATGTTTAGCCAGGTACATAAGAAAAAGATAGAAGAGTATAGGAAGATCTAGACCAAGCTACATTAGTCAAATTATTAGAAATTTAGGTTGTGAAGAGTAGTAGAACTTTTTAGATTAGCACAGAATAGAAAAGAAGTTAGAACTGCGTCAAACCGACCTTAAATAAGGTCAAAAACAAAATGCTGATGATTCGGAAAGGAGGTGTGGTGTAATTAGGACGCAATAGTAATTATAGAAAGTAGAACACGATACAATGGTCAGTAAGAAGTGTCAACTATGAAGGTATTATGAAACTTCATAAATTAACAAACTAAGCTAGATGTGCAGAAAACATGTACAATAGCTTGTAAGGAATGCGACCTACATTTCTCAATATATTACTGAGTTTCGAACATGAAGAGAGAATAAATACGTGAGTTCCGAGAGGAACTGTTGTTTTGTTTCAGGTAAAGAGTTTATTTTTAATACCCTACATTTACCAGACTTTACACTACAAAACTTACATGCACAATGCACGAACGACTATAAGAAAAAGATAGAAGAGTATAGAAAAACCTAGACCCAGCTGTATTAGTCCAATTATTAAAAGTCTAGGTTGGGGAGGGTATGTATGACTTTTTAGATTAACACAGAATAAAAAAGAAGATAGAGCTGCGTCAAACCGACCTTAAGTAAGGTCGAAAAAAAACTAAATACCAATAATTTATTAATTTACAAACATCAATGTGTCTTTCTTGTAAAAAATTTCTATCATTAAATTCCCTAAAGTTCTATAACTTTGTGTTGATTAGTTGCCACTGCAGTCTGAATTCCAGTTGCTGTTGTCGCCATCTTCATTTACATTAATGACCAACGGTGCTGCATCCCTTATATCAAACTGAATTTCGCGATCCCACCATTCCTTAATGATTGTTTCTGTGTGTTGTACAGAATCTACCCAAACTTGAGGCGTTACGGTCGCTAATGCTTGGTGCAACATTGCGATACAGTTTTCTATAGATCTGCCATCCCTACCAACGTGACGATTAAAATAATTTTTAGCAATGCCCCAAATCAGTTCAATTGGATTAAAACTACAATGGCAGGGAGCCGTCTTAGTACCTTATGGCCATACTGTTCAGCTAGACAATTAATTTAAAAAATTTTGGTTGGTTTGTTTCTACAACTTGGAGAAATATGTTAGTCAGCTACAAGAACACCACATTTTCTACTTACATTGCAACCACATGTAGCAGTTCACTTTTTAAAGATGCTACTTCAAACGGATTTCATTCTGCCATTTCCGTTTTCTTCCATGAAGTGTTTGGTTTTTTTGTTCTGTAGTACTGTGATACGAAGCATTATCCAAGACAATTACAGATGGTGTTTCTAAATTTTTTAGTAGTTGATTTTCAAACCAACGTAAAAAATTATCCTCATTCATTTCGCCATGATAATCTTGATTTTTGCCGATGAACTAAAGATCAAGTTACTACCATCAATAAAACCATCTGCATTGCCTGCATGCAACACTATGTACCTAAAATGCAGAACTACTTCATGCATTTACATTATCACATGTAAATCTCACTAACTTTTTTCCGGCAACTCTTGTACTTTTTACACTTTTCAGATTGTTATCTTGCCAAGAACGGCTTATAGAACTATTTTAAAAAATCTATGTTTCATCCAAAAAAAAAACACAAATTGATACAAGTTTTGCTGTTTGACTTATATATAAGTTTTCAGAAATCGCACTCTTCTATTGACAACATCGGGCAACTCCATAAGTTCCCGTCTTGGATTATCTTATTTCCACTTAAAACCCATATTATGTAGAACTGTATTCAACGATCTTTCGCTACCCTTAAAGAGCCCACCGTGTGTTACTTTTTGCCACAAGATTTTTACAGAAATATGCTCGCCTAAAATTATTTAATGTTATATACACAATTTCAAGATTAATAAAATTTACTCACGATTTTTATACATTCTGTAAAGTATATTATGATTACCACCTTTAGTAAATTCGTCAACTTTAGTAAGTTTTTTTTGTGAACTCGTTTCTTGGAAGTGAAGGGATCATTGATTTTAACTGCCCGTGATACAACAGTTACCGTGGACAGATTGATATTTAAACGACCTGTTACACGCTAAAATACAATTATTGAACTACAAATTGAAGTAAATAATTAAATTATCTCGCGAACTGCCGTCAAAGGAATAAATGGACAACCGTTATCTCGCACTTGTTTAAAACACGCTATCAAATTACCTACAAGTAGCTTCCCTCAACTTCCTAAACGTGAGCCGGACATGGTTTACTCACCCAAACAAAAATAACGCTAGTCTGTTTTGAAAAGAACAATTTTAAATGCAAACAAGAATAACATAAAATGCGGGACAAAGACTACTCAAGAGGTTAATGACATGAAATAGGAACGCCAACGAAAATCTAACATAACCAATACAAGTAATATTAGTTGTCAACAAATGTTTCAAATGAAGGCGGCAATATTGCAAAATTTGCAAACCGAGAAAGAAACTTTTTTCTGGAGTTGATATTGCGTGACGTCATTTGTGATATAGCGTGACGTCATTTGTGACAAAGTCGGTTTAGAAATTGCGAGAACTATACTAGGGACTTCACCTTACAGTTAGGATCGTATAAGAGCAAGTAAGTTATTGTGCTATACCAGAGATTTCAAAGTTTCTTCATCATTACAGTGTTATATAGCAGGTGACTGTACTGTTATTCAATAATATGTTTGTTACATATTTCATTCAGTCAACTAATCTCCAGAAAGCAAAAATTAACATATTTGAATTCGCGCTAATCGAAACTAATACGAAGAAAATATCTATTTTATTACACTTTATACGTTTTGAAAATTTTATACTTCTTGAAAACTTTGTACGTGCTAGTAATGTTTGTGCCTTTAATTATAAAGCTCCCTGAAATAATACTTACTTTGTTTATCGACCACACCCGTGTTTATATTCTACTGCGTTAGGGTACAGACTATATCGAAATATTGCAACCTGCATTTCCACCGGTGCTAGTGTGCAGAACTTGCATATCTTAAATATATTCATAATTAGAGATCATCAAGAAAAACATAATCCGCTGCCTCTATGTACTAGTAAAACACATAGTGAAATAGAAATCCGCTTGCTCAGGATAACGAACTACATCAAAAACTTTCTTGTGCAGTCGTATTTTATTTGGAGTTGAAGTAGTTTTCAATACCAACTAATCAAAATAATTATACAGGAACGCAATTTAAGTTTGGCGCATGACCTCTATCACCACTTAATATTCTCTATTCTTTATGATATGAAATAGTGCTGATTTCAGTATTGGTGACCCATATCCTTGTTTTTAGTATTCCCTAACTAATCAATATTAAGTTAATTAAGAATAAAATAAATTATTTATGTTCCGGAAGTAGAGTTTTACTTTACTTTTTAAATGACTGAATGTTAAAGTTATCCAAATTGGTTGGAGTATACAAAAAATAAAATGCTTAAGAAGTGTAATTATTATAATTAGTTGAGTTGCATCAGTTATAAGTGAGTTTGACTAAATTGGTAATGTAGTCACGCTCTTTGAAAAAAGTTGCTCTCTCGAACTTAAGAACAGATATAGAAAATTCTTGGTTAACAAAACATGATTCAGATATCTCCTAGCAGGTACTTTTATAAAGAAAAGGTCCTTTTGAAGGTTTGCGGCGTATCTTTAACTGGAAACGACAGCAAAGCTTATAAAGTATATTCGACCATTGTTCTTACAATCCTAAATATTGGTTATCCATTCGTGGTGTTGGCAGACTTTTTTAAACATGACTTTGCCTTTATTTTTAGGTACATGTTAGTGTATGAATTTGGAGTTGCTCTAGGTATGTCTGTTGATATTTAAAAGAAATCTAGGCCGACCAAATCAATTTGCAGCACTTTTCAAGACAGTTACTGTATTATGGAACCGAAAAAAGTTTATGGGTGTTTTAAATAAACTTGAACATGAACCATTTGTTCCAAATACAATTAAGAAAGATACAGGGAAGGAGATATATCTTATAAAGCAATGTACTGCCATTACATCAGTGCAGGTAAAAGGTTTATGTATAAAATGTTGATATTGATTTTGCAACACCGTTCATTTTAAATACTACCCAATATAAATTTTAATTGCAAAATATAGCGAAAACTCCAGTGCTATACAGGGTGATTAACAACTTCATAGAAATATTTTAACTGATGCTTAAGAAAGGGACGTAGATTTATATTTATGCAAAAAAAAATTTTTTCGTAAAAACTAAAAGCCCAAAACTTGAACTGATGTTTTTAAGAAAGAGTGTACACTGAAGGAAATGATTTGCTGCACTAACACAAAAAATAGTATATCTAACTAGAAAATTTTGTGGGAATATAGACAGCATGTATTTTTGCCATGGCTACACAAAAATCTAGTACAGGAAAATTAATAAACTTAACAGATGAAAGTTGTTCTGGAAACAAATTCAAAATTAGCGATTTACTAATGTGGTTGGTTGTAATGCAAATTGTAGTAGTTACAAAAGCGAATAATTTTTTTATGTCCACAAATTTTATTTGCAGTTAGCACAAATTATACTTTGTACATGATACAAATGTGTTTGCTAGTAATGCAAACTTGTATTAGTTAACGAAAGTCAGTAATTTGGCTTTACTGTCAATTTTCATTTGCAGTTGACACAAACTAAAATCTGTAGCTGTTATGAGTAGGTTTGCTACAGATGCAAATGAAGATTAGTTGCTAAGTAAGTACTTTTGTTAATGTATCAAATACTATTTGCAGTTGGCACAAACTAAAATTTGTATCAAAAGCTAGCAGTAACTGCCTAGTAAAGGCATTAATTCCTTTGCACTGTTTTCGTCCAGTAAATCTATACTGTCAATATCTAAACCATTTTCTGCAAAAAGAAAAGTGCATAATTTATCTCATAGCTTAATCTGAAGGAAAATTTAGCAAACTATAAATTGTTATATGCAATTAAAACAACATGGCCACTATATAATTTATCACAGAAAAATAATTATAAACTATAAAGTGAATATACTACTCGACACTTACCCTGAAATACATTGATATATTCGGACAAGTTCCACTGCTTTAATAGAAGCGCTAACGGATCTTCAACGTTGGAACTTGTAGACATTCTTCTGCTCTGCTATGGTAATTTTAGTGCGCGAAATGTTACAACGAACAACGTACGTCTTCTGGGGTTAGGTTACGCTTGCGTTGCATTGTTGCTAAAGTGCCGTACATTTTATATGGAGACATAGCAAAAATAGTGTTTGGGTTAAGTTAGTTGTAGAAATGTTTTATTACTAAAAAAATGACCAAACTGGTACAACAGCCCTAAATAACTCCTTAATCGAAAACAAATTACATTACATTTCTCTTTAGGCTAGATCCATTCTTCTGTAATAAGTTATTTATGCTTTTTGTTGCTGGTGAATACCGCACTTTAGCAAAGGCATTGCGTTAGGAGTTACACATCGGTTATAAAATGGTAGACGATGAATATGTGGACACCACTTCAGTACCTACACTAGAAACGATCAACTTCATTCATCACTAAAGCAAATACTAGCCGTAGCAAACACAAGTTATTCTCATTCACATTAATAAACTATTTTGCTATGCTCGCAAATAAAATTATTATCCAGTACAAATTTACTTACACAAGTAAATGTGTATTTGCGTCACAACATACGTTTGCTGCAGTGAAAAATGCATAGTGACGTAAATACAAGAATATTTGCAGTGATTAATATTTAACTAAAATAAATTAGTAACAAAAGCAATCTATTTCTTTCAGGGTATATGTAAATGTATTGTAGGGAGCTGACACACCACAGTTTCTATCAGTAGTTTATTGTAACGTACGAAGTTGTTATTTAAGGTTTTCTCAACTGTATAGAGTTTCGTAAGAGGCAAAGAAATTCCTAAGTGACTGATGACCTTAGGCTACGCTCGGTAAACATTGAAAAAGTTGATGACATTGAACGGCCTATAATTTAAGAATGAACTGCCTTGCACTGGGGTTATAAACTTTAAATCGTAATCCCTATCCTAAACAAGCTTACCTAAAGCATAAGCATGTGTCAGCTTTTCAAAAAATTTACGATGTTGGTTAGTTTTAATAACAGAGGGTGTAATACTATTCTACGCATTATGATTCAACAACTTAAATGCTCCTGCATCATGTATTATGTCTTTAGTCTGGTATAAGTAGTTGTTTACAACAAACGTTATTAAAGTCAATACCTAGCTTTGTAAATCTCATAATTAATATTCAATAATTTCAGCACATTTCTTAATTTATAACTGTGAATTTGTAACGGGCATTTTTGTAGTTTTAAACTTTTACGCTGTTTCCCAATTTATAAATGCATTTCTGCAAATTGCTGTTTCTGTATTTGATATTTATTAACTCGTGTGTAGTAATTTAAAGATAGATAAATTGAGAATTATAAACCGCTGTAATTAAGTATTAGATAAGATTGCGGCATTTCACGTTTTGTATGTTCCTTATGTTATTATACCAGGCTAGATAAGAGTCGATACGCGGTTGGTATAACAACGATTTTATATCTATAGATGGAGAGTTGTAGTTTGTTATTTGTTACTATATGTTAATTACGTTACGTTGTTAGTTTTCGTGCTTGGTTCTTATATACAGGGTGAATGGTATCGTTCGTGCAAAAATGAACTGGGAGATAGTACACTTAATTTGCAACAAAAATTGTTGATATGACCCCTGTCCTATCTCGATTGGTTTAGGAGATATGTTTTTTTTTAGTTTGTTACTTAATAACGCGACTTCTTGCAGTAAAAGTTAAATTTCTAGGCTTCTGCTTTAAATAACTAGATAAACAATCCGATTTTCATAAACTAAATTAAATTTCCTATAAAAAACAACTATTTTGATTTTTTTAATTTTAAAAGAAATATTTTTTATAAAGCATTAAAAGCTAAAAAATTACAAAGGAAATTTTTTTAACAAAGTTTAAAGTAATATTACAGCGAAATTATTTTATCTACAAATGAGCAAATGTCACAAAAACAACGTCACTTTATAAGGTTTCCAGCTGTGCAAAATACTTTCTATTTGATTTTTAATTTATTAAATTATTGCCTTCGTAATGCCGGAAACACTTTGTTCGGTTATAAGATAATCAAGGCAGTGCGAATTGAAAACAAAAATGTACAGTAGTTTTAAGAGCACAGATACGTTCATAGCATGTAGTTGTCACATTGACAGTGTGAAGCATTGTCAGTGATTAAACGGTTGTATTCATATAAATTTTTGATACGTACTTAATTACCATCTAAGATGCCTGCTCGTTATAGAAATAGAGAATATGCGTATATGCATTTCATTTATGGTTTTTGTAATGGTAATGCTACCAGAGCACGGAAGAAATATCAACGTCGGTTCCCAAATTGTCCGATTCCCAGTCGCAACGTGTTTGCAAGAATGAACCAATGGCTCCTTGATGGAGGAGCATTTCAAGTACCTAATGAAAGGGGCAAGATCTGGACATATAAATTGACGAGTTTGTCTTGGATTGAGTGGAACAAGACCCTACAACTTCTACACGTCAAATTGCAAGAGAGGTTGTAGTTTCGCAATGGAAAGTAGTAGATGTTCTGCACAAGAATAATATTCGTCCTTTTCACTTTACACCTGTTCAAGCTCTGGAAGGCGGATGCGAACATTTCCAACGAAGGTTGATGTTCTGCCGTTGGTTATTAGCACGGTATATTGAGGAGCGCCATTTCTTTCAAAAAATACTGTGGTCTGATGAGTCCCTCTTTACGCACGCTGGCGTTCTAAATCTCAACAATTACCACTATTATGCCGATGAAAACCCTCATGCAATAAGATAGAAATCGTTCCAACGCAGATTCAGCCTAAATGTGTGGGCGGCTGTGATAGGAAACACCCTAATTGGCCCCTATTTTGTCGAAAGAAACCTCACTGGAGAAGTGTATTTGGACTTCCTTCAAAATCAACTACCACTATTGTAGGAAGATGTCCCTTTAGAAGTTCGTAGAGATATCATTTTTTAACATGACGGGGCTCCTCCTCATTACACACGTGGTGTCCGCTAGTTTTTAAACAAACAGTACGCAAGATGGATTGGTAGAGAAGGATCGATTCCGTGGCCAGCAAGATCGCCTGACTTGAATTCCATGGATTACTTTGTATGGGGCTTTTTAAAAGAATACGTATACAGCACGGTGGTAATCAGTTTGGAAAATTTTAGACAACGGCTCGAAAATGGATATCAACTCTTAAGAGAGAAGCTATCTATGAGCGTGACCGTGGTAGGTATGCGGAAAAGAGCAAGAACCTGTATCAGGTGCGGTAGTCAGCATTTTAAACAATACAAATAAAATTTAGTTTATCAAATTATTGTCTCCGTAATACCGGAAAAACGTTGTGGGATTATTACATAATCAAGGCAGTGGGCGAATTTTAATGCGAATTGGAAACAAATATTTGTTTCCATATTTCCATACTTGATAAATTAAAAATCGAATAGAAAGTGTTTCGCATAGCTGGAAACCTTATGATGTGACCTTGTTTTTGTGACATTTGCTCATTTGTAAATAAAATAATTTCGCTGTAATATTACTTTAAACTTTGTTAAAAAAAAATTCCTTTGTAATGTTTTACCTTTTAATGCTTTATAATAAATGTTTCTTTTAAAATTAAAAAAATCGATATAGTTGTTTTTTATAGGAAATTTAATGTAGTTTATGAAAATCGGATTGTTTATCTAATTATTTGAAGCAGAAGCCGAGAAATTTAACTTTTACTGCAAGAGGTCGCGTTATTAAGAAACAGACTAAAAAAAACCATATCTCCTAAACCAATCGAGATAGGACAGGGGTCATATTAACAATTTTTGTTGCAAATTAAGTGTACTATCTCCCAGTTCATTTTTGCACGAACGATACCATTCACCCTGTATATTAATTACGTAAAAGTTACTGTTTGCTTTTGCTGTGAAGAGAGGGTGGAAAAACGCGATGTTGTTTGCTGAAGCCAAGCTTGTTTTTCTCTAAATAAACTGTAATAAAATACAAAGAACGGTATATAATTTGTTATAAAGTGCTTATAATGTGTATTTAAAGTGGTTTTGCGTATTAGTAATATTACCTAATGTGAAATCTGCAAAATCGCTCTTTTTATTGTGAACCTATCTTCATTTTTACGAGGTCGTTCTAAATGTCTATGTGGTTGGCGCGGAGTTTGAATTGGTAATCATAACCTATTCAATTATATTCCTAGGTGTTTAATTCTTGTATAATGTTGGACGAAGAACAAAATTCCGTGATCACTGTTGCTCCTACAGAGGTAGAAAGAGCTCCCGATCTTATTCGAATTCCGACGCGTGATAATGTCTGCTGCTAACACCAGGGCATCCGGCTTACCAAGTTTCAAGTTGATAGTGGGATGGAACCAGGGACACCCTATACTCCACCAGCTCCAACTGCAAGGCTATCAATAGCCGAACTGGTACAATTCTATAGAAACTCTTCCTGTGCTCCTGGTTGTGTAAGTTGAACTATTTCATACTTGTTATTACTGTAAATATCTATCCGTTTGTTTTGCAATGTTCTTCGTCGTACTGATACCTTTTACAATAGACTTGCCTGCTATTAACATAGGAAAAAAAAGAGAAAAAAAACAATCAATACTACTGAATTACTCATACCAATTGTGTCTTATCTATTTATCTCTTGTCAACATATTATCTGATTTATGTTTAATTGGTGTGTGAGGAAACGTTTCTGCTACTCCCCAATATTACCTCACTGTATACTAAACATTTTTCTGTATTGCTTTTACCGTTGTTATATTATATAGATTATCCAAACAGTTTCTTTTTTTTACATTCTACAAAGTACTGAATAATTTAGACTTTTCATTGCTGCTATGCTTATTCTTTTTTTTCAGGTTTGCTTAACTATTTTTCTTGCAGGTATTGTCACTAACTCCTTACCGCCGCAAACATTATAGGTCAGTCTGCTTTCTACGACCCCCCTACTCTCCGATTGAGCCGGGTCATTGCTTTGACTTTCTTTGTGTTACGTAGCATAAATTTGGCGCCCAACGCGACTGCCACGAAAAAAACGTAACAGATAACTTTACTAATGTGGAGTTAATAGATATCGTTCTAACGTATGGTGAAGTGGGAAAAAATGCTGCAGCCGCATGCGTGCTGTACAGAGTACGTTATTTTTAACAACGACTTCCAAATATTCAAGTGTTTATAAACACAGTGCACCGTGATAGACTTGTTTCTGTGGGGTGCTTCAAAAGATATCGTGTATGCCTTAATGTGAACATTGCTACTTGGAGCAGTTACGCCGACGCTTTAGTGATTCGGTGGAAGAAATACGAAACTATGAAGCAAATGTCTATCAAAGTATTTTGCAAAAATGGCTCAGAAGAGCACGTTTGTGCATTCAACAAAATGGAGGGCATTTTGAACACCTTTTATACGCAGTATACCTTGGTGAGTTGCTACCTTTATTTCAAAGTACAGTAAACACATTGCTGTAAACATTAGTTTTGTTGTTTTTTTTAAAGTTTTTTTATTTAACACCATCCCCAAGCTCAAGCATCAGTATTCATATTTCTACAAGAACACTGCGTGAATCACAACTTCATACAGTACATTGAACGTTCAATAGAAACTGTGGTGGTCGTTTCCTTACTTGATGTGGTGTGTCGCCTCCTTACCATACATTTACATGTGCACTTTTTCTTAAAAACATCAATTCAAAGTTTGGGCTTATAGTTTTAAAAGAAATTTTTTTTTGCATAAATATGAATCTACGCACCTTTCTTAAGCATCAGTTAGAATATTTCTATGAAGTTGTGAATCATCCTGTAGGTTTCAACAATCCTATACGACCCAGCCACTCCGTTAAACAGTTCTTCGGAACTTAGCGAAATCGCTATTTGAAATCTCGTTGGATGCTGGTCCCAGTTTATTCATTACTACCGCGGCTCTTCTCTTACCTCAGGGTCTCCAAATGACTTTCGATAACTTTAACTTCAACAATTGCTTTTAATTAAATTTTAATTTTTAGAGCACAGATTCTAAACCGCTTTTTACATTCTTATTTTTAATTCTATACCAACACTATTTTCAAAAAGACCAAATCGAAAATTAATCTATCTACCCACCCGTTATAAATTAATTCTCCACGACAATAAATTACTACCTATTTACAAACTTTAACAAATAACACAAAATTTAACTAACAAAAACAACGATATCTGATAAACTTTCTAACCCTTATTCAATGTAAATTAACTCACGCTACAATTACAAAACCCTTTATACAAAATAATGACAATACGTACGTGTTATTTATAATTTAAATATACCCCTAGAACTCTTACAAATCTGGGCCATGGTGTTAAACAAAATTTCTAGTGTTCTTTCCAAAAATAGCAGATTTTATGCACCACAAGGCGAATCAATTTGGTTGTGCCTAAACATATATTATATCAGACCCTTTTATAATATAATTTTGACCACCCCGAAAGATTCAGTCAAATAAACTATCGTTTTAAATTTTGTTTCCCACATGACGTAACCCTTGTATTAACTAAATATGGTTCCCCTGCCCCTCATTCGGTGCAATGTTTCTGTAAAAACTATCTCACTGGCACAAAGTGCAAATTATAACTGAATACCAACGCAGGCTTTACTAGATATTACTGAAATTACTGTAATCATTTGAATTGTTAAATAAAATGCGGCAGTACAGATGTCTCTGACGTAATTCAGTAGAATGTGTTTATAAGTGGGTCATTATGATGGAGCAAAAGTGATAGCTTTGGTATTAATTTTGAATCTTAGAGGGTTGCATGAGGGCGAGAGAGAAGTATAGATCTTGTTCTTTCTTATTCTTAATGTTCTGTGTTTACCAAAACCTCAGCACGCCGTATTAGGTTCGCAGGATTCCAGGAACTGGCATATATGCCCCGGCCACCGCGTGGTTACAAAGTGGCGGTACCTAAAAATCCTAATACCTGTCAATAGGATTGCAGGGATCTTCATAACCCATCCAACATGTAATTATTTATTAACGGCTGACTTACTCTTGCGTTATTATTTATTCCTTGCGTATATATTGTGCTTTCCTTTTACGTGAAGGGCAGCTCGGAACATCTCCGGTGCATTTGGCTTTGCATTCCTCTTACAAAGTGTTTCAAGTTCCAGGAGCTGCCAATTTACCCTTCCCCTGCCCTCTCAAAAACCAAATTTTGTTCGTGCTTCAAGCTCAAGAAGCGGTGCAACTCTCCTTAAACGAAAAAAATTCCAGTTCCTTTTATGAATAACTCCGAGCTGCTCCGAGCTGTTCTGGAGCTTTACACCCTTGGTGCTATACGCACTTAAAAGCTAACACTTAACAGCTATAATAAGTGTAATGAAAATTTATCTCGTAAAATATATTTGTGTGCAATAATATAGGAACGAGATTGGTACTTAATTTATTATAAATACTGAATCTATTTGAATCATTAACCGACTATGATCCTTAGGCGTTTACTAAATAGTTGACAAGTATTTTTATTGACCAACAGCTTTTTTTTATAGAGGCTATTAGGAATACAGAAAATGCAAGTAGGTCGGTCTCTGACCCTTTACATTAAGCAGGTTTTTGTTTATTATGGAGAGTTTGCGTGGGAGAGAAGTTATCGGTCTCATACAGACTTTGAATATAGGAAGAGATAGAGAAACGTCTGGATATCAATAACATACACTCTTCATTGCATGACCTTTTTTTTCTTACGTCAAAGGGGTTGTCTTAATCCTACGCGAATTATGCATCCTCCAATTTATGGATGTATAACGAAATAGAAATAACTAAGAATTATTAGAAATTGTTAAAGAAATTACAAAGTAAAATGCAACAATGTAATACAAGGATAAACCAGACAGGTTATTAACAGTTCATGAGAACGGATGCAATACAATGTATTCAAGACGATAGTGACACTGCAGGTGGCAGGTCACAGACGGATAAGATACCATGATTACCTAGAAAATAAGTTTGTAACAATGTATTAATGAACAGAATTAAGAATAAGCAGATATAAACTCTGCAAGTTCCCACAGAATTGTGAAGGGCAGGGACATTATAAATAGCCCGGGAACCCCAAGACCAGGCAGTCAGTCAAAGTATTCAGCTTTAGCATTGCAGTTTGCTTGAGCGACTCATAATAGTTCAATTAATTTTTCATTTAGTACCAAATTGTCAAAATTCGATATTAATTTCTGTTTAAGTAAATAAATTGTTACGAAGTTTTTGGAGAAGTTTTTAAAAATAGCGCTCCCAATGCCCGAAACGTAATTGGCGCAGTCTGTAGGATGTCAAATGGTCACCAGGGAACCCAAGTTCGAAGAACTGGTGGTCTGGAATTTCAATTCCGATTTGACAGCACCCAAACAAAGTTGGAGGAAGTAAAAGCATCAACCGAATTCAGCAAAACAATACCTTGGAGGAGATAGAAGCATCGATTGAATCCAAACCAAACCAACGTGGGCAACATACAAAAAACGACCGAGTACATGAAACCGACAAAGAAACTAATGTAAGTTCATTTCCTTAAAAAACTAATTGAATTTTGACAAACTATATTTTATATTCGCTAGTATTACAAAAATTTTATTTATTATTATTATTTTATGTATGTATAGATTTTAACTATTATTATCGCAATTTTATGCCATTTAATGAAAATAATTTACTTATATATTAAGGGAATTATTTTCAAATATATTTATGTTTAAAGAGATTTTTAAAACAAGTGAACTAAAAAGACGCATTACATGCGGAAATTAGATAATTATTACGAATTATTACCAAATAACTGGCACACAATTATTAAATAAACAAAACCGTAACCGACGTAAGAATTATCGAAACAAAACGAAAACAAATTTAAAATACAAAAAATAGAGCATAATTATTTTACAATTTTATTTAATATTGAAAAGTATTGTATAAAACGAAACTAATTATAAAAACAAATTACTCAAACATAACTTTTATCGCATTTCCATTGCAAAGTAAAATAAAGCATATAGATTACGACCGGAAACTCTTATCAATGAATAAAACATCATTCACCCATCGAAACGTTATAAAAAGTTATTTCAGTACAAAAAGCTAATTATAGCAAAGCAACTACTAAAAAGATTCATTCAAAAACGCATCGCGCTTTATAAAAGGTTGTAATTAAAGATTTTTTAAGGCAGAGGTATCTAAATATAACAAAACAATTATTAAATGTGACATTTTATGATTAAAATACTTCAGCAATTAGCTAGGTATATAATTGTAGAAAAGACGTATTTAAATTATCACAGACTGAATAAAACCTTTTAGAAAACCAGCGCATCTTAATAAATTATAATTGCATGTATCTGATTAAACAAAAGCATTACGTAATTCATTAAAATTTACCACGAGACTAAAATAAAACCTTCAGTAGACAAAGTAACTTGTAATTAAATTACAAAGGCAACATTAAACAAAGCAATCGACTGAAAATTTGCAAACTCTATGTAAACTCAAGACTATACAGTTGACAGACAAACAACTTATACGCTTATAAAAAACAACACCCACTGATAAGAGATAATTATAACAGCCAATATATAAATCAGAACAAATAAACGAAGATAAATTCATAACTGGCGCAAAAACGTACAAAGTGAAGTAATTACAGCGAGAAATTATTAATTTACATCGGAATTTTTCAGAAAGCAAAACTCAAGTAGAATTCACGACAAATTAACATTCGCGAAGTATAAAATAATTTAATTCAAAGCAGACCCTTCCAAGCACAAATCCCTCAATCAAATTACAGCACCGTATAACTAAGTACAAAGACAAGCAACTCGATTCTTTAAATAACGAAAAACGACTCAAACTAAAAATATCAAATAACCCAACACACTTCAAGCTGGAAACTTACAACTATACTAAAGAGTAACAATACAAACCGCAAAATAAATATCAATTTTTAAAAAATTTGATACTAATTAAAAGCGAAAGCAACCCTTAACAATCATGAATTCAGATAAGAAAATTTATTTTGAAACCATCGCCAACTTTAACGGAGATCAAGCCCTCCTCGAAAATTACATACTTGGGTGTGAAATATTTTTGAAGACATTCTACAAACCCGGAGATAATGAAGAAAACGTATTACTCTTGAGGCTGATAATAAGTAAACTGACTGGACGGGCACTAACACTAATAGCCAGCCGAGATGATTTAGAACAATGGGAAGACTTTAAACGGATAATAATAGCATATTTTGGCAATCAAAGAAACCTATAATGTCTAATACGCGACTTAATAAACCTTAGAATGGAAAAAAATCAATCCCTGTACCAATTCGGAATAAAATTCCAGATGTAAGAAGCTTAATCTTATCAAAATTAAAAATCGAAGAACCCGACCAAAACATCCAACTTTTAAAAACAAAAATGTATGACGAAATGGCACTAGACCCCTACATAAATGCAATACCAGAACGACTATCAGATAAAATCAGATTTCAACGTTCTCAAAATTTAGAAGAAGCTATGAATATGATCATAGAGGAAGAAAACGTCATGTACTATCGAATCAGACTATACAACCCCAACGCGAATAAAAATTATTCACTAATAAAAAGCATACAAACCGGAGACCAACAATCCCCCAACAAAAATTCACACCATTCAATGCACAAACAAATCAACCACAAAGTAATATCTCAAATCTTAATAACACGAATTTTAATAATCAATTCAGACAATTTCCAAGACCAACGTTTAACTCAAATTTTACAAAAACCCGTATTTCAAGCAAGATTCAACCAAAAGATGAACCAACAAAGACCAGCATTCAACGCAAACCCTATTAGAAATACACCAATTAATAATAATAATAATAATAACAACCCTAACAGTTATTATAAACCAACACCTATGGAGACCTCATCTGGCAACACCAGACACAATACAAAAATAATACACATCTGACCAAACCACAATCAAAAACGCAACTTTACATCGGAACAACTATTTCATTAAGTAAAAAAATTTTGACAATGACCAGAATAATTACATTCACCTCAGTACAAACATTGAATCAAGCCATTCAGAAAATTACGAACGTGACGAACCATGCGAAAACTACGACGAGGACAACAAAGAAAACGCGTGCCCAAATTTGTAGATGCACCGATTTATAAACGACCAAACCTAATAAATTTAAATAATATAAATCATCCAGTACTACCATATATAAAAATACCCCATGCCGAACTTAAACTATTAATCGATACCGGATTCTAAAAACATTAATTAGCCCCAAACCGTAAAGTAAATTTCAGATAAACTTTTAAAGAAACTTCAAATAAATTTTAAGGAAATTCTGAGAATCAAAAATAGAACTAACCAAAAATCTGGGTAAAATCTGAAGGAAGAATTCCAACAAATTTAAGTAACTATGTTGGTCAACGAGTTGAGGAAAATACGCTAAGGATTAACTGGGAGAAGCGGTAACAGAGAATTAAATTGGAAACAATCCAGGGGTGCTGACTATCCACATATAGAGGCAATTCCGGGAAACAAGCAGAGAAAACACAGGCCAGAGGTTTATAATCCTTTATTAGTATAAGATTGTATTTTTTTTTAACTTTTTTTATTATTTATATCGAAGTATTTGTAAGAGTCATCAAAATTTTTTTGAAAATTTATAAAAATAGATAGATCGTTTGAACGTTCAAAAGGTCTTTAAAGTAAATTATAGTGGTATTTTTGCTGACTTTAAGAGAGTGTAATTTTGGTGGAAACAGATAAATATTAATATTCTATTCAGGGGCTTATTTCGAATATAAAATCAAACTAATAAGCTATTAAAATACAAAGTGTAAATATTGTCGATTATTATATGAATTTTTAGATTGATTCACTTACATTATTTTAACAGATAGGAGCTAAGGAAAGGGGGGTTAAACAGGCTTTATTGTCGTGTTGTTGGGCACTATGTGTTAATTAGATTGAGCTAGCTGAGGCAGATATATAAAAAGAGGTATAGGTTTAGAGACGCAGAGTAGAAAGTTGAATACGAACATAGCAAAAAATTTATATTACACATCAACGTAAAGCGGATACGAGATACGGATACGGATACGAGAAGAGGATAAATAGCATAGCAATATATATATATATATATATATATATATATATATATATATATATATATATATAATGCTGTGATAAGAAGGTTATTTAGGGGTCATTTAGGAGTCATAATGGTCACACAATACATGTAGATAGTACTAAGAGTCAGAAAACTTCATTTATTTAGCATGAAAAATACGTAATTTGCAAATTATGCAAACAGCAAACATTTAACACCCTGTATAAGAACCGCAGTTGACTTTAATTAATGCCGGGAAACATATCATTCAACAACAAACACACCTTTAGCAAAAAGAATAACTCTGCACGCAATCAAACTTGTCTTAAACCAAGAAGCCTTCATAAAATTATGAATGTATACGCGTTAAATGAAGTACAAGTTAGAAAATCATGATACAAATCATATTAAAATTAAACATGCGATAGTGAAAGGAGATAGCATAGCGTCCTGATAAAAAGCGCATCTTTCGAAATAAATACGTTTTGGAAACGCAAGATGTAAACAGTAATATCTTAATTTACGTCATTTCGTCTACGTGATTTTCTACATAGAGTTAATACAAATCCCAAAGTACTATCTAAACAAACAAATTCGCTAAGGCGAATTAGAAATTCCTGTAGTAACATCAAAACAAACGGTCTAAAATAAATACAGAATAGAGATTCAGTGGTTTCCTACGTGATCAAGAAATCGTCCGGCGAGTTATTATCAGAGATATACCTGTAAAAGCCCAAAATATTCAAAACATCCTATGGTTGGTCGTAAACTTTGAACAAAAAGCGCCGATAACCAATGAATTTTTAGATGGGGCGTAGCTTATATAACACGCGAATTTTGATAAGTAGACCGTCTTTATTCGAACCAAGCACAATAGACATCACTATACTCAAGAATCTACGCAACGAGTAAATAATAAGATTAAATAATCAAATTTTTTGTAAAAAGTGGTGGTAGAAAATTTTAAGATAAATGATAGTGAAGAATATATGAGACAAGTTTCGCCGTTTACTGGAAAACGTGAGTAAAAGTTTATCAATTAATTAAGGTTAAATATTTATAATTTAGGGCTCTAAGAGAGACTACAAAAATCTATGAAAGACTACGAAAATCTAAGTAAGGTGGGGAAAACCTAAGGGAGATTAAGAAAATACTAGATTATTGATTAAGCGGGGTAAAATTTGGAAACTAAATAAATTGATAATATTGGGAAGAAGTCCGAATGAAAATATTAGCAAAGCGCACAAAACAGAGGATTGTTTTTAAGCATTGGAAGTAATATTGGGGTGCTGATCCACAACGCAGTAGCAAATCCAGGAAGACGCACAAGGAAAGCTACAGGTCAGAACTATCTAGTATAGGCATTACTTTCTTTTTATTTTTTTTAACATTGACTATATTTATTATATCTGAATATTTTATGTAGAGTCATCAAAAATTTCTTTTATACGTGAAAAATTTTGTAAAAAAAAGGGAAAAATCTTTAACGTTCAAAGAATTTCCAGTAGGGTAGAGTGTCATTTTTGCTGGCTTTAAAATAAGGAAAGGGAGCTTTAATTTTTGGGGATAAACAATTTAAAAATTATGGTTATTTGATTCAGGGGTTCATTTTTGTCATATAGTAAAACAGATTAAGCTGGAAGTATATATGATTTTTTCTTTCTCATTATACAAATATTAGTCGACTTCGTTTTATCATTCAAAGCAGGAAAAATATTGGAGAAAAGGAGGTAAATTATTCGATTATCGTAACGTTGTGTACTCTGTGTGAATTAAACTGAGCTAGCCGAGGCATATTTAAATTTTAGGATATTAAAAGACACTGAGCGGTGGAGATCAGCAGGACACTAAAAGTATAGCGTTATAATATATATATGAACTCTAGTAAACTTAACAAAATATGAAAAACAAGTAGTGCGTATGGATGAATTTAAGTTCCTATATAATCTTATGAATTGATATAAGCACATTATTCTTGCTCAAATGCAATTAACGATCTGTTTGATATTTGGTATATAATTCCTTTTTTCTTCAGAGATAATATTGGTATAAATATAACAATCTTAGCCTTTGTGTTTTAGGTGCATATAATCGTTACTGAAGTTCTTACACTCTTATTAGTGACACTGTCTTGCTTATGTTAAATGTTTCAGTTTAGTGGCGCTTGACATTTCCGTACTTATAGGAACCCTACTGTTAGCCTCATTCTGCTGAAGTTACAGTTCAAAGTTGATCCGGAAGTCTCTAGAGGTACTTATGATTAGTACGAAGGAAGCAACATCTATGATTAACTTCTGAGAGAAATTTAGGTGGTTCTGTTGTTATCTCACAACACCCCAATCAACGTTCGATAACATCTATAGAAGAAATTATTACAATATAATTACTTTTTTTTCAGAGATAATATTGTTTAAATATAATAATCTTAGCCTTTTTTGCTTTAGGTGCATATAATCGGTACTAAGTTCCTACGCTCTCTTTGGTCATGCTGTCACGTAAATCTTTGAGTTTAGTGGCGCCTGACATTTGCGTATTTTTAGGAACCCCCCTGTTAGCCTCATCCCGCTGAAGTAGAGTTCAGAGTTGGTCCGGAAGTCTCAGAAGTACTTACGGTTAGTACGGATAAAGTAACATATATGGTTAAACTTCTGAGAGAAATTTAGGTGGTTCGCTTCTTACCTTACCCCACCCCCAATCAACATCTGGTACAGCGACTCCGCTGTTTGTGCTTTATCTTTGGTCTTTCACCTAAAACAGTAAGAGTAAATTAGATGGTAAACCACACATCATCTCCTTTAAAATAGTTACAACATGAAAACTTTTAAGTTGTTTTTCGACATATTTTATTTTGTTTAATTTTGAAACCCTGTCATCCCTGCGGTACACATAACTCCGTTAAAAAGCGCTATTAAAGCAGTATCTCCTTGTCTTTTTAAGATTAATTGCTTACAATAAGCGTTTGCAGCCCACAACAAATTTTCTTGCTTATTTCAGAAATCCTGAAATCACATACGTTTATTTTTGCGGTACTAGAGAACTATAGAATCGTTATTTAGAACAGAAATGTTTGATGAGAGTACGTGGAAGAGTTTTGCCGCTCTAAAGAGTGCTGACGAAACTCGAAACAACAACGTATACACCCTTTCCTTAAATGAAACTAAAAATCGTCACTCTAAAACGCCTTTCCTATCTCTTTTCTTGTTTTTTAAAAAGATGGAGGCACAAACAACATTCTCTAAAGCATTAAAACCAATTAACTGGAACTATTAGCGAGTTCCTTTTTGTTTGTTGTTTTGTGAAAACTGCCTCTAATGTTATGTTTGTGTATGACTACAAAGTAATTATGCTTAAACTCAGAAAAATAAGGTTATGCCCGATATAGCTTTCAACATGGGAAGACATCAAAGTGCCAGTCTAATAGATGATGACATGCAAGATTGGCATATTAATTTTAAAACAAAATATAGCCGGGTAATTGCACCAAACGAGCACAAGTACTGCTTCTATAATTAATTATTTAGATTACTGTACTACAGTGCGAGTCTGTGTGTGTGTATGTGTGACGTATATGCATGTATGTATGCGTGCACGTGCGTGTGTATGCGCGTGTATGTGTGTGAGCGTACGTGCGTGCATGCGTGACTACGTGCTTCCTCCGGCGTGTGCTCACGTGCGTATGGGTGTGTGTTACAGGCGGAAAAGCTACTACGTATGCAAAATTATAAAATGGAGGCGGCCTGTAAAACAAAAATTAAAGGGGGGGTCACCGGCACTAGCTAGCGGAAGGTCGTGGAGGTCATAGAGGGTTAAAATTTTGAAAAAAAAGGGTTAAATTAATTTATAATATACTACAAAAGATTTGGCACTTACCTTTCGTAAAATATTGTGGCTGAATGACAATTGCCAAGGACGCCAGACAAGTCGAGAATGTCCAAATGTTCGTACAAAACCTTGGGAGACTTGTCATCCCAAGGAGGACAATTGTTTCTTTTAATCAATTTCTCACTTTTTACTACTTATAAAACTTCCATGATAAAACAATAAAAAAAAACTATTGACTTAATCAACGGCAAACAAAACTATTTAATTCTCAGAGCAAGAAACGTGAACTTCTTACATTCATTGATTTAGAAATTTAAGTGAATAGGTGACTATGGAATTTATGAAAATTTTGAGTACATAAGTAGTTATCAAACACTTGTATATGAAAGAAACTTATATTATAAATCGTACACTAAATTAATCCTACGGTTTATGGCCAAAACGTCCTAACAAACAAACTAACTAAAAATGGGTCATGCTACTTAACTATAAAAACTTACTTACTAAAAATTGTCCATTGTTTGAGGGTTTGTTTTCCAACGTAGAACAGTTCTTAAATTTGGGAAGAGAATCTCGCTTGTTGCTTCTGTTTATAATTTTTAAAGAATTGACTGGCACACGAACCCGGCAGAATCTTCTTGACAATATCACTTACTTGTGCGTCACACGCTTACAAGCTTTCTAATATTTATCTTGCATCACTATAAATCCGCGAACATTTGGGTATAACACTCGCGAAACTGGAAGAGTGTGACGTTAATTAGCGGCCCCACGTTGGTTCGTCAAAATCTCTGTTACGTTTTTTTTTTCGTGGCAGTCCCTGTTCGGGCGCCAAATTTATGCTATGTAACACAAAGAAAGTCAAAGCAATGACCCGGCTCAATCGGAGAGTAGGGGGGGGTTGTAGAAAGCAGACTGACCTATGATGTATGCGGCGGTAAGGAGTTAGTAACAGTACCTGCAATAAAAGAAATTAGAATAGTAAACCTGCAATAAAAATGATTAGTCCTGCAAACCTGAAATAAAGAAAAAGCATAGCAGTAATGAAAAGTCTAAGTTATTCAGTACTTTGTAGAATGTAAAAAAAAACTGTTTAGATAATCTATATAATATAACAACGGTAAAAGCAATACAGAAAAATGTTTAGTAAAAAGTGAGGTAATATTGGGGAGTAGCAGAAACGTTTCCTCGCACACCAATTAAACATAAATCAGATAAAATGTTGACAAAAGATAAATAGATAAGACACAATTGGTATGAGTAATTCAGTAGTATTGATTTTTCTTTCTTTTTTTTTTTCTCTATGTTTTAAAATAGCATGCAAGTCTATTGTAAAGGGTATCAGAACGACAACTTACAAAAGTCCTTCAGCAACGCTTCCTTGCAACTGAAGTGTGGGATTCAACGATGTCCTGCACTAACGAAGCACTTCACCCTTGACTGTGAGGGTGTTGATGGAACTTATCACACGTTACACTAATCACACCTACGTATTTCACTGGGGTTAGCAGCAGACAATATCACGCGTCGGAACTATGTAGTTGATAAATTTCTTGGTAATTCTATTTCCTAAGACAATAATTTCGATATATTCTGTAGCACTAGTTTAATTTCAACTTGGACCAGATGTATATTATTTTCATAAACATCCCAATAAGCAGTGAGAAACTTCAAACAATACTTTAGTAAACCGGTAATCGGTTATATTTTGCAAACACGAAACTTGCACAAGTAAGGATCTATTTTAGATTCTTTGTTGTTAGAAAATTCAGAACTACAGTATCACAGCAACAAAAGCAATTAGTAAAAGCCACGCGTATCACTAAATAAAACCGTCCAAAATGTTCCGTAAAACACACGTCAAGTACTTTTATTTCCAACAGAAAATCAACAAAAAAAACAATTAGTAAAGCTACTCGTAAGCAATAAAACCGTCTGTCAATGACCTTAAAACCCGTGCGGTCGAGTAAACACATTCTACAGTTAAAAAGTACAACTAAAATCGTGCCGTGTTTTTCATGTACAATTCGAAAAATTAATACCGCATTAATTTTTCACTATTATCAAAGCAAACAGAAAGCAGTATTTTCCACGTACTTCACATATAGGCACACAAACAGAACTCTCAAAGCAAACAGCAAACAGTCTTTTCAACGTAAACAATCCATCGGAACGAGCAAGAAAAAAACCCCGTAACGTAATTAACATCTAGGAACAAAGGACAAACTTGAACTCCTCTACAGTTAAAAAAACAACTTTTACTTCACAAGAGAAACAACTAAAATCGAGTCGTGTCGTGCAGCATTTTTTATCGCAATCTCCGTATAGAAACAAAGAACAAAACAACACTGCCCGTCTGTAGATATAAAATCGTTGTTATTCCAACCGCTTATCGCCTATCAACTCGACTCGTATCTCGCTTGTATATTCACATAAGGAACATCCAAATAAAAGAATGCAGCACTCCTATCTACATAATTAATTACCGCGGTTTATCATTTCCGATAAGTTGGGAAAGTAATTTACTTATTAATGAAAATCAATCTTCAATTTATCTACTTTTAATTAATACACACGAGTTAAATTGTATACAATTCTGAAAGCTATGCGGAAGTATTGACTTTATGCAAACAAATATAAAATATAGAAATAGTAATTGCGGAAAAGTATTTACTATTTGAGAAGAGCGTAAAATGTTACACTTAATAAAAATGCACGTTACAAGAGTTATCGCTCCTTTCCAATTTTTAATATCGTGATACGAAGTGAAATATTCTATCTGTGCTATCGGAGAACGCTACCCGCAAACTACGTTTCTCTCTACTTTTTGACCACGGACGGCCCCATTGGAAAAACTCCCTGTCTTTGGCTAAAGCCTTCAATTATATAAACTAATTGTTACCCTAATAATTATGTACGTCATTTTTCTGTTATCCAATGACTGAACTGAACCTCCCACAAAACAAGATTTCAGAAACCAAATCCAACCCCTTTTTAGATGAGAGTCACGGGAGCAATTATTTTCCCAAAGGTTTAAATTATATTTTACCTTCTACGAATTACTTAGTTATTGCAATGTGGAACTTATCTTTGGCGACAGCAGTCTGCCCTTAACGAAGACCGGCTAACCTACTTGAGCCGAAATGGATTTTAAATACAATGGATGTCTCCAGACTACTTAAACTTACTTGTAATATTTGAACAAATCAAATTGGAAACAGTTTTGCGCTATTTATAATATTTCGTTTTGTATAACCCGCTGTCAATCAACAAAAGTATTAAGAAGGTTAAGCTTTTCAAACTGAAATTGGTTTCCTTTATTTACGCTAAAAGGTACTATTACATTTTAATTTTATCGGATTTGTCAGTCTGTAACCGACCTAAACTTTTAAGAGGGTTATTGTATTTGATTTACGAGGGTCTAGAGCTTTAAATGATGACCTGCCGCTGGAATTTAGTAGCCTGAAGTTATTTGTAAAGCTGGTCTTTTATTATAAAAGAAGCCTAACTAAAATGAGGTAATTTATTGTGGGAATTTTTGTCTATACTTTATGCAAGTTACTGAATTTTTAATTAATTGATTTGTTTAATCGTTAACATTACAAAATAATGTTACATGTGTATGTAAATGCTGTCTTGTTGCTGGGTTTCGAGTACCATACTCTAATTTTTTACAAATTGAAAAAGCTATTAGAACAATTCCTTTAGAACTGAGGCGAGGAAATGCACTAAACAAATTTTTGTTCTAACTATATGTAATACTGTTAAGTGAAAGAGCTAAAAATTTCTATGGCTAACTAATCTTTGTTGTATTTACTAGATAACAATATAGCTTGTTTTAGACATACATCTATTGGATTATGGGATTAGCTTGCGTTGTCAGTGGCGTATTGTTTTCAGTTTATAAGCGAATAACAAGCAAAGATTACAACGAATGGGAATTTCTCTACGGCCGGTTGACAATTCTAAATATAACATATAGCCCTAACTATGAACTTTGTTTCTTGTACCAAATCATTAGCGTGAGTAGCGCAGGATGCCATTTTATGACAATTGATTTGCTAATGGCTGCGATTCTTGTTCACGTAACATATCAATTTAAACTTCTACAACACAAAATAGAAATAATAGGTGGAAAAAGTAACTACCGTACGGTTGGAGTAATAGGAAGTGTAAATCTTTGTATGATGAATAACATTTTATTTTTAGCATATTGGGTACAACTCTCCTACAGTTATTTGCCAAAACAAGTTATGGAAACGATTATTGTACCATTTAACAGAAGCAGTAAAGTTTCACCTTCAGATCGTACAAATTATTAATGAAATGGAGGAGGTGTTTAGTGGGTTATTATTAAGTACATACGTGAGCACCCTCTGCATAATCAGTTTAACGGTTTTCGAAGCGTCTAAGGTAAGTACAAGAAATTATGCACAACTGTACCCTGTCCACTGTATTACATTTTTGCTTCATTTTGCAGCAGAAGGTAATTATATAGTGCTGTATATTACTACTTTTCAGGCAGTACCCACGAAGGTGCTATATGATTCACTAACAGTTCAAACTTCACTTGTTAATACTTACATCGCACGGAATAGTTCTTTTATATGGTCGATAGATACCAAAAACTTGTTGTAAAAATAGTATATAATGATTTTTGCGAGGGGGTGAGGTTAGATAACCAGATCTCTCATTGTTAAATAGGGTAGCGGGCAACACTTGGATTAATAGAACAACTACAGAAGTGACGTCAGGCAAGATAATTCGGCAGTTCGTAGTTTATTGTTTATTATCTACAAATTACATTTGTTATAAAAGCAACATCTTAACCACTCACTTCTTCAGTGTTTCCTTCCTGCTTTAACATAAATTATTCCAGCTTTAATACAAATTTAATAAACGTCGACTATTACTTGTCATTATAACTTATAGTCTTTTAATAAAGAAACCTAGGCAACCCTAAAGTGCAAATATGGGTCATTTGATCTTATTTCAGCTTTAGACTTTTCCACATTTTCGCCCCCGTAAATCTTCTGCCGGATTCACATCTAATATAGCTAATTTACTTGCTGGACGTCGTAAAATACCCGAAACTGTCTTATCATCAGCTGTTCTAGTTTGTCCACCTCTTCCTTCAATGGCGTTCACTATGCGACCTCTCGGCCACGTACTTCGGGGCAATCTTGAATCGCAAACTATCACAAGGTCCCCAACTTTTATAGGAGGTACCTTTTTAAACCATTTGCATCGGCGGGTTAACATAGGCAAAAATTCGGCTACTCACCTGGTTTTTGAGTTGTTGACCTATCCGCCACTGTTTTCTAAGACACAGGGGACGTTCAGTTACGGGTCCCGGAGTATGAGTCGAGTTAATACGCCCAAGAAGGAAATGGTTGGGTGTTAATGGTTCTTGTTCTTCGTGGCTGTTTGGAACGTGGGTCCGTGGTCGACTATTAACAATGTTGGCTGCTTCTACCAGGAGGCTTCTTAAGGTTTCCACCCTAGGAGTGCTTTCACTTAACGTTATAGTCAACGACCGTTTAATGCTCTCAACCAATCTTTCCTAACTACCACCGGCACTAGGGTCAGATGGACTATTAAAGAACCATTCAATGCCAAACTGTGACAATTTTGACTGAACTGCGCCTATGTCCAAGAAATCAGGAACGTTTTTCAGTTCGTTTTTTATACCGACAAAATTCGTTCCGTTATCGCTCCTTATTCGTTTAGGAACTCCTCGCGTATTTATAAAGTTTCGTATACACAAAGTGCAAGCGTCAGTTGACAAATCCGTCGCTAGTTCTAGGTGTACAGCTCTAAGTGTTGGGCATGTGAAAAGAGCTGCCCACTTTTTTTCCCGGCGATGTCCTACTGAAACCTCTAATGGACCAAAATAGCCAAGGCCGGTATAAGTAAATGGAGGGACAAAGGCGGCTATACGATCGTACGGTAAAGGCTCCATTTGTGGTTGCCTTGGTTTAGCGAGCCTAATCTTACATTGTTGACTAGTGGATTTTACCGACCGTACTTGAGACCTTAGGCCGGGTATCGAGAATCTCTCCCTAATTTTGCAAATAACGGTTTCTTGGTTCCCATGCAGCAACGTTCTATGATATGATACTATCAATAATCTAGTGCAGCGGTGATTTTTTGGCAATATTATAGGTCGGCGCATGCTAAGTGGTACGATAGACGCTGCATAGATGCGACCACCTATCCTAATTAACCCGTCATCGTGCAAAACTTATATATCGGACTGTCAGGTTTTGCCGTTTCCCCTTTGCAGAGTTCGTGATATTTATTAGCATAAACTTCCCTCTGGACGTATTTACATACAAACATTTCAGCTTCAGTTAGTTTCGATGCTGTTAACTCTTTGTTTTTGTATACAGTGCTTCGCTTAACTGCTTTAAACGTTGCTACAGCCCGCATGAACCATGCCGTAGCTTGAACTAATCGGCTATAATTCGAGAAACGTGAGATATCAGGTAGCGGTAGAGCCCTAGCGTCTGGGGTGGTGGTAACGACTAACGACTAATTAACCAGGCGTTTCTCTTTTTCAACGTCGCACTGTTTTAGATCAGTAGGTAACTGCGGCAAAGTAATGTCTGTCCTTCAAAAATTCAGGCCCTCTGATCCATCGACTACTACAATCAAATTATGGAGGGAAGTTCCCTCTTGTGGCGTCATCTGCTACATTCAAACCGGTTGGCACCCAGAACCATTCTGCTTCACTCGAATACTCTAGAATTTCTGCTATACGATGCGCGACAAACGGTTTATATTTTCGACTATCGGAATTGACCCATTGTATGAGTGTTTTTGAGTCCCTCCAGTAGAACCACTTTGAAGGTTTGAAGGGGTGACAGTGCAGTGCCGTTTGGCTTAGGCGTATTCCAAGGACTCCGGCTTGTAACTCTAAACGAGGTATTGTCAACTGCTTCCGAGAAGCTATTCTAGTTTTTCCATAGATGAATGACACTGTCACATTCTCAGCAAATATAAATCGCCAATAGACAACTGCGGCCCAAGCTGATTCACTCGCGTCTACAAACGTATGCATATGTATATATAAGATACTTAGTGGGTTTAACGCATAGCACCTTGGTATACGAGGCTCTCTCACAGCCTCTAAATTTCGTTGCCACTGGTGCCATTTTTGACAAATACTATAGAGTGTCCCAATCGAGTACATTACTCCAAGTAATTTGTAGAAGTATCTTGGCATAGATAAGAAAATTCCCTAGAAACCCTGAAACGTTTTTTTTCTGAATGGCATGGCAAGCCCCAAACGTTGCCGGAGCCAGTGCTGCAAATTATTTTTTGAACTACTAAAACACCAGCCCCACATTTGGTGTCAGTAAAACGAAGTCTTCCGACGTAACTAGGGGTTTATTCCTTGGGTAGAGCTATGAGCAATGGGGGGTAAGTCGAAATCTGTGGGGGTCACACTCAAACTAAAACAAACAGGCGCCACCAAGTCCAGATTGATTCATGTTAATGGCATGGCAAATTTCTAAGGGCGGACGTGGAGACCCAAAGAAAAAAAGATCGCCTTCGCTGACAAAAACCTGTCTTAACAGAATAAGACGCTGTTCCTGTAAGGAAGAATAATAATTAAGTCACATAGAAAATGGGAACACTGTTTGTGTCCCTCAAATACGCCTAAAAATGCAAAAGGATATTTTCTACATAAGGGTAGCATCAAAATTTAATTCTTATTGCTTTTTGGTTGTCAGGTCTGATCAAACTAGATCAGAATAAAAGACTTTAAGCGTGGATTATTAATTTACTAGAAAGAATTTTTTGTTTCTGTAAATAAAATTCAATGCAATAAAATTAAATGAATACTTGAATTACTTGAAAAATTAACGTAAGGTTTATCAACTTGATTCTTACTCAAATATATTACAACACAATGTGACTGGTTACACTAATGTTTTCTAACCCATTCAGATCTGTTTAGGTCAGTTACAAATTAATATACAAAAATTTCTCGTTAAGTTAAAAGTACTAAAATCGATTTGAAGTCGAAATGTTCACGAAGATATTCTCTTTTTTTTTATCAAAGGTGGTAGTAATGTAATACTAAACATCTGCTTGCAATGGTGCAATTGTTGACAGCATATTTCAAACAAACAAGTGATGTAGCCGCAGCTGTTATTTTATGCTGAAGCCATGTGTTGTCACATATCTACTAAACTAAGTGAAATTTAAATTTGATACTGGAGAAAACCAGCTCAGCAACAAATAAACTGAATAACAAATTCGTACTTCTATGTAACAAAACAAAATAACGTGCTTTCAGAAGGAAGCACAGAAGAATTCCTTAAAGCTACTACGAACCAAACCCCGGGCTGCTTTCCTTGGCTAGATTGGGAACTGCATCGCCGTGCGGAATCTGCAGCTAATTATTCCTGCTATCCATTCTCTAAATACAGGTGTTGAAGTGAAGTGGGTTTCTTAACATTGATTCAAATTCGTCTAATCTTAGTTGTAACTTTAAGTTTGCGTTCCTAAGCCTTGCGTGTAGCTAATTTTATTTACGTAGTTTTATAAGTTTTCGTTGCGTAGTTTGTAAGTCTTCGTTGCGCGTTACTCAGAAAGTGTGTCTCACAATTAATGCGACCCGCAGGTCACTCGCCATTCTCTTCCTAAACATGTTGTTGCTGCTTTTACCTAACGACGAGTGCCCCTCCCGCGTTCTTGCATGGTGGGAGGATCCCGAGGGGGGTTGTCAATCCTCTCAACGCGCGCGCAAGTGGCTGTGGAATACACCGACATCCAAAACAAATAGACCAACGAATCTAGATACTGTTTTAATGTAAAAATCTGATTGTTACCCGTATTACTACTTTAGTTAATAAAGGTGTTTTAATATTCGTTGTACCTTTAATGAAGAGAATTATTAATTCGAAAATAAAATTGTTACAACCCAAAAGGATCAAAAACCGACATGGCGAGGCGTATCATTTCACGTTTAGTAGGAGCCGGACTCTGGTTAATAATTTCGATCGGCATCTTGTCAAAATTTAAAACAAAAATAAACTCGTCTTGGTGACTGTTTCAGTACATACTCAAGACCTTGTCGGCTGTAGACGTCAGAGGGCTTTCTATATCCGTTAGTGTTTTTAACGCCCTTGCGCCACTCAGTGGAACAGAATCAATGCCATCGCTGTTTAAACACCCCGATACTTTATTTGAATTGGATATAAAATTTTGCAAGTGAAATCCGCCAGACCTGTAAATCTGTTTAACTCGCTCTGTAACTTTAATGGCTTCCTCTTCAAAGTTGAAACATTTTGCATAATCATCTACGTAGCGGTATTCGGTTATTGCGTCTACGGATTCTGAATCTTGCTTTCTGAATCTCCTTGCGTTGGCGTTTTTAATGATCTTCACTGCGCATGGAGAACACGCTGCTCCAAAGATCATGGAATCCATTTCGTAAACGTCAACGTCATGACCGCCAGTATATCTCCACAAAATTCGCTGAGAGTCTTTATCTTGTGGCCGTATTTTCACTTGGCGGAACATTTCTTTGATGTCCCCGCATACTCCAATTCGTTTTTCTCTAAATTTACTAAGAATTTTCAGCATTGGTTTGTTTAGATCGGGTCCCTTTAAAAGGTGTAAATTCAACGAGGTCTTGTTAACTTCGGCCGCGGCGTCAAACACCAACCTTAGCTTACCTGTTTTCTTGACCACGGCAAAATGAGGCAAATACCAAGTGTGATCAGAAGTGACTTGAATTTCTTTAACTGAAAGTTTGCGTGCGTAACCTTTGTTAATAAAATCTGTTATTGAATTTTTATACGCTTCCGCGAATGTAGGATCGCGGGCCATTTTCCTTTCTATGGTCTGCAAGCGTTTAAGCGCCATGAAGTAACTGTCATTCAGTGGAACGTTATAAACATCGGCCAATCTTCTAGACCACCAGAATAAGAAGGCAGGTCATAAATTTTACGGCGAAGTGGTTGCTTGTAACAAGGTGTTGCCGGCTGATTGACTTGTACATCGGCAGATGTTGACGAACGTTCTGTATTCAATATGGGAGTATCTTTCACATTTTCGTCGGCATGTCCCCCCCATTGCCCGCACTACTAGTTGCCCTGGTTTCCCGGCTGGCGAACACGGAGAGTTTAAATTGTGCATACTAGTAGCATAAGCTTGACTGGTGTCTTTTAACTTGGCAAGTACGGCGTCATTTTCATGGATTTTGCTATTCAGTTGGTCGACTTTATTAGTTAAGTTTTCGTGATTTTCTTTCACTGTTCTCAGAACTTCGGAATGCATGAGAGACATTCGATTAAACATAGACAACATCGCTTGTTCTAGACTCGACTTATCTAAGTGCTCAGCCATACCTTCCTCGGATCGGCTAGTGCTTTCGATTGACTGACCCTTATTGGCTGCTTTTCTTTTCTCCTTTTTGCTTTCATTAAATTGATCGCCAGGTTCCGCTTGAGGCTGACTTGAACGGCGGGTCCTCTTAAGTGGCATCTTTTATACAATGAAGAAATAATAAAACTTGTTAAATAGGGTAGCGGGCAACACTTGTAATAATCGAACAACTACAGAGGTGACGTCAGGCAAGATAATTTGGCAGTTCGTAGTTTATTGTTTATTATCTACAAATTACATTTGTTATAAAACTTACAACATCTTAACCACTCACTTCTTCAGTGTTTCCTTCCTGCTTTAACATAAATTATTCAGGCTTTAATACAAATTTAATAAATGTCAACTATTACTTGTCATTACAACTTATAGTCTTTTAATAAAGAAATCTAGGCAACCCCAAAGTGCAAATATGGCTCATTTGATCTCATTTCAGCTTTAGACTTTTCCACACTCATACTATCGTTTTCATTCGTATTCAGGCTACAAGCTATACAATCACAAATTGAGCAGCTAGCAGTAGACGATTATGAAAGCTACACATTTTTAACAATATTAAAACAATACCAGCGGCTCTATAACAATTGTAGACACAAAATTGCATTTATACAGGGCACGGTAAAATTCAAAATTGCCAGGTAAAAAAGCTCGCTTCTAGCCAATATAATACCTTCAGATGGAGCATTGGAAAATCAAACGTAGTATACTTGTTAAGTAACCACGTTACGTGATATAATAATAGTGATTGGACATCATGCAATTATAGTTACTAGTCGTTTCAATTTATGCGGATATTCGCAATCTCTGTTACCGTATTATCTTTTTTTACAGTTTTGGGTCAATAAAAATCCACTACATCCGGTCAGATATAATTAAAAATTCGAAGATTATGGTACATTCAATTTTTAAACGTCAAGCAGTTATACCCTTATTAAGAATCTCTGGTGATAAACAGGAATTCCTCCTCTGTGAACCATGGGACCCTGACGAAGAGAATAGACTTACGTGTTGTAGAAAAACCTATAGCCGCTCCAATGGTCCAATTGTATAGAAAGGGAATCCGCTGAAAGATCAGATTAACAAATGGTACCTTAAAGGAGTGCAGTAGCGCTATCAGTAGTAATAATGGCGATATCCTGGATAATTGACTGACTTGGCTTTGTAATTTCAAACAACAGAGCTTAGCTTTACTGATCTGCTGCATGGTTGAAAGCAGGAGAAACTACAGTCATTACTTTTCTCGAGGGCATGCAGTTCTAGGTGTATGGCTTATTGATGTAAAATTTCAGGAGGTAAAGTAAACCACCAATCGAATCTCCCGAAGGGGACTACTTGAAAGGAAACCATTGCAAATGATAAACGTAGCGTTTTAAGAGACGGAGTGTGGAATGTGAGAACTTTGAATCGGAGTGGTAGATTAGAAAACTTAAAAAATAAAATGAATAATCTGAAGATAGGTATAGTTGGAATTAGTGACGTTTGCTTGAACGAAGAGCATGATTTCTAGTCAACAGATTACAGAACCATTTGCACTAAATCTAGCAGGAGACTATTGGGAATAGGATAGGATAGGTTATTATAAACAACATAACGTAAGAATTGTAGTGGTAACGATTGAAATAAAGCCACAACCTACCATAATAGTGCAGCTCTATATATTTACCAACAACGCAAACAATGGAGAGAGATATTCGAAAAGATAGAATATATCATGTAGTATGGTATGGGTGCTGAGAATTTGATTGTAATAGGGGACTTGAATACAGTCGGAGGAGAACATGGTCCGGGTATAAAGAACAAACGCAAAAAGTCGACTTGGTGGTAGAATTTTGTATAAAGCACTATTTGGTTCTTACCAGCACTCGGTTTAAAAAACAGTAATGTCGATTGTATACCTGGGTGAAGCCTGGAAAAAGTGGTAGACACAAGATACATTGCATAATAGTTACGTCGGTGGTTGAAAAACCAGATTCCCGACTGTCAGACTTATCCGGGAGCAGATGTGGACTCCAAAACTGAGAAAAAGCTAAAAGTCGAATAGGTGGGATCTTGATAAGTTAAAACAACATGAGGTGAGTGGGAGTTTAGATGGGAGTGTTGAACACAGAATAACTGAAAAAGGTGAAAAAAGCACTCTAGGGGCGGAATAGTCAATGTTAAAAGATAAAATTACTATGACAGCAGAAGATAATCTAGGAAAAGATATAGGAGCCGGAATAAATCTATGGGTAACACAAGCGTTCCAGGATTTAAAAGATAACGATTAAAATGTAAGAATGCAATGAGGCAAGCAAAGGATGTATAACTTCCTCTGAAACGAAATAGTAAATGCAAGTTGGCAACGGAAGAATGTTTGCAACAGAAATGCAAAGACATGAAGTCATATAGCTATGGAAAACTAGATGTCGCTTGCAGGATACTCAAAGAAACGTTTGAAAAAAAGAAAATCAGTCGTATACAATTAAGGGACTCAAATGAGAAACGACTTACGGCCAAAAAAAGAAGGCTGACAAATGGAAGGAACACATAAAAGGACATTATCAAGGAAGAGAACTTTGTGTTCAAATGCTCAAAAGAGAAGAAGCAGTGATGAGAATGAGAAGGGCGCATACTTAGATCTTAGTTTGGCAAAGCATTGAAAGATCTGAGTTTGATTAAGACACCTGGAATTGATAAAATCCCATCGAATTTGCTACATGCTATAAAAAATACAGTAGGTACAAAACTGTACCATCTGGTAAGTAAAATATATGAAGCAGGTGAGGTGCCGTCTAATTTCAAATAGAATGTGGTTATTCCCATAATAAAGAAAATAGGAGCTGACAGATGTGAAAACTATCGAACAATAAGTTTAACCATTCATGTCTGCATAATTGTAACCAGAATCGTCTACAAACGGATGGAAATCGAAAGAGAAGTGGTGCAGAACAGATCGGTTTTAGAAGATATATTTAAACACGTGGAGCTCTATTAAGCCTAGGCCTAATCTTGGAAGATAGAATTAGGGAAAACAAGCGCTCGTTTTTGACCCTTATTGATCTAGAAAAAGCTTCGTGATTATGAAGATGTGTAAAATAAAACACAGAGAACGTAGTGTTATCTACAACTTGTACAGAAAGCAGACTGCAGCGATGAAAGTCGAAGGACATGAAAGAGTTCAGAATGAAGTGGAGAAGGGTTGTAGTCTCCTATAACGTGTAAGTTGTACACTGAACAAGCAATTAAAGAAATAAAAAAAACTTGAGAAAGATGTTAATGTTCGTGGAGAAGAACTAAGACATATAGGTCTACAGATGACCTTGTCATTTTATCAGAGTTAACAGTGGATTTAGAGGATTTTTTAAATGAATTGGAGTCTATTTGAAAAATGATTATATGATGAACGTTAATAAATATAAGACAAAGGTGATAGAGTGCAGTCGTGCAATATCAGTTGAAGCAGAGAACATCAGATTGTGAGATAAAACTTTGAAGGAGGTAGTTGGGTAGTAAGATAACCAGGAACAGTAGAAGTAAATGGAATATAAAGCGTATACTGGTACAAATAAGGAAAGCATTTGTAAAAAGGGGGAATCTAATTACGCCAAAAATAGATTTGGGTATTATGAAAACATTTCTGAAAGTTTTTGTATGTAGCATGATTTTGTATGGAAGTGTATGGTGGACTATAATAAACAGCACTGAAAGAAACCAAATAGAGGCCTTCGGAATGTCGTGTTACAGATGAATTTTGAAGATTAAATGGGTAGATCTGCTTTCAAACGAAAAGCTATTGAGGCGCATTGGTGAGAAGTGAGCTCTTTGGCAAAATGTAAAGAAGAAGAGAAACAAGATGATTGGATAAATCTTGAGGCATACAGGATAAGTTTAATATTAGAGAGAAATGGGATGGGTATCAATGGTAGTGTTAGAACGAGATTTGAATATGAAAATAAAATTCAGAGAGATGTAGGGCGTATTAGTTACGTATTAATCAAAAAATTAGTGCGGGATAGAAAAGCATGAAGAGTTGAATCAAACTAATGTGCCGATTGAGAACTCAACAATATCCAACAATCACTGACGTGTTCAGTTTAAATAGACCCTCATCATCATCATCATTAGGTCTTTAGTCCTAGAACTGGTTAGACGCGTACCATCATTGTTCCCTATTCTGAACTAACCTACAGATTTCCCTGAAATATGCACAGTTTGCATCTATAACTGTCTGATCTAGGTCTACATCTACCTCTTTTTTCCTATCTCTGCTTGTAATATATCACATACTATTCCCCAAAAATGCCTTAGAACGTATTCCGCCCTACTATTTCTCTTTTTCCCCAGATATCCTTGTTCCCATACTATTTCTGTAACTTATTTGTTATTATCTTTGTCTGTCCATTCTATCGTCCTCATACATCTGGAGCATTTCAAAAGACTGCTACCGTTTTTGTGTCTGCATTTCAGCCAACATTTTTTAACATGTTTCTATTTATACAAATGAGAGGATGGTTATTAAAGAAGTGTGCGATTGCATTATTGAAAGGCATAAGTAGTCGTTTTTTTTTAATATTTATTTTGAGGGGGAAAATTCATTATGATTTAAGTTACCTCTTTGGTAGATTTTAACATGGTTCTGAGGCGACTCTATGGCGGGTTTACACTTGTCAGATACCAATGTTGTTCTATGAAGATTGTATATGGATCTGAGGCGACCCTATGGCGGGTTTACACTTGTCAGATACCAATGTTGTTCTATGAAGATTGTATATGGATCTGAGGCGACTCTATGGCGGGTTTACACTTGTCAGATACCAATGTTGTTCTATGAAGATTGTATATGGATCTGAGGCGACCCTATGGCGGGTTTACACTTGTCAGATACCAATACTGTTCAACGGAGATTGTATATGGTTTTGAGGTAACCTTATTGTGGGTTTATACTTGTCAGATACCAATGCTGTTTTACAAGGATTGTTAATATGCTTATTTTATGTAATTAGTTATTTTATGTATAAATAGAAATCATGTATGTAGGCTGTATTTCATGTTAATATTGCAAGGAAAACCCAGGAAAAACTTGCAATGCTACCTAGATATTGTGGGCATTTGATTTTCATTTGTTATTTCTTTTAGTAATGGAATCCATTGTTTACTGAAAGTCACGGATTCGTTTGCAACGCAGTTATTTTTCTGTAGGGTTATATAGGCAGCTTCTTTGATTTTGCGTTTTTGGTGGTTTTCTTCTTTTTCTTCTTTTCTTCTTTTTCAGGGAGTATGTGTATTCAGCTCGTTCCCTTTCTATTGTTTTCTAATTTTATACCCTATTTTACCGAGATTCAGTGAAGGAGGTTAAGCAACCTGTGGCTACCAAGATCCCCCAACACTTAGACATTTGCCGAAATAATGGTTTTGTAGTAAATCCTTTCACACACTTAGCATTATTCGAGAATATTGCCCAACCAATTCTTGTAGTTACTTATAATAATCATCATGTTTACGCACAGTTATCTTTTCGTCATTAGTTTATCCATCTTGGGATTGGTTGGATGCGTACCTCCATTGATTTCTATTCTGGGCTAGCCTACACATCTCCCTGAAACCTCTACAGCCTACATCTTTTACTATCTGTGTGCAGTAGTCTAATCTAGGTCTGCCTCTTCTTCTCTTTTTTCCTATCTCTGCTTCTAAATCATTCCGCACTATTCCCTCATGCCGTAGTATGTGGCCTATCATCCTATCTCTCCTATTTTTTACCGTTTTCCACATATTTCTTTCTTCCCCTACCATTTTTAGTACCTCTTCGTTCTTAACTTTGTCTGTCCATGATATCTTCATCATACGCCTGTAACACCACATTTCAAAGGCTACCTTTTTCTTGTCCGCTTCTCCTACTGTCCAGGCTTCACAGCCGTACAGTGCTGTGCTCTACACATATGTTTTAAGCAATCTTTTCCTTGTTTCTATGTTTGTGGTCTTTGAGCACAATAGTTGCTTTTTCTTGTTAAATGTAGCACGACCTTGTGCTAATCTTTGTTTTATATCTTTTGTGCTTTTCCCATCTTGCGTTATTTGGCTTCCTAGGTAGCAGAAATCCTTAACCTCTTGTAAGTTCGTGTTAAATACTTGTATTCTTGTTTTTGATTTATTTTCCCCACCTTTGCAAACTAGAACTTTAGTTTTAGTTTTGTTAATTTTCATACCGTATCTCTCTGTTAGAACCGTTTCCATTTCATTAAGAGCCGCTTCTAACTCTTCCTTGCTAGATGCTAATACCGCTATATCATCTGCAAATCTAAGCATATCAATTTTTTGTCCCTGCATCGTAATTCCAAATGTCTTTCTGCATTTGACAGTATTCATTGCCTCTTCTATGTACAAGTTAAAAATCAATGGGGATAGGGCACATCCCTGTCTCACCCCTTTCCTAATGTTTACTTCTCTACGTTCCTGCTCTAATTCTATTACTACTGTTTGCTCTTTGTATAAGCTATGTACTATTCGTCTATCCTTATAACTCATTCCAATCCTTTTGAGTATTTCAAACATTTTTTTCCAATTTATATTGTCGAATGCTTTTTCCAGATCTACAAACCCTATATACATGCTTTCCCCTTTTTCTATTGTTTTCTCCATTATCACTCTCAGAGCTAAAATAGCCTCCCGTGTTCCCCTGTTTCGCCTAAACCCAAATTGGTCTTCTCCTAGTATTTCTTCAGCTCGTTTTTCCATTCGTCTTTGCACAATTCTAGTTAATATTTTTGACACGTGTGCTGTCAAACTTATTGTTCGAAAATTTTCACATCTATCCGCACCTTTCTTTTTTGGTATAGTCACTATGATGCTACGTTTGAAATCTTTGGGTATCTCGCCTGTCTCATACATATAGCTTACAAGTTGGAAGAGACGTTCTGTTACTGCTTGTCCAGCGGCTTTTAGAGTTTCTGCTTGCACCTTATCTGTACCCGGCGCCTTACCATTTTTCAGACCCTTTAATGCTAATTCAAACTCGTCTCGAAGCATAGGATATCCCAAGTCATCATTTTCAATGTCTGATTCCTGTTCTAATGCAGTTAGTTCCTCTCCTGCATATAAATTCCCTATATATTCTTGCCATCTACTCGCTTTCTCTACGTTTTCTATAATGACGTTTCCTTGTGCGTCCCTTATATTTTTGCTATACGGTTTTATATCCCTAAAATTCATTCTAATTAATTTGTATGCTTCGTCTGTCTTTCCTATTTCCATCTTAGTTTGTACTTCTTTGCACTTTTCATCAATCCATTGTTCTTTAGCTTTCCTGCATTTTCGAATAATTTCCCATTTTATGGCTTTGTATCTCTGTTTTCCTGTTTCGTCTGATTTATTTTTGTATTTTCGTCTTTCTTCTATTAAATTCACGATATCCTTTGTTATCCATGGTTTCTTATTTTCTTTTTGTGTATACCCCAAAATATCTCTGGCCGCCATGTCTAGGCTGGATTTAATGTTATTCCATTCTGTTTCTACTTCCTTAGTTTCAGATATTTTCGCGATATCATTCAGCAATTCATTTGACCTTTTTTCGAATCTTACTTCGATATCTTTGTCTTTTAGTTTCTCTAAGTCCAAGTGCCTTTTTCCGTTCCTCTTTTTCAGATTTTTAAATTTAAGTGCGGCCTTCATAATTACGATGTTGTGGTCAGTATCTATATCTGCTTCTGGGTAGCTTCTACAGTCTTTTACTTGATTCCTAAACCGTTGTCTAACAAGAATGTAATCTATTTGATATCGTCCTATATCTCCTGGCATCTTCCACGTATATCGTCTTCTAGCATGATGTTGAAATAATGTGTTTGTGATGATTAAATTGTTCTTGTCGCAAAATTCTACCAGCCTATTTCCCCTGTCGTTTCTCGTGCCTAAACCAAATAAACCTACTACCGCTCCTTCCCTACCCTCACCTACCACAGCATTAAAATCCCCCGTAATTATTAAATTTTCGTGTCCTTTTACGTATCTTAATATGTCTTCGATATCTTTGTAGATGGCTTCTACCTCTTCGTCACTGTAGCTAGAGGTGGGCATGTATACTTGTATTATTACTGTGTTTACCGGTTTAGATTCTAATCTAACCATGAGTACTCTTTGTTCTTTTGTAAGTAATTTTCCACACAGTGTCCTATCTTTTCCGCATAACTATCCCCACACCCAAATTTCCGTCCTCTGCTCCTGTATGAATTACCCTGAAGTCTCCACTCCAAAATCCCCGCCTCTGGCCACCGAACTTCGCTGATCCCTACTATGTCTAGTGATAACCTATTCATTTCGATTTTAGGTTCTCTAGCTTACCTACTTGCTTCATACTTCTAACATTCCACGCTCCGACTCGCAGAATGTTCCCGACTCTTATTTTAACTTTCCGATCGCATCCTCCGAAGTAGTCCTCCCGGAGATCCGAATGGGGACTATTTTAACTCCGGAGTCTTTTACCCCAGAGAATGCCATCATTTTATTATAATTTAGGTACGCTGTGTACTTGGGAGATAATGTGGTGGTTTCCCGTTGCCTTCCACATCGCGGCAGTGTGTCTTAGACTGCCATACCGACCCCTATGGTCTCTGCCAATCTAAGTACCGAAAGAGCCGCTGCCCTCTTTCGGGGACCTGTCTTAGTCTGGTTCCTCACTAACGACCCTACTACTTTGGTTGGACCTGTAGTTTGGCTCTTTAGCTCATTAGAACACGCAAGCCATTTCACCTGTTCTAGTAATTTAGAACTTCGGCAAGGTGCAGGTCCATTCGAAATGGAAATAGACCCTCAATGAACTTTAATTTTCAACTATAATTTTGAATGCGTCACAGAAACCTCTGCTCAATTTTATTATGAAGAATTTGACTTCCTAGCGCGTATGGCAAAGCGTTATGTAAAACAAACGAATAGCAGCTTGATAAAGAGAAAAATCTAAAAGCTCTACTTAACATTTTTTTACTAGAATTTGTTTGTTTCATTGACGGTACCTACGCTTTAACCTGATTTGATATTCTGCTTGTCATAAAATTAGAAGTAGGTAGTCTTAAAATTTGTTTTTACTCTTTGTGAAACAAGTCCCACTGGTATTCAATTGAAATTAGGTACGTTTGAAAATACTTTTCTAAATACCGCTTCTGAATGCCAAAAACGTGTCAGGTGTCATAACTAACACGTGTTTAGGTAGCTCCGGTGGAATTATCCATGCTATAAAGGACGTGCTGGGTTTATACAATTTGTAGTTAGTCTGAGATTTGTACTAGCTCCCTAAAGGCTTAGACAACTATTTAGGCTAGAAATATGTGATGCAATGTAAGTACTTTCGAACGCAAAAACAAAACAAACGAGGTAATTGGGAGCGAGGTTATCTGCGTCTCTCCCTATCCCAATTCTAAGCTTCATATGGGTCTTTTCCTCCATAGTATATTAGTGTTAGCTACCCGGTTGATGTTGCTATGCTGTGGAATGTAAACAGCAGTGGATTTTTTTAAGAAGCAAAAATTTTAGTAATAGGTGGGCAATATCTGTTGCACTGACACTGCGTTTAAAAAAAATTTCTAGTTAGGACTACATAATATCCGTCTCCTCACATGTATTTCTGAAGTGTGTCTTATGCTATTTCAATTTATAACAGTATGCTATTGGTCGGAACGGATCGCCTCTGAAAGTCAAAACGTAGGACTTGCTGCATACAGAACAAACTTTGTAGGTACCGATTTAAGATTCCAACGATGTTTAATAATAATAATGCGACGTAGTCAAAATCTTGCTAAATTGACAGCTGGAAAATTTGCAACTATTGGTTTGTCAACGTTCGTGTGGGTAATATTTTTAACGCCCAAAATGGTTAAATAATGGTTACGTTTTAGGTGGTGAGAGCTTCATATTCTACATATATGGTACTGCGCAATGTTAACATTGAAGACAAAAGCATTTAATTTTTCTGTTGACATCATGATTACCAAACCCTTTACATTCCAGGATAAGGGGTGTTCGTAGCACTAATATGTTTAAACCCTACACTACAGTAATCATTAACACGGTCGAAATAAATTCTGAAAAATATTTCGACAAATATTTTTACGTTTTAGTCAACCTCATTAAAGGTTCAGCTATTTTAACATATAAATGTTTAATTTTTAAAGATTTTTTGTAAATTAAATGCACTTGACCGAATTGATGAATACGTTTAATTGTTTTGCATGAAAACATTTTATAAATATTTTTTTATAATTAAACACTACCACAGTTTGAGCATTCATATGTTTTCTATTTTCTTAAAATGGGGTTATTGAGAATCGTAATACATTCAATTAAGCTGACTTCGTAACATTTTTGAGGTTATTTTATTTATGTATTTTAGCAATGGCCTATTAAAGCATAAATTTTAGGACTAGTGGCAAGGTTTGCTTTTTAGTATTTTTAGTAGCTGATAGTTGTTACATATGTATTTGACGATGCGTTTCTGAATATTATTTATCTGGGAAGGGCGGAATGACGGAACAACTTGAACGGTGCACCCACTAACTCTAGTGGGACGGGATTGTTCATAAAAGAAAAACTGTCTATATGTGGTACAAATAAAATGTTATGTTTGTAATGCACATTTCCGACGTTTTATTGAAGGTATGCATATGCTGTTAAAAAAGTAGCATCACTTTCAATTACTTCAAGACACTGTATAATAAACATCAATCAATAATGTGCAATTCATCGCGATCTGAAGATGAACTTAAATTAGATAACGTACGGGAAGCTGAAGAAGAATATTTTAATATGTATAACAGTAAACTAACCTTTGTTTAAACTTTATACATAGGGCATTGCAAAATAGAATAGTAGGGTAAATACAGGCAATCTACTCCCTCATTTCCTCCGGAAACCCTCATTTCCTCACTCATCTGGACCAAATCGTTTTCTAGCCATTGCATCTTTCGAGATAAACCTATCTTGTTTGGTATCAATTAATATTAGATTTTTCTCAGCTACCTGAATTTTTTGGAATTTTTCAGATAGCACCATCCCCCAGGGAGCTACCTTCATTTTTAAGATTTTTTGCTGGTAGCGATTTCTGACCGTCCTTATAAATTTTTTAGACATGCGACACATTAAATTAGTCTAGAATTTTACGCAGAATTCGAATCTGCAAACGGATTTGCAATAGGACCATGCCCTGCAAAGTTATACCCCTTTAAAGACTAGAACCTCCAAATATTGCTCTTTGCTCGATAAGCAAACCTAAGAAATAGTTTTTTTCGACTAGCCATTGCATCTTTCGAGATAATCCTATCTTGTTTGATATCAATTAATATTAGATTTTTCACAGCTACCCAAATTTTTAGGAATTTTTCAGATAGCATCATCCCTCAGACAGCTACCCTCATTTTAAGATTTTTTGCTGGTAGCGAATTCTAACCGTCCTTATTAAATTTTTAGACATACGACACATCAAATTAGTCTAGAATTTTATGCAGAATCCAAATATGCAAACTGATTTAAAATCCAGCCACCCTTTCAAAGTTACACTTTTAAAGGCTCCGACTCTCTAAATTTTTTGCTCATCTATGAAATATGCTTTAACCAAACATCACCGAAAATCTAAAACCGCAAGAGTTTTAGAAATAAGTCCTTTATGGGTCATAAGTGTTTAATATTTAAAAACATTTTCAAACGGTGATGTACTGCTTTTTAGAATATTTAAAACCATGACTATTAAAATTTTAAACAGTTATCAATTTCCGGTTTAAAATTTTTAATTACCAAGTACGTCACAAATAATTATTTACTCAATGCTAAATATGTACTTGGAAAATACATTTCGCTTCCAAAAATAATTGCTTTACGATCATGTGAAGTACACGTGAAAGCAGTGTATAATTTCTTTTCAATAGATTTTCTATTAATTATGTTTGAATACAGTGCATTAGAAATTGACGCATCGTTGCTTGTAGATTATTAATAACACATGGTACTTTCTAGTACGTCTTCGACTACATATTTAGGAAAATGCAAACTTCATTTAGTTAATACAGATCAATTAACGGTTAATTATTTCAATTGTATATTACCCGTGCGCTTTTGTGTAAAGTTCATCGAAATTTAAAACAATCGTTTTGTGCAGTGATTTTTCTCAAAATCTTTTTAAAAAGTTTAAGGTAAGTCTGCATTTTTTTACTAAAATAGAACTGAATTTATTTGCAAACACCGATTATTGTGTATTTTGCTATTGTTTCTGATTGTATTTTTAAAACATTAATTTTTCCAAAGCAATGCGCTGTTTTAAGTATATATTTTTTTAAATTTTAAAAATAGGCGTTTAGCTAAGTTAATAAAAAAAACAATTCCCACAAATATTTTATTAAAAATTAAATACATTTATACATTAACAAAAGGCTGTAACAGTAAAACATTCTCCTTGGAACAACTAAAATTATTCAAACAATGGTTTAAACAGTGATTGTATCTATCACCAAATTTTCTTAATTCTTTCAGCCTAGGAAGTGAGAATACACTTTCCATGTTTAAAATGTTGTGTGCTAAATATTTCGATAGTAACTGCTTCTTCTGTTCTCCTTTAACATAGATAGTAGTCCCAGGATGTATGACTTCTTTCAGTAAATCACCCACATTTGTATACCCACTCGTAGACTATTCATCCCAGCAGAGTCCATGGATTCTTTCTTTTAACCACCGAACTTGCTTTTTAAAATCATCATTTAGGGTGTTATACCCCACCGCCATGTTCTGTATCTCATGCCATATTACATTATTCACTAAATCCAAAATGGCAATCTCCTCGCAATAAAAATCACTAGTTTTGTATTGATATCCTTGTAAATCGATTATGAAACACATGCTTCCTGCTTCAAATCATAAATGGAAATGGGCTTCAAGGCAAATCTTTCCTATATATCCAGCTAGGGGTCTTTACCCCCACCAACTCCCTTTATAATTTTTTTTCAACTAGGTAGTTATCTAGAACTTTGGTTGATACTAAAGTAAGTCTGTTTTCTTAATCCAACTTTTACCATCCCCCAACCACGACACTAATAGTTCGCGCCCGTGCTTCCGTTTCCGTAAAACTTTTTTCACTAGGTGCTGCTGTGAGCTGAATCTCATCGCCGTAAAAAGCACCTAGGATTGGTCGACCTTTCAAATCTTGTAGTAGATAGGTTATCGGTTTCGTTTGTTGTACTTTAACAATTTTGAATAGTTCTGTACTCCAGTTTGGATGAAATCCTCGGTCGAATACTGCTTTGATATACGCACAATTTCTCCAACCTTATACAACTTCTTGCGACTTTTAGAAGCACTGTCAGCGGTGTAAAGTTTTATTGTTTCCGGATGTTCTTCTGCCTCCATAGGTATCATGTTAATAGCCCGATGCGGTGTATTATTGTATTCTTCCATAACCTTAGGCAAAATATTCACCCATATATGACTGTCTTGTAAGTAAAATCTTCTGTACAATTTATTTTTGATTGTTCTGATCAACTGCTCAACCATACTAACTTTGATTGCGGAATACGTAGAGTAATGGTTTATCTTATATTTTTGCATAAGATTTTTAAACCAGCGGTTGTAGTACTCTTTCCCAAAATCCGTTTGTAGATTGATTTTTACGTTATTTTCTCCTTGCAACATTTTGTCCAATATTTTTTTCATAGCATTTGTAAATTTTGATCCAGTTTTATTTTTTAAAGGTTTTGCTAAAGCATATTTTGTAAAACAGTTCACCGCTATTAGAATATATCTGTACCCATTTTTCACACGCAAGTAAGGCTGCATTTCACACAAGTCCGATTGGATAAGATCACGTTTCACATGTTTCAGATTTGTATGACGCGCTGAAAATTTTTTCTTACAGGTTTAAATAATTCCTTAACAATGATTTCTTCACTTATTTTTGCTTAACACTGTTGCTAAACCAGTAGGGCTATCTTTATCTAGTTGCACCTTTGACATAAACTGAAGTTTTGGTTTGTAGTATTTGTTTTTATAGCTGCTGGTGACGCCTCGTAAATCGATGCTATTGCGAGACCGAGCTCCTTCTCGTTTGTCTCAGAGGCAGCAGTCAAATTCATAAAAAACTGTATAAACGTTTTAAAGTCAGATATAAGCTTATCCAATTTTTCATTTACATATTGTTTATTAACTGCAGCAGATGGTTCAACCGTGTGAGCAAGCATTGTGATACCCTGGTTTCTTGCATTGAAGGCTTTATCTTTACGTTGTATATCATCAGAACTTTTTAGACAGTATGAAAAGGCTTGATTCACAAACTAGATTACAGATTTCTTATTAACACAATCACTATCGTCTTTAGGATCCATTACATCAACTAACCTTCTTTTACGAAAACTAATTGTTGCTTTTCCAGACTTGAATACTATAGTGCTTCTCTGATTAACACAATCACTATCTTCTTTCGGGTCTGATGAATTCACTAACCTTCTTTGCTGCATATCGTATCCATCACCATCCAACGTTAGCATAAATCCTCGACCTGGAGGACCACGCCGAATATCAGCATCTTTACGCTCTGAACGTCCGAAGCGGTCGATGGGCATTTTAAAACTGTGTAATTATTTACTGAGCTCACTGTATTATACCTTCTTCTTTCAACTTTTCTATTATGGACACCATCTCGTTAATGTTTTCCTGGCTTGTATTTCCAGCTCGGCTGGATGCGTTCAACTATCTCAGCCGATCCACAAGTTCATGTACATTATTCCAGTAGACATATTGCACAGGCTTTGAATTCAAACTTTTATAAAACCGATTAGAAAAGCCTAAACCCGCTCCCTTAGACTGTTTTCTTCTCTTTGGCTGTTTTCTTTCGGGATTCCTCATAAATTCGGTGAGATATTTTTGCACATATTTGTTAAACTTTTTGTTATTTGTTAGGAATCCGCTTAAATCGTGCGCCGCAAATGGGTTAAACTTTTTTCTCAAAATCGTTGCTGATTTGATCATTTCCAAGTAATTCGGCAAATCTTCATGCAAATTGAAATCGCCATCTTCGGGGCTGATGTCTTTATAAACCAGCAGATTGTATAAACCCCTCGTACCCGGGTATATCACATTATTTAATGTTATATCGCTAGTTTCCGGGTTAATTACCAATACACTTTTCCACAAACTCGGTTTCCGCATTATACTTTACTCCATAAATTGATTTGTCAATATTTTCGTCTCGGCTCTAGCTAACACGTCCGCATAATAAAGATGGAACGGTTCTTCTGGAACGAGTTGTTTAATTTTCTTTATAGGTGCTTCCATGTCTTCGAGTTTAACCCTTGTTGCAGGTGTGGGATTTTTTTCAGTGATTGCTTGCAACTGGGAAGCGGTTATTTGCAAGGGGTCGATCAATTGTTTATGAGCTTCTTTGAATTTTTGCTGAGATGTAGCGTTTCCCTTTTTGTATGCCACAAACTTTTTTCGTACAGCATCTTGAATTAACTGAAGATTACGTTTATTTGCGATAAAATTGTTAACGTCCGTCATCATCAGACTCTGGATGGGTATTAACTATTTTTTTGAATAATGTCGAATATTTATATACTCGTCGAAATTCTTCCGATACCGCCCCTTATCCAAATCAAAATCTTTCACAATAGTTATAATATTATGTTTTGAGCCACCCCCACCCCAACACTGTAAACACATTTCTTTAAATTTTGGATATGTCATTGTCACCGCTTATATGATCCGAAAAGATATGGCGAAAGTTTGTGTCATCCTGTTTCCATAATGCGATTACATTGGCGTTATCTCTGAGTTTATGTTTTAAGGCACTAGCGTAAGTTTGACATAACTAAAAAGATGCTCTTATGTCGACCGAACGAAAAAAACTGTGTGATTTTGCTTTGCCCGTTTGCAGGTATATCATCGAAAACCACAATTGAATCTTTTTTGGTATCTCTGGGTTCAATCAAATCATCGTAATTTTTAAACTCATGGTAACCAACTTCTTCTTTTAGTGGTGAAAAAACGTTTCTTAACAATTCATATTTTGGCTGATATAAACTTTTCGAAAATACATAGACATTTTGAAATCTAAGACCGTTCTCGTGCAAGATCAGAGATATTAAGGCATTGGTTTTTCCACAACTCGATGGTCCAGCAAATATTGCTCGTATGTTAGACGGGAACAAAACTCTATGTTTACCTGTATTGTTAAGGGCGGAAGCCAAGAATTCGTCAAAGTTCTGCACTGGTATTTTAACTTCTTGTATAGCATCACCCATGTCTCTCACATTTTCTTGCCTAGGAACACCATTCTTCTTTTGCGGGCGATACCGTTTGAGGTTGTCTCGTATCGTTGTTTTAGCTATATTATACTTTTTATTAGCAGATCGAACACTTAATACGCCTTCCCGGATTTCACTTATTGCTTTCTCCAAAGCATTCCTTGCGTAATTTTTATTTGATCCTTGCATCTCTTAAGCGTGTTAAATTTCAACTAACCCCAGTTTAAAAATGTTTGTTTATATACCATGGCCCTGCCCGCCTGCCCGCCTGCCCGCAAGCCCGCTCGCCCGTTCGCCGCCTAAGGGTATAGTGGTACAGCATATTACCATAAGGGAGGTTAATGTAGTACTTTTATCATTTTTAATAAAACAATATAAAATTTTATACAAAATTTATTGAAAAATATATACAAACTGAATAGATTAGTTAATTGCGGATAAATCTATTAACAATTTCCGTAAACGGATTATATTCAAACATAGAGTCATGAATAATTAAAGCATAAGCCTTCATCGACGGTTAAAAATTTCTTAAAGCTTCTAATTCCATTCTTACATCAACAGTTGCATCCTTGATGCTTTCAAATTGATGACGACAGTCGATTACAAAGACGGGTGAGTCCTTAAACCTGTTGTAGTCCATTAAACATTTATTCGACTATTTGTTTGGGTAGTATTTTTCCATAAAAGATTCATAACACAGGTACGCTGGCAAGTAGTCGTTCTGCTCGAAATTCAAATTTAATCGACATTGAGGAAATGCCTGACAGTTTAAAAACACTTTGACATTGGTTATATTTTCATTCGTAAAGCTCGTAGCATTTTCTTCTTTCCTGTCGTACTTCCCATTTTGCAGCACCACTAATATCCATCGAACCTTCTCTGTTTCGTTCGATACTTTAATTCTCCATACTTGCGACTTTGATTGTGTTAGAAACGGTAATTCGTGTAGCTCCCATTTTCTGAATGCAACCATTATAGATGATTGATTTTGCATTTCCGAAAGCAGCGAAGCCTTGGCGAAGTCACTTAATGTTATATGCGGAACCTCCCATGAAATACGTTGTATTTTGAACGTTACTGTATTTCCAATCGACTTGTAGCAATTTACGTCCGACTTGGATCTGATTAAAATCAGCTCTTGAAACATGTTAACAATAGTTTTCTTGTAATCTTCAAAAAAACCCCAAAATGGTTTTTGGCGGTATAGCACAACTAAACCGTCCATCTTGGAATATGGTATCGGGCTTTCACCCGGTATGTGTAATAGATTTTGTTTCTGATTCTTCCATGGATACTAAACCCTTAATAGTTCTTGTAATTCCAGGGATTCTTCAGACATCTATTATTTGATTATTACCCAATTTGTATCGAATTTCCTCAAACAGAAAATATGGCGCATTTCTAGTAAATTCGTAAGCTTTAGGATCTGGTTCTGCTGATCTAATCGGGTCTGCAGTTGTTGACGCTTCTCTTAATGTTTCCGTAGTCTTATAGGTACCCCTTATAAATATGAAACTTTCATGGGGATATGTGATGTTATTACTGCTCTGGATTTCAATTGAAATTCGATCGTTGTTTTCTGCATTCAATGTAAAGGGAAGATATGTATAATAATCTTTTTTTATTATGGTTTCGTCTAATTTATAACCTCCAAACACATCAAATTTGGGTACGTCCTCGTATTTAAGCCTTCCAAGTTTAACGTTTTCATCACCGTGGAGATCTAAGCTGCGTTTACTTCTGCTACCCATCATTTATAACTTTTAATCCCAAAGATTTTAAGAAACGTATTTCTTCTGCTGTAAGTCTCTGGACAACTTGACGCTTTGACTTCGTATTCACTACTGGTCGTCTGGGGGTGTTGTAGCGTGTTTTATATACAAAATCGATGAGCATTTTCAGCTAATTTTTATTTTCAGTCTCACACAGGTGTACGTTTCCGGTGAAAAGTTTACCAATTCGCCCGAATGATCGACTAAGCTGATTGTAATATTATCAATTTCTGTCACGCTTAGTGGATAATATATGACGTGGTTAGGTTCCTTTTCCAGATTATACCCAGGTGGTACATATAGACTGAATTCGAATATGCTGTGGGTAAGAAAATTGTTTCTGAACGATCCGGTGGTGATATTGGTTTTCACAAAAATGTTTGAGACCGATATTATTTTCACTTGCAGATTAGCGATATGCACGGTATCTGCAGCCAATTTGCGATTGGTAAACCCCAAGATGCTTTCAATATTGTTTTTACGGTTTACACCAAAATCGATTGGTAAGCTACTTCGTATACAACACTTTAATGTATTATTGTTGGCACTCAGTTTAAAATATTTTTCAATGTTCTCGTTGATGTCCTGCTTCTGACTGAACCATTTTTTGAAAGCATCCTGTATATACGCATTTATTTCTTCTAATTCGTATGATCCAGGTTCAATGGTTATGCTGCGATGCTCTGGATCGTTAAAGTATAAGATGTTGTTTCCTAGATGTATGTTTTGCACAGTGTTACAAGTATACAGTCTCACTAGACCCAAAGCATATTCACCGTCCTGCTTCAATTTAATTGCTGGGTAAATGGATCTCGTCGATATGACATTACCATACCCGAACACGCTCACTGTTTTAGCCATTGTCACTAAGAAACTTTAACACTAAATGCCCGCAATTGTAAGTGTTGTAAGTCTGCTCCGGTACACTGTTGTAGTAAATTTTACAACCTCGAAAATATCTCTTCACTTCTTCCGGTGGTCTCAAGCCTCCGAACAAATCGTAGTAAAACACACTAATTTCCAGTTTTTCGGTATCCCACCCAATGCGTACCTGATCTTTTGGTGGTATACAAATTAGTCACACCCGACTCGTTGACATGCGGTCTAATCTTCTGTAACTGATCTCTAGAAAAGACGTTGCGAAAATGAGGAATGTTAGATGCGTGTTTCCTTATATCCACGTCGGTGAGAGCTCTTCGAGGTAACTTGTTTAGTTTTTTGATACTTTTTTACAAATGCTACACCCTTGTTTGTACGGTTTCAGGAATAATGCGCAGCCTTTTTTGTATGGTTTTAGAAACATTCCATTTCCCTTTTTCCCAACAGCAATGGCTTCCATAGATCTGTTGTGCCGTTCGCTTTCCTTAAGCTGCTCGTTGGCTGTCTTGACATCATTTACTGCTTTAGCTATTTTTGCAGCACCACCTGTTAGGGCTCCTAGAGCACTTAGTCCAGCGAATATCGGAATCAATGGAAGAAAACCTCCTTTCTGTCAAACGGGTTGATTAAACCTCCTCCAGAACAGATAATCATGTGTTTACTCAAAAAATCTCAAACTATACTAAATAAATAAACAACAACGAGTCTATTTACACTTTTTCAACAAATTTACAATATATTATAGTTTCACAAACTACTTAAACAATATATTTACAATAACGATATATTTACATCCACGTCTCTTGAGCTGTGATCGTAATTGTTTACTATAACTACAACTGTCTTTTATAAGATACTCCCCCTAGTTATCACTATAACCTGAATCTTCAGAATCCGACAAATTTAAACGTTTAAACATTTCCACTAATGTTCTTGTACGTGTCACGTCTCGCACAAATATATCAGGAAAACGTATAACCAGCTCCAAAGCATTTAGTCCACTCTGTTTCAACTTGTAGAATAAAATATTACCAGTTCGAACTTTGCCTTCAACCAAGATTTTACTTCGTTTCTCCCCTTCAGTCAGGGTAGTAAACCAATCACCATCATTTAAATTAGAATAAGCAACAAACCCTACTAATTTGCTGTATAATGCTGGGAAGTCACGACTTTCCAACTGCTTAAATTGATACTCCAACAGCTTTTGCATATGGAATAGTTTACGGCACTCCAATTCATTTTTAACTATCGAGCTATTAGCTATTATTATTTTTAATGTTTCGTCCTCGGTTGATCTGTACACTGGTAACAGAGTGATAAAGAACGAAGCTCCTAGTTGTATGTGTAGATTTTCCATTTCGGTGCACCATTTAATCGACTGTTTAGCACGTCACGAGAAAATACGTTAATTTGAAATTCCACTTGAAAATTTGTAAATGCTAACCAATCTTCGTATGTCAATTCCAGAACATAGTTGCTACAATATTTCTTACTACACACCAACCGTAATGCAAGTTTTATTCTCTGGTATATAACAAACCCAATTTCCACATTATGAGGGTGATCACCCAATTCATTTAAACTATACGTAATCTTATAAATCAAATTTTCGGTATACGAAACTTGTGCATTATTAAAATCTACAGACTCCATTGCTTTGCACTGATTTCACTGATATGACTGAGAAAGGATCCTATGCAGATCATCCTTTTAAATGTTTCAGGGTTGTTGTTGCGCATGCGTAAATTGCACATGGATGACTTAGAATGCGTAAGCAAAAAGTTAATTGGTTTTCACCGACGTGAATAGAATGGCTCGAAATGTCTGTAAACAATTAGTGTAGAAGTGAAAGTTAAAGTGATACTTCTGATAATTATAGTCGTAGTGCGTAAGCAAGAAGCTAATTAATTTTCACCGACGTGAATAAGCTGGTTTGAAATGCAACTCGAGGTTAAAACGATGTTGGGTTTCTCCTAATTTAAAAGTAAACTACCTAATTATACCAACCGGGTATAAAAGCACCGTGCGATACAATATGGTTCAGTTTCTGTTTAGTCTTTGACTAGCTACAACAGCTAAAAAAGTCTTTGACCAGTTTTAATTTCTTTATAGAAAAATGGCTTCCTTTGTCTGCAACGTCTGTGGTGCAGCTTTCTCTCGCGGTGACAACTTGAAGAGGCACCAGCTCCAACAAAACGGATCGGTGTCAGATCAGAAGACTGGCTTGTTCGCCTGCGATGTGTGCCCGGAATCCCTCTCGCGGATGGACAACCTTAAACGGAATAAGGACACCAAGCATGGTGTAGTGGTTCCAGTTGCCGGCTCATTCTGAGTCAAACAACCGGCTGCACCGGCGGTTGAGGAGCCTGCTCCCAAGAGGCTGCGGAGGTGCGTGGAGTGCAATGTCGATGTTGCAAACTTGGCAGCCTGCCAGCGCTCCAACGCGCACAAGGCTAATGCTAGCCGTGTCCAGGATGGGGATGTGAAAGTAGTAGCGACCGCATTCAAAAGTCGAATTGCGACTTTTGCATTAATATTGTCGACTCTACAAGTATGTATTTTATAAGCATTTTGTGTTTGCTTAGTTTGTATTTTTAGGTCTGTTGGATTTTCTACGTAATCAGATGGAGCGGTTTGTAAGCTTAGTCGGGAAGCAGCTACAGACTCACACATCCTTTAAGGTCAACTTGGATGGTGTTTGGTGACTACATCAAGATAGCTGTGACAGAGGGTGTAGAGGATATAAAATCCTTCAACACCCAAAACCTGGTTATCACGTCAACCAGCGATCTGGCGTGAGTCTACAACACCTTTGTGGAGACAATGTCGGCTAAGTCTGACGAATTTCAAGAACGGGACTTTGGTTAGTTTCTACAATTATTAACTAGTTTTAACTTTTAAATTTTAGGTTGCACTCTGAAGAAAGTCTTGTACTTGGAAGTAAATGTAAACAAGTATAGACCTCATCGTGGGGGTCCTACATCGAGCTCCCCAAATGGGTAAGGGAGAAACATGCGATCGTTAACGTGCAGAACCAAGACAATGCATGTTTTGGGTGGAGTTTGATAGCTGCTCTCTATCCTGGACACATTCATCCTGAAAGGGTCAGTAGCTACCACCACTACAGCACGGTACTCAACTTAACAGGACTGCAGTTCCCAATGTCGATTAAGGACATACCAAAGTTTGAGGAGCAGAATGCTATTAGCATTAATGTATTTGGTGTCGAGGGTAAGACCATTATAGGACCCCTCCACTTTACCCATAGAAAGAGGGAGCGTTACGCCAATCTTTTGTATATCCAAGATGGGGATAACACGCACTACTGCTGGATCAAAGATTTGGGAAAGCTAGTGGGTAAGCAGCTATCTCATGAGCAGACCTGCAAATGGCTTTGCGATGGATGTTTTGTGTTTTTTCTCAGCGAGGAACAACTTGCTAAACATGCAGAACAAGACTGTAATCACGTTGCAACCAGCATGCCCAACCACTTCAACAGCGTATTAGAGTTTACGAACGTGCGCATACAGATGAGGATGCCGTTTATTGTGTACGCGGACTTCGAAAGTGTTCTCACACCGATTAGTTCTGCTGCCCCCAATCCGACAACATCTTTCACTACTAGCACCGACCAACACGAACCGCACAGCTTCGCCTATTACATCAAATGCTCCTACGATGAAACTCTTAACAAGTTTGAGTCGTATAGAGGAGTTGATGCGGCTAAAGTGTTTGTAAGAAACATGAGGGAAGAAGCTCGACGATTGGGGGTAATTTTGAAAACTAATGTCCCAATGAAACCTTAATCACCCCTACCCGAACTTGTGTTTTACGCAGCCGTGGACTGCGGTATTTGTAAGAAGCCTCTTAGAGATGATATTGTGAAAGATCACGACTACTTGGCTGGTCGCTTTCGCTTCGCAGCACATCGCCAGTGCAGAGTCCAATACCGGATGCCAAATTTCATCTCTGTTGTATTCCATAACCTTACAGGATACGATGCTCACTTTATCGTAAGAGAATTGGGTTGCGATAGGGAGAGCGTTACAGTGATTCCGAATAACAAAGAACGATTTATTTCGTTTACAAAAAACATTCGTTTACCTGAAGGTCAAGACGCTGATATCCACGATTGTGATGATGATGCTGATAATGCTGATGAAAATAATTCTGTTACCCAATTAAGATTCATAGATTCGTTGAGATTTATGGCATCAAGCTTGGGTAAGTTGGTGAAAAATTTAGAGCCTGATCAGTTTGTTGAGATGAGGAAGCAATTTCCTGATCACAAATTTACCATGCTTTGTAGAAAGGGTGTGTTTCTCTATACTTACGTCTCTAACGTAGAAGTGTTAGAGGAAACACAACTTCCACCAAAAGATGCCTTTTTCAACGATCTGACATCTTCAGATATCAGCGATGCGGACTACGAACACGCACAGAAGGTGTGGGGTGTCTTCAACATATGCACGCTCGGTGAATACAGCGACCTGTATCTGAAGACTGATGTACTACTGTTAGCAGATGTGTTTGAAAATTTTAGAAACGTATGCACTAACACATACGATTTAGACCCTTGCCAGTACATGACAGCCCCCAGCCTGACTTGAGATGCCATGCTGAAATATACTGGAGTTAAATTGGATCTATTTACGGATGTAGAAATGCATCACTTTGTCAAAATGGTATTAGAGGTGGCTTATCACAATGCAGCGGTCGCCACGCCACAGCCAATAACAAGTATATAGAGAATTACGATCCCTGCAAACCCTCCAAATAGTTGGCGTACCTTGACGCAAGTAATTTATATGGATGGGCCATGTCCCAACCGCTACCGATAAGCGTATTCAGGTGGTTAAAAAAACAAGAACTTAACCTCCTGAAAGCCCGTATCGAAAACATATCTGCAACAGGGGAGAAGAGGTACATTTTGGAAGTGAATCTGGAGTATCCAGAACATCTGCACCATAACCACAACGATTTACCGTTTTGTCTACAGACCATGGTTCCCCCAACTCCATCGTCCAAGACAGTTAAGTTACTTGTCACTTTACAGAATAAGCACCCTTACATCATCCATTACAGAAACCTACAACAGGCGCTACGTAATGGTCTTAGACTCACTGGTGTCCATCGCGTGCTGGAATTCGATCAGTCGACATGGTTAAATTAAAACCTTACATTGATCTCAACACGAATTTCCGTACGTCTGCCACTACCGCGTTTGTAAAAGATTTTTTCAAACTTATGAACAATGCTGTCTTTGGGAAAACTATGGAGAATGTTGACAAACGGGTCGATGTGAAGATTGTTACGCGGTGGGTGCCAGAGGGTAAAAAATTGTGCGCGAATAACTTGGTAGCCAAACCTAATTTCAATAGTTGTACTGTGCTAGGTGAGAATTTGGTTATTATACAGCTGGATAGGGTAAAAGTTTTGTATAACAAACCGATTTATGTAGGTTTTTAGTTTTAGAACTATCAAATACCCTCATGTATGATTTCCATTATGACATCATGAAACAGACACTGACCCTTTAGTGTATAGTGTGCAGACTTGTATAGTGACATTAGCACAAACATTGAACATTTCGATACTAGTGACTATCCTGCTAACAACAAGTACAATATGCCGCTTGTGAACAAGAAAGTGCTCGGAAAATTTAAAGATGAGTTTTGTGGCGATTAGGTCTTGGAGTTCGTCGGCAGCAGGGCCAAATCGTACTGCATAGTGAGTGAGAAAGACATTGTTATGAAAATTAAGGGTGTTAGTCGTAGTGTGGTGAAAGATATTAGTGTAAGTAGTTTTAGGGATATTGTTATTAATAATAGAGATGCCCTCATGAATACGATGGTATCAATCCGGAGTAGGAAACACGTTTTGTATACACAGTTGATTAATAAAATTAGTTTAGCGGGCAAAGATGACAAGCGTGACGTCATCCGCGGAAGCATATTAACCTACGCATGGGGGCATAAAGATATAAGATAGGTGCTATATTTGTATATTTTTTATTGTGTATATACAGTATGTAAGTTAGTTAGAAGACATACCTACCACCCTATCCTCAATAATTCCTTCGCTCCCGGCGATATGTGTTTACCTCCACGTGGTCTCGCTGGACGGTAAAACATATTGTTAGATTAACGACAATATGTCTTATTGACTGAAAAAACGTTTCCTCTCTTTTACAGTAATCTCTTTTTTGTTACAGGTCTTTTTAAACAACCCATTAATCTCTTTTTGTTACAGGTTACTTTTAACTGCATGAATTCAACTACACGAAGAAAATAATGTTATACTTTGCAATTGTATTCTATTAGTTTATTAAACTGTAAATCGGATAAAATAAATTATTAAATTTTTGCGTGCTTAACTTCTTTGTGTTAATGCCTCTAAGTGTTTGGTTAAAGCATATGTCATAGATAAGCAAAAATTTCGAGGTAAGTATAACTTTGCAGGGGGGGTGGTCCGATTTTAAATCTGTTTAAAGATTCGAATTCTGCGTAAAATTCTTGGTTAGTTTGATGTGTCGCATGTCTAACAAAATTTATAAGGGCAAAAAATCTTAAAATGAGGGTACCTCTCGGGGGATGATGCTATCTAAAAAATTCATAGAAATTTGGGTAGCTGAGAAAAATCTAATATTAACTGATACCAAACAAGATAGGTTTATCTCGAAAGATTCAATGGCTAGTCGAAGAAAACTATTTGTTAGGTTTGCTTATACAGCAAAAAGCAAAATTTGGAGGTTCTAGTCTTTAAAGAGGTATAACTTTGCAGGGGATGGTCCTATTGCAAATCCGTTTGCAGATTCGAATTCTGCGTAAAATTCTGGACTAATTTGACGTGTCGCATGTCTAAAAAATTTGTAAAGACAGTCAGAAATCGCGACCAGCAAAAAATCTTAAAAATGAGGGTAGCTCCCTGGGCGATAGTACTATCTGAAAAATTTCAAGAAATTCATGTAGCTGAGAAAAATCTAATATTAAATGATACCAAACAATATAGGTTTATCTCGAAAGATGCAGTGCCTAGTCGAAGAAAACTATTTGGTCCAGATGAGTGAGGAAATGAGGAATTCTGGAGGAAATGAGGGAGTAGATTGCCTGTATTTACCCTACTTAGAATGCCTTACTCGGTATTAAATGAATCATTAAAACTTTTAGGAGAGCATAGATTTCCACATCTACCAAAGGATAGTAGATCACTATTGGTGTTACGTCGTCATCGAACAATTCGGTATTTGTGACAATAAATACCATTAGTGCGTTCACCCTACAGTTTGAGTGAAACATTTATACCGGCAGCGAAAGTGCGTTGAAGAACACAGTCGCATTCGAATCCTTGCAGAAGCCGGTTGTATGAGAGCTTTTGAAAGCGACACCGACATCACCCGTTCGAGCGTGTTACTGGTGGTCCGTCGAAAGCTTTTGTGTGTGAACGTTATTGCCCACAGCGGCACAGGATAAAAGGTATTTATACCCTTTATTAAGTAGTTTAGTGTAGTTGTGTTTAATTATTACATAACCGCTCCACCGCCAATCGGTATTGCTACAAAAAGCAATTGGTCCTTCCCTATAATAGCATATTTATATCATCTCCTTAATCCCATTAAGCCATTGGTCCAAACGATCCGAATTCACCAGTTCTATGGTATACGCATGTCCTAAATTAAATATCATTTTGCACACCAGCGAGCTTTTAAGTAAATATTTTAGCTTTTAAATTTGTGTTCAAACCCCACATGTAGCGGGTTAAAATGTGTAAATATTATTTATATTGTCTTTAAAATTAAATAAGCGATTTTGCCGTAATGTGTTAGTTTTCAGTTTTAAATATATTTTAGCGGCATAAAACACAAAGCAACCTGAAAATTATAGTCGCTTTATACTTCTTAAATAAGAAAGGAAAGGGATTTGCTTTGTATTTAAAAGCTATTGCACGTTTTGTATCACAACCCTTTTAGTCGGTTTGCAGTAAATATTCGATACATCTGCAAAGGGTAAAAGCTGCATCTTGCAAATATGATAACCACATGTTTTTAAATGTTGGTGGATCCTGTGAGCTTTGATGTAAAGCCGCCCGGGTTGTAAGCGGTACATCTTATCTTTACGCTTTGTTTGACGAACCGTTAGTCATAAAACGTGATTTATTGGTTTATACGCTGTCTTACCTTTTCGTGCTTTGAACAAATCATAATATTTTAATATTTCTTAGCCCACATTTGAACTTTGCGGTTTTACAGCATTTTTATTGTGTAGGCCCTTCAGAATAACTGTCAGAATGGCTCCCAAGAAAATACAGGTAGCTGAGCTCCAATTGCTTAAAATACGCATTATAGAAATGTGGGAACTTGGCAACGCTATTCAAAGTGACCCAACTTTAAAAACGTTGTTCCTTATTCAAACAAGGGGAGTACATGACCTTTATACAAATTTCAATAAAACTTTAGTTGACGTCTTAGCTTCATGTGACGATGTAGAATCATTAAATTACAACGCTGTACGGAAGGAAGTAGATTCCGCTTATTATTGCATACTGCTGCATCTCGAAACGTTGCAAGAAACGCGGGCACAAATCACGGAAAATGCTCCAAGCAGCACGGTATCAAAATTGGTACCGTTAAAACTCCCACTTTTTAATAATGAGGTAACTGAGTTTTTCGTCTTTTATCGATTTATTTGACAGTCTGGTCTATAATAACGCGTCGCTGTCCAATATCGAAAAGCTAAATAATCTTATCAGTTGCTGTACCGGGGAGTCTTTAAAAATCATTAAATCGGTACCCATTTCGGGAGATAACTTTATTATTTCCTATAACGCCTTGCGTGAGCGATTTAGCAATCCGCGTTTATTGGCAACTTTGCATTGGAAAGCAATGAAAGACTTTCCACCTTTAAAATCAGAAGACCCTAAGAAACTTAGGGCACTTATTGATTGTTTTTCAGAGAACCTTGCTGTTCTAACTAACTTAAAGTTTCCCACTAAACATTGGAACTTTATTCTAGTCGATTTGCTTTTAGAAAAACTCGATCCGTTCACTAGAAAACGCTTCGAACTCCAATCGGATCCGAAGCAAATACCTAATTTCGATGATTTGAGATATTTTTTAACTCAACAATGTGCAGCGTTGGAAACCTTTTCTTCAACCGCACCTGTTTCTTATTCGACGACTGTCCATACATCTCACACATCAGTGCCTAAGAAATCTTCAGCGTTTCAATTTAAACCAAGAGTTTATTCTAACGTAGTCTCACTGGACACACCAAGTAGCTCCAGTGACTCAAAGAATTCATTTTCGCACCATTGTCCTTCTTGCAAAGGCAATCACTTAATTTACAGATGTCAATCGTTTCTAAAGAAAACTCCGACGGAACGTTTTGACATTGTCAAACGCTTACGCCTTTGTTTAAATTGCTTACGAACAGACCATGCGTCCATGCAATGCAAATCTTATAATTCCTGTCGAACTTGCGCCAAGCCGCATCATACCTTGCTACATTTTGAACCGCAACCTGCTTCTAGCCGTTCAGCGGAATCGACCGCTACACCTATGCATAAAATGCCAATAGGACGCAGTCAGCCTCCTATTCCGGCAAATGTTTTGTCCTCACAGACGAATTTAAATTCTGGGGTTACTGTCTTACTCTCCACTGCTGTTGTGGAAGTTCAAGACCGGTCTGGTAGATACAAACAGATCAGGGTACTCTTAGACCCTGGCTCTCAAGCTAGCTTTATTCGAGACGATTGCGTGAGCAAACTTTGGCTTCCACGCATACGTTCTCAAGTTCCGATTTATGGACTTGGGCAGACAACTTCAGCGGTCAATAGAGGTGCCGTCAGCTGCACCATTCGCTCTATGTTAGACTCTGAAAATCTCTAGAAGTCACAACTTTTGTGCTTTCGTCACTATCTGGCAAATTACCTAGCGTTGAAGTTCCTAATAATTGGGAACACTTATGCGGCCTGCACTTTGCAGACCCGACCTGGAACTCTCCAGGAACTATTGACATGCTCCTTGGAGCAGATGTTTATCCGTTCATCATCAATGGCGGTGTTATACATGGCAAGTTTCTTCAGCCTGCCGCCATAAATACAATTTTTGGTTGGACTATTATTGGTCCCACAAAAGCTTGCAGTCTGATACTGTCCAAGCATTTTTACTTCTGTAGAAGATCCTATCGACCAGACCCTAAGGCGGTTTTGGGAGATAGAAGAGTTGCCATCAAGCCTTATACTTCTCCGGAAGAAGAAAAGGCAGATTTGATTTTGAAAACACGTTTTCTCGTGACCCTAGCGGTCGTTTTATTGTTGCGTTACCGTTCAACGATACTTTGCCCGTTTTGATAATTCCTTTGAGATGGCTAAAAAGACTATTTTCGTTGGAGCGCAAATTGCATGCTCAACCGGAGCTACGCGCCCAATACAACAATTTCATGCAGGACTATCTTGATGCGGGTCATATGGCATTACTCGATTCTCCGCCCGTTGGGAACGATAATTATTTTTACCCCATCACCCCGTGTTTAAAGAAGAAGGTCATACTTCTAAAATTCGTGTGGTTTTTGACGCCTCTGCAAAGGCTAAAAACAACGTGTCACTTAATGACACTCAATTGGCTGGACCTAGTCTCCAAAATGACATTTCGTCGATTTTACTTAAATTTCGCTCTCATCGTTTCGTTTTTACTTGTGATGTTCGCCAAATGTATCGACAAATTTTGGTTACCGAAGAACATCGAAAGTTTCAGTTAATTGTTTGGCGGTTCTCCGCAGAAGAACCCATTCAGACTTATCAGCTTAATACAGTGACCTATGGTATTAAGTCACCGCCTTATCTAGCATTAAAAACTCTTCAGCAATTAGCCATTGACGAAGGCAAAAGGTTTCCGTTAGCCGCTGAGGCTATACGGTCAAATCTATATATTGACGATTTCGTCGCCGGTGGAGATTCTATACGATCGGCCCGCGAAATTAAAGATCAACTCATCCGACTTTTACATTTGGCTGGTTTTGAACTTCGAAAATGGAGTTCTAATTCAGTTTCTATTTTGGAAGGCATTCCGTCAGATTTTTGCCATTATACTTCTCTCGATTTCGATTCTGACGAATCAATAAAAATATTAGGTCTACAATGGTCACCTACAGAAGATATTTTCTCATTTCGGGTTAAACCATTAAACCCAATATGTACAAAGCGCAACATACTTTCGCAAGTTGCCAGAATATATGATCCATTAGGATTTTAGCACCACTAACACTTTTTGCAAAACGCCTAATCCAGCATCTGTGGATGTTAGGTTTAAATTGGGATGACATCCCACCAGCAGACATTTCGTCTCAATGGCAGCAGTATCAAGAAGAGTTGCCGTTATTATCGTCATTAAAGTTACCACGTTGTTTACCCCCTTCGGATCCTTTTACTTGTCATTTGCATGGGTTTTGCGATGCTAGCGAGGTAGGGTATGCAGCGGTAGTGTATTTCCAGTTAATAAATCAAACTACTGGAGAAATAACTGTACAATTTGTAACCGCTAAAACAAAAGTAGCTCCAATTAAGCGCATTTCAATTCCACGTTTGGAATTATGTGCCGCCGTTTTATTAACCGATTTACTTTCTTTTACCATTCGGTCTTATCAAGGCTTGATTGACATCTCCGATGTTTCAGCGTGGAGTGATTCTACGGTCGCTCTCACTTGGATACGTTCTCCACCTTTTCGTTGGAAAACTTTTGTGGCAAACCGTGTTAGCCACATTCAAGAGATCATTGCACCTAGCCGATGGTTTTATATTAAATCTTCGCATAATCCGGCTGATCCTGCATCTCGGGATTAATGCCAAGCGCGGTTATTTCATGTTCGCTATGGTGGGCGGGGCCTGAATGGCTTCACTACCCTAGTGACTCGTGGCCGCCTCAACCAACATTGTCAACCTCAATTGCTGAGGTAACTACGGAAAAGAAGATCCTAACATTTGTCGCTCAAACAGATCCAAACGTCATTGACATTTTACTAAGCCGCTTTTCATCGTTATATAAAATCCAAGGCATCGTGGCTTACATTTATAGATTTTCTAAACCCATGGCTCAACGTCATACGGGTCCCTTAACAGACATTGAATTACACAATGCTCTCATGATTATCGTCCGGCATGTACAAAATGTTACATTTTCAAGGAAATAGCTTCGATCAAGGCAAACCGTAAGTTACCTAAAAGCTTGCGAAAACTTTCTCCATTTGTTGATCCACAAAATATCTTAAGAGTAGGTGGGCGCTTGACACATTCTTCGCTTTCCTATTTCGAAAAGTTTCCTGCGTTATTGCCTCAGCGGCACCGATTAACCGAACTTATCATTCGGTCAACTCATGAAAGGTATTGCCATCCCGGTGTTAATACCACAGCGTATCTTATCCAACAGAATTTCTGGATCCTTTCCATTAAAAATTCAATCCGAAGTTATTTATCATCATGTCATAGATGTTTTCGTACCAAACCGGTCCTGGCAACTCCTCCTATGGGAGACCTACCGGCAGCACGTATTACCCAAATCAAACCGTTCAGTATTGTTGGTGTTGATTTTGCTGGCCCTCTTTTAATATAGGCTAACCGCCTGCGAGGCTCTAAAACTCTTAAGGCCTATATTTGTATTTTTGTTTGTTTTGCCACTAAGGCAGCACAAATTGAACTTGTTTCGGATTTGTCGGCAGACGCGTTTCTTGCCGCTTTGCGACGATTTATAGCACGGCGAGGACGCTGTTCTCAAATATTTAGCGATTGCGGTACTAATTTTGTAGGTGCCTATCGTCAGCTTATGAGTTATCTGCATAGTGCAGTAACCTCAGAAAAGATAAAGTGGTCGTTTAATCCACCTAGCGCCCCTCACTTCGGTGGCTTGTGGGAAAGCGGTGTTAAGTCGGTAAAGACACACCTATCTCGCGTAATCGGCGAACAAAAACTTACCTTTGAGGAACTGTACACAGTTCTTACACAAATTGAATCTGTTCTAAATTCAAGGCCACTCTGCGCTTTGAGTTCGGATCCAAATGACTTGCGTTGCCTAACACCAGGTCATTTCTAACTATGGAGCCTCTTTCTGCACCACCAGATGAGGACCATTCAACCAACGTTTTACCATTAAAAGCAGGTGGAAACTCCTGCAAAACTCCACCAAGACTTTTGGGCTCGCTGGAGCCATGAGTACTACATACTCTGAATCAAAAGGTTAAATGGCACTCTAAGGTAGGTGTCCGACAAGTTGAAAAGGACTCTATTGTCCTCATCAAGGACGACCAGCTTTCTCCACTTCAATGGAAGTTTGGTCGTATTATTAATACCTTTCCCGGTGCGGACGGTATTATACGTGTCGCTGAAGTCAAAACTGCACATGGCACATTAAAACGACCTTTGGTCAAACTAGCGCCGCTACCGGTATTTTAATTTATTTTTATGTTTAGATGTATATACACATTTCTTACATGTATAGTAGTATATTATTTTTACATATTTGCTTATTTACATATATATTTTTATTTTTTGCATAGTTGGTAATATCGCTCGCTGTAGTGTACCACCCTATCTTTCGTTACCTGTTTTCCTAGCAAGGTCAAATCCCATGTGATTTCCTTCACCCAACCTACTTCCCTCCTTTTCAAAATTCTATGAATTTGGTGGGCGGTATGTTACGTCGTCATCGAACAATTCGGTATTTGTGACAATAAATACCATCAGTGCGTTCACCCTACAGTTTGAGTGAAACATTTATACCGGCAGCGAAAGTGCGTTGAAGAACACAGTCGCATTCGAATCCTTGCAGAAGCCGGTTGTATGAGAGCTTTTGAAAGCGACACCGACATCACCCGGTCGAGCGTGTTACTGGTGGTCCGTCGAAAGCTTTTGTGTGTGAACGTTATTGCCCACAGCGGCACAGGATAAAAGGTATTTATACCCTTTATTAAGTAGTTTAGTGTAGTTGTTTTTAATTATTACATAACCGCTCCACCGCCAATCGGTATTGCTACAAAAAGCAATTGGTCCTTCCCTATAATAGCATATTTATATCATCTCCTTAATCCCATTAAGCCAATTGGGTACTACCAAAACAATAGATTACTGAAATGAATGTAGGATATTGTACGTAAATAAATATGATTTTAAAAACTATGAGTGGTTTAATTCCCAACGAAGAATAACAAAGATGCTATATAAACCATAACAAACATACAGGGAGTATTTACAAGTACTATCATTTAATCTATACGCATCAATATTACTCAAAAAAGGCTTCATAATTTTATTTACCTTTCTATGGCGACTCAATGTGTAGCGATAGGGTTGATAACATTTTTCCAACCTAACAAAACAATGCACAAAATCCTTCGAACTTGTACCTGATTTTATCGAAATATGTACTATAATTAGGTCAATTTGGTTTTTGGGATTGGGAGGAAATTTTACTAATAGGAATATTTTTTAGGTTTTGCAAACAGATTTACCGAATCTAACTGAAGGTAAACTTTAAGGTAAAAATGTCCTTAATTTTACGTCGAATTTGACTACATAAATTTATTATACAAGCTAGTTAATAAATACATGTCTACCAAGTACATATTTTTACTTACTTTACACCTGTAAGTAAAATTACCTGAAGATAAAATGTTACGTAAATATTGGTAAAATATCCTAATCATGCCTATACCTACAAGAAATACTTACCTATAGTCAAGTCTAGGTTAAACATCAATTTCAAAGCAACAACTTGATTAATTTTTACTAACCGGGCTGATATACCTTTAAAGTTATATTTACCTGAGAACTGAGAACAAAAGAAACAAACTGTAAAATTAAGAGCACTCGAATTAAATTATTCCTAAAACGTGATAAATATCAAAAGTATATTTTCAAAGAAAAAACAAGGTTCTATTATTGTCAAACAAGAAAAGGTCAGGGTATTCTTATCACAAAAAATTGTTGAAGTTATTGATGATAATGACATTGGCAAGTTGAATGGACAAGAAGGATTGTGCTTGACATATTTAGAAGATATTTTAAATTGGTTAGTATTTGATTTTTTATTTAAAAACTAATATTGAATTCGTTTACTTTAAAGGTAAACCCACCCCGGCTGCTAGCTTGGCTTTCTGTTACATCGGCCAAGCAAAGGCGTTAGCATCAACAGCTCCTACAAGTGGACAATCTTAAACGAGAAATAGGAAGCCCCCATCTAATTGGTAATTATTTTATTATATTCATATTTTTACTTGTCTGGGATTTTTAGATATGGGTTTATAAGTTATAATTTAATGTCTTGAGATAGCTTTTTTCCTCTCTCACTTGCTTTTATCATCTTGACAATTTATATGCAATATGCAATAAGAGTATTAATGCACCTTACAATAAAAAGATAAAGGCGTATCACTTAAGATTCAATTATATTAGAACATTTAAAATTAGGGATAATAGTCATTATAAAAGGTAATTTTTGAATGTCCTAGTAACTTTTATAAGACTTCTTGCAAAATGTTGCCAACGTATTTAAAAGCATCCAAATATAGTGATGGTTATGTGTTTATTTTGTATTGCAAGTGGAGGTAAGATATTTAGTTATACTGAAGGATCTGATGTATCGCCATTGAAAACAATTCTTGGTTTTAATTTTCTATATAAAAATCAAAGCCACGTCTCCTTTTATAGGGAAATAAGCAGCTCATTTCTCTACGTTGACTTGTAGTCTAGAGAATTTGAATTTTCAACCCAATTTCTTAATTCTAAGCTAATTTGTAATTACTGAAAGCTGAACAACCATGAAAGTACATAGTATTATAACTGTAGCTATTATTTCAGAAAGACAGATATACTTTCCATAAAAACTTCTAAAAATTATAGATTAAAAAAAATTTATAATCTTGTTAGTGTTTAAACTTTTTAAGCGAATTTTAATCCTTTGTGCAAAACGGGCCCTGCACGCTAAATTAGAAACTATATTATGGTGGTACGTTGCGCCCAAAAGCGTCACACCAAAAGTTCTATTAAATTATACGGATCGAAGTTGAAATACGAAAATGTCACCTAAGAGAATGGATGTGGACGTTTCAATGTGTTGTAATCAAATGTTACAGCTGTATCGAAAATTGCATACATTTTAAGGACGGGAAAACAAACTTTGCTCTCGGTTAGTTATCAGAGCCTCTTTGAAAATCTTCTATATCACACGAAAACATATAAAATGCTTTTTAAAATTTATTAAAAAAACTACCACAGAACATGGTTTGGAAAACAATGACGTCTGAGTTTAATTCGGGAGTTCAAACAGCTCAAATTATTAACGTTGCACATAAAAACCTTGTTGTATTTCTCGAGGCGTGTAAAAAACTAATTCTGTGATTTTTAAACATCACACTGTAAATCTTAGAATTAATGTCGTGTAGATATGCAATTTTTTCAAATTTTCAGTTGTGAATAACGAACCTGAATCTCAAATCAGATACTTTTCTATACCCTACTCATTAGTTTGTTTTAATAATTTACAGAATTTTTACGATTGGTTTGCAGAAAATGTTTCAACACGTTTATTGGCTAAAATAGAACATGACGCTTGTTACGGCTTCGGGTATACATGTTTTAAAATCTTACTTCTTAACGTGAATAACAATAAATGCTACGATATTTTTCATGCCACTTGTTTCGTACCTTTTCCTCTTGCTTTTCAGAACAACAATGTGTTTAAATATTCAGAATAGGGACATCTCCTGATTTTATTGGAGTAGTTTAACAGGAATAATTAAACCTGCCGCAGGTAAGAAAGCTAGTTGCGCTACTTTATATCCGCATTTTAAATTTTAATATGAAAAATTTGGTCAGCTCCACGCCCATAACAGATATATCAGAATTTGAAAAGCGAACTTATAATTCTGTAAACGTTTTTGCTCTTGTTCTAAAACACTTTCAATATATCATAAAACCAGTGCAACTAACTAGTCAAAAACGCGGAAAACACGTTCATCTGTTGATTATTAAAGACAGCTTTGTCGGGGATTGTGATAAATTTATAGAAAATCAAAACAGTAGAGAACATCACGACGGATTGAAAAATCTCAAAACTTTTAAACGCGACGTTAAATACTACTACTGCCTTAAGAAAAATTTTGCCTCATTGGTTAGAGGTCAATTAACTAAACATACTGGTCACTTTTATGTATGCGACAGATGTCCGTCGTATTTTTATGATCGCAAACGTCTTGAAGAACACGAACAAGTGTGCGAATGGCCTAACAAGTTATTATCCCTTCCGGAAACAACATATATTTACGATTTAAACATTTTAGGTATAAAATATCGTTCCCTATGATAGTTTATTCCGACATAAAATGTCTTATTAAGAAAACAGAAACAGAACACGAATTTGATCGCACTTTTAAATACCAGGAACACATTCCGTTTTCAATATGATACTATTTTTATTGTTGATATGGACAATCTCCTTCTTATTATCCTACACAGGAACAGGCTGCATTTCTTGGTTTGGACAGCAATTAAAACACAGTACTATATGCTACGGTAGTGCATTTCTTAAAAATGCACCCGTAACATCCGCTATAGGCCTCTCGACGGCAAAAACGTACCCCATTTGCGAAGTCAATGTTTTGCCGGGTGAAGAAAAAGATGTCGATCACGATCATCTGAATGGTTCCGTAAGAGTGATGTACTTAGTAGTTGTAACTTAAATTTTAGGCTGTTTTCAATTATTCCCGTAGTCTATAATAATTAGGGCTAATATAATGCCAATTTTATTTTAAAGAACTTGCTAAAGCTTTCGAGGGTTTGATAAATATAATTCCCTTGAATAATGAAAAGTGTATAACATTTTATAAGAAATACAATGACGCAAGTGTAACTTTCAGGTTCATAGATTCCTTTCGATTAATGTCTCTGTTTTTAGAAGAATTGGCGTGCGAACTGTCATTCGATAATTTTAAAGTTTTATAAAAGGAATTTAGTTCAATAAAATTGAAGCATATTAAATTGCTAATGTGTAAGGAGATCCTTCCTTACGAGCTTTTGGACAATATTTTGAAATTAAGGGAAGAATATCTTCCTCCTGTAGAATCTTAATGTATCTCATATTAAAAAATCTTACATATTTATGCGCAAACCGTTTGGAGCACTTTTAAATGGAAAATTTTCGGCGACTACACAGATGTGCGCGTAGAATGTGACCTACCTTTACTTTGCGATATATTCCAAGAACTTAGAAAAAATTGTCTTAAAACATATAAATTAGATTTTTTAAAGTTGACAACGCTGAAAAGTTTTTCCTGGTGTCGTATGATGCTTCATATTAAAATCAAGCCAGATCTAATTTGCAAAATTGATGTTTTTAATTGTGGAAAGGATGATTTGCGGCACTTACTCAAGTTGTAAAAAATACGCCGCATGCAATAACAAATATTACCGAAAAACCCACGACACCTCTAAGCCCAATAACTTTTTAGTTTACGGCGAAATCAATAATATTTATGGTCATGCGGACTCTTGCTATTTGATTTCAAATGGCTAGCGCCTGAACAAATATTAAAATTTGATGTTGCAACAGTGGGAATTACGAGCGACAAAAGCTATAGTATTGAATGCGCCTTAGAATTCCCTACGAACATTCAAGGTGCACAGAAGGAACGGCCTATGTGTTCAAAGCAGGTCACACATTCAAGCTCAAAATTTTCAAAATTGATGTGCACTCTTACAAAAAAGTGCAACTACGTTGTGCATTATAGAAATCTTCAAGTTTATTTGTCTGCAGGCGAAGTTATAACTCACGTTCACAAAATTTTAGAATTCAGCCAGTCTGCTTGATTGAGACCATTTGTAGAATTACTTATAAGAACCCGGATAGAGGCTAAAACAGAATTTGCTTAAAAACTTTATAAATTTGGAAATTCCATTTTTGGTTAAACAATAAAGAGCGTTAGGAAGAGGGTCATCATAAAACTATTAACTCATTAGAATGGTCGTTATGGGGCGCTATCTTTAATATCAAAACCAAATTTTCATTCGGCTACAATATTTAATAAAAATTTGGCTGCAATTGAATTGTCTAAAACAGAGATGGAGTTTAATAGACCTATCTACATAAATATGGCGATTATATAATTATCAAAAATTGAACTATATGATTTTCATTATAACTTTATGAAGGTAAAATTTGCAAATAATTACGAATTATGTTACATGGACACTGATAGTCTTTTATATAGTGTGAAGTGCAATGATTTCTATGAAGATTGTATAAAGACCTATTTACAAAAATTGTATACTAGTGCTTATCATTACGATAACGTTTATGAAATTCCTCTTGTAAATAAAAAATCATTGGTTTAATGAAAGATGAAACAAGAAGTCGTATTTTAACGCACTTTACATTGTAATTGAATTCTGCAGAACTTTGTGCATAATCTTTATCAAGAGGTGTTAACAACCATGTTTGTAGTAGATATTCTGAATCCCCTCAAAAAATTTTATGAACTGTTGCAAAAAAAAAAACTATCTACCTAAACGGAAATAATCTTAAGATATAATGTGTTTAGCTAGCAACTTTTCAGTTTTACTAAATATAAACATTTCAATATATAATTCATTCCGCACAAGATATTTACAAAAACCAGGTAATTATCCAAATCTTACTTTGTTCCTGTCCGACTAATATTATGCATGGTGCCTGTGATTAGCAGATGGTTGGTTGGTTGTTGACACATATGGGACTTGGCGAAGTTGCACAGTATCCTTGAAGTGTACTGAGAATTAATTTCTGCAGCTTTTAATGATACGATTTTGAAGAAAATTCTAACCATAATTAACCAAAGTGAATTTCCACACTTTATACGACTCCCACCTGAACTATTGTTTTTGCTAACCAATTAACCCTGTTATGCCCTATAGGCTTTACATTTTATTTTAATACCTAAATTTAAGGAATTTTTAAACCCAGCATAGAAAACATTTTTTTTCATATGCTTAATTTAAGTTTAACTTCCCACGAATTTCAGGACATTAACCCATGAGTAACCGCATACGTTTGCGTTTTCAGGCTAAAATCATGTGAATGTAGCAGCTTTTCTTCATATGTATGAAAGAATTTTACAATTGTCCCAGCTTCTCCATTGCCATACTTGTGTCCCGGCTTTTCCATACACCTATAACTTTTTTATTATTACCTTTTCCAAAACCACCTCTCACACACATACCTACAACTACATCCCCATAATACATAATTACACACTTTTTTCAAAAATACTGCACATTTAGAAGATATGAGCCGTTTTTGCACTTGTCCCAGGATCTCCATAGCATAACTACTGATGCGTTCTCCAAATTTGCTAAAAAATAACATCGCCATTTTCTAGTCCTTGATAGCCAGATGCAACGAATCAATATTGGTGACAAGTATTTGACCTTATTGTATTAAAGCATACATCTTGTAGCACCTGCAATCTGCACAAATACTTTAGGCGTTTATTTAAAGGAGAATTTGCCAGCTCGCTCATTAATACAAGTAGAAGTTCTATGCCTATTAACAAGAACCTAAAATTTAATGGACAAATATAAACACTATGCTAATTTTAGTTTAAACAGAATAACAATTTAATATTGAGCGCGATACAGCAGTAACAAGCAACGTAAATCCCTAAAAGTTTGTGTAAACTATTGGCGATTCAAATTCAATTTAAATTGAAAACGTCATTAGTTTATTCGATAACTAAAGCGACTTGGTTCGAGCGACTTTGTTTAATTTTTGCGATAAAACCAAACAAGAATCCCTGCATCGAATTTTGTTAGGCAAATTAATTTCTGGTTCAAAGTATACCAGGGAAAGACCAATTAGGACTGTAATTAAAATATAAAAATGGTTAACAAATATTTGTTTTAAGTGAAATAAAAGGTACGACGTGAATAGAACTAAAATTTACACACTTTTATCTAGCATTCCTAAGATAAGAAGAATCGCCCAGACTCGGCGACGTAGCCAGACTTTTGTTTCGGAGGGGGCTTGTTGGAATTCGATAAAATAAAACAGTTTTTGTGAAACTATATTTGGGCAAATTCTTTTTTTGCCGCCATAATGTTGATGGATTTATCAGGGACAACATCTATATCCCAGTGAACGGATACCATGACAAGTGCACTAAGACGGTCATCATTCATCAAACTGCGAGAAAACGATATTAATCTTTTCATCGTAGAAAAAGATTTCTGTACGCCTGCAGTATTCACTGGCAATGTAGCCAAAATGCTGATGAGGTAGTTTATTGTACGAAAATACGTTGCATTACAATTTTCAAATACACGTAAAACATCAAAGTTTGTGTCGATAGTGGCAGCTCGTTTACGCCATAGTAAATATTCTGCTTTTACTACGGAAGGTGATAATTTGTCGTCAAGGAGCTAAATTCTCCAATTTAATTGCGTTGTCAAGTGAAACATAAGCTGGAAGAAGCACTTAAAAAGTCTGTACTATGTCTTCGTTTGAAATGAATCGCTCTGATAAATTTTGAATAAGGTGGCTAATTCAAGGAATGGCCACAGTCACTTTGTAATATTCTTCAACATTAGTAACCTGAGGGTTCGCACGTGCACTCTTCCTTGATGTCAGTCTGTGAACCTTAAGCTCGGTTTGAAAATCTCTAATGCAATATGTGATGCAGAAATAAATATCTGCTTGAAAACAATATCTGCATCTTCGCGCTGCTTTACAAGACTAGCTATAACAATTTTTGTGTGGTCAAGAGCTGCTGCTAAATCTAAAGATTGTTTTTGAAGAAACACAGATAATGAGAGGGTCCAGCTAAATATCTTGTCACATACAAGTAGGTTAATTAAGAAGTCACTTTTCTCAACAGCCGCCAATAAAGTTGAGACTGTAGAAGATATTCTTCACAATTTTTTAGAAATTTCTTCGAAGCTGACGGAAATGGCTTCGAACAGCTCAACAAATGTAATGATACTGTCGTGTCTTTCAATGAATCTGATTTCACATAGTAACACGGTTTCCTACACAAAAAACAAACAAACGCACCGTTAGCCGCAGGAGTAACCGTATTTTACCACGACTAGACTCTGGTCGGCGAGGGGGAGTGGGAATTTGCACCAAGATACAAATAACCTAAGGTCGACACGGTGAACAAGAGTCTTGGAGAACGCCACCTAAATTGGAACTGTACGCCTCACGCGAAATCAATCTAGGAAACTTCTCACGCAATCTGTAGATGCTTAACGGACATAAAACTCGACAACAAGGAACTACAAATAACATATAATCGTTTACTGACACAAGTTATGGTTTCTAATATTCATACGGTTGAACATAAACATCAATTTTACATCATAACTAGGCTTAAGTTTAAGGGCGCGATAGCATCCCTCTATTTTCATAACACAAACTAATTTTAAAATAGCCGCTTTTGTGGTATAGCTTTCGCATGATCGAGGGAACTACTTTATTTTAGCTTTAGTAGTTTAGTGGTTCGTTTCCAAGTTAGGCAAATAACGGTTGCTAGGATACGGAACGATGCTGGTTTATTTTCTTCCATTCGTGTAACTATTCGTCGTAAATGACCTTCAACGAATTCGAATTTGTTGAACAGCAAGCAAAGCGTTAGATACATAGTGCATTCTAATAATAGCCAAGGTCGTTTGCCGAAACAAACTTGTATTGTATTGTATTATTTCATTTATGTGCATATGGTATTTGCTAATTTTTATTTTTGAATGTGTAGTTTATTGTTCATAGAGTGACATTTCATTATTATTATAAACAAACATTAAATGCTTTACTTAGTGTGGGTGTATTTGCGCTTGAGAGTAAATATATTTTAAAATTCTTATACTTTGTGGATAGACAGAGAAGTAATGGACAAAATTAATTATATATTTCATTCGATTTTGAAAATGCGTGTTTAAACATTGATATTAATTTTTGTAGATTTGATTTAATTGAGCAACTACTGTCTTCTTGAATAAATAAATTATTTGTTTTGCATACACTATTTTATCAAAAATATTCATTATTTAATTTATGACACCGAATGGTGAAAATGACAGAAACTTTTTTTGTCCTATATAAATCAGTTTGAAAACGACATAAACCCTATTTATAATTTAAGCAGTCCCCTAAAAATGTCCTATCATGTCGTGATTATTTAGCGTACCAAAACTTTAAAAAATCTTTTTAAAATTTATTGAGATCCAGCCTAATAGATTTTGCAAAATCTTACTTTTAAGAAAAAACATTGTTTTGAAATTTCTGGCGAAAATATAACTATTACTAATAACATGAAAAATCGTTAGATTTCAAATTTTTCTCACAATTATACACCAATTTAGGAGAATTACAGCCGCTTACTTTTCTTTTCAAAACTTAAATAAGAAAAAACCTACTTCTAAAAAATTTGAAATAATGTCCTAGGACTAAAAATGATTAACTGGTTCTAAAAATGTGCAAAACTATAGGGTGTGTAGTTTATACAGTACTTTTCACTTCTAGTCGGTCCTTAAATAATTTGAAATTCACAATTATTTCAAAAATTTTACTCCCGCTTTGTCTTGTACAAGCCTTTCAAATTTCAAATATTTATCTGAAATACGGAAAAAGTTATTACAGTATACTTACTTCCTGTTGTCGCCTGGTGTATAGTTTCTTTTATTTACGTATTTACATTTTTCAGATGGGTAAATATTAGAAGGTGTATATCCAAAATTCAGGTGGTACCAAAAACGATCGTTCAAGTCTAAAGCAGCCCGCTTAAGATGGCTGAAAATGCAACAATTACCGCTGTAAGTTATAACACATTCAGTAGTGTAGCTAGGATATCTTTATGTGGCTGTTTATTTTGGAATATAAAATCCAAAAACAATGAAAGTATACCTATTTAAATGTCGCATATCCACCCACTAGAATTATACATTCTTCAGATGCCTTGGGAATAGAAAACCACAAATAACCAGACACTCCACTTATGACTATTTGAAATTTATAAATATGATAATGCAAACTAAAAATATAAGTGTTTTCGCATTTTTCATAGAACTAAGTTAGTGTGATTACCCTGAAATTATGACGTAGAAAAAAATTACTTAGTATTTTCTCAATGAATAGTTTTAAATGTACGTCAGAATAGCACATTTGTACTGTATTAGAAATACTCGTCAAATTTGTAGGATACATACATAACAATAACATTTACGTTTTTACCTCGTTGAATTTTGATAACTGTGTTCTACAAAATATTATTAATTTTTTTGTAAAATTCTATAGGATTTCATAAGCTTTAGGTTTTTTTTGACAACAATGTGAAGAATTTTTGTGCTATTTTGAACGAAGTAAGCTCTCGGAGGTGTCATATGATTTTTATATAATTATTAAGTACCGACACTAAAAATGAGTTATTTTGCCTCACCTGCAAACGATGGTTCAAGCCTTCTAACTACACTGGTTATGCCCGTTACAATATAATTTCACAAATACACATTAATTAGATGTCATAATAAAACCCTAACTTTTTCAGTTTGATATCCACATCAGATAATTTAGACAAGCCTGACCCATCAGGTTTGCAAAGATTACCTGAGGTAGTTAGTAATCCAAGTACTTTAACTGAAGAAACTTCCGAGCCAGAAACAATGAAGTCGCAGACTGAGACAAAGTATGCTAATTTGTATAAATAATCTAAATTATTATATCATTGTATTTCATATTTAGAGAACTGTGAAAAATCAACCGAGGAAAGGTCACATACACTTTCAGATAATTGGTCATTTATACCAGAAGCAGACTATAATAGGTAATACAAATTGTTATTTGTATTTCATATCCATGTCGGAAACTATGTATAGGTAGGAAATTTATCTACAGGGTGATACATTTAGTATGTCAAAATTAGCTATAATGTGTTGTCCTGTATATATGCTAAATTGTGGGTTCCTAAAAAATCTAATATTTTGTTTTGTTTTTCAGAATTGAGGCTCGTGAATTATATTTCGAGATAAATCACTCTTATAAAGAATCAACTGTTAGTGGAAACCGCATTGTGAATTTGCAATATGTATTAAGTTGGTCCATAGATCTGCAATACCGACATTCCCAAATTTGTACTGGTGGAAAACTATATCTGAAAGAGGAATGTAACAGAGGATTAGGTCTAGTAAGCTGCCTTATGTTTGCATGTACAATGTGTGATAAGATATACAAGCATTACACTGAAGATATTTCGCAAAAATCAAAAATTAATTATGGATTTGTTTGGGGTACTCTGGCAACTGCCAGTACACATGGCCATTCTCAGGAACTATTTTCAGTTATGGATATACCTGCTATGACACTCTACCAATTTAAAAAAATTGAAGCTGAATCAGGCGCTGTAAGAAAATCTAATTGTTTAATATCTTACTTGACAGTTTGTTTAGGTATGAAAGGACAATCTTATGAAAGATTTGGAAGAAAATGGAAAAGTAGAGTTAGAGTTGAGACAAAACCTTGATGTCGATGCAAATGGAAATCCTGTCAAATCCTGTTAGCGATAGATAGATGGATGTTAAACGGACATATGACTTTAATTATTCATTGCGGTTGGCGACTTTTGTTGATGAGAAAGTCGCTGGGTTACTTATTAGTGTTAAATACAGAGAAACTTCATTCACAACGTAGGTTTGGTACAATTTTCTATCTGAACATAATTTTTTCATGATATATTTCTAGATTGGGAAAATTGGTACTTGTGGAGTAGCGATTAGGTGGGGTGTCTATTGTACTTCGAAATTGAATCACGCCTATGAAAAAGAAGGTATATTGGCCCCTTTACAAGGAGCAAACCAAATATGATCAAACGTTGAAAGACGTTAAGGAATATAATGAATCCACTTGGATACTACATCCTGTGAAACGATGTATGTACGAGACAGATGCTGAATATTAATACAACTTGTAAAACATCAACAACGATACCATACAGTGAGTGCAAATGTAAATGCCACAGTGTCTTTATTTACTGAAAAAAATTTTATTTACATTCGTACAGCATTGTAACCTCTAGTAATTTAAATTCCTGTAGCATAGTTGGTAAGAAGTAACAGGTATATAGTAGTTATAGTTTACTAAGCATGCAACACATTATACTTAAGTTGCTGATTGTTAGAATACGATAATTTGTTACGTTGGAGATAGCCTCTTTTGCATTTTTTTCTTTTTTGCTCCATTTTTATTTAGCTACAAGTGCTTTAATTTTTGTATTTGTTTTGTTTAAATTAAATTAAAGTAAATTAAATAGTTCTATTAGGCTAGTATAGTTGTTTATAAATGAAAATTGCTCATTTAAATGTGCATTTTGATTTTGTTGGTGTCTCTAAAACATGGCTTACTTCATACGTCCCCAATACCTCTGTCAATATAAATGGGTATAATTTTTTTCATAATGATAGAGTGGGTCCAGGGGGTGGGGTTGGTGTGTACGTAAGGAAGAAACTTAAATGTCAGGTTATTTTGTTTGGTTTGCAATTGACTCGTATACTTGAACATATTTTGGATAATGTTTAAATTAAATCGCAAAACTTTTACTGTAGGCACAGTATACAGATCCCCAAACCCTAATCTGTTTAGTTGTGTTGATGAACTAGATAATATATTATCTTATTTAGCACCAATGATGGATAATATATGTTTAGGTGATGTCAATGTGAATCTTTTCAATTTAAGTAATATTATCACACGTTGCATTGATTCTTATGGATTCATCCTAGTAATAAACGAATCTACGCGCATAGCAAATAACAGCAGTACTCTTTATTGATTCCATATATATATATATATATATATATATATATATATATATATATATATATATTGTTTCGGATCACAGATTACTTTTTTGCGAAATAAATGTTTATTTTGATACCACAAAACCAATAAATGTAACTATTAGAAGTTTTTCTCGATTTAATCATGAAAGATTCTTTGCGGATTTGATTAGACTATCTTGGACTGATGTTCTATGGGAATCGAGTATTGATAAGAAAATAAAAATATTCAACTCCTATATTATAAAATTGCTTACAGAGAATGTGAAACAGGCTATGTTCAAAAATACCTATATACTCATTATTGTAAATGTTACAACAATTGAACCTATTTTTATTTTCTTAGTTATTCATTAAAAATAAAACATTTGTAATAATTTTGTTTTAATAAAGCACACTTTACTGGTAACAACTCAAAGTTTTTTTTTATTGGAAATACCTTTTTTGATATTAGCATTTGATGAAAAATATTAAACCGAAGACCCCAAATATTCTATTAGTTTAATATATTTATTGAAATAAACGTTTAGTCGTTTTTGACAGAGTCAATTTAATGTAACAAAATAGCTATTTTTGACAAAATAAACCAAAAAAGAATTCTTTTATGGTTTATTTCTAATGCCTAAAGTTGGGTCTTGTTTCGTAAATTGTTTAATCCTAACTAGACTTTTATACTTATATTTTTAATTTAGACTAAAATATATTTCATAATTAGTGGGAGTTTTGAAGTTTATTGTTTATTATAATCATTTTTTGCCGACAGCACAATTTGAGAAAATGTTATCACATCTATTTGACGTTACATGTGAACTTTGTATGACCAAAAAATGACGGAAGTCTGCTACGTGGGGGTAAAGAATGGGAACACTAATAAGTTGCCTATATATTTAAAGCTGATTTTGACACTTTTCAAATTGAAAATATAATTACCATTGCAGACCCCTGGTGAAGATACACAAGACAATGAACGTCCCCAAAGTGAAGTGTAAAATGATGTAGGAAAAATTATCGTTTTTTGAGAACGTCCTCCCCCAGATCGTTCAAATTTGTAAATCATTTTGCTGAGTACCAAACTCGCAACCTAATTTGTCACAAAATGTATCCTATTTTCCTGCGATGGTTCCACTAAGATATTTTAATAAACATTACTCTTATTAACATGATGCAATTTTTTGCTTATATTGAATATTGTGGAATATCTAGTTACGTTTTGGGATACGGCACACTACCCTTTTTTTAAAAACTATTATAACAGTATAAGCTTCACAAAGTAACACTGCTGTAATAATTTACTTATCGCTTGTAAACATAAACATGGAAGTTTACAAACAACCATGGATGTTGAAGTTATGTCATTTTTGGCTTCATAAATATTCGCAATTAATCCAATCCTTATTATATTACACTTATCGAAAGGTAATTCACCATATAGTATTAGTTTACTTCATTTCAATGCGACAAAAACAAAGTCCAAAATAATTTAATTTGAAATATTCTAGTTTTAAACCTTATTCTACACATCATTAACAGTGCCATCTTCGGCGAAAGTCGTGAACAACTTCTATTAAAATGGCGTACAATTAATGTAATAATTCAATAAAATCCATTCAGTACACTACGGCTATCATGATCAATATTTTTGAAATTTTCTTTAACAGAACGATTATATATGTATTCTGCTATCCAACGAATGCTTTTTTTATATACAAATTGATTCTGTTAGATGTAGTAACTAAAATAAAATAAGTGCATTTTAACATTACTTTTAACAGCTAGTTCTTGCTTATTACTCCACTTTAGAAAAAAAAGCAAACCTTCGTTAGAAAGTACAAAGTTTTGTGAGTCCAATGGTGAAGTTACATTTTGCATATTTTCAATCCAACAAAAGTTATTTACCAAACAGAATAACTTGTTTTTGATGGATTTTAGGCAGCCAACCATACACCCGATCGCGCCCTTAAGCGCTTTGGTAATGAAACCAATGTACTTTTCAATATGTAACTTACACTTATAAGAAATTAAATAGCTGCAGTGTATTTTCATTATGTTTCCTTTGTATAAATTTAAATTCAGTCGAACGCTGCTCGCGGTGGCACCAACGCTTGTGCGTACAATTATGCAGATAAAAACGTCAATCAAACGAATGTGTACAATAATTCGTTGGTTAAATTAATTCCGAAACAACTATTACAAAAATGATATTAAAATAAATTACAATATCAGTTATAATGTGAGATGGCTCTATAATATTATCTGCAGGTTGCAGTGCTAGCATAGATACCAGATTAGCGGCACGTACAATTAAAATACAATATGAAAATATCTTACCAGAACAGGTCCTGTGCGCAGATATCGTATCTTGCAGGTACGCCTGAGTTTGTTTCAATAAAATACGTACATAATGTACCAGACAGAAATAACAAGACCTTGAATTTAATACTAACATTGTCTTCAACAGAACTGCAAAACTACAAACTGTAAAATTTCAAGACTGCAAACTACAAAGCTGTGAAACTGCTACCCTAAAATGTTATAATTTATTTACTTCATCGTTTTGCGGTTCCTTTACAAAACGGGCTCAAATTATAAGAACAAAACTCGACGTTATCAACGAGTTTTCAAATGTGTGTCCTACAAAGATAACAAATGTATGAAGTTTACGTGTATAAAAATTATAAATAACCTTACTTCGAACTTCTATAAAATTCTCAAAAGAGCAGAGCAAATACAAAATTTCCACTAATAATTCGCTCTAAAACAACGGATCATCAATTCCCCAATTAAAATAATAAGGGCGGAACTACAAATTAGTTCACAATAAGATGCACGTTACCAAGCATCGAGGATCAAATTCAAGAAAAAAATAAATAATCACGACTCGTATTGAAGTGATAAAAAGTAGTTTTATGCACGTTATCAACATACAAGAAGTAAAACTTGAATTTATGAACAAAACTTGATAAATTACAATAAGGAAATAAACCATAGGCGTCGTATTTGGGAACGAAGTATATCTAAAAATTGGGAAACGTGTTACGCAAAATTGTGCCGTTACAATAGACGGAGAAATCTTTTTTTCTGCTGTCTGCAGCATATACTGAAATAGCATCTTGAAGAGTTTTGTTCGCATTTGGACGATTTCAAAAGTTAGCTAATTCATTGACATCACCAAGACAGTTTCTAACCGAGGGAACTGTCATGATATTTTACAGCGCAAGATTTAATCGGTGGCTAGCACAATGAACATATCTTGCATCTAGATATATGTCTAATTCTAGATTGAACACCAGAGTGTCCCGCCATATTAAATACACCATCATAATCTTGTCCAACGCATTTAGTCATGTCAAGTCCACGGTCTTCACATCTCTGTAAAATGACTCAAGTTTTCTGCCGATTAATCGTAAATGCGAATAAATCCCAAAAAGTCTCACGAATTACTTGGATTTGCGAATTACCTTCACATACTACTTGGTCTACGTAACAAACACGGATGGATAGTTGTTCTCTGCTTGAAATATCCATTATTTCGTCGGCAAACAGACTGAAACAACTAACTTTATTTATTTTAAAAACAATTTCTTCAATAATTAAATTCGAACATATTTGAAAATTTCGTTCTGTATTTCAGGGCTGAAATACGTAGCGTTTCTACAGTGTTAATAATATGTTTTCTTAAATCTTCATCACTAGAATTTGTCCTAAATTGAAGAAGTGTTCGAAATTTTCCATCCCTTCTCACGGGTTTATCCAGTAAAAGAGGTCCACTGTCGTAATCACCCCTGAGAGGTAATTCTTGTTGTGCACAAAATAAAATTATTTCAATAATGGGTTTGCTGACTGCTCTATTTTCTGCTTTTTCTCTCCGTTGAAAGTTTATTTCTGACATAATGTCCTGACATTTTCCAGAATAAACTTTTAAAAAATTGTCTGCCAGAACGACACATTTTTTGTGGTATTTTTTTTTAGAATGATTAACGAATGTTTTTTTAGCCTTTTTCCAATCCCTAAATCCACTTGTTACTAGTTTGTCTGCAATTTCATGATCCCCTTTTTCTACACCTTGATCAAACAAATAGCAAGGCTTGCAATATACGCAATCTTTCTTTAAGAGTACGCAAGAAAATTAAATCCGGTTTTGTGATTTGTTATCCATTTCTCTTGAAATCTTCTTTTTTGATTTGTTCCTTCAGTCACAGAAAAGGTATAAGATTTTCTACGGAGCAATATAGAAGTATGGATGTTTTGTTTAAAGTTATCATCCACACATCTCTCTTGGAGTCCCCAATATCAAACAAATCTGCTTGCCATACGTGAAGTGCTATAGAGGTACTCGTAGAAATATTCAATATATCATTATTACTGTTGCTCGACAACATTGCTTGGACTTGGTAACTCTGTAAAATATTTAAATGAAATTAGTTACTAAGTAGGGATTTTAATTTATAGGTACTTACCGTCATGATTACCCTTAACATTATCTTGTATCGGTTTTTAAAAAATGAAACGACACTTGATTGGCGTTTCATTGTTGTACTAATTTAAACAAAGACTAAATTTTACGTGTAGTTCAATCAATTTAATGACGATTGACCAACACTAACTAGATACGATGTCGACGACGACAGAGCTACACAACGCAACCTACGTATAAAAATGTGATTTAGTTATTCAGAAATGTTTATAAAATAATAAGTATGCGAATACTGAATACGAAAACAATGTGTAACAGTAGTAAGAGTTCGATCAGGTATAGTATAGACAAAGGAATTCCATGTAATCTAGCATGACCGAACTGACTGAACGGAATAAAATTACTGTTGATTGCCGTGGTCGTGTACCTGTGAATGCGATGCAGGTAGGTGGTAGAGAAAGGGTGCAAATGACAGGCATGCGCGCAGATGCAGTTCATTCATTCCAGCCACGATCAGAGAGCAGAGAACACACGTTTACAAATCGACAGAGCTTCCAAAATCAACAGATTCACAAATACCATCACATCGTTAATTCAACCATTCGTTTAAACGTCTATAAACCTCTAGTGCCATCAAGGTTCAAGAACATCGTCTCATCATAGCCGCCGTTTATCGCATTGCAGACGACCGTTAGAAATCAACAGCTGCAAAAATTCCATCGTATTCACTGCACTTTTTAGTGCAAAGGAATCGCTTTTTGCAGCATTTCTGTGTAGACTCGTAATTGTTGTAGCAATACATACGTTTACGATTCTATACATAGGTGTCTGAACGGATTTGTATTGTAGGGCTCGACAGGGGCATGATATCTGCCTGAGCGCATTTAGGCGGGAACGCTTTTATGCACGTACTGTGTTTTTTTTTAGCAAATCTTTAGCCAAGTACTGTGGATTTGCTAAAAAGTTTTCGTGTTTTACAATACATTCGTCTTAAATAGAATATTTGCTACGCCTGATTGTTGTAGGAATACAAGCTTTCGCGACTTTATATAAAAGTGTTGAGCGAATTGTTTTATTAAAGCTCGATTTATGCGTGGTAACTACGTAACCGCATTTAGGCGGGGACGTATTTGCACGCGTGCTAGAAGTTTCAATAAATTTTCAGCCTAGCGCTGTAGAATTACTGAAAAGCTTTCGAGTTTATTACGACATTCTTATTAATTCTTTCGCATTAGACAGACTAAAAAAGTAAAATTATCCCAAACTCAAATTTCAAAATACCAATTAGATTAAGAGTAGAGATTTGTAATTGTAGCTCGATAAAGAATATGTCAATGTAATGCGATGCAAGCTGCAGTTCGTGCTGGATTAGATTGCCGAGCGGCGAGCAACCGTGCACAATATTTCTCAGAGTTAAGTCTTTAAACCAAAAATACTATCGTATGCTAAATATTACAACAACCCTCCTACTATACCTCTTCCTATTTAATTAGGCGAAATCCATCGTACGGGAAGTAGTTGCGAAATTTTAATTAAAGGTACGTAATTTGCTATCACAAGTCACAATCGTAAATTTTACGACATAGTGTTACTAATTTTTGTATTAAAGTATATAATGTTTTGTTACAGCTTTCTATATCATCTGCTGTAGGCTGCAGTTGCAATTGCTTTGTAATTTGTACAATCTCCAAATGAACGTTAGTTATTTCAGATAAAAATGGATGACAAGTCACCGGGGAAACAAACTGAATTAAGTGCATAAAGCAATATGGAGCATGTAGAACATATTTATCAAGTTATGAACAAGTGATAGAATTTTTATTTTCACAAAAGCAAAACTTTTGATAATACTAATCGTTTCTATAAAGTCGTAAAACCGCGTTGGTATTCTAGGTTTAAGGGTGTATGTTCCGGGGGCCAGAGACATTAGAGCTAGGTTTTCGGGAAGGGGGCTTCAGCCCCTCAAGTCCCTCCTCTGGCTACGTGCCTGCCCAGACTAGTATTGAACACAACATAAACATGTTTTGTCTTAACTAATATTGGCAGAAAATTCCCAAAATACACGTAACATATATATTATCATAAATAAATAACACTAGGTTTGTTTGGCAAGCTGGGGTAGTGTAGTGCAGAGCAGGTAGTGTAGTGTATTAAGAGTAAGAAGTGTAGCTTAAACTTTGTTCTTCATACCAAACGCAGCCAGTGCAGTGAGTGCAAATAAGCAGTGACATAACCTAATATTTTGCTCTGAAGTTTTGTTTGTCAACTGCAGTAATTTTGTGCTAACACCATGAATTTTGAAAATAATGCATTTCAGCACATTTTGAATGAAATGCTGGATGATGAAGATGAGAGCTCTAGTTCCTCCAGCTCAGATGATAGTTTAGTAGAAGCGGTAGCTGCATCGATTGCAGAAAAGCAGAAAAGACACTGCATACCAAATTATTACGAAACTGTTGTTCCTTTATATACAGAAAATAAGTTTAAAAGGCATTTTCGTATAAATAGGAACCTATTCAACAACTTAGTTGAAGAATTTAAAACTAATGTAGAATTTCAAAGCGTACATGAGCAGTATAATACAATTGCACCAGACAAACAGTTAGCTGTATTTTTGTGGCTTTCCTAATGTAGTAGGTATGAGTCACTTTAAACTATACTTTAATAGATGAAATTTTTACAAGAAACATGCTTACAGGTGCAGTTGACGGAACACACATAATTATCGATCCATCTAAGTAAAACAAGGATGATTACATTAATCGTAAAGGAAAAATAAGTATATGTGTTCAAGGTATCTGCAATGAACAGAAACATTTTACTGATATTTTCATTGGATTTCCTGGTTCTGTTCACGACAGTCGTGTTTTAAGAAATTCGCCAATTTTTGCTCAACTGGATGAGCTTGGTGAACAAGGTAACTTATTATAACAAGAATTTTAAACAAAAAATGAATTTGTTTATTACAGGGCCGTTTTTATTGGGAAATTCGACATATCCATGCTTAGTGTTTTTAATGGTGCCCTATAGGGACAATGGGCATTTAACGCGAGCGCAAAAGCATTTCAATCTGTCATTGAGTAAAATTCGAGTTGCAATTGAACATACATTTGGTATTTTAAAACAACGCTTTCGCCAACTGTATTATTGCAAGCTAAAAGATATTGAAATTTTATGCCATTTTATACGTGCATGTTGTGTCCTGCATAACTTGTCAAATGAATCAGATTTAGAAGCTTTTGCAGGTGAAGCTACTATAGATGAAGATGATGAAACTATGGAATACCAAGGGCAGGATGAAAATGGAAGAGCATTACGTGATGAAATTTGTAGAGAGATGTTTGAAAATAAATAATTTTTAGGAGCCAATATTATATTGCTATAGGTTAAGCATTTTAAACTTTTAGGATACATTATTACAAATAGAAATAAGTAATAAACTCCAATGATGTATTTACATAATGTAAAATAGGTATATAATAACCAATAAAAGTAAGGTTGAATACTATAAATGGAGTTGTTTGTCAACAGATTGCTTGTCTACAGCGGCAATTAATCTCTCTAACAAATTATTCTTTCTTTTTATTTCAGCTGTTCGTTCCCTATATGCATCCAATTTTTCCCTTAGCAGAGTTTCTTTTGCTTCTCTACTTTTTCGTAGCTCTCCTACAATTCCACTTGGCTTTTTATCGACTTGCTTTTCGTCCGTCAATTCCATTCTGTTTATAGCAATTTTGTTGGAATTGGAAGCACTTGAAGGCCCTGGAAGCGTTTCAAGTTGAACTGATTTAGTGCAATTTACCTCGATATCAATGCCAGCGTCTTTAATCAGTTCACTTTTATGCTTCCCAGCACCTGATGCTCCTAAAGTGAATTCCGGGAAAACTGAAGATTTCTCTACTAAGCATTCAGTAAGTTCCCTATAATAATAGCAATGGTGAATTATATTGTAAATTTGCTCTACCAACCTTTCATAAGGGCAGGTAATTCTGCCACGTCCGGTTTTACTATTAATTTCAGTTTTCCTTTTGAATGACCGTTCCAGCGTCTTCCACCGATTTTCAATCTGTGATGACGAAAAATTATAATTATATGCTTTCATTTTTAGTGTAATGGCATCCCACATTTTTTTTTTAGTTTTTTAATTTCATAATTTTCCCTACTTTAGGGCTCAGTTCCTCGTATTGAGCAATTAACAGTTTGGTGGAGGCTTCTGACCAGCATTGTACATTTTCTTCATCTTCTGCCGTAGTTTCTTGGCTGTGTTGTGTGTCAGCGACAGACTTGTCCTCACGACTCCTGCGATTTACAAGTGCTGTGGCAAACTGTAAATCTATAATTATATAAAATAATTTTATAACCTTCACACCAAGAATAATAACCAGTTTCGCATTTTCTAGCGTCTTCTTTTGACAATAAAAACTTGTATGATAATCCTAATTCCACATCTAATAATTCGACTTCTTCCATATATTTATAAAATTTCAATTTTGTTTTAATTACGCGCAACAAAACACCTACTTCGTCTGTCCTAACCTACAAGTTTGACATTTCACTACACTACACTAGCTACACTTGGTCCAGAGCAAGTGTAGTTAGTGCCGTCTAGTACACCCTAGACTAATATAACAAACAATCTACACTAATTGCACTCGTTGGTAACAAACGGTTTAGAACTGAAAAGTGTAGTCCAGGTTGCACTAGTGGTGTATACCAAACAAACCTACTATCTTAGCAATCAAACACATACCGTTATGGAGATACTAGAAGCTTTTCTTTAAGGTTCTAATCGTATAAGAGCAAAAACTGCGTTACTCCGTTATGCAAGGGTTTCAAAGTTACTTGATCATTACGATGTTATACAGTAGTTTTGAACCCTAAATTATAAAGCACCCTGAAATAATGCTTGCTTCGCTTATCGATTAGACCCATTCCTATGTTTATATCCTACTGAAAGGCGTGAGGGTACAATCAATATTGAGACATTGGAAGCTTTTTTTCCCCTGGAGACTGATATGTATAACTAGTATACTTTGAATTTATTCATAATTAGAGGGCATCAATACAAACAGAATCCACTACCTGTAACTACAATTAAAAATCATCGTGAAACAGAAATCCACCTGCTCAGAATAGCAAAATACAGCCAAAACTTTTCTTAGATAATTGTATTTTCTTTCGAACTGAAGTTGTTTTCAACACCTACTGCTAGAAAGAACCACGCACAGGAAATCAATTTAAGTGTGACCCATAACTCTAACTACACTTAATGTTCTCTATTCTTTATAACACGAAAAGGGTTGATTTCCGTACTTTAGACTGACATCATTTGTTTTTAGTATTCTAGAACTTTATTAGTATTAAACTAATTAAAAATAAAATAAATTGTTTATGTTTCAGAAGTGGAGTTTTAATTTACTTTTTAATGGCTGAATAATAAAGTTATCCAAATTGGATGGCAATTACAAAGAATAAAACGTTTAAGAGGTGTAATTATCATAAATAGTTTAGTTGCGTCAGTTACAAGTGAGTTTGAATAAACGAGTAATGTAGTTACACTCTTTGATAGGCTGCTCTCTCAAACTTAAGTTCATATACAGAAAAGCTCTTGGTTACAAAACATGAAACAAATATCATCAAGCAGGTACTTTTATAAAGAAAGGTTCCTTTTAAAGGTTTGCGGTTTATCTATAACTGGGAACGACAGCAAAGCTTATAAAGTATATTCGACCATTGTTCTTATAATCCTAAATATTGGTTACCCATTCGTGGTGTTAGCAGACTTTTTTAAACATGACTTTGCCTTTATTTTTAACTACATGTTAGTCTACGAATTTGGAGTAGTTTTAGGTATATCCGTCGATATATAGAAGAAATCTAATGCGAACGATTGAATTTGCAGCACTTTTCAAAACAGCTACTATATTATGGAATCGAAAAAAGTTTATACATATTCTAAATAAACTCGAACAGGAACCATTTGTTCCCAATACTACCAAGAGCGATACAAAGAAAGAGATACATCTTATAAAACAATGTACTACCATTACATCAGTTCAGGTAAAATGTTTTTGTGCAAAATGGTGCTATTGATTTTACAACCCAATCATTTCGGAATATTACACAATATAAATTTTAAGTGTAAAGATAGGGTAAAAGTCCAGCGGAATATACTTCTGAGCAAGCTATCTCACTGACACAAAGTTCTCAATTATAGTTCAATAATAACACAGGCTTAGTTGTTACCGAACTTACGATAATCATTTGAATTTTCAAATAAATTGGGACAGTCGAGATGTCACTGACGTAATTCGGCAGAATGTGTAGAGTAAAAATGAAAGCTCTGACATACATTTGCCTGTAAGGAGAGTTATATGAGAGCAAGAGAGTGTAACGGGCATTTTTATAGTTGAACATTTTACGCTTTTTCCCAGTTAGTAAATACATCGTTTCTTTGGGATCGCTGTTTGTATAAAGGAAATACTTCAGAATAATTCGGATTTGTATGCAATTTAACTCGTGGGTATTACTTTAAAAGTAGATAATTTGAAGATTAATTTTCATTAATAAATAAATTGCAAGGAATGAATGGTAAATTGGATTATTCGTAAATTACTTTCCAACTTATCGAAAATGATAAACCGCTGTAATTAATTATTTAGATATGTTTGCGACATTCACGTTTTGGTTGTTCCTTAATGTATTATCGAAGAGAAGATAATAGTCGACAAGAGTTTATGGTAACAACAAAATTGGGCAAGGCAGGTATGACAGTTAAGGCGAAAAAATCAGAGTTTTTAAAAGAGGAGTTGAAGTTTTTGGGATATGTCGTAAGTGCGAAAGGGATCAAGATGGACCCAGAAAAGTTGGAATTTATTCAGAATTTTTCAGAGCCAAAGAATAAGAGGGATCTTCAATCGTTCTTAGGTTTTTGCAATTTTTTTAGAAAATTTATAGAAAATCATTCAGCGTTGACTACAAGTTTGACTACTTTATTGCATAAAAAAGTAAAATGGAGTTGGGGGTTGAAGAAAAGGGAAGCATTCAACAAAATTAAAGCTACATTTCTGGAAACAATTAAACTCAAACACCTTAATTTTAAAGCACCATTTTATATAGAGGCGGACGCGTATGCAAGGGTATTAGGGGCTCATCTATTTCAAATAAATGAAAACGGGGAAATTTATAGTATTGCTTTTGCTAGCCGTGGTTTGTTAGCGGCTGAACAGAATTATATGATAACCGAACTAGAGTTACTTAGTATTGTTTTTGCTTGTAAGAAGTTTCGTCCTTATATTTTAGGTTTCAAAATCAATGTGTTGACTGATCATCGTGCTTTGGAATTTTTGTTTTCGTGTAAGGCATTGAGCGCTAGGTTAATGCGTTGGTGCTTATTTTTGCGGGAGTATGAGATGGAAATCCGTTATAGGAAAGGGAAAGATAATGTGGTTGCAGATTTCCTGTCGAGATATGGATACGTAGATGTCAGGGAAAATAAGGCCATTGTGGTAGCACCAGTAAAGACAAAGGTTAACGGAAGCAATAATTTAAGACGAATGTTAAAAGGACTTGATAAGCAACAGGCGGAGGATGAACACATAGTGTGGCTGAAAGAGAAGTTGGTAAATAATCGTCAGGGTAAACCAGCGAAACCACACAAAGGATTTAGAATACATGAAAATACGCTGTTCAGAAAATGTGAAAAACGTGACGACTGGTGGCTTATATATATTCCCCAGCATCTTGTGAATAAACTAATCTGGGAATATCATCATTTATGGTCATTTTGGAAAACCGAAATGCACATCATTGTTGAAGGACACTGGCTACGTACCCAAAATATGATTAATTGGAAACCATACAAGAAAAATTTGGGAAAATGGATTTAGTTTCATTACTTAAAGATGTTACAAAAAATATTACAGAAGGTGTTAGGGTAGAAAACATAAAGTTGCGAGAAGAAATAAATTTTAATATAGGTAAGTATAAATAGAAAATTAGAAGGACAAATACAGGAATTAAAAGAATTAAGCGGGTATAAATTAGAACGGGCACAGAGTGAATTAAAACAAGAAATTGAACAAAAAATTGAACCAGTCGAGGAACGAGTACTAAATTTTGAAAACAAGGTAAATATAAGGACGAAACTTCTTACAAGCAAAAACAATACTAAGTAACTCTAGTTCGGTTATCATATAATTCTGTTCAGCCGCTAACAAACCACGGCTAGCAAAAGCAATACTATCAATTTCCCCGTTTTTATTTATTTGAAATAGATGAGCCCCTAATACCCTTGCAGACGCGTTCGCCTCTATATAAAATGGTGCTTTAAAATTAGGGTGTTTGAGTTTAATTGTTTCCAGAAATGTAGCTTTAATTTTGTTGAATGCTTCCCTTTCCTTCAACCCCCAACTCCATTTTACTTTTTTATGCAATAAAGTAGTCAAACTTGTAGTCAACGCTGAATGATTTCTTATAAATTTTCTAAAAAAATTGCAAAAACCTAAGAACGATTGAAGATCCCTCTTATTCTTTGGCTCTGAAAAATTCTGAATAAATTCCAACTTTTCTGGGTCCATCTTGATCCCTTTCGCACTTACGACATATCCCAAAAACTTCAACTCCTCTTTTAAAAACTCTGATTTTTTCGCCTTAACTGTCATACCTGCCTTGCCCAATTTCGTTGTTACCATAAACTCTTGTCGACTATTATCTCCTCTTCGATAATACATTAAGGAACAACCAAAACGTGAATGCCGCAATCATATCTAAATAATTAATTACAGCGGTTTATCATTTTCGATAAGTTGGAATGTAATTTACGAATAATCCAATTTACCATTCATTCCTTGCAATTTATTTATTAATGAAAATTAATCTTCAAATTATCTACTTTTAAAGTAATACCCACGAGTTAAATTGCATACAAATCCGAATTATTCTGAAGTATTTTCTATATACAAACAGCGATCCCAAAGAAACGATGTATTTACTAACTGGGAAAAAGCGTAAAATGTTCAACTATATAAATGCCCGTTACAAGAGAATAGATGTTTTCGGCACACTAATGTGCGGTTAAAAATTTAAATTAACCGCACAGGAAAGGTTTTGACGTCATTAGTGACATACCTTGGTGTTTACAAAGCCGCTGTATAAATCGTCTGTATATTACAATTTATTCTATGGCTTTGTTTATAAAAATAATTTTATATTATTTTATTCAAAATAATTTCGATCACATAGTTAAATTTAAAATCTTTGCCGTGTTAAAAGGATGTTTATTAAACTTTAGGAGTAAATATTTTAAAAATTAACTGTTTATGTATATCACGAGGTAGCGTAGTGGTGAAGATGTCTGGATTTGACGCGGGAAACCAGACTTCGATTCCTGTTAACGACTTCTTTTGAACGAACTTCGTTCGTTTATGAAATCTATTTGTCTGTGTGTCTGTCTGTCTGTGTGTCCGAGGCCTTTTTAATAGTCGGACATCAATGTGTGATACATCAATCGATTCAGCTCGGTGTCCAGAGCTTAAGTTTTGATGTCAGTTAAAATCGGGCCACGGGGACGCCAAGCCCCCGGGAAAATCCACAGGGATAATTAAAATTTTAAATAAGTTTAAAATCAATATGCGACACATATTTGAACAATTTATGGCATTTTATGCCAATTATTTCAATATTATAGACATTGTTTAAACTTAAATTTTGATTACCGAAAATAATTAGATTCATATAAAAAAAAAAATTCTTATCTTATTGATGAGAACTAATATATAGCTTTTAAAATATTTATTCAATAAAATAAAATATATTAAAATGTCTCTTTTGTTGTTTATAAATTTTGTTTTTATCTGAATACTTATAATTATTACAACATAATAATTTTAATTTCTTTAATTTGTTTTAAAGTAAGTCTACATTTGGAAGTTCGTTGCGACAATGCCTTGCATTTTCAACTTGTTTATTATAATTTCCAACAGCTAGATTCTTTACAATTTTATACAACCAACTACACATGACTTATTGTAGATGAATCTTGAGCTTTTAAATTGGAAAGGAGAGGTATAAAAAAATTGGCCATATAAACTCCTTATTAATCCTTTGCTCAAGCACTAATCAATATCTTGTAAGATATTTGACTCTTACAAATATTTGACTGTTGGCTAGTCTCCCCAATGTTAAAATAGTGCTTAAATGCCAATAAATTAACATTACCTAATTTTATCATTCATAACTAACACATAAGTCATGCTGCATGCAATTGTAACAAAACCACGAAGATTTATTAGGTACCCTAACACAGCGAAAGTGATGCCATTGCAGACACCAATCACAACAAATACTTCTTTCTGTAGACATTTGTTCATGGCATGAGGAACACTTCCAAATAAAATTTGCAATCTTTATTTCTAAAATCCCTTGCAACGTTATAAAAGGGGACAACATTTCTATTTGTACACATTTGTCTAAAAAATAGTCAATGAGAGATACAAGTGAAATCGACAATGTTTTATACCTATAACTGCATCATTTATGAATTCGTGGTTCAATGTAAATTGTTTTCTGTAACTAAATTAGTCCTTATGTAACACAGCACTTAACATTTCTATATTATTGGTTGCCAAAACATATTTTAGATTAATTTCTGCTTTAAAAACATTATTTTTTTTACAAAAAGTGTTAGAACAGCTTTTTTTCTTCTTCAAACCGATTACTGTTGTATCAGCTCCACTGGGACGACTCGCTTTTTTAATCCTCACTGGCATTATTAGGTCAGAAAGAACAATATTAGTTTCCTTTAATTGATTTTCCGCCACATTAAAATCCTGTATTGGAAACGTCTGGATTAAGATTATTATTATTTGAAGAATAGTATTACTTTTTTTATTTACAATAACAAAATTTTGTATTTCATTTTCTATATCATTCTCCTGTAATGAATTAATTGTATAGCACGCAGAAATACTTTGAGCACTACTTGCTGCTATTGGTAAAATTATATTGCACTAATTGTATTTTATCTGATAAATATTACCTTCTGGATTTAAAATTAATGATTCACAATTGTGATTTTTTACCAAACATTCCTTTGATGGCAGCTCTGAAGTTGCTGATGTATCAGATGACATTACTGCAACCTCGCTTATTGCTAAAAAATATTTAGAGCATAATATATTGCTGTTACAAATAAAGGCATTACATTCTCGATGAAATCTATTCGCGTGATTTTGAATTATATCATCATCAGTTTGTCCATTTAAAGCATTTATACCAACAGCAGATACTTCGATTCCCTGCTTCCAATATAATTCAATTTCTCTTAATATCCTTATACGATACTCAAACAAACTATTACTAGCACTACTTTCTAAATGATAAAGAGAATTGGTGACTACATGCATCTTCTGCTTTTTATGTGCCAAAGTCAAAAATTTTTTTTGTAGTGGCGTTTGACAGACGCAAATATTTTTATTAATGGAGGCAGTCAAATTCTTTGATGTTGCTCGATGGTCGATAGTCCTAAAAGAACTCTTAACTATATATATATATATATATATATATATATATATTGCTGTGATAAGGGGTTGTTTAGGGGTGTATTGTGTAGTAATAGTCGCGTAGTAACTATAAATAGCAATAGAAATCAGAAAACTGCATTTATTTAGCAGAAAAATAAGTAATTCGTACATTATGTAAATAGCAAGCATTTAACACCCTGTATATAAACCGTAATTAACTTTAAACAATGCAAGTGAGCATATCTTTCAACAATAGAACGCGTATTCAGCAAGTAAATAACCGTACATGTAATTAAACGACGTTGAGGAGTATTTTACAAGCTTATAAAATAAAATAAGCAGAAGATAAAATGAAACCTAACAAATCTTTATGCAATTACGCTGGAAACCATAAGCGCTTTGATAAGAAAACGCACTTTCAAATAAACACATGAACGAAAACAGCACTAGAGTTACATCATTTATTTTTGTACAATTATCCAAAAGCATTATCTATACAAAACAACAGACGTAAGTTGAAAGTCTAGCCACGATAACAAATAATAAAGTATCAAACAATAGCAAATGACAAGCATAATTTCATCAGAAACAGCTTAAAAATACAGGGAATATTAAAGACAAAAGCTAGTTGGTTGAAACAATTTGTAAAACTGCTTGGAAACACAACCCAGATGTAGTGGAAAAAGGCTATTTAACACCCACCGGTGATAAGACAAGTCAGTCCACACTTGATGCACGACAAAGTCACGACACTTTTAACCAGACATCTACGCGTCAAGTAAATAAAGTTTAGAATATATCAAATTTATGTTATAGTGAATATAGTGCTACATAAAAAAAATGTGTTAAGAAATATGAAAAGGTTTTACCGTTTTTCTCAGAAAACGTGAGTAGAAATTGGGTAATTAATTTAAATTAAATATTTATAATCATATAGGGCTTCTAATCGGATTCTGGTACAATTCTATTTGGATACTAATTGATTTCTAATCAAATTCTAATTGGCTTCTGGTACAATTCTGGTACAATTTTAATCTGCGTCGAAAAGAATTTTAATCTGCGTCGAAAGTATTTAAGGGAAGAAATTCAAAATAATTGCAGAGAAATATAAAATAAAGAAGCACGAGGTGATTTTTGGAAAACAAGGGATAACTGTACTCAAATATTGGTTCAACGAAGCAGAGCATTGGTATACAATTGAACACAATAAGGGGGTGTTGATTCACAACACGAAACAACATATCAGTAGATCACAGGTCAGATCCCCCTTAATTTTAAGACATTTTTCAATTTAACTTTTAATACTGATTTTATTCAATTTATCCAAAACTTGTAAAGAAATCAACAAGAAACATTGCATACGTTAAACTTACGTAATAAATCATAAAGCGGTCTCGAACGTTCCAGATTTTTTTTGTAAAGAGGTAGTTTTTTGGTGACTTTATATTGAAACTAAAAGAATATAAATTTTGGGATAAATAACAAATATGATATTAATTGATTGAAGGGTGTATTTAAAGAATTTCAAAAATTGTAAATATCGTTTCCTTTCATTATATGAATGTTGATTGACTTCGTTTATCAATTTAAACAGGTAATCATAAAGGGGTGAAAAAGGAAAATTGATCATCGTAACGTTGTGCAGTCTGTGTAGATTGAAAAGGGCTAGCCGTGGCATAGTAATAAAATTAAAAGATTAAATTGAGAGAACAGAGAGCGGTGGCTTTAAGTAGAACGTTTATCACATCCGACTACAGACAGTGAGGGGCTACTACAGCAATATATATATATATATATATATATATATATATATATATATATAGTGTCTTTACTTGAAATAATGGACATAAAACGAACTAAATTAATTTGTTTTGAAACATACCCAAAAGCATACTGTGTCAAATACATTTCATATTTATGTTTACAACTGTCTTTCTCAAAATAAGAAACAGGTCGTTTTTTTGTATGTTTAGCAACAAAATGATCCCTACCATAATTGTGTGATTCTAAATAAGCAAAAAATCTTTTAACAAATTCCAACATTGTATTATTTTTTTGAGTACGACCTTGATTTTACCATTAGTCGACTCTAGACGATTATTTGTATTATTCAATAAGCTATTGGTCATATTATATACCGTCCACTCGCATCTAATATTGTGCCAATTGTTGTAAAAATAGTTTAATACTGCTGGTGAAACAACTTTAACGATTACTTAGTAAATCTCGTTGTATTCAGAGTCGTTGCCAGCATAAATTAATTTTATAATATATTCTAAAGATAGTTCTCTTTGATGGTTAAAGATGTTCAATTTTATTTCGGTGATTTCTCTGCTAAATGTTTTCATAGAATGAAACAAACATATATAAGTTAGAACTTCCGGAAAAAGTTCTTTAATTACATCTCTCTTAACAAAATACTTATCCCCTACAACATGTAATTTTGTTACATGCGGTTTTATTTTCTGATGTAAAACAATTGAGGAAGAAGGTCACAGTATCTTTATCTTCAGATGCTGCTATACACGCACCAACAATTTCACTATGACCTTCGGAATCTTCAACTAGAGGTAAAAATACTGAGCAACCATTATCAATCAACTTGTAAATGCTATCAACAGCAATAAATTCAGACCAGGCTTCCATTGTTGTCTCATGGTTTCGGTTGAAAATAAAGACCTTTAAATTCAGTCAAATTTGAGCATAGAACATTGACATTGCTATCTAAAATAGAAATACACAAAAGTAGAATTTAAAAAAGTTTTAATATTAATACTTACTGCGAGTTTTTTCAAGTAATTGTATAACATTTTCCAAACTATTATCTTGTTTTTTTAAAACCAGTTGCAGTGCTATCGAGATCTTTTAATATGGGTTTTTTCAAAGTTTCTAAAAAAAGTTTGTGTTGAATTTTCTTTTTATCAACCCCTTATTTAATATAATTTTTTACTTCAACAATATCTTCCTTGTCCAACTTTCTATTGTGGGACAAGTGTTGAAATACTTCCTACAAATAGATATGTAAGCTCTCTGTATAAAAAGTAATCTCTAAAATAATACCTCTGTTAATCGTGGCCTTCGTGCAAGCCCTGAAATTTTTTTCCTTCTAATTTTGTACCACAAGTGCTTGCTATTATTTAATTAAAGCCGAGCAATTCATTCGCAGGTTACTGCAATAAAAAAATACAAATAAACATTTAGAAAAATGCAGAATTTATTTACTATCAATACTTTTCACAAAATAGCTATTAATTTTTTTGTAAAGTACGTGATACAACACCAATAAACAGTGTAGGCAGTCATTTAAAAGTATTTTCTGCATGTTGAATAGATACATAAAATACTCGGTTTGAGATTTACGGATAACGCAGAGCTACATACCTTGTCTTTCTCAATCCTGTGCCACGAGGAATCCACTCTTATGAACACATTGATATTGCACTTCGTAGTACTTCAGATTTGTATTAATTTTACGCTTCAAAAATTTCGAGAACGATTCTACAGATTGACTAGTGCAAATGTTAAACTTTTGGCATTTTTCTGCCTCATTTTTTTTGCAGCAGCCGCTTAAATTCTTCAAAACTATTAAAGCATTACCCAACAAAAAAATCAACATCAACAGGACTCATGATAAATAAATTTACTGTTAACAAATGGAACTTGAAACAGTAGCTCAACTCAACACACTTCGAAGAATTATAACAACAGTTAAAAATATTGGTAATTTCTGATGGGGATTATGAAAAATAAGCTATGGTGGTAAAACTGACACATAGGTTAGGAACAACAACCTTTGTTGATATACATAAACAAAGTTAAAACCAGTAACAATAAGCTGAAGAACAAACCAACACTTTCTGGTAAATACGAACGTACGTCATTGTTAACGTCACGAAAATTTCCTGTGTGCTTAATTTTTATTTTTATCCACACATATAGTACCGTTAACCTCCTAATATTATATCCTTCACATAACCTCAACTCACCGTGTTAGGTTCGTAGGATTGCAGTAACTTACATATCTGCTCCGACCACTCCGCAGTTACCTCAAACAACTTCTCTATTTTCTGCCAATAAGTTTGCAAGGACTTTCATAATAACCTGTCCAGCACGTTATTAGATAATCCTGTGTGACTTACTCTTGGTATATTTTTTATTCCCTGCGTACATAAGTGTAACGAAAGTGTATCTGGTAAAATATATTTGTATTCAATAATATGCAAATGAGATTGGTATATTATTTATTGTAACTACTGCACCTATTTGAATTCTTAAGCGAAATCAATCCTTAGGCGCTCGCTAAATAGCCAACAAATATTTTTATTGACCAACTGTGCTTTATAGAAGCTAATAGCAATACAGGAGATACTGTGGTCGACCACTAAGGATTCAAAATATACACATTGTTGTTCTCTATGGAGAGTTTGTATGCGCGGGAGAGGAGTTATTGGCATCACGGTCAGTTGTATGCATGTATGTGTAAGGAAGAGCTTGAGAAAAGTCTGGATATCGACAACTTCCCCATTACGTCGTTACTTCCTTAGGTTAGATTTAGGATTCAATTGAATGACATTGTAGCTAAATAAAATAAGTATTCAAATTAATTGTAGTTATGGAATGATTTACAACGTTTGCATACAGTTGTAATCAAAATCACTTGTACGTAAGTATTTACAAAATGAGCAATGGTAATTCTCTGAGGTTGGTAGTAAGATGTTGATATCGAAACCAGGACAGTTTTTGCTCTTTGCTCCAGAGCACGGCTCCTGGATGGCTTTTTGAATGTCTAAGATATGCATCTAATATAAAATTTCTCGGGCAATCCAAGCCTGTTAGCATTTTTAAAATTGGACCACCCCTGCAGCGTTACAACCCTTTCGATACTTGGTCTTCTCGATAAGAGTTTTCTTCAACTATGCATGATTAACGTTCGCAACAAAAGTTTTCTTCGAATAACCAATTTCTCCGACGCTCCAGTGGTGTAGCATATCAAACTAGCCTAGAATTTTCTCAGCTACCAGAATCCCTTAAAATTTTTTTAATCGAACCATCACCCTAGCCACTACCCCCATTTTCAGATTTTTTTCCAAAACCCATTTTTTAGCTACCGCCAGCGATCGTTTTTTGCGTTCGACATATTTAATAATATTAGAATTTTACCTCTAAAACAGGTTTTTCTCTGATACCTAGGATCTTTAATAGTTAGTTACGTGGAACATTCTCCAAAATTTGTACCTGCTAGACATTGCATATAAGTTGAAACATGTGGGTGTAAACAGATTATTAGATGTAAGGGTTGGAAAATATTAATGAGAAGTATACTCATTTCATGTGTTTCGTATAAAGAACGAGAAACAGGCGTTAATTAAGAAATTTTTTGGAAGAACTACCGAAAATGTATCAGCACGAAAGAAGAAGACTCATATAAGTATATGTAGGTATGCAACCCAAGTTTCACCTAACAAATTTAATAAACGTCATAGAAACGCAAACGTTAACGCCCCTTAATAATAGACTCGCCTATCAACACACCTTATAACCGAATAGACTCGCCCGGAGTTTTTGACTACTGGAATACAAACATTAATTATAATGATTAAGGAGACGAGCTTTCGTTTGTTTTTGGATATACATTGACATGCAATAGCCACGTGCAAACAATAACTTCTGATTTTCTGAGTGCACTAAGGTGGATACTCTACGCCCTGACGACTAGGTGTACCAAATCCTACCACCAGGGCCTGGACTTCCACCAAAGCAAGTTACTTCATAGAACCATTTTGGTATCAGTATCTTCTGCTGAACGCGGGCCATCAAAACGGATGTCCGAGTCGTTCGTGTCGCCACCGTACATTACTGAAGCGGACATAGCGGCCTGGACGTGTGAATACCACACCCCTCACCAGTTCCGACGCCTATTACGAAGAATTCGCCATCAGTATGCCGTTTTATGCCTCATATAGCCAGTAAGGGAACCCGCACAATACATGGCACCTGCGTTGATTGACCTGCCACATATAGCATCGTATACAGGCGTCGCTCCAACAAAACTTCTACCTACAGATCCCAGACGACACCGTATCTGTGAGTACCTATTCCTGCGTTAATCCATTTTAGCGTAGGCTTTTTTGTGAGCAGCATTTCTCACAGAAACGCGCATAAAATTCAAAGTGAATCGCGTGCGCAATTTTCAATTTTTTGTGTAGAAACATTACATTCATTCAAAGTCGCACTGTAAATTTTCTAACGCTCAAGGACATTTGCATTTCGAGCGTTAATAAAATTTGTTCACATAAAAACTTTATTCTCATGCATAAATTCAAGGAAAATTGTACATATCATATGCATGGAATCTTAGGTAATTGTCAATTTCAATTTTATGTTATTGTATGTATTTTTTACAGTCAATGTTTAATTCTAAATCTGTAAATTAATTGTACATATTTGTTGTCTCTATGCATTAACGAAACATAACGTGACTCCACAAAACACAAAAATATGTGAACTGGACATCCACTATTGGTGACCCCGTCGTAATTTTCAAACGTTAATGCATTAGAAATAACGCCCGGTTAAATTCACGCGTTTAAAAAACAATTTAAACTCTAACAATGACCGAGGAAAGAAACAAAGTGGGCGTACGTATCCCTCTATTTTGGCCTAATGATCCAGAACTATGGTTTGTACAGGTCGAAATAAGCTTCGAAATTAGTAATATTACACAAGACGCTACTAAACACGCCTACATTATTGCTAACTTAGAAGCACGATTCGTGGCAGAAATACTGGATATCATATTCAAACCGCCAGACACGAATAAATATAACAAATTGAAAATCGAATTAATCCGATGATTAAGTTCTACACAGAAACAACGTGCGCGTAAGCTTCTAGAACACGAAACTTTGGGTCAACTTCTCAGCCTTTTTCAACAATTAAGCGGGACCGTAGTGCCCGATGCACTACTGAAAAAATCTAAATAGGGCGTTTGCCAACGCGAATGCTAGCAATTTTAGCTACACAACAGTAAGCTTTCTTGGAGAATGCTGCACGATTAGCGGACGCCGTACATGATACACAATCAACACACGATGCTAATGCAGTTGCAGACAAACGCGATACCCTCCCAACAAAACTAACAAAAGAAGTTGACGCGCTCAAAACAAACAGCACCCCCGGAGCCCTCTAGAATACGACCCCGTAACCAAAGCCCGCAAAAGCAGCCTCAAACAAAGGTCTGTGCTGGTTCCACAATAAATTTGAAACCAACGCACGCAAATGCATAACACCCTGTAATTTCGCGGTACCGGAAAAACTCCGTCGGCGGGAATTAAAGGCGGATAATTCCTTGCAATCTATTTCACGCTACTTGTACGTAAAATATTCCACCACCGCAGTGGAATTCTTAATCGCTCATTGGAGCGCCAAAAATAGTAGGTGGCGCTCTCGTGATTTTCGTTGTAAGAAGAGAAACCCTAACGGGACCCGATTGAACGGTCGACTTCTAATATAAACTAAAAAATTACATATCTTAGACTATAAAGGCTAGGATGGGTCAATGCCATGAGTGTAGTCGAAAATAAAACTATACACATTGTGACAGGCCGCCCTGTAATTCGTAGTTATTAATTTAAAGTATGTTATTCATGTTATATGATAAGTTTATGTGGGAGTTTACATTGAGACGTGCATCAGGTGGATACGGCAGTATTTGCGACAGATGCAAACGAAGGGGGAGTGGAAGTTAAACGTTCACCCGGTAAAGACGTCGGACGACTTTAGTTAAGTTTTGGTCGAGGTGCATTTGGATAGTAATGCAAATCGTGCGTGTGTTATGATTGTATAAGATTACGCGTGTGTTATCAGTATAGTATAACTAAAACTAATTCCCGAAGGTGGTTGGAATAATTTTAACAATCGTTTATCGTGAAACACGCATCAAAGTGAGAAACATTATCTTACACAAACGCGAGTTTCCGACGGTAGTCACCTGAATTACAACGGGGTGTTGTTTGCACTCCTTAATTAGATTGAAGGTCGAGTGCTTCGCTGTTAACATCGGCGCGTGGAACTGAAGTAAGCCGGCTCATCGTGGGATTTATAAACGTTCATCCCGTCAAGGGGTGACTGAAATGAACTTGTGATTTATTGCGCTTGATTTAAATAAAATACTATCATGACATTATTTAGGGTTCATGGTTTATTGTAATACGCGGCTAGTATTAGATTATTATTTGCTGTAAGATTATTTCTTGTGTTATCAACGAAGAGTTTATTAAATTTGGCAGTTGTCTTTGACTGGAATTCGTGTTTTGTATCCATTATTAGTGTTGTAGGAGAACCCAATAAGTAGAATATTATTTAATATTTATGAACTAAATATTTGGCGCCCTGGGATCACTTAGATTGGTTAATGTTTCTCATTAATCCGGTATAAAGAAAGAAGTCTTATAGCTCGAAGGTGGGGCAGAGCCCCCGGCCTGTTACAACATACACATATAGGATGTTTTCTGTTAGTGCTGTTTAGTCCTCCAAAGTTAATCGTAAATACCCTCATCGTTAATGTAAAAACTAAAAGACAACCGTGTTGAAACTTAATGATTGTCTTTCAGTTTGCTGATCCAAATTTTTTTTTAGTACCGTAAATGACATCTCTAGCGTTCTTATTTTTACCTAGGGAAACTGTACTAGAAGACAGCTCATAGTATGTTAACGTGCTCGTGGCTATCAAAAACTTTAAAGTGGGGTGGGATAGAAGCACTTCAAAACGTATTTAAATTTTTGAGTAAGAGTAATATATTTAGATGGTGCTTAGTTAGTACTTTTCGATGTTTTAAAGAAATTGTTATTGCTCTCATGGTTTAAGAAATAAACTAGATATTCTGCGGAAGAAAGCAAACTTAATATTTGATTGCAGCTTTTTTTCAACAAAATTGCATTTAAAATTGAATTCCAATCATGACCATTAGTGCTCTATGTTTTGCGAACAGAAAAAAAACTCGTGTGGCAGACCAGCTTAATGTCCGGGTTTTAGTTTTTTAAAAAACAAAAATTCTAATAGATTGTGTTTCGTCAGTGCACTGCCAAGATTCAACGATCATTCTCACAGCTTTCTCTTAGAGCTCTTGAGGTTTCCGAATAGAGCAAAATAAAAGAAAACGTGAAAATAGGAGCAACTTAATGATCCATCTTTGTTTTTTAACAAACGAAAATTGTTACAGAAAATGCTGCAGTAGTAACCTTTTGTGCTCTATCCAATGTGGTCGTGCTACAATTGATCATAAAATCTCTTAAGCTGCCTTTCGTCAGATTTCATTTTGTTCAATTTAAAAACTATATTACACCAACGATAAACTCTATTGCACGAAAATGCATTATTAAAGTGTATCTGTCAGCATTTTTAATGGTTAAAAATTTAGAGTAGGCGTTTGGATCCTGTAACAATTTTCTTGTTTATTTCAGAAACCCCGAAAACGCAGACGCTTATTTTTGCGGTACCAAAGAGAACTAAATAATTACTATTAATACACATTTTTGTTGGTTAGAAAGAAAAATTTGTCATCAGAGCACTCTGCGACTTTTATAGCGTTAAAGCGTTCTTACGATATGAAACCGTATTTACATTTGTCTTAATTAAAACTAAAAGTGACCATTCTAGAACACCTTTCCTACGGCGTTTCTTGTCTTTTTTTTAGAAACCGCGAAGGTATCTACAACGTTCTCTAGAGCACTAAAAACAATTAATTGAGTACTGTTAGCATTCTTTTTTGTTTGTTATTTTGCGAAATATACTTGTAATTTTACGTTTCAGTATGGCGGGATAGTAAATATGGTTAGCCAAAAAAAAGATTAGATTATCCCTCCAAAACCTCCCAACCTAAGAGACAATCAAAGTGCTCGTCTAATAGATGATGGCATGCGCGACTGAAACTTCGTTTGTATATTATTTTTAAAATAAGATATAACCTTTTACTGGTAATTGTACTAAACATTTACATTTTTCTAGTCCCAATGTAAACAAAAACGTACTACGAATATTCTATTGTGATGCTTGTAATTACTTTCCATCGTACAGTGAGGTAGGTATTTTTCAAGCACTAATAAAATGACACAACTAACTGAAAAGAAACCTATACGCTTTTACAAAACGTTGAATCTACGCGCTGTACTCTTGACAATAATTTTACTATGAATAAATATTACTTCTAAAATAAATGATATAGATTAGTGTGCTGCAATATGTGTATGTGTGTGTGTGTGTTGTGTGTGTGTATGTGTGTGCGCGCGCATAAGAGCGTGTGAGTGGGTACATGTGTGTGCGTGTATGCATGCTTACATGCATGCGTGTGCGTGCGTGCATGTGTGTGCGTGTGTGTGTGTGTGTGTGAACATTCATGCGTACGAGCGTGTGCGGCTACCTAGCCTTTGTTTACTAGTTTACAATGTATCTTGTTGCAGACCTGTACCTATTGGATTATGGGATTTGTTTGTATTGTCAGTGGTGTATTATTTTCAGTTTACAAGCGAATAGTAAGCGAAGATTACAGGGATTGGGAATTCGTCTTCGGCCCGTTAACAATTTTAGATATAACATATAGCCCTAACTATGAACTTTGTTTCCTATACCAAACCATGAGTGTGAGTTGTGCTGCATGCCATTTTATAACAGTTGATTTGTTAATGGCTGCTGTTCTTGTTCATGTAACGTACCAATTTAAACTTCTACAGCACAAATTATTAGTATTAGGTAGAAAAAGTAGGAATGATACGATTTCGGTAATAGAAAGTGCAAATCTTTATTTGATAAATAAAATTCTAGTTTTAGCATAATAAGTATAACTCTTATATGGTTATCTGCAAAAATAGGATGTGGAAACAATTAATGTGCCAGTTAACAGAAGCAATAAACTATCACCTACAGATCGAACAAATTGTTAATGAAATGGAGCAGGTGTTTAGTGGCCTATTATTGATTACATACGTGAGCACTCTTTGTATAATAAGTTTTACGGTTTACAAAGCGTCTAAGGTAAGAGTTTTTGCACAATTGCATTGCCTCCACTCTATTGAATTTTTGCTTCTTTACCTAGCACCTGATGGTAATAAAATAGTGCTTTATGTCACAACTTTTCGGGTAGTTGCCACGAAGATGCTATATGAAATATTTACAATTCGAGTTTCATCCGTTAATACTTACATACCACGGAATAGTTCTATCGGTATATTGGAAAGGTACCAACCACGTGTGGTAGAAATAGTATCTAAAGATTTTGGTTAGGAGGTGGGGGGTTTGATAACCATATCTTTCAAACAGTTCCCACTTGTATTTAGCTTATAAATTGTATAATCACATATTGAGCAGCCGACGTTCAACGATCATGAAAGATTCACAAGCTCAATAATATTGGCTCAGTTCCAGGGGCTCCTTAATATTTTTGAGCTGTAAAATCGTTAAATTTTCTTGGACGCTTTAGAAATTGCATTCGCACAGCAAGTATTACTTATTTAATTGCTATAAGCAAAGTCTGCGGAATATGCGTATGTCTAAAATCTTTTGGCATATTTCTTTGTATTTGTTCTGGTATGTGTTATTACTCATATCGCATCATCAGTTGCAAAAACAAACACACACAAATTTTAGAGTTCTGGTTCAAAATCTGCAAAGAATCACACTATCCACTTAGCAGGTCACACTGCATTACTTTTTTGATCCTTCGCCGTACTTGTGTATTAGACATGGTACTTCCTATGATACCAGTTATTAGACATCATACGCCTCTAATTTCTTACGGTTTCAATGTCTGCAAAGTTGTGAGGATACTAATAATTCCTGTTTCTGCATTATCTTCTTTTGCAGTTGTTAAAGAACTAAAGAAGCGCTGTATTCGGTCATATATAATTAAAAAACACAAAGAATATAGAGCATTAAATGTTTTAAAACTAAGCAGTTGCACCTATATATAGAATCTCCATTAATAATCAACAATAAATGCTGTCTACATCTGTGTTTACATGATGTGTTCAGTATAAAGAGCCCCCCACACAGTTTTAATTCTTACCTACAACATTGTAAGCACCGTAGAAGCTTTTTTGTTAAATTTTATGGAAACAATTCGATTTCTCAGCTGGGTATCGGAGCAGCCTTACGTAAAACAAATGGATAGCAACTTGCAGAAACAAATCTAAAAGTTTATTTGAAACCTTGTTTTACTAGAATTTGTTGGTTTTATAGACAGCACCTATGACTGAACCTAACACGTGTGTAGGTAGCTCCGGAATGGCATTATTGATATTATAAACAACGCTGTTTAGTTTTCACGATTTGTAATTAGGCTGAAATTTGCATCAACTTAGCTGCCCAAGAAGGTTGAACAGTAATCTCGGGCTGAAGATGTACAATAGAGATTTGATCCCGTTCACGGGCCAGGGATCCTACATGACCTACTTCGGTGTGAAAATATCATCTTGGGCCGGTATTAACATCAAAAGCGTCAGTGCTAACTTTATTGAAGTGCTATCCCGTGTAAAATGGCTAGCGCTCAAACCCCACCAGAACATAGAGTTAATCTGCAGATACCTAATTTTCCACTACCTGTATCAGTGGGCGATAGCAGTTTCGCCCCTCACATATATAAAACTGTAACCAGGAGCTACGGGTAGTTCTACGAGACATTTACCCTTGCCACAGTCTACATCGAACGGACTGCTCTACTGTGGCAAAAATGATGGGGGATTAGAGTCTCCAAATTTGGAAACGATCGTCGTCTCCAGCACGTTGAAAGCAGGACTAAAGTTTCTGCGGAAAGACGATCCAGTTATGAAGACTTTAGCAGCAGGCACCAATTTGGAATCACAGCTGAAGAGCATGTCCGTGCAGGTTCGTATAACCCGTCTCTGAACCAGAAATCGATCTATGAAAGAGGCGGGTCAAGAAAGACGAGCTTGCGAGGTGGTCCGCCCAAGATTCTCAGAGTAAGTCAGTCGCGACGCTCACCGGCAATAAAATTGCCAATGCATGGCGTCGCAACCCAACGTTCCTGAAGCCATGCAGACAAATAACGGCGCTTTAAATGAGAACCAATTCATGCGCAGATAGGGTCGCCATGAATAGGGCGGTCCCCAGGCGGACATCAACTGTCGCAGGTGTGGATGTGAGCTGAAGATACTGGACCACATCCTGGAACAGTACACACACACTAAAAGCAACGAGATTTGCGACCTCGTTGTAGGTGAACTTCAAAAGCAGCAGCCTCGAGCGGGAATCTCAAACCCGATCTGGTAATACAAAACCAGAGAGGGGTCTTTGTGGTCGACGTAACAGTCCGCCACGAGGACAATGATTATCTAGTTCAGAGACGACAATTTAAAATCGACATAATAGCTAACTGATACCACCCCTCTTGTTGGAGTGAGTATCCACGGGAGAAGTCCTGCCACTTGTGGAGAGCGAGAAGTGCGCAGCACAAGTAGACGGTCAAAGCCTTAGGTCAGCTGGGTATCACCGATGGAAAGACGCTATTGACCGTACTGTTGATAGCGCATCGTAGTTTCATAGAACTCTACCATGAGTTTATGGACTACGAGGCTCCTCTCCGTCGAATGGATCCAGGTCGGGAATATCGGCTACCGACCTAACCCTAAACACTTCAGATATTAGCTCTGCATTGTTATGTGTATTTAACTGTGTACGTCGTGTTACTTATTATTAGGCTGTGATTTTGTTTATTTATATATGGGAGCACCACTGTCCCTTTTTGGCGTAGTGTTATCTCGTTATGAAGTCCTGGCGTTATCCATCTTAACTGTGCAGTTTCTGTCCTGTGGACATTTTAGCTCTTTTGGCTGGTACCACAGGGCTGTGATATCTATCTGTGATATTAGAAATAAGTTTTAAGCCAGTTTATCTGGAAATGTTGGAGATGCGAGTCGTAAAACGCCCATCTGATGCTGCAGCGGGCGGGGACCTGATGCCCTGGTGGCAATCTCCACGCGGTCTTTCCTGGTAACTGACGCTCACCATGTCAGGTCAATAGCAATTCCGTTCAGACTTCGCACATCACTCTGTTCCAAGGTTATAACCTTTAATTTATATTAAGGGATTTTTCCTATTAGGTTTCTTTTCTATGTGACCAGCTGAAAGGCACAAGAAAGTCCTACGAGGATTTTCAGTAAGTGGATAGAGCCCACGGCAAGTTTCGGTGAAAAATGGCTCGTAGAAGAGGAAACCTCAAAAGGCTAAGCGGCTAGTCGAACTATTTGCTCTGGGTAGAACATGAGCTGTGGGTCGGGGTTGGACTGCGACCAAAAATATAAAGAATATGGCGCCACCGAATTTTTCTATACGAAGAAGACCTTACTTAAGTCCCTTGTACAAGGCGAATGCGGAAACCTTTATTCAATTACCGCTATACAATTTATTAAAAACAACACAATCCCTAAAGTTTCTTACCTTATGGCTCGACTTTGACCTTTATACATCACTGCTACACCTGTGAACAGATTAAACAAAGATAGCACTGTTTGTGCATTTATACCCAAAATTTAAAAATTTAATTCGAATCAACCTTCATTCATTCCAATTAAAAAGAATAGTCTTGACCAAAATAAAAATCTATTCCTTCAGTATTTAGTTATTGTGCTATTTACAAAACATTTTTTTCCTTTAATATAATTTTGATTAATTTAAAATTTAAAAAATTTAAATTCTTGAAAAATATGTACATAAGTACTTGGTATAATAAGTACTTTTCACCGTTAAAATATGGTCATTTCTATTAGAAATATCTAGCCAAATTTTACTTAAAAATGAGTGAGCCTGAGTTTACTTTCTGAATAATTAACTATGTGTAACAATTTCGGTTGGTATGAGTAGCACTACTATAACCTCACAAAAATATTCCACTCAGCAATTAGTGAAATATGTAACGTATAAATTTAATTTCTAATGATTCGAGTAAATCATGTTTCAAATAATTAAATCAATTTTCATAAAATCTAGAATTTAACTTTCCTTATCTCATAATGACATCTTCCGTAATTTCAATGTATTAATAAAAAGATTTAAAAATGAAAATTTACAGGTTCCTGTTGTTTAATATGAAAAGTATATAGTCTGTCATTCACCTAACTTGAAGTTCAAATTACGTGATTAAACAAAAAATTATTTGTCTGCTGTATCCATGCTACAGCTGACATCGAAAGCAAATTTACATACCAGATGTTCATCTGACGGAAAAATACCTGCTAGGCGTCTTGCTTCAGCACTTAAATAAAGGAAATCTCCAATTCGGTACAACCAAATTTGCTGCTTATTGAAGCTCCAAACCATATCACGGCGTCCATATTAACTAATTGATACTCGTCAAATCCACATTCGTTCAAAGGTTAAATTCTTAAATTTTTCTAAATTTTCCTACGTTGTATGTTGATTAAATTTACGTTGCATGTTAAATAAAATTTTACGTTAAACAAAAGTTCTGTTAACTAAAAGTTGCATATTATTTCAAAGTTGCACTGAAAAATCTTTATTTAATAAGATTACAAAAGCAGTACTACTTACTGTTAACCAAAGGCCCTTCAAACAAAATATCGTCTCATCATCTGCGAGCTATTCTCCAGCAAGTGGACAACAAAAGTGCCGTCGGAGACGATATTATCTCACGAAAACAATTTAAATTTCACGTGCTTCCAACACGTAGATTCCTCAAACGTCATCGTCCTTGCGTTCAAGGAACAATTGACTTCTTCTGACGACAGCTGTATTGGAAGTGATAATATCACGCGAGTTACCGCTTGACAACAAGCCCAACGCTACAATCGTCTAACAGAGGGAGCTCTAAGAATGACACTAATAGAAAAGTATCTTTTGTCACCGCATAAATTAAAATTTGAATTGAAAGCTAATATTTTATTGGACAATATGTAATATTTATTTAGTGGATTGTGTAGCATTATTATGCTTTGCGTTGGTTCTTATTAAGTAAATAGATTAAATATCTGTAGACATAATGATGGAAAATAAAATCGTTACAAGGTTTCATGTCTAAAGTGCTGATAGTAATATATGAGCTGAGCGTGTATGAGGATACGGCGAAGCCAACCGATCCTCACAAAAGTACAAGTCGTAGAAGTTATGGGGCCATACTTCCCGAAAGTTCAACGAACGATGACGTTGGAGTATTGTACCATGCCAACTTTTTATTGTGCATGTTACAACTATAAAGGCCAATATCTTTTCTTAAAAACAGAGTTTGTTTATAAAAACTATCTGCAACCAACATTACATGTGCAAATTGAATATTTCTTTCTGATAAAATTATATAAATATTCTTAGTATGAAAAGTCATGCAGAATAAATGCTTTGTTTTTCTGTTCGACAAAAAATATAGTTTCATTTTGTTTACAAAATATCGGTTACAAAATCCCTTATACTAAATCTTATATTTATATTTAGAAGTCATCTTGAGTATGTTTGTGCTGAACATGCTCTCTTATCTTGTTTGCTTGTGCATCGTGGTGTACAGCTTTAAGCAATGGTGCTTTTTCGAAGTGCTTAGGCTCGTCATTGTGTTTATGATGGAAGTACCTGTTACCTATGTCCGAGATATGCTACGCATAAGAATAATTCAGAAGATTTTAAAATGAATATTCTACCTTGTGCCTTGCACAGAAGCTTCAACTAAATATAACTAACTTTGAGTGCAACAACTTTGCTGCGCCACATCTGTAATTTCCATATCAGCTTTAACTTAACTTCTTGGAATTATGAAGATGCCACTTTACCTTGCCTGAAGTGACATCAGTAAAAATAGTGGATCCACACCGTGCTTTTAATTCACGTTCGGCCCAAGGTTAACACAGCTGTCTTTGGTTCCTGCTATCTGACTGTTTACAACATATGTTTAAAACAAGCTCCAGTCTTACTGGACATAATCAACTATATGTCAGGTATTTAATACCATGCTTACAGGTGTCTTATGTCTTTTGCCTACATAAAGGAAATTACTAGTTCCTGTTTGATAAAGTTATCAAGTTGTATCTTTATATCGTATCTGTTATTTAATCTAAATGTCTTATGTCTTTTGCCTACATACTGGAAATTACTACTGCCTGTTTAATAAGTAATCAAGTTGTGTCTTTATATCTTATCTATTATTTAATCAAAAAATTACATATTAGCAAATGATCCTACTAAGAATTGTGCTTTTCTTTAATTTAAATTTATAACATGTGAAGCACGAGTTTCATGAAATTCCTGTTTATTTTTTCTGGTACCTAAATAACAAAGTTTTACCATGCTAATCATATTGTGTTTCTTTTCCTTGAGAATGACTTCACGATAATAGTCTAGAGTCGAATGTTTATTAAAAATTAGAGTAACTTAGATACTACAAGTATTAAATTCTTTAGTTTCACAAAACTTATCTTTATTTATATGCAAACATATAAATGTTATCTTTTACAAATTGAAAACATTAATTTTGAGTATAGCAAAGGTATTATTCAAGTTTATCGAGTTTTATTTGGTATTATATTATAATTATTTTTCTTTCAGCTGTCTTTGCGTTGGTTACCTTTTAATTACCTTATAACCCCTGATGATTCAAGTCTCGTGTATTCTCTGCAGCCACCAACGGTCGATGCTTAGCCCCGCCAAAGTGTTGATAAAACACTTTGTATTCCGACATAGCCTCGCATAAATAAGTCGGCCACAGTATATAGAAATATGTTATCCAATATAAGTACTTTCGAGCGCAAAAAACAAACAAATCTCCCTATCCCACATCTAAGCATCATACGGATATTTATTTTAATAGATTAAAAGTGTAAGCTACCCGATTGGTGTTGTTTTGCCGTGTAGGGTAATTACCAAGGGATTTTATGTTAAGAAGCAAAAAGTTTGGTGATGGGTGGCCAATATTGTAGCACATACAGTGCGTTCTAATAAATAGTTTCTAGTTAGGACTACATAATATTCGCCTTCTCACATATATTATTGATGTATGTCTTATGCTATTTCAATTAATAACAGTATGCTATTGGTCGGAACAGATGACCTCTGAAAGTCAAAACGTAGGACTTGCTGCATACAGAACAAACTTTGTGGGCACCGATCTAAAATTTCAAAGATGTTTAATAATAATAATTCGACGCAGTAAAAATGTTGCTAAATTGACAGCAGGAAAGTTTGCAACTATTGGTTTGTCGACATTTGTATGGGTAATATTTTTACTGCCAAAAATGGTTAAATAATTGTTACGTTTTAGGCGGTGAGAACTTCATATTCTGCATATATGGTATTGCACAATACTAATATTGAAGAATAAGACATTAAATTTTCTTGCTGACATGATTACCTAACTCACTAGATGCCAGGATAAGTTGTGTTTATAGCACCAATACGTTTAAATCTTGCACTCCTGTAATGCATCAACAGAGAAGAACTAAATTCTCAGAAACACATCGAGAAACATTTTTACATTTCGGTCAACTTTATTAAAAATTTTGCTATTCTAACCTATAAAACATTTAATTTTTAAAGGTATTCTGTTGTAAATTAAGTGCACTTGAATCGATGAATGTTGTTTTGTTGTTTTACTTGAAAATATTTTCTGATTCTCTGCAAATGTTTTACAAATATTTTTTTATAATTAAACACTTTCACAGTTTGAGCATTCATATGCCTTTCGTGTTTTTAAAAATGGGTTATTAAGTATCGTAGGACTGTCAACGAAGGTTAATTCGTAACATTTTTGAGGTTATATTATTTTTATGTAAAAAACATTATGTATGTTAGAAAGAACCTCTTGCAGACTTATCAAACTCTTGCCCTTACGATGTGTACTAAATGCTAACATAAATAACATTGATTAAAATTATATCTATTGGAGAAATCTGGTGTATATAAATGCTCCCCTCGATAAGTTACATACTGTATCTTTAAAATATGGATTCGCAAAGAAAACATTTCTAGAAACCAAATCAGATAGATGTTAACTATCGATGCAAAGTATCTTATAAACAAACTGTTTAAAATAAAATATTTTAAATATAAGACTCCAAGCTAGAGTATACATACCAAAATCCGCAACTACCGTGAGATTATATTTTACCCATATGACTTGAAGAAGTAAACACGCAAGAAGCAACTTTAATATGTGTATGAACCGAAATTAAAAAATATTGCAAATTTTTGTAAAACAAGCACTATCAGTCACCTAGAAATTGTAAGATGTCATGCATTTAAATCAATACCCTTTTAACACAAGCAAAGAAATTGTACATTGAAGCTACCTACTAGTTTTGACTGAATGTGCCCTAGAGTCTATAGTAACTTCATTTTATGTTAGTGTTCTGATCTTTATGATATATACTATACCTTTACCTACTTTGATCTCTTACGCGGGTTCTTACAACGATAGATTTGAAATATTAACAAACATATATATATATATATATATATATATATATATATATATATATATATAAAATTATTTCCAAGCCGTGACGGCATCGTGCGCGTGGCTTCTATTAAAACCACTAGCGGTACTTTTATTTGTCCGGTAAACAAACTCCTCCCTCTCCCTATTTAGTAAATTCTATTTATTTTCATTTTCTTTTCATTTTTTGAACTCAATTTATTTTTGTAGTTCTCTCGACCCTCTTGTAACCCGAGTATCGGCGAGATAACCGTTCCCTAGCTGGGAGGAAATGCCCTGCTATTTTCACTCCCCTCTGTTATTATATGTTCTCTCTCTGTTCTTTTGCGTCCATAAAATTTCCCCAACTTTAGGTGGGCGGTATGTTTGCGCCGCGCTCAATTTAAAACGAATACTCGCGAAGCGACCCGATAATACCGTGCCTTTAATGACTGTTGTACGGGACGTGCGCGAGGATACAACAAACTTAGTTGCACTCTCTCAAATTCTTTTATTATTTTCCTCATTCTTACTATATATATTACTTTTATATCTCCCGAAAAGGTTTGAATTTTGATTTCCGGCAACTTGACTGTCGTTCATTGAGGATTACTTAAAGAGGATTAAAAACTATCATCTTGATTTTCAATGGCTTCCGTTTGCTTTCTTCTTATTATTAGTGTGGTTAAATATCAATCTTTTTATTAGAGGAGCAGGATAACTGTTATCTTTTAGGATATTATATAATTTGTTTAAATTTTTTTGATATAAAGAAGGATGGCTTATGTTTTTTATTCTGTTTTTTAATCCTAAAATAAAATTAATTTTCATACTCAGTGGGTGATATGAATGATAATTAAGGTATCTGTTTGAAGTGGTAGGTTTCTGATACCAGTCTAAAATAATTTTGTTAGTTTTATCTCTAATTAATAATGTACCTAAAAAAGGAACCGAATAATGTTTTTCTTTTTCTATTGTAAATTGAATTTTACTGTTGTAATTATTAAATATTTCTAAAGTTGTATCAATTTTATCAAAAGGTACAGCTGTAATAATATCATCCATAAATTTTTTCAAAAACGGTAATCTGTATGGTAGTTTGGGAATTGTTTCTTGTATTAAGTCATCCATAATAATTTGTGCAATTATGGGACTTAGGTTAGAACCCATAGGACAACCATCTCTTTGTAGGTAGTAAGAGTTATTAAAACAAAAGTAGCTACTATCAAAAATAAATTCTATTATTTGTATAAAATGTTGTTTTGATATTTTACAATTAATTTTAATTTTGTTCCATAATTTGTTAATGTTGTCTAGAACCAGATATTTTGGAATGTTAGTAAATAAAGATACTGCGTCTAAACTTATTAGTACATAATTCTGAGGTAATTGAAAATTATTAATAAAAGTGCAAATTGAAAGAGTCTTTAACATTATATATACTTTCACTAATAGATTTTTTTAAAATTTCAGCTATAAATTTGGATAGTTTTTCATTAGGACTATTGTTTGAGGCTATTATGGGTCTTAGTGGGTTATCTGGTTTATGTATTTTTGGTAAACCGTATAATTTTGGAGATGTACTACTATAGTTATTTAAAGATTTTGCTTCTTCTATTGTGATAGCATTGGATTTTTTTAATTCTTTAATAATATTTAGCGTTTGTCTTTGAAATTTTGTAGTTGGATCTGTAGATATTTTTTTGTAGGTTTCTGTGTCATTAATCAAATTGTAAATTTTTTCATTGTAATCTGTTTTTGACATTGCTACCGTGACGTTTCCTTTATCGGCTTTAACGATAATTACATCATCGTTGTCCTTTATATATTTCTTACAGTTTTGAAATTCGGCTAAAAGTTTAGTTTTAGTGTTGGAATTTTGTTTTATAAAGTTAGTGATAATATTTGTTGCTTGAGATCTGCACAGATTCTTTTTGTCTTCTTCAATGGTAGTTATGATATTTTCTAGGTTTGCAAGTAAATTAATTATAGTTTTGTTGTTTATAAATGGACAGATACTAAATTTGGGACCTAATGATAAAATATTTATAACATTATTAGGTAAACTAATGTTGCTAATATTTTTAAACCATTTGTCAGTGCATTGAAAATTTAGGGTGTCATAATTTGACAATTTGTCAATTTTTTTTAAATTACTGAGTTTGATCTTCTGAAATTCTTTATATATATATATATATATATATATATATATATATGAAGTCCTTTTACGCTTGTCTAGCCCTGATGTAATGAACGTCCAGTTTCCTGCTGAACGCCACCGCTCTGTGTTTTTCTCTAATTTTCTAATTTAATTATGCCACGGCTAGCCCAGTTTAATTCACATAAAGTGCACAACGTTACGATGATCAAATTAAATTACCCCTTTAATTCTTACCTGTTTGCATTGATAAAACGAAGTCGATCAATATTCTTATAATGAATAGAAATAATATCTACACTTCACAATTTTTGTAATGCTTTAAATAAACCCTTCAATCAATTAATATTATTTGGATCATTTATCGCAAAATTATATCCCTTTAATTTAATTTAAAGTCGCCAAAAACGACACCTTTTACTAAAAAAATCTGGAACGTTTAATACCCTTTATGCTTATCACGTAAATTTCAGCGTATTAAATATTTTTGTTGACTCCTTACAAATTTGAGGAAAAAATATATTCAGTGTTTAAATTTAAATTTGAAAAGATTCCCTATACTAGTTGGCCCTGACCTGTGATATTCTGATGAGTTGTTGCGTGTTGTGAATCAACATCCCCTTATTATCTTCAATCGAAAACCAATGCTCTGTTTTGTACTCCTTCACGTACGTTTGAACCAATAATTCAGTATTGTTACCCCTTGTTTCCAAAATTCACCTCGTGCTTTACTTTATATTTCTCTGGGTACGCCTTAGACCTCTCCACTTAATTACAAACTGGATTTCTGAATACTACTCAGAAGTTCTGAATACAAGACTTAGATCCTTCTTAATATCGTAGGTTTTTTTTATTTCTTATATACACCTTAGAAATATCCCACATAGAATTCGTAGGTTTATTAGATGCACTTTCGAATTTGTAGGATTTCTTAAAGACGTTTTTAGCAAACGGCAAAAGCTTTTTCATATATCTTCAACGTAATTCGTCATGAACTATTAGTACACAACACTTGTTTTCACAATAATATAATTTAAAATTTATTTATTTGACGCGTAAATATTCGAGTAAGATCGTTGCAGGTTTGATGTGCTTTAAATTAAGACTGCCCTTTCTTATCAACTCTGGGCGTTACATAGCTTTTGCTATCTACATTTGGATTGGTTTGTCCAAACAGCCTTACAAAGTGTTGTAACCAACCATGTTTGCTTCGAACATTCCTAGTAATTTTCAAGCTGATTTCTGACGAAACTATTTTGAAGTTACATATCATGCTGGTATTTGCTATTGTTTTACGATCTTTGACCGCCTGTTTTGTTATTATTGTTGGACTTTAATTTAGCTTATGTCTGTTGTTTTGTGTAGATAAAGCTTTTGGAGAATTGAACAAAATAACTGATGTAATATGAGTGATGTACATCCACATGTTTTCGTAGTATTTAAAACTTATCCTTGAAAGTGTGTTTCTTATCAAAGCGATTTATTATTCCTTCTTTATTACAAGCGTAATTGCATGAAGATTTACTAGGTTTTATCTTATCTCATGCGTATCTATTTTATAAACTTATTGAACGCTTCTTGGCGCATTTTTATTACATGTATAATTATTTCTCTGCTGAATACGTGTTTTCTTATTGAAAGATATGCTTACTGGCATTGATTAAAGTTAATTGCGGTCTTTATACAGGGTGTTAAATGTTTGCTATTTACATAATATGCGAATTATTTATTTGTCGAACGCATTTTGGCTCTTGAAGTCCAAATTGCGATAACTGATATTGAATAACAAAAAATCGACTAAGTCAACTTTGGAAATAGTTTTCAGTGTACTCACTGCACTGAAATGGAGGTTTATAAATTGAGTAAGAAAACCGGTATGCTTATATTGCAAAATCTTATTTAAGTAGTAGCTAGTAAGCCTGCTAGGTGAGTCATAACGATTTTCCAGCTTTTCATATGCCTGGCTGTATAACTCAGGATCGAGAGAAAGATCAGCTATAAGAGCTAAGGCTTCGCCCTTAACAAAATTGCGAAGATACAAATACTTGTGAGGGACAGGTACGTTTTCATTATTATGAACTAACGTTCAAAAAAGAGTAATAAATGGTACCCAGTTTTCTATGAAAATGGAAATGAAAATGGAGTAATATCAAGAGGTTTTAAATAATTTAAACCCATAGACGCAGTTACCGGGCCGGCTGTAGCCTCAGTAGCTCGCTGCTATGTTAATTTTCCCTTTATTTCAATATAGCGAGCGCGAATAAAATCAATCATATCGTTAAACGAAGATTGAAAATCTTTTACCTTCTCTTTAGGTTCTTTGACCTTAAAGTTAAATTCTAAAACTTGATTTTGAAGCTCATCAAATTTAGTTTCTATCGTTTCCATTCGTTGTAATTTTGCGGGTAAACGAGCTAAAGTAGCCGTTTTTGCGTAGTCCGCTATTGAAGTAAGTTGCGAGTACAAATTTTGTAATTTGCTTTCTAACAATAAAGCAGTTTCGGCCATAATAAATCTTTTGTTTCCAAACAAACCGAAAGTGAGGTTTTGTTTATTTTATTGTAATAAACTTGAGATAATTAAATTATAATATAAATTAAAGGTGAACAAAGCAATAAACCAATCGGCATATGTTCCGTTTTGAACTGATAGCAATATTCGACAATTGTTGAATAGAAATTAGTGGTTTTGAAACTTTATCAAATATTATCACCGACGTGCCAATCGTTCCATTTAAACTATTGAAGTGTGAGTCAGAGAGAATGATAAGTGTTTCGTAACTTTCTTGACCGTGCATAAATTTACGTGGTAAAATCACGAGGGTGGCAAATTATTAACCGGGTCGTATGGATCAAAATTTGTATAAGAATTAGTGGACTGTAATCATTTGAGGGTTGGACGTAGAGGAAAATAAAAGCAATTTATGTTTACGGTAAAAGTCACTCACCAAATCTGTAGCACTTGTTGTTCTAGCTAGAGCGTTGGATGCATTACTGGAACTGGTAGATCGGCATGTCTGTGTATAACACTAACCCGTATCACATAAGGGGTTGGATAGGGTAAGAATGAGGAAAATAATAAAAGGATTTGAGAGAGTGCAACTAAGTTTGTTGTATCCTCGCGCACGTCCCGTACAACAGTCATTAGAGACACGATATTATCAGGTCGCTTCGCGAGTATTCGTTTTAAATTGAGAACGGCGCGAACAGGGTATTATACTTGATAAGTAACTGAAATGGGCTATACACTTACAGGTAAAAGTTACGAAAGTTAACACAGTGTTCTGGAAAGCAGACGTGCCCAAGGCAAACTTTGGGGTCTTTCACCAAAGGCTATTCTATGGCTATACACTGCAGTAGTACGATCTTTGCTATACCATGAAGCTGTTGCTTGGTGGCCCGAAATCAGACAAGTTAACGTAGCTAAAGAACTTACGCACATAGAAAGACTAGCCTGTCTCAGTATCACGGGCGCAATAAAATCCACACCAACTGCGGCTTTAGAACCCATCTTGAGCCTCCCTCCGCTAGACCTGCATGTGGAGGAGGTGACTCTAAGAGCGGCACTAAGACTAAGAGTTAAGGGATTGTGGAACAATAAAGGAGACGGTGGGAGACACCAGGATATCTTAAAGGAGGCGTTGCTAGCAATGCCACTCTTGGATGTCATGGTCGACTCAATTACATTATAATTTGAATTAGGGCCGCTATACTTGCGGCCACGTCCCCAATGCTCCACCCGGAGGTACTACATTGGGTTTAAACGCGAAAAATAGTCGTGCTCCTAATTTATTCTTACTTCATAGTTGATTCACCCTAAATAAAAACTAAATAAAAATCTAACAAACCTAAAAATCTAACAAACCTAACAAACTCTAACAATCTAATAAACCTAAAAATCTGACAAAAACTGGAACAAAACAAAACAAAAACTAAAAACAGGGTTGTAAATAATGGTATCCCTAGCGCTGACTTTCGAGTGTACCCGATCAACAAGCAAAATGAGAGGGGAGGGATCCGTAATACCGGATAGCAGACGCCGGTTCTGCTTACCAGTGCGACCTGAAGGGTCGTCTTAAAACTATCCAAATCTAGCTAACTAATTTAAATCCATCCCTAGCTTTCCCTATCGTTCCTAACTGATTTACATTATGATTACAATCTTCGCAATTCTGCTCGTCCTTCCCAAATATATACTGCAACCAAAATGGCGACAGAACGTCAAACAAAACAAATAAGCCACATAATACATGCTATATATAAATAAATATAAAGTGTAAATATAAAATATAAATAAATATAATTATGTAAATATATAAATAAATGTTTAATAAGCGTTAAGCATATAGCAGTGCACAAAATAGCGAAAGCATCACCCTATTTATCAGGTGCACTCGCACAAGCATTATGTCGGCTAGCGCCTTTACACACCAAACGTGCTTCTTAAATTATTTCAAAAACTACTAATTAATGTAAATCAATGCTTGTGAGTACAGCCGCCACATTTTAAGTCTTACCTCGATAATAAAATTCTCCAGCATCCGAAGATCTGGTCGTCTGTAACTTACTTCTAAAGGTGGGACGGGGTGCACTGCTAAAGTCCTGGTGGGTATGCACTAAATGTTTTGGGGATCACAATCACTATCACTATCACTTCACTTTCAAGTCCTGGGGGGATGCGCGGTTGCACTCTGTTTTATTATCCTTGTTTACTTTATTGATTTAATTTAATGAGGGTTTATGATTTATTTGTTATTGTTTATTTGGTATTATTTATTCCCGATTTTCCGCACATAATTATGAAGATAGGCAGTGATTGTATTAATGGAGTGGGGTTTCTCGTGCATATTGGACATTTTGGTATAATTATCTTTTTTTTTTTTTTTTTTTTTTGTTTAATATCAGGTTTTGGTTATGCTCGTATCCTTACTCACGCCAAGTCAATCTAAAATTTTCAATCCTCCCACCAACCCCACCGAATTTTTACACGCGGTCGTCATTGATTGTCTAATCTCGCGACCCTTCCCGCGAATTCTTTTAAGGCTGTCCAGAACGCCTTCTGGTTAACCACTTCCCGACTTCCTCTAGGCTTTTGGCCATGCCAGACCTAGGATAGCTAGTTTGCTATCAGCCAACCCTCGATTTCCCGCCTCAAGCGGGCAGTCGAAGAGCACGTGCTCTGCGCTTTCCGCGCCCTCACCGCATTCGCAGCGGTCGCTATTGGTTAGACCGAACCTTTGTAAATACGCCTTCAGGGCGCCGTGCCCTGTTATCAACTGCACCATTTTGTGATCGAGCTTAACCTCGATCTTACCTCTGGCTTCTATGCTCGGTATGAATTTGTGGGTCAACCTGCCCGTGGCAGCGTTGTTCCACCTCTCTTCCCATTGTCGAATTGATTTTTCGCGCAGCTTTCTTTTGATTAAAGACCTCGGTATCGACGAATGTGATATTCGAAAGTCGCCCGTCGCGGCCTCTTTAGCTAATTCGTCAGCCCTATCGTTTCCTACGTTACCATTGTGCGACCTGACCCAACAGAACTTTAAACGTCGAAACTCTAGCGCCGTACGCGCTATCCTCCAGACGTCCGCTTGGAGATCTGTCGAGGTGTTCATGTTTGTTAAAGCCGTTAGCGCCGATTTACTATCACTGATTATATAATACTCGTCTCTGCCCGTATGGTTTATTACGTAATCGATAGCCTCTCGTATGGCTACCAATTCGCACTGGAAGATAGTGCACCAGTTCGCGAGTTTGGTTTGAAACCGAAACACCTCCCTTTCCTGCTTATACACGACAAACGCCGCGCCTGCTTGCCCATCGTCCATACGTGAACCGTCCGTATAAATTCTGATACCCATCGCGTCCTCATCACCTTCGACAAACTCGATCCTCTAATATCAGCCGGGTGCCCTAACTCAGATACAACAATCTTTCTTGCAATTTCCCTATTACCAAGATTAAGATCTTCGATAATTTCGCGCCCTTTTCCTATATTTATTAATCGTCTATCTCTAATCTCCCTAACGACATATTCGATAGGAGAGATCTACTGATCACCAGGACAGCCTCCGTGGAGGTGGTCCTGTACGCCCTCGCCGCTTTTACCGCGGTTATGCGTTGTACGCTCGTCAATTGACGCATCTCCCGGACTTTACAACCTTCTGCCCATACAGAAGCTGCGTACAGTATTGCCGGCTCAATTGCTCCGGCATAAACCGTCCTCAGCGATTCGCCCCTGAAACCCCACTTTATTTTAGCCGCCGCCATCATTTTATTTGATATTTCGCCGCCCTTACTTTTTACGTATTGTACGTGCGCTTTCCAATTTAATTTATTGTCGATCTTGACGCCGAGGTAGGTAATACAATCTTTAAACGGATTTTCTCCTCCTAGCTCTAACCTAGGAGGTCTCTGTCCTGGTTTCGTGCCGAAATAAAGCGCCTCTGACTTCGCCGTGTTAAATTTTAATTTTACCGCCTGCGACCATTCGTGTAATTTATTAAGCGCCTCGTTCGGTTTTGTGCGCATATCCATTAACAATCTCGATCTTACAATTAAAAGTGTGTCATCTGCAAACCCGACGATTGAGCATCCTGCGGGCAACTTGACCCTAAAGATGCTCTCATACAACAACTTCCAAAATGTGGGACCAGAACATGACCCTTGCGGGCATCCCCTTTCCACCTCACGCGACAGAACTTCACCCGGAATTTCAACCTGTGCTAATCGCCCCGAGAAATAGCTCTTGACCAAAGACATCAAGTTTCGCGGACAACCCCTACGATCTAACTCGCAAACGATTAATGGCCACCAGGCAGCATCAAATGCTCCTGAAATGTCCAAAGCAACAACGACACAGTACTCTTTGGCATCTCTTGCCTGCTTAATTTCCCCGACAACGAACTCTAACGCGTCGATAGTCGACTTGCCCTCCACGAAACCAAACTGTCGGTTATTAAAACCGCCGCTGTTTCGCACTAGGTGTTCAACACGCGTAGTCATAACGCGATCTAAAACTTTCCCCAGCACCGGTAGCAAGCTAATTGGACGATAGCTGCTCGGATCTGACGCATCCGCCTTTTAGGTTTGGGTATAAATTTCACATTCTGGATTTTCCAGCAACGCGGAAAACGCCCTTTCTAAACAAAGATTAAACAACCCAACAAAGACACACGGGGCTAACAGGCACGCCTGCAGAGCTGCGTCTGAAGTGATTCCATCATGCCCCGGTGCCTTCTTAGGGTTCATCCTCCTAAGAGCCCTGACGACCTCGTGAACTAGGATTGCCTTATCGGCACCTGTTCCTTGCGCCTTTGCAGCTTCCCGACGTATTAAATCGTGCGACCCTTCATCCCCCTCGGGATTATCTGATGGGAAAAATTTCTCTAGTAAATATTCCGCTGTGGTTTTAAAACCTTCCGTGTATTCGCCATTTGTTTTCTTTATATTACTGAGCGCGATTTTTTGTTGTTTTCCTCTAATTACGCGGTATGCGGTTCCCCAGGGTTCTTTCTCTGAGCTTTGCGTGCAGAATTCTTTAAATTTATTCGTTCGCGTTTCTTCTATTAATATTTTATATTCGCGGTAACTTTGATTATATTCTATTCTCCGTTGTTCTCTTATATCTCCCGAGGCGCGTTGATAGCGGCGCCTTAGGTTACGCGTTTCTGCCCGCTTGGTGGTTAGTTCCCGGGTCCACCAGGGTACGCTGTCTTTAAATGTTTTCTTTTTCGGCATGGAATACGACGACGCGTCTACCACCGCGTCGTTTAATTTTTCCGCGAGTGTTTCTACTTCGTCTGCCTCTCGGCAGTTAAATAGCTCATTTTCGAGCACAGGGATACTTTCGCCAAATTTTTGTTTAAATCGCTCCCAATTTGCTTTTTTATTACAGAACCGCGGAAATACAGTTAGCTGCTCGTTTGCACTTGTTTTGGTTTCAACGTCCCATGTTATTAATTTATGATCAGAGAGCGTTTCCTCGTCCGACCTTAATTTCCAATTACAAATCGTTTCTAACATTTCGTGCGAGACTGCAGTAATATCTATAAAACTGCTGCCTCTATGCGTCTCAAACGTAGGTAAATCATTAGTGTTTATCACACTAAGATCCCATTCCGTAAAAGATCAGCAACCTGCGAGCCTCTATCGTCTTCGATAGGGCTGCCCCATAGTGGCGACTTGGCATTAAAATCTCCCCAATGACTAGATTTTTATTTCTGCCGATTTTACGAATAATATTATCTACTTCATTTATCAAGTCTTCGGTTTGGGATTTTCCGCCGGGAATCGACCGGCGGGAGGTACACGCTATTACATAGAACGCATTTTCCCTGATTTGATTTCGGCCGTCGTTACAAACTCGTTCGATAAATTATTTAATATAATTCCGGCGCACGTTCCATTATTTATTATTATCCCGCTACGCGGTCGTTCACTATTCGCGTTTAAGACGGTAACCCCCCTCCCAAAACCTGTTATTTTGTGGCCATACAGGTGCGGTTCCTGTATAAACCCGATGTCGATATTATTTTCGATGAATAACTTTACGAAGTTATTTGTTGCCCCTCTACCTTTCCCGAGATTTAGTTGCGCGAATTTAATCTTCTTGCTTCTTATGGACTTTGTTTTATCGATGTTTCGTGTGATTGCGTGCTTCAGACGTTGCATCGTGGGGCATCTACTCGACTTGGCGTCGTGACGCGTATCGACCTTCGCGCCACCGCCAGTTCTGTCGTTTGCCCTAGCGCAAACCACACAGCAGGGGACTGCCTTCCGGCAATTCTTGAATTCATGCCCGACCTCGGCACAGTTACCGCACCACTGTACCTTCTCCCTGCACTCCATCGATCGATGGCCGTACTCGTAGCACCGGTAACACTGGGTCATCGAGAAGTGGTCCCGGGCCCATACTCTTTGCCACCTGAGGTTAATAGCATCAGCTAATATACGTCTTCGAAGTGTGGGGGTCACTTCGAAGACTACGTTGGCGAAGGGATCTCTAGGGCCCTTTCCGCCAAACCTGAACTTCTCTCTCAGGTGGTCTTCTAGCTTCAAATCGCCGAAACGGGGATTCTGGCTCGCAATCAACCGCACGAGCTCTTCAGCCTTCATCCCCGCTTCGACCCCGGAAGAACGACCCGTGGACGTTTCTTCTCGATGGTCTTCGCCACGAGTTCCTTGCAGTTCCCGCCGACCTTCAACTGCAGTTTCTTGGCGTCGTCGCGACCTGCGCACTCCACAACGACACCGCCCCGGCGCGTCCTACGAGCTCCGACAACAACAAACCCATCTCGAGCGGGATCGACCTTCTGCTTCAGGGTCGTCATCACGTCGTCCTTCTGGCCTGGCCTGGCGTCGACCCTCACAGCAAACGTAGGGCAGATCCTGAAGCTGCAGCGGCGTAGGAGACCTTGCGCTGAACCGACGCACCTTGACTCTGGCCTCCTGAAACGACAGAATTCACCGCCGGACTTCCCCCAACAACACTTGCTCTCCCTGAACCATCTAAACAAAGACGCAGCGCCCTAACCATACCTATCAGTTGGTTCGTCACGTCACGGATATCATCCACGGCGTGCCGAACCATCTTCCTATCCTCCACGACGATAGTGGCGGAGGTCGTCGGCACCTTCCCATAGACGGCAGCGTGCGCCTTCCTCACCCTAAACTTTAAGAGTTCCAGCTCATCGAGGTCGCTAGCATTAACGCTACCGTTGCTGCTAGTCGACATCGTGCGCTGGGCTCTCGAAGTAGAGGGCAATTCTGGCGCCGCGACCACCACGGGAGGCCCCGACTCCCCAGACACGACCGCCGCAGACGCAGGCTCCTTCCCTACCTCCTGTACCTCCTCCTGAGTTTCTAACAAGAAGTCCTTTAGCACTACCTTAAGCTGTTGCCCCCCAACAGCGCCCTCCGCCGCCGACCTAGCAGACTCCGACCGATCGCCCCTCTTCCTCCTGGGCAGCGGCTCCTCATCGCGGTGGACCACCATGCTGACAAAACTAGCAATAAAAATGACACCTAAAACGCAGCTCAAAAAAACGTCCTAACCGTTACGACGCTAAAAGAACGACGCTAGAAGAACGCAAAACGTTGGTCCAATAAAAATGTTTTGTTTAAAGGTGAACCGTAAACAACCTTGTATTTATTAAAACTTCAACCGCCCAATTAAATATCAAATTTTAACAAAAATACAACAAGCACTAAGCGTCAAAATAACAACTAGAATCAAATAAATTTCCTAACGCAATAAAAATATCTCGATTTAAAATGTACCGTAAAGAACGCTATTTATTTATTTTAAATTTTAAACCGCCAAATCAAATTTAAATAAACTAATTACTTCAAAATATTAAAATATCTAATTTATAAATAAGAACACTTTATTTTTAAATGTGTAATTAACAAAATAAGGTCGAGCGCAATCGGAATGTGGTAACCGGAAATGACCTTTCACTTAATCACTTGGTAACTAGCACAACCCGTAACTGTTACACCGCTTAATTACACCAAAATCGATTTTAAAGGAACTTTTAAATACGCGTGAACTTAAATTACGGAAAATTTATATTAAAATTGTTTTAAAATTTACAGTTTTTGAGATATTTATTTGATTTAAAAGGGCTTAGATTTTTGTTTTTGTTTATTATTTTATTATACGCGCACTATAAAAATTCACACACTTTTGGTTGTTTTACCCGGTTTTTACTTGATTTAGGCGGATTTTATTTTAAATTTATTATTAAAATGCCTTTTAAGTTATTTCGAAATTGTTTTTGAGTATTAGTTGAGTAGACCTTTGTTTTATTAACCCGAAATTTATTTAGTTTATTTTAAAACGCGGATTTGGTTTAAATTACAAAGAAGACGCGATTTATTTAGTTTTTATTTAGTTTAAATTCTGTTTTAAAATTTTTATTTTACTGCCCTGTATTTAAAATTTGATGGCACACAATTATAAAAATAAAACACAATAAAAAGCAAAGCTTCAAATAAAATAATACAACAATAAATAATATAAACCCTAGATAAAAACTTACTGTTATTGCTGAAGCGGGAGCTCGGCAAAAACACGTCCGCTCGCTTCAAGCGGCAACTAGAAAGTCCGACTCAATTACACCCAAACTAATATTCAGGAAGCAGTGCAAGGTCCGTGTGAACCCTGAAGATGTCATTCCAGCAGATACAATCATCTTCACAGATGGATCAAAAACGAAGGAAGGTGCAGGGGCAGGCAACTTTTCAGATTACTTAGACCTTCACGAAAGCATAGCGTTGGGAATGCAGGCAATTGTTTTCCTAACAGAAGTCATTGCGATCACGCAAGGTGCCAGTGTTATTTTGAAACGAGGCAATTATTTTTGTAGTTAAATATTTTCTACAACGGCTTTAGTTGCAGCATCTCGACTGGGATGACACCCCGGATGATACTTGGTGTTGTGAATGGAAAAGCTTCTGTAATCAATTTTCTATTCTGTCTCAAATTGAAATTCTGCGTAGATTATCCCAACCTAATGCTACTTACCATCTGCTAGGGTTTTCTGACGCTAGCGAAAAGGGGTATAGCGCATGCGTCTATCTACATTTAACTTGTGGAACCGATATTTCATGCAATTTATTGCAGGCCAAAAGCAAGGTTGCACCTCTAAAATCTCTTACCATACCTCGCTTAGAGCTCTCTGCCGCTCTGTTGCTCTCTCAACTTATTTACTTAATCACCTCAAATCCATTTGATTATCCTTTAGAAGGGATAAAATTATACTCTGACTCTCAAGTTGTTTTGACTTGGCTAAAAACCTCTACGCATTTACTTAATAGTTTCGTGCAAATCGGGTTAACCGCATACTCGAACACACTAGTTTGTCACAATGGAACCACATTCCGGGTACTTCTAACCCAGTTGACATTTCATCTCGCGGTCTATCCCCCTCACAACTAATTCGTAGTAGTTTATGGTGGCATGGCCCCATCAACGATCACGATTTATTTTCTTCTGCTAATGGAAATAATCCGTCCCTGCCTATTGAGCGAATTCCTGAAATAAAACTCTCCGCTACTATGTTGACAACCGCTACATGTGACTTTTCTGAATTCATCAGTACATTCTCCTTTCTCAGCAAGCTCCAATATAGTCTGGCATATATATACCGCTTCATTAATAATTGCCGACATTCTCAAAAGAAATTACTCGATCCAGTTTCTGTAGATGAACTGCAATCTGCTTTAGAAGCATGTGTTAAACTCGTTCAACAGCAATACTTCAGCTCTAAAATTAAATTATTAAAAAATAATCAACCCTTACCTCGGTACTTGCGTAAATTATCTCCGTTTCTCGACCCCCATGGTCTTGTTAGGGTGGGCGGTCGTCATCGACATTCTTTACTGGCTTATAGAAGTAAACATCCTTTGTTATTACCCAAGTCGGCCCATTTATCACTACTTATATGTGATCATTATCACCTGTTATCTTTACACTCTGGCCCCTCTACGACACAAGCTCTCATTTCCAGACAATATTGGATTATGGGTTCTAGATCTTTGGTAAGGCAACGCATTTACAAATGTGTACCTTGCTTTCGTTTAAGTGCGAAACCTCCTCAACCTATAATGGCAGATTTACCTCCCGCTCGCATACGTATAACCCGAGCATTTACTCATGTCGGTGTTGACTTTGCGGGTCCTTTTCCGATAAAATCTTCCCCTCGTCGCAATGCAGCTATTTTCAAAGCTTACTTATGTATTTATATTTGTTTATCCACAAAAGCTGTTCACTTAGAGCTTGTATCCAAGCTTTCCACCGATGCATTTATGGCATGTTTCACCCGCTTCGTTTCTCGCCGCGGTCTACCTAACTCTGTTTATTCTGATTGTGGCAGAAATTTCTTAGGAGCGTCACGTTTAATACAAGAAGGAATTTAATTTTTAAAGGACCACCAGGAAGAGTTATTGTCTGCCCTTGCCTCTCGTCAAGTTAGATGGATTTTTAACCCTCCTCATGCCCCAAATTTTGGAGGCATTTGGGAGTCGGGGGTAAAATCGGCTAAACTGCTTTTGACACGTACGCTCGGAAAGCAACCTCAAAGTTTTGAGGAACTTGCTACAATGTTTACTCGCATAGAAGCTGTTCTCAATAGTCGGCCTTTATGCCTCCCTTCTTCGGATCCGAATGACGAGATTGATTATCTCACTCCTGGCCATTTTTTAATTGGCGGTCCAATTTTAAGTCTCTCCGAGGTAATATTAGATGAATCTCTTGACTTGAGGTCCCGTTGGCACCGTCTTTGCCAGTTCACGCAAATATTTTGGCGACGCTGGTCAAAGGAGTATTTACACACTCACACTCAACGAAATAGATGGAATCGTCATTCGAATAATTTAAATATCGGAGACTTAGTTTATATAAATGGAATTAAAACCACCCCTTTAGCTTGGCCTCTTGGCCGGGTTATAAAATTATTTCCAAGCCGTGACGGCATCGTGCGCGTGGCTTCTATTAAAACCACTAGCGGTACTTTTATTTGTCCGGTAAACAAACTCCTCCCTGTCCCTATTTAGTAAATTCTATTTATTTTCATTTTTTGAATTCAATTTATTTTTGTAGTTCTCTCGACCCTCTTGTAACCCGAGTATCGGCGGGATAACCGTTCCCTAGCTGGGAGGAAATGCCCTGCTATTTTCACTCCCCTCTGTTATTATATGTTCTCTCTCTGTTCTTTTGCGTCCATAAAATTTCCCCAACTTTAGGTGAGCGGTATGTTCGCGCAGCTCTCAATTTAAAACGAATACTCGCGAAGCGACCCGATAATATCGTGCCTCTAATGACTGTTGTACGGGACGTGCGCGAGGATACAACAAACTTAGTTGCACTCTCTCAAATCCTTTTATTATTCTCCTCATTCTTACTCTATCCAACCTCTTATGTGATACGGGTTAGTGTTATACACAGACATGCCGATCTACCAGTTCCAGTGATGCATCCAACGCTCTAGCTAGAACAACAAGTGCTACAGATTTGGTGAGTGACTTTTACCGTAAACATAAATTGCATTTATTTTCCTCCACCTCTAACCCTCAAAAGATTACAGTCCACTAATTCTTATACATACCCAAATACTTGACTTCCTCGGAGAGGGTTAGTAATGTTTGAAAAAGTGATGGTAATATGGTTACCGTTAATTTTCATTTGCTGGTAAACAAGACCAGCGAGGTCTTGTTTGGATTTATGGTCAAGGAGTTTTCCACGAACCATCGTTCAATTAGCTTTAATGTTGTTTGCATTAAATTGCATAGCACTTGCTCATATATGCCAACTACTACAGTAGCCAGGTCATCAGCATACCCCACCGTGTAGAAGCCTGCCCCATTAAGACGATGTACCAGGTGGTCAACTACTAGATTCCATAGTAGTGGTGACAATGCGCCACCCTTCGGACAGCCCTTAACTACCGCCCTGCATAAGGAAGTGGTTCCCACACAAACATGTACTTCACGACAGCGTAGGTACTGTTAGATTAACTGCCTGAGAGAGTTGTCCACTTCGTGTTCTCTTATAACTTTATCAATACTGTCAAAGGTGATTTCACTAAACGCGCCTTCAATATCTATGAATACGCCTAAAGCTGACATATTGTTCTTGAGAGATTTCTCGATTCGCCCTATCACAGTGTGTAGGGCAGACTCTGTAGACTTCCCTGGTATATAGGCATGTTGGTTTGGGTGAAGAGGATGGTACTGCCCAATCCCTTCCCTGATATCAATGTCGCACAATCTTTCCAGCGTCTTTAACAAAAAGGACGTTAGACTGATTGGACGACAGGATTAGGCCAAGGAGTAGTTCTTCCGTCCCGATTTAGAAATGATGATCACCCTCACATTCTTCCAGCTTCTGGGGATATATCTCAACGCAATACAGCCTCTGAACAGCCTCACCAGGTGAGGAAGTAGCCTCTCCAGACCCCACTGCAGTTTATATATATATATATATATATATATATATATATATATATATATTGTAATGTTTGAGGTGAGACGCACTAATTTACCACTCATATCAATGAGATTTCTAATTTGAAACTGATGATAAAGGAGATCGTAAAATTAATTACTTGTTGAATTTATATAGAATGCTATTTCCGTGTGATGGAGCTTTTGAAAATTCAAATAGGTGTGTGGGTAATTTTTTTGCAAGAAAATAAAAAGTAATTCCAATTGAATAAGCTTATGTTGATTTTATTTAACTCTTATGTTTACTATTTAATGGATACTCCAGTTCTTATAAATGATATGTACCATAATATCTGAAATAGAATTTATTTAGCATGTTTTTTAGAATTAAGTAGTTTATAAGATTAATAAAAGAATGTTAAACAAAATTTAACCAAATGAAATGTTTCTGTAAAGAGCTAATAGATCTGTTTGTGATAGTTGATCCAGGAGTGTAGTATTATAAGATTTTTTTGTATCGAGTGGGCAAGTAAGAATTTTTAAAAAATCCCTTGGAGATAAGTAACGATGTACAACTTGATAAAGTGGACTGGTTAATTTTTTTTTTAAAAGAATAGATGTGTTTTACATTCTCTTGAGTTTTATTTAATTATTTGAAGCTGAAATAATTTGAAAGAGTTTAACAGTGAATTAAAATAGGTCTTGTGCATCGGGTAACAAATTTCAAAGGTTTATACAACCATTTAAGCCGAAGATTAATTCCTCCAGTAAAGGGAAATGTGTACAGCTTACAAGCTGATGTGAATTGAAGCATTAGTGAGCTCCTAATATTTCAAGTGGATTCCCAGTATTATGGACAATATTCCATCAGTGGTGGTAATTTAAGCAAGAATTCCTATTTAGATTGCCGATTCTGAGTATATTGTTTCTAATATATCATTTTAGTATTCCTAAAGCCTAAAAATAAAGCGTAAATTATTTAGAAATACAAAATATTAAAACTTACTTTTAAACAGGTATTGTGAACTCAGAGCTTCTGTAACTAAATCTCGTTGTAAGCAGTGAAGAGGTCCATTCTTGTAAACTCAGGCGACTTCAGTAGAATTACAGGTATTTAATAAATTAATTCTCTTATTTGTAACACCTAAAAACTTTATTACTGATTGAAATCTCAAAAATTTTATAAAATTCAAGCATTCTGGGTTTTGTGTACATATGCATAAAATTACTAGTACTGTCACACCTACTGCGAGTAAGTATATTTTAAATTAACTAGAGGGCGTTTTTATTACTGGCAGTGGTTATTATATCTGCATATAGTTTTAACCCACACTGTTTGCAGATTGTAATTTTAATTGAATTATTAATCCTGAGTTTAAGAGTTTTCAATTGCCGTGGCATATATTAGTAAACATCCATTTTACATTTATCAATTTATTAAGTATATATATATATACATAATACAAGGCTCCATATATAAGAATATATATTGCTGTGATAAGGGGTTGTTTAGGGGTGTATTGAGTCGTAACGGTCGCGTAGTAACTGTAAATAGCAATAGGAATCAGAAAACTGCATTTATTTAGCAGGAAAATAAATAATTCGCATATTATGTAAATAGCAAACATTTAACACCCTGTATAAAGACCGCAATTAACTTTAATCAATGCCAGTAAGCATATCTTTCAATAAGAAAACACGTATTCAGCAGAGAAATAATTATACATGTAATAAAAATGCGCCAAGAAGCGTTCAATAAGTTTATAAAATAGATACGCATGAGATAAGATAAAACCTAGTAAATCTTCATGCAATTACGCTTGTAATAAAGAAGGAATAATAAATCGCTTTGATAAGAAACACACTTTCAAGGATAAGTTTTAAATACTACGAAAACATGTGGATGTACATCACTCATATTACATCAGTTATTTTGTTCAATTCTCCAAAAGCTTTATCTACACAAAACAACAGACATAAGCTAAATTAAAGTCCAACAATAATAACAAAACAGGCGGTCAAAGATCGTAAAACAATAGCAAATACCAGCATGATATGTAACTTCAAAATAGTTTCGTCAGAAATCAGCTTGAAAATTACTAGGAATGTTCGAAGCAAACATGGTTGGTTACAACACTTTGTAAGGCTGTTTGGACAAACCAATCCAAATGTAGCTAGCAAAAGCTATGTAACGCCCAGAGTTGATAAGAAAGGGCAGTCTCAAATTGAAGCACATCGAACCTGCAACGATCTTACTCGAATATTTACGCGTCAAATAAATAAATTTTAAATTATATTATTGTGAAAACTAGTGTAGTGTACTAATAGTTGATGACGAATTACGTTGAAGATATATGAAAAAGCTTTTGCCGTTTGCTAAAAACGTCTTTAAGAAATACTACGAATTCGAAAGTGCATCTAATAAACCTACGAATTCTATGTGGGATATTTCTAAGGTGTATATAAGAAATCAAAGAAACCTACGATATTAAGAAGGATCTAAGTCTTGTATTCAGAACTTCTGAGTAGTATTCAGAAATCCAGTTTGTAATTAAGTGGAGAGGTCTAAGGCGTACCCAGAGAAATATAAAGTAAAGCACAAGGTTTATTTTGGAAATAAGGAGTAACAATACTGAATTATTGGTTCAAACGTACGTGAAGGAGTACAAAATAGAGCATTGGTTTTCGATTGAAGATAATAAGGGGGTGTTGATCCACAACACGCAACAACTCATCAGAATATCACAGGTCAGGGCCAACTAGTATAGGAATCTTTTCAAATTTAATTCGGTATTATGCGACAGCAAATGTATTTGTAAAGTACTCTTTTGTAATGAGATATACTCACACAAATTATATACTAATAGACGTTAATTAGTATGCGACTACGCAAGTTTGTGTAAATCACTTTTTCGCTTCAAGCTATAATTATACAAATTGCGTGCAAATGGAAGTACGTTAGTGTGCGATCGAAAATGTTTTTGCAAATGACTTTTTTGGGATGCGGCATAATCACACAAATTGCACAAGAATGAACGTTCATTTGTATGCGCCCGAAAATGTTTTGGTAAATTGCTTTTTTCTGAAGCGGTATAATTACACAAATTGCATGCAAATGGACGTTCTTTAGTATTATGCGACTGAAAATGTACTTGTAAACTACTTTTAATAGAAGTGGTATAATCACACAAATTGCACAGGAATAGACGTTCATTTGTATGCGACCGCAAATGTACTTGTAACGCACTTTTGTATAATGTGGCATAATTACACAAATTGCATACGAATGAACGATCATTTGTATGCGACCGAAAATGTTTTTGTAAATTACTTTTTTCTGAAGCGGTATAATTACACAAATTGCATGCAAATGGACGTTCTTTAGTATGCGCCCTCAAATGTGCTTGTAAACTACTTTTACTAGAAGTGCTATAATCACACAAATTGCACATGAATGGACGTTCATTTGCATGCGACCGAAAATGTCTTTGTAAATTACCTTTTTGTGATGCGGCGTAATTACACAAATTGCATACGAATGGAAGTTCGTTAGTGTGCAACCGCAAATGTACTTGTAACGCACTTTTATATAATGTGGTATAATTACACAAATTGCATGCGAATGGCCGTTCATTTGTATGCGACCGAAAATGTTTTTGTAAATTGCTTTTTTCTGAAGCGGTATAATTACATAAATTGCATGCGTATGGGCGTTCACTTGTATGCGACCGAAAATGTTTTTGTAAATTGCTTTTATCTGAAGCGGTATAATTACATAAATTGCATGCGAATGGGCGTTCATTTGTATGCGACCGAAAATGCTTTTGTAAATTACTTTTATCTGAAGTGGTATAATTACACCAATTGCATGCAAATGGACGTTCTTTAGTATGCGACCTCAAATGTAGTTGTAAATTACTTTTCCTAGAAGTGGTATAATCACACAAATTGCACACGAATGGACGTTCATTCGTATGCGAACGAAAATGTCTTTTTAAATTACTCTTTTGTGATGCGGCATAATTACACAAATTGCATGCGAATGGACGTTCGTTAATATGCGATCGAAAATGTTCTTGGAAATGACCTTTTTGTAATGCGGTATAATTACACAATTTGCATGCGAAAGGACGTACGTTAGTATGCGACCAAAAATGTCTTTGTAACGCACTTTTGTGTGAGGTGGTATAATCACACAAATTACACACGAATGGACGTTCATTTGTATGCGACCGAAAATGGCTTTGTAAACTATCCTTTTGTGATGCGGCATAATCACTCAAATTGCATGCGAATGAACGTTCGTTAGTGTGGGACTGCATTATGTGTCGTATTCTTAGACAATTGTCAAATTTTATCACTTAAAAATTAATTATTAATACAAATGCTTTTTGCTTCATTTATGTTTCATAGCAACACTGAGTATCTTTACGTGAAAGGCGGTGCTTCACGTTCTCCTTTAGGGAAATTTGCGAATTTCGGACTAAAAAGATGTTAGTTGGTTTTCTTGCGTTTATAAAAATCGTTTAAATCTGCATGTATGGTTTATAATATTGTACTGTCCTTATATCTAAAATTTTGACCGATGTAGAACATGCAAAACCATCTCTCTCATGGTTGTATCACAGATTATCCACCTCTTACAAATGTGAAGACTTTGTAGGTTCGTTTGAAGTTTGTAGGGCAAAATTCTATAACCTTGAACGCAATCCGCCATTACATAAGAGGTTTTTTGCGGGGAATTTGAATGTGAATAATACAATCTACTAGAATGTTTCTAACAGTAATCGAATCTCAATGTTTTTTTACGTACACCTGTAATATTTTGAAGTTTTACTCATTATGTATGCTTAATTGACATAATAAGTAAAACTGGACAATGTTGCTAAGTAGAAGTGTAACAAAACATAGGTCACTTGAAATAGAAATTTGTGAGAAAGCTTGGAATTTATATCAATAAATATCTAATTCGCCCCA